>OY720678.1:92820339-94020339 GCA_963170755.1 Amphimallon solstitiale
GGAGTAATTATAATAAATTTATTTTATAATAAAAAAATCTAAATTATATTTAATTATTTATTTTATAATAATACATTTGGAAACACAAAAAATGCTAATTAGAAGACAAAATGCCGAAACGTCTTTTTTTCAATAGTAGGAAATTTTCAACTAACTCTTACAAATCAACGGACCGCTTCTAAACTCTGTGAATCTTGTTCGGTTAGCTCTATAAATCCAATAAATGATTCCTTTATTTCTAGAGTGTTTTGTTTATTTGAATTTTTCTTCATACTTGTATACCTTATAACGAGACTTAGTTGGTCCTTCTTGGATATGTCTTGTGTTGTATCAATTATAAGGGAAAAGAAAGGAGCTTTATTAATATTTTTCGTTAATTTTTTTAAAACGGTTTTAGCCAAATGTACAATTATTTCATTTTGAATATCGGGGCTTAAGTATTTGTTTCGAATATTAGTACTTGACAAATGAGCTTTTAGAACAGGGTCATAACGTGCTATCAAGTCAATAATATTTAAAAAGTTACCACTAGTTGCTCCAATTTCTTTAACATTTTCTCGATGTCCTCGTAATGGCATATTGCAAATTGATAATGTTCTTATCACATCACATATTCTATTAAAACTTCTTTAATTTTTTCATGACCACTTATTTGACTATCAATGGTTTTGTCTTTTTCCCAAGTACTATAAACTATGCATGCTTGCAAATGAGCATCACTTCCCTCGTGGATTTTAATTTTTTTACTTAAACCCTTCCAGTCATTAATTGTGCCCTTACACCAATTTACTGATGCTTCATTACTAGAGAACATCCAACACGGTTGACAGTAAACACTATTCAACTTTTGGGAATAACATAACCAAAAGCGATCGATTTTTTGACCAGTTTTAGTTTTAATTGTATAATAATCACTACTGAACGCTCTATTATCGTCTTTATTCCTTGGAAACGGTCCCATAGGCTTATTTGGCCCTGCAGTAATAATTTTTCTTTTTAAGTCGTCGGAAAGTGATTCCGAAAATAAGGCTCTGTCGGTGTTAAAATATGTTGAATCCTCCTGATTGCAATCGATTTCATTTTTTTCCAGAACTATATCTAATTTTTGTTCGATTATAACATTTTCGTATGGTTCAACATTTTCATCTGATGCAGATGTACTAGCTGTTGAAGCACTTTCAAAAAAACTGCTAATCTTCGGTAATTTACGCAATTTTACAACATTTTCTTGTTTCAATTTTCGTTTTTGTGCACCACTCATATATTTTCTTTCGCTCATCTTATTTTGAATACTTCGAACTATACACTTTGGTACACGTTAATTTACTTAGTTAAATTTTGATAAAATTAAATTAGTATACGTACATATGCTAATCACTAATTCGTCACGAAAGTTAATGCACTAATACAAATAGAATTTATTTTCACAATTCGAACAAACTCGCTGTTAAAATAAAACTGAAGGAATGGAAATAATTTTTCGTATTTATTCAGTAAAATATTTTTTTACAACTAGGTCATTAAACCAAATGTGCAAATGCAGTTTTATGAAATAAACGTGCCTTTTCATAATTTCGTAATTTCAAGTTTTATGTATTAGTTTATGTACCTACAATCTATATGCATAACATAGTCATATAACTTCATAGTACATGTAAAATGCAAAATTATTATCGTTGTCTGTCTCTAATGAATTTGCAATTTTTTTAGCTCATGAATTTTATACGGACTATATATTACCTACTTGTTAGAAAGCATTTGTGACATCTGTTGTAAAACTGTAAGAATGTGCAGGTCAAAAGTTAGGTAAAAACATGAACCTTTTTTTATATGGACCTGTGTTAAGGCAGAAAATGTAGTCATACTGTGGGTTTCTATATAAGTAGAGATATTTCATTTCTTTTAAAGAAAGAGCAAATTGTCAATACCAGATGTGATATTTTCTTGGAACTGAAAGAGAAATACGAACAATAAAAAAATAAAACTGGACGAACGTTATCAGAGTAAGAAATACAAATACACGTACTGTTATAATTTTTAACACTAGAAAACAAGTACATATAAAATAACATACACATTTTTTATACATGAAGGATAAAACAGAAATAGTTTTGTAAATTTCATTACTAGTGCGGGGCCCTGAATTTTTGCCCCCCCCCCCGCATTGCGGGCTCTGCGGGCGCCTTATCTACGCCACTGTCTTCAGTTAACATTTAATGTCTTGCCTGAGCTCTTGTGATTATTATATAAAAAATGTTGAAATCCAACAGGTCTTAACTGAGTGAATGAGTTTGTGCTTTTCTAAATCCAATTGACTTTCTTTTTGTAAGTTAAAGCAGTTGTCGCGATGTCATAGTACTTAAAATGACCAACAATATTGCTGCATTTTCCAATAATGGTCGTTTCCCCTATTGCTTTGATCAAAACCAATTCCAATGAATTTGCAATGCAACAAACGGAATTGTATGGCAGTTGCCGAACTTCTCCCACAATATTTGAGGCATTGTCATGTGTACTACTGCCAAATATTTTCTCCTTATATCCCATTCCGTCAAAATTTTATCAATTTTTTTCCATCGAATAATGTTAATAGTAATGGTATTACAAAAATTATTCAAAATCAATCTTTAAACACTTTCATACACTTAATTAGTCTTAAAATGCCTGTATAGAACGCATGGCATGCGAGATGTTAATTAGTAAATAAAATGTTAGCATGTGTGCTTTTTATTCTTTGTACAACTTCTATTGCACATGTGTGTTACATTAAAGGCTTACATTTTAACATTTAAATATAATTTGGTTCAATTTTTTTTTTTTTTTACCAACGTCAAAACAACAAAATTAGCGTGCGATAAAGAAATACTTTTGAAACCAAAACGGATGTCGTAAAGTGAACTTTATAGCACCGAAATAGAAAAAAGCATTTTGCACATTACACCCACACAACCAGTCTGTTAAACTGTAAGAGCTTCTGTTGAATTTTCTCGTCACGGTTTTATTAGATTTTTTAATTCTGTCTTAATGTTACTAACGCAATTCATAGTTGCATTTGCACCGATAGAAATTACAACATACACTCACCGCTGTATATTACATACTGGACCGCCACTCGGACCCGGCACCATAGAGTAGTGCCCCGCCACCTACATATATACGCGCGCTACCCGCGCCAGTTTCATCGCTCGATTTCTAATGCAGACGGGGCAGTCGCGCGAGATACCCCGGAGCCTACGTCAGACTGCGATTTTTAAACGCGCTGAAAAGACGGACTGTTACTTCCGAAAACATATTATTTGTTATCAAACAAATCAGAAAAATTACATACAAATTAGGTATTTATAATTAATTTATCTGTTAAAAGAAATTTGTTACGGGGCAATTTATCACGGGAGGGCAGTGCCCCGTTGCCCTCCCTGCAGCAGCCGCCACTGTTCCAAACCCAACTCTAAATACGTTTGTACACAAAAATTATTTAAAATCAATATTTAAATACTTTTATACTCATGCATGATTTGCGAGATATTCGTAAAAAAACTGATTTTCAATAAGAGTAAAAGACCTACTTCCGATAGGAATTTGGAAAAAATGTTTCAGTAACATTTTTCTCAAATTCGCTTTTGAGTACATTTGAATTCTTTATAAATTTGTTTGATAAATAACCGCCATTTTATGGAAAGAAATACATGGTCGAGATTCTAAAGCAGATTTCCTATCAAACCGTTTAATCTGGGCGAATGCCGTTGCTTAATTATGTGGGAAGAGAACCGTAATTATAACATGAAAACAAGGAAACGGATATAACAATATTAACGACCCACGGTCGTTGCATATTATACACTACTTCCTCACCTGGGCTGCTCCACTACAAAACGGCATACTTACGCAATTAAGTGATTAGATTGTTCTATACGTGTTATACCCACCTATTTACATACATATGTACACGTTAGGAATAAAACCGCGGACTAAATAATACACTTTACATCAATAAAAACCGATTCTGTAACAGCAGCGTGTGCATGTAACTTTAGCGGAATATGATGGATAATGGGTGTTACACAAGTGAATTGTAAAATTATGAGGAAGAATTTGCATCATTTATAACTTCTTTAATGCTGTACAAACAACAAAATTATAAATTGCAAAATCAAGTGACACAGTAATATTATTAATTAGTTTATATAATAATAAAACGTTGCATCAATGATGATACAGTTCTACGAAACAATACTTTTTGAAAAATTCCTTCGCTTTTATAACTAGTTTTTGTACTAGTCCAAAAGTGAAATCAATTTTTTTTCAGTCGCGTAGGGTTTTTTACAAAGTGATTGCAAAACTCGCTAATCGACAAAAATTCGAAATATAAGTTATACTATACGCCATATTGTTAACATACACATTATCTATTAATTATTCAACTAGCTCAGAGCAAAAATGCCTTTTTGACTTACTTAAAATCTACGATTTCATGCAAAACTCCCTTCTTGTTATGCTACACTGAATGCAAAACTCGCTTTATATACCCCACCAATCAGAATTTTCGATATATAACACGTGGTGCTGTCACGCTGCCTCTGCCTTATTTTTTGATTCATTTTGTGTCAAAACTTTTGAAATAGTTTGTCTCATTGAATAAAAGTTTTTATTTAAAATGGACATACTAAGTAAATCGTTAATGTAGCCCGATATGATTGTTAGCTCGCCAATACAACCGGAACCTCGCAAGATGTGCGAAAGAAAATTCCAGGGGAACGTAAACGACAAAAATTGCAGAGACTAAGGTAAAGATAATTATTGTATATTTTAAGAAGTATTATAGTCCGAAAGGTTTACCGGAATGCTCAATTTGTGGGTAGAACGGTCAACAGGGAAAACCAAATTCTGTTCCAAGTTAACCATGCTTCAAATTCGAGAGCTTCATAAAAAACTATACGCATGCAAGGAGAAAGATGTTGCAAAGGCGAAAAATGCAAAAGATTGAAGCTGCGTAATGAAAAAATCTCTATTAAATACTTTATAAGATCAGATTCTAATACCAATATCCGTGTGATTAAGAACGCATTTTTTAAAATCACTACATTCAGTATAGACAGAATTGGGCAGTGGCGGCTGCTACAGGGAGGGCAACGGGGCACTATCCCCCCGTGACAAATTTCTTTTAACAGATAAATTAATTATAAATTCGTAATTTGTATGTAATTTTTCTGATTTGTTTGATAATAAATAATAATTGTTTTCGGAAGTAACAGTCCGTCTCCTCAGCGCTGAGTTTAAAAATCGCAGTCTGGGGTAGGCTCCGGGGCATTTCGCTCGACTTACGTATTAGGAATTGAGCGATGAAAGTGGCGTGGGTAGAGAGCGGGTATATGTCAGCGAGAAGGCACTTCTCTGCGGTGCCGGCGACGCAAGTCCAGTATGTAATATACAGCGGTGAATGTATATTGTAATTTCTGTCGGTGCAAATACAACTATGAATTGCATTAGTAACATAATCGAAATGATAGAAAATAACACACTGAGCTATGACATTAAGATAGAATTAAAAAATCTAGGTCCCCATAGGCCAAATTTATTGATTAAACTAGACGATCACAATTCGAAAACTAATAAAACCGTGACGAGAAAATTCAACAGAAGCTCTTACAGTTTATCAGGCAGGTTGTGTGGGTGTAATGTGTAAAATGCTTTTTTTTGTTATGTGTGCCTAATTAGTAATTCTCCACAAAGCGACACTGCCTGTACTTCTAAAGGTATTAGGAATTTAAAACACTTTGATGAAAAAGTAAAAAGACAAAGTGAGTGAAAAACATCTTAGTAACATGATAGAATATTCAGTTTTGGGGCAGGTAAATATAATGTGCCAGTTGAACACTGCGTATAGATTAAATATAATTCAGCACAATGAAAGCGTCAGTAAAAACAGACATACTCTTGGAAAATTAATAGACTGCATTAATTTTTGTTGCATGTTTGTAATCGCTTTAAGGGGCCATGACGAAGCACAAGACAGTGCGAATCCGGGGATTTTTCGTGGATTGGTTAATTTATTGACAGGAATTGACAGCACCCTCAAGGACCACATCAACAAATCTAATAATAGAGTTTTTACTGGTTTCTCAAAAACCTTTCAAAATGAATTGCTGGACAGTATCTACGAGGTTTCTCGCGCTTTGACTCTAGACGAAATTAACAAAGCCCACTCACAATATCGCTTACACAAGCAGACGAGACGACAGATTCGGCTACATTTTCCCAGTTAGCTTTTATAGTTCGATACGAGTTGAACGGAAATATACAAGAACGATTTCTGTCTTTTCTGCAACCAGAGCATCATACTGCTGATGGCATTAGCAAATGTTTATTAGAAGAACTTAGGAAATTAAATTGGACCAAACGCCTGCAAAATTAATGTCCCAACGCTACGATGGCGCCTCAGTAATGAGTGGTAAAAATAACGGTGTTCAGGCAAAAATTAAAGGTATATACCGAAATGCAAATTATATTCACTGTTACGCGCACCAATTAAATCTGATAGTTGAACGGACTGCCTCACATAACAAACAAGTGAAAGTTTTATTTTGCAAGCTAGATGGTTTTTCTGCTTTTTTTACAAGATCCCCAAAGCGTACTGCTTATACTGACGTTGTGAAAAATCGACTTCCGCGGGCTGCACCAACCAGATGCAACTTTAAATCAAGATGTGTTGTAAGTATCTTCAGATATAAAAAGGATCTTATCACATGTCTGACGCGGATCATAGATGATGAATCTAGTGACCAGTCGACAATAAGGAAAGCTGTAGGCTAGAAAAACATTTTAAAATGATTATGATTTCAATTACTGGATATATTTTTTTAATAAAATCATGCCGCATTGGGAAATTCTCTACAACCAATTACAACATCGTCAAATTGACACTATTAAAATACAGTTTTGTGTGTCTTCATTTAAATCGTCAATTCAGCATGTGACGAACTCAACTGATTACGGTTATTACAATGAAAATAGTGATAACGATGAAAAAGAAGTGGAACATTTCCTACAACGGAACAGAAGACCCCGTTATGAAGACAAACACAGAAGGGTTGCTAAAGAAGTGTCCGACATTATTATTAACAATATTGATAACCGATTTTTGTTTAGAATTCACCTATCTATAGCTCTTCTTTTACAACCACACTAACTTTCAACATATCAAAATTCTTTCCCCGAAACTGAATTCCAGATGGCCGTGAAGACTTTTAATTTGGAATCAATTGCTTTTAAGCATGAATTGGAAGTTTTGTATAATAGACCAGATTTTGGAACTACTTCATCTGTTCTAACATTACTGTACTGTTTCTATGAAAATAATTTAACAACTACATTTGCCGAATATGTGAAGCTATTGAAAATAATTTGCACCATACCGATGACAACAGTTGAAAACGAACGGTGTTTTTCTACTTTGAAGAGAATAACAACATTTTCTAGAAATACCATGCAGGAAAGCAGACTATAAGCCCTAGCAATGTGTTCCAGTGAAAAAAAATTACTGACATCAACACCAAACTTCAGTAAATTAGTTATTAATCATTTTGCTGATCGTAATGAACGGCGAATGGATTTTATTTTCAAACAAATTAATTAAATAACATAATGAGTTTATTTTTTGTATGTACTTAATTTTTGATATTAAACAGTCAGACCCCCCCCCCCCCCCGGTGCCCTCCCAAAAGAATTTGGCGTTATCAAAACTGTCTGTTACTGATTTAACATCTGCAAATAAACATACTAACAGCATTCATAAGAGGACACCACTAAAAGCTTTAAGAAAAGATGTGGCGCACAGTAAACATTGACTCCTTGATAATATGAATGATGACTTGCGAAATCTAAAACGATTATGTTTCAATGAATAATTTATTTATTGATCCTTTCTTGCTGTATAAATAAATATAATGATAATAAATATCGCAAATATGAGAAGCGCAAGATGTATATTTAAATAACAAACAATGTTGCTTTTAATAATAATAAACTAACACGAGAATAATTTACCTTTTTTTTTGAGTACACATTTTATGTAACAAGGTTGCAATATACATACATTATACGAATAATGCTTAACATGGAATCGCAATTATTATTATTACATCCAAATTTAGTTAAAACATATTATTATTATTATTATTATTTACATAAACATCTTCCTATTTTGCAGATGTCCACGTTTTGATGTCCCATGATATCGAAAAATTGGTTTTTAAAAATGTCTCTCTCTCTCTGTGTGTGTGTGTGTATGTGTGTGTGTGTAACCACGATAGCGGTCAAACCGCTATAGGTATCAATATCAAATTTTATATTTACGAGTATAATCTCCCTCTTGAGATCTGATTAGATTTTCAGTAAAATCGGCAGACCGGAAGTAGTCAAAAAATTTCAGTGAAAAGATCGAATTTTGCCAATATTTCGTCAGCTACCAAGTTTAAACAAATTTATAAAGAATTCATATGTACTCAAAATTGAATTTGAGATCAATTTTATTATGAACGTTTTTCGAAATTGATACCGGAAGTAGGTCTTTTACTCTTATCAAAAATCAGTTTTTTGCAACTTAATTTTCAATATCTTTTGTGTAAAAGAAATTTTAAAATTCGGACCGGAAGTATCAATATGTCGTAAATTATGCATTCTATATATATTTGTCAACAGTACAAAAGTATTTAGAGTTGGTTTTGAAATATTTTTTGTATAAATGAAATTTCAAAATTCGGACCGGAAGTAACATTCTTAGCGAGTAGCACTTTCTTTCGAATATCTCACAAAGTATGCATTCTATAGAAATTTATTAAGAGAATATAAGTACTTATAATAGGATTTTAAATAATTTTTATATAAAAAAAATTTAAAACTCTATAATTTGAAACGCTCATACGTATAAGAAAGTCGTGTGGTGGCCGCACCACATTTTTTTTCTTGATGCTGGGACAGTACGCAAAGTCCGGCTAACTAGGTAGGTCGAATCTTACAGATGGCAAAACTTTTAAAATTCAATTTCGTTAATGGACAGTATTAATATACCATAATTTTCACCACAGTCAAATATGTCTACTAAATTAAAGAATATAAATTGTATATATTTCTTACAGAAAAATGTTTTCGTGACATGTTATCAATAATATTTTATGATGGAAGTGTATATACTAAGGTCGGAAATTTTTCAAACGTCCGTATTCAAATATTTATTTTGATAAATATTTAAATATTTGAATTATTTGTGTTTTGGTGTACAACATTTCAAGAATATATATCAACTTCATTGCACAATCTACTTGTTGAGTGGGGAACAACATATCTAAAGTGGTTTTTTTGCTTGATTCATTTTACTTTCATCAAATTCAACTGATGACTCTCCTTCGTTTTCCAAGAGATCCAAAAAAATCATTCCTTTTTTTTGAACTTTGGGTCTAAATATGTACTAATGTCAAATATTTCAATTAATAAAGCACCGCTAACCGAAAGATTACTAGAAAAGACTTTTGTAAACATTGATTCAAATTCCCGTTTCAAAACAGACTTTATTTCTTTTACCGCTTCTGGTTTATCCTTATCGATATTTGAAATGAAATGCTCCATCGAAGATTGAAAATGGATATCACCTCTGAAGACATCGGTTGATATTCTGATGACAATAAAGTTGTAGAGGATTCCAATACTTTAACAATATTTTCACTGATCGTTTATTCATCTTCAGAATTGTCTTCTCTAGAATAAAGGCATAAAACTGATGTCTTCCTATTTTGGCGCTTGGGTAAGGAAATTTGAGGATGTTATAAAGTATATTAATATGAATTATAAAGTTTATTCCTTGACCGTGCCAAAGTATTAGAATAACCAATTGTTCCAATTTCAATGATTTCAGTTCTCTGAGGTCGGCCTGTTTGTCAGATGGTGTTTGTGATAATATTCAGGAACGTAGAAAAACAGACTTTATTTCTTTTACTGCTTCTGGTTCATCCTTATCGATCTTTGAAATGAAATGCTCCATCGAAGATTGAAAAATGGATATCACCTCTGAAGACATCGGTTGATATTCTGATGACAATAAAGTTGTAGAGGATTCCAATACTTTAACAATATTTTCAATGATCGTTTATTCATCTTCAGAATTGTCTTCTCTAGAATAAAGGCATAAAACTGATGTCTTCCTATTTTGCCGCTTGGGTAAGGAAATTTGGGGATGTTATAAAGTATATTAATATGAATTATAAAGTTTATTCCTTGACCGTGCCAAAGTATTAGAATAACCAATTGTTCCAATTTCAATGATTTCAGATCTCTGAGGTCGGCCTGTCTGTCAGATGGTGTTTGTGATAATATTCAGGAACTTCGAAAAAAAAAAATCGGCGTCTAAATACAGTAATTACTTTTGCTCTTTTGATAAACCTGTAGAGAATGCATAGTTTGCGATATATTTGCAAAAAAAAACTGTTATTAGATAAAACTGAAAGTCCTAACGTCCTGCACAAAATTCAAAAAATTTTTTCACAAAAATTATTCAAAATCTATCTCTAAACACTTTCATACTCTAAATTAGTCCTAATATGTTCTGTACAGAATGTATAACTTGCAAGATATTCCCGAAAAATTATTTTTTAATAAGAGAAAAAGACGTACTTTCGATAGAAATTTCGAAAATTGCCTTTTATAAAATTTTGGAAAATGCAGAAATATCGTGGTCGAAAATTTTTATCATACAATACTGATCTAAAGTAATACCTATTTGTTACATTTGGAAATTGGACACTACTTAATTTCAACTATTCGAATAATTTCGTTTTGAAATTATTCAGAGTTGATTATTCGAATATTTGAATTATTCGTATTCGATTCCTGGCCTTAGATTGTACCTAACCTCATGCAATTAAATTACGCATTATTAAGGAATATAAATCTAATTTTAACACTGAAAAAACCAGTCATTCTATTGATACATAAGGGAATTTAGATGGTCAAGGAAATGATTACGAGTCTGTCCGTGGAAAGTGTTTTAATTCAAATTTCTAATTTTATTATTTTTAAATAAAATATTGCTTTCATTTTTCAATTCAAATATAAACTTTAATTGTATCGCTTCGTAGCTTTAAAAATAATAAAATTCAGAGCTAATGTTAATATAATATGGAACACCTGGTATATGCAAGCTCATACAGGAATACGTTCAATGCGTCAGACGGCGCTGACGGGATTATACGGCCGTGTTTCATTAACAATTCCGTAATTCCTTCCTTTGTGAATCAACAGAATTTTATTTTTTGCGGAATACACCACTTATCTTGACAGGAATAATATAATACCTGAATCATAATATTGTATTCTTTTCCTATATCATTGTGACATGTTAATACGCGAACACGGAGATATAATATTATCTTATCTGATTGGCATACACGGCGTGAATAAGCTTAATATTAATTAACTGCGGAGGCTATTTTCAATTTTCTGACAAATATACCCGTAATAAACCGTGTACGATTTTTATTTACATTTTGTTGTTAGGTAGGATTTTTTCGTTCTTTAATGATATTCTAGAGAGAATAATATATGTTAATAATAATAAAAAATTAATAATAATAAAAGTAAATTGCTCTCTTTAATATCGAAGTTATGGAGTTAAGTATTTGTTTCTTTGTAGTTAAGCTTTCTCTTTCTTTCAGTTGAACAATAAAATTGTTATATTCTTTAAAAAAAAGGTATAAATTTATTTTTCTTTTGTTAAAATTTTTCATAAAATCAATTAATGCGTTTTTATTGTCTCAATAGAAGGTGAGTAATTAAGAGACATACTATGGAATGTGGAAGCCTTTTCAGTAGGTGGTAAATAAATATGTATGAAGGAATATCAAAATATTGGCATATATCGAATTTCTGAAATTGTTCATTTGCCTTACGGTTCCACTCAAAAAATTATCCATGAAGATTTAAGGTGCCGAAAGATCGCGGCAAGATGGATTCCAAAAGTGATGCCCGACGAACAAAAAGCCAATCGAATGATATTTGTCAGCAGTAGGAAAGGCAACTGCAGCATAATACACAATTTTTAAATAATGTGGTTACATGTGACAAGAATTGATTTTATCATTACGACCCTTAATTAAAGTCTCAATGTATGCAATGAAAGCACAAAAGCAGTCCAAAATCGCAGAAGGCAAAAAAAGTGAAAACCGCCTGTAAAGTGATACACTTTTTCTTTTAATAAATAGGGCGTTATTTATGATCACATTGTACCTAGATAACATACAGTAACTGGAGAGTACTATTCTAATGTACTTCGCGCAACCGTAAAAGCAAAATTTAAAGAGAAAACGGCCGCTTTATCAAGACATCGGTTGGTTCCTGCATCACGACAATGCTCTGTCCCACAGATCAGCGATTTGTCAACGAACACTTGAGGAGTTGTGGGTGAAAATTGTGGTTCACCTTCCTTACCCACCTGACCTTGCTCCATGTGACTTACCGTGTTACATTATTTCAAATTTTGAAAAAGCACAAATATTAAAATAACTAAGAAAATGCAAGTTCACTGTTATAGAGCAATAATAATAGCAAATACTTAATATTTTTTTTCTACTTCCATACTTTAATTGTATAATTAGATATGCTAGACCAGTGCTTTAATGGTGTCCATTACGATACAAGTTTACATCGAATAGGAATGCGACATCCCAATATTCAATCAATATTCAATATGGCCATGACTACCTATCTGACATATCTAAAACTTAATTAAAATTGACAGTTCTCTGTGGTATATTTGTAAAGTAATTTCGAAATCGCCAAAAGGTACGAAAAATTTTACTCTCAATTTATGAATTGGAATGTTCAAAAAATAATGTTATGAGGTCGTAGAAATAATAGTCTATGCAACTCGCATTTAATGCCTATTATGATACTGGTCTTCATTACGACACTCGCCTACGTCTCGTGTCGTAATTACTCGTGACTTAATAGCCATCATTAAATACTCATTGCATAACAAACCGCGAGATCAAAAATTATATTGATAACGGTTTCCCATGGAATGTAAATCGTCTGTCTTAAGTTATATCATTAAGTTTCATACTGTCATTAATATTTGTCATTATATTTTCTCTCTGACATATTGTAGTTTTTCAATTATAGTTTACACCACAGCACACAAAATTTACATGGTTGAAGCGTATTTTAGAACAGGTGAGCTAGTTAATGGTATTTGGGAATACAGTAAGCGTTTATGTTTTGATAATTTTCGTGAACACTTCCCAAATTTCGCAGTAGTAGAGAAAGATGTTTTTATGTGTCTCACACATAGTGTTGGTGTATTTCGCGAAACTAGATTTGTTACTCGTTAAAAAGGTGCTGGTAGGCCACCTATTCGTACAGAGATGTGATTATTGACGTTCGTAATCGTATGGAACAGGACCCCACAAAATCTTTGACAGGCCTGTCCCAAGAAATTGGAGTTTTTTATGGAACATACCGAACCATTGTAAAGGAGAACTTGAACATGCATCCATATAAAATGCAATCATATCAAGCTCTTTTGCCAACAGATCACCCCAGACAACTTGCGTACTGTCAGTGGTTCGTCAACAATTTAATGAATAACGACTTATTAAACTTAACATTTTTTCCGATGAGGTATGGTTTCGCCTTGGGGGGTACGTAATCTCAAAAGATTGGGGTTTGGCTGGCAATCTCCCGTAGAAGGATAATTGGGCCGTTTTTTTTCCATTTCACCATCAATGCAGAGAGGTACAGAAATAACATTTTGAATGAATTTGTTCAACAACTACACGACGATGAACTTCATAATGATTACTTCCAACA
Source organism: Amphimallon solstitiale (assembly GCA_963170755.1). Lineage (NCBI taxonomy): Eukaryota > Metazoa > Arthropoda > Insecta > Coleoptera > Scarabaeidae > Amphimallon > Amphimallon solstitiale. Next base: position 92,834,194 of record OY720678.1, read on the forward strand.
TGACGGCGCAACGGCACATACGACACGAGAAACTATAGCCTTTCTCCGTGAGTTTTTTGATGATCGACTTATAAGTCTGCATACGCAAGTTGAGTTTTCTTCAAGGTCCCTGGTTTGACTATTATGGACTATTTTGTGTTCACTTACTGCAAAAATAGAATTTTCCGAACTCCTGTACATAATTTGCAAGAACTGCAACAAAAGATTATTGAAGTATGTGCAACCATAACGCCACAAATGTTGCAAAATGCTATTGATAGTATGAAAAGGCGCGTAAACGTGTGCATCGAACAAGGCGGGGGTCATTTTGAACATTTATTATAATTTGTTTATTAGTTTTTAATAAAATGTTATTAAAACATGTAAATCATTTTAAATAAGCATAGATTCACAAACTTTATGTCAGTCAAATGTCAGTATGACAGTTAACCTGATAATGTAATCAGAATTATCTGAAAAGAAATGGTATTACCTAAGACCCTAAGACGGACGTTTTACATTCCATGGCAAACCTTTATCAATATAATTTAAGATCTCGCGATACTATTAACCATTATCTATCACGTATTAAACTATCACTAGCTCTAAACCGATTTTATATTCTTCACTATATTAGTTACTAATCGTTTTCTTAGGATATCTTGCATTGAAAATATCAGCTCCTTCTCAGCATGCCTTATAATTATCTTTGTTTTATTATATTAAAGCGACAGCGAGTGTAAAAATCACACAGAATTTATTATTAAAGTGACAATCCAAATGACAACCACAGAACTACTGTTACGTAGATAACAGTCAATGAAATTATCACCTATTTACTATTACAATTGCTCTATCACAGTGAAATGTAATTTTTTCAGTTATTTTAATATAAATTCATATTTGTGGATATTGTAAAATTTGAAACAACATATTCATATGGATATTTTTGACGTCTGTTAAAATAAGTTATGGTAAAATTATTGTATTTTAGTTTTCTCTTTAAGGGGGCTTACGCAGGAGTGCCAACTAACTGCTCTGAGGAAGGATGTCAGAGGGTGACGCCATAAGCGCTAATGTAAATTATGCCGTTGTAAGATATTCCTTCAAATGAAACAAACAGCATACATATTTGTTTTTCTTATTATTTTTGTGCATTAAATTGAATCCAAAGAGTTCATTAAGAATTTGTCGAGAGTATTTTCTTATAATTAAAATTATTTACTCCTATACATTTCACCCTCGAAGTTGGCCAAATTTACAACAAACATATCACAGTTTCAGAAAGTTTATTTTAAAAACTAATTCCAGTAAAGCATGCATTGAACCTTTGTTTATTTGTGTTCTAAATTTCATTTTGATATGTCATAATTGAAAGCTGTACTACTGCTTGAAGGAAACCATCTAAAGTCGTAAGTTTCGTCGTTGGGTGGGCCCACTTAACCACAGTATAGTACCAATACAGTAAAACATCTCCCTTAACAATCCTATTTCGATCCCCTCCATAAAATACATGCGCGTAGTTCACCACTCTGTAGCACAGTACACTTCTCTGGTTCAGTCACGAGTGTTTGTTTATATTTATATAACCCTACATTTGAAATATTCACTTCCTTTCTGTCCGTAGTTCACTGCGCAGTCGTCCTAAAAAAATAAAACTCGAACACGGACATCAAAGGGACCGCTGTAGAGTTACGTTACTGTATCGTTACTATACTGTGACTTAACTAAGAAATTCGGTAGCGCTACAGTACACTGACTAACTTCATAACGACAAATGAGAAAACACAACAACGCTATTGGATGATGTCTCTAGATGTTCTCTGAATAAACCTTAATTTAACGGAGTATTTTCACATTGTTGAAATTAATTTAAGAGTGGTGTTTACCAACAATAGAAACTTATGCAACTTATATCACTCGCAGGACGGGTAGACGCAAGAGGGTGTAAGTAGGTGGAGGTTGACAATATTCGGTTCTGTCACAGCGCTTCGTTTTTATTCACAAATTCTGTCATAGATAAATAAATACTATAGATAGGAAACATAATGTATAAAGAATGAGTACTTACGGAACTGTTGATGCTTTATAATAAACCAATTTTCGCTTCCCCATAACTGTTATATATTATTATACACTCAAATATTATAGGTATATATGACATTTAAATGCGAGTGACAGTTTGTAATTAAACTCGAATTTAAGTCTGCAATAGCCGACCGATTCCGATAGATTTTCGTCTTCGCTAGGACCGGTAGAGATACCGTAACGTGGGGATAGACGACGCGAAAAATCGCGTGTAAAATGTGTGACAATGTTTACTGTTTAATGCCTTTTATCTTTAAAAATAATTACATAAATTCGATTTTTTCTTTATATCGTACCTACATCAAATGTGCAGCTGGCGGGTAGAGATCGTTTTTTTTCTTTTGTGTACCAGCCTTAGTTAGTAGACATTAATCAAATTCATGCTTTTTTGTGATTATTTCTAAAACACATAACTTTCTTAAGAAAATAAATTAGTACAAAAACTGACCTTGACATTATAAATTTATGCCTTTTGCATCACTAACCCAAATTTGAGATTCTAAAATTACAAAATGAGTTTAAAAAACGCGAAACGGCGATGCCTTAATTTTCGATAGGTAAACGCCCCTCTTAAATATTCCACAATTATTCGAATGTAAATGCCTTTACAGTTTGACAAACGCATAATCTTTTATAATCACACCTATCACGGTGACAATGATATAGAAAATAATATCAAAAATAAACGAGATAGCACACGCCAATAACACATTTGAAATTACTAAAAATTACTGATTACCTAAAACTTTAACTTCACGTTAAGTAGAATTATGATAGTTGATGTCAAACTCACAGAAAATAGAATAAAATCATGTCAATGAATTACGATCCCATGTTATTACTATGGCACGGACATGACCGGTTTAAACTACGACGAAGTTACAACGGAGCAAAGAAATAATGTAAACAACACACGCTTACTAAATAGCACTAATTCATGTGGTGAAATGCAACATCTGTTTACGCCCGAGAAGTGCCCGAGAATGAGAGCAAAAAATGCTCATAAAATAAGAAATTTATGAGTAAAATCCTTTTTCCATCCGCCTAGATAGGAGACGAGGGTTTTTTAAAATTTATTATATTTACCTTATATTTCGCAAGAGAAATAATGTAAATATGTATATACATACTGTTATTTAGTTTCAATAACATACGCGCACGTTTTTAATTATCATTTATTTAGATCTAGGACGTTGTTCATGTTACTTTTTCTGATATGAAAATGAATTGTCAATGATTCCGAAATTTATTACAAAGTCTGTTAAATATTGTTACAGAATGCCAAAATATCGCACGTTCGTCACTTAGCTTTGCTAAAACATACACAGAAATAGTTTTTATGTAGAGAATTTCGATAGTTTACAAAATTTTGTTACATGTTTAAATGACGATGCTCGAAGTATTTCTGAGTGCAAGGAACTAATACAAATCCCAAATTTAAAAAATAAGTTGTTATTCCTTCAGGAACACTTTGGAAATTTGCCTAAACTAATCACATATTTTGAAAATGGAAATCTCAAATTAAAAGATGGATTAACCACATTAGATGTGGGCTGTTAATAATTTCAAAAGTTTTCCATGTGACTTCGGATGTGGCCTTCGGCAAAAGTTAGACGCAGTTTTTAATAGAAATCCAGATTTAATAACATTGGGGCAATTGTGTATGCTAAATACGCTGAAATAAAAGAATATTTCCAGTACGCACCTATAACCAGTTGTGATGTAGAAAGGACGTTTTCTATCTACAAGGATGTACTTAATTCAAAGAGAACAAGTCTTACAGAAGAGAAAATGAACAAATAATAAGGTATTTTGTATTTTATAGATCACCAGCCACTTGTTATCCAATTATATAAATAAAATTAAAACCTCTTTAAAAATACAACATTTCAATAGTGCGCCCATGGGCGATGAGTCATCAACCGTTCGTGTCCGCGCCGTAGTTATAGCCAACTATTATTTAATGTTTTCAACTTAAAAATTTAGGTAATAACGGGCTCTACTTGATATTGTAACTTTCAAAGTGTTGCTAGTGTACATAAAAGAAAATATTTATTGATTTCTTGAAAAGTCAAAATAGAGATGAATAAGTTTCTGGGTATTTGCCAATACAGCTCATGTGTGGTCGTGCACATATATTCATATAGATTTTAAACGTCAAAACACAACAGGAAGCCGCATAATATATGTATATCTAATCGTAAATAAACTATTGTCGTTCAGACAGCACTTTTAAAGATGACATAAAGATACACACATGTAAATATTTAAGACAAAAAAAACAATTTTGTAATCGTTAAATTTTATATCTTGAGCGTTCAGATCGTGTCATATTTTTGGAGTTATCACAGTTCGTATCAAATTTATAAGTGCCCGCCTCTATGTTTGTAGATATATGGGTATATAGGTAATTAGAGATATGCAAATCGAAACGGACGAAAAATTAGATTAACACCACACCGACAATGATCTTTATCGGGAATGATATTAGATATAAGAGTTTGGTGTGGAGCAATTTGCAAATTAATAACATCACGTGCCTCTAAAAACAGAAATAAATAATGCGGAATTAAAGCAAAAAGCGTGACATCAACTGTGTTCCGGGAAATTTTATTTTTTGCCAATCGTGAGTCACACTATCTAGACGTGTTTGTAATAAACATAATAGTAAAAGTACAGAGTCAGCCTTCTTCCGATAGTGGTTTCCGTAATGATTAAGTTCGTATGACAGTGTGCAAATCTAACGTGTATATATCCTTAACTCGTGCTAAAAACGTTTCAAAAGAACAGACACGTAATGCAAATAAACATACAAATAAAATGCCATAAATCAGAAATTAAATAATGTCTACATTAAATATACAAACATGTGGGAGATCTAAACGTAATTCCTCCATGATAATAATGTACTCTATTATTGACACACATAAAATATGCGTAAACGAGCCTACTATAGAAGCAACCAAATTTCAAAGTCAAAATATTTTATTATTCAAAATACTTTCCTCTTAATTGGATACATTTATTAAAATGAACCTGCAACGTCTCTAGACCTTTTAAAAGTAAATTTTTATCTTGCTCTGCAAACCAGGCCTCCCTCCACAGCTTCTATCACCTCTTTGTTTGAAGAAAAGCTTACGAACTTTTTTTCAGTTAAGGAGAGACATGATAGTCGGACGGAGCCAGTTCTGGTGAATAAGGGGGGTGTTCGAGTAATTCGAACCCTAAATCACGAATTGTTTGCATGACAACAGGCACGTATGGTAAGTTGTCCAAAACACCTTTGGACAACTTTCCGCGTCTTCTTTCCATAGTTTTTTTCTTGTAGAGTGATCAGTAAAGTCGAATAGTAACTCCCAGTTATTGTTCTGCCCTTATCAAGAAAATCAATCATGATAACTAAATGGCGATCCCAAAAAACTGAAGCAAGAACTTTTCCGGCAGACTTTTGAACTTCTTAGGCTTTGGAGAACCATAGTGTCCCCATGCCATCGATTGCTGCTTTGTTTCTCGGTCGCAGAAATTTATCCAAGTTTCATCCATAGTAACAATACGGCTTAAGAAGTCTGCATCTTTTGCAAACCGAGCGCAAATCGAACGCCATGCTTCCACCTTGCACGTTTCTGGTCAACAGACAGATATTTTGGGGATTTATTTTGCTGAGGTGGTATGGACATCTGCGTCGAATGGAGGAAGAAAGATTACCAAGAAGAGTATGAAACGGGAATCCACCTCAAAAGAATAAACGAGGCGGACCAAGAAGGAGATGGATGGAAAATATAAAAAAAGAAATGAGGCAGAGAGGTCTACGAGAGGAAGAGATAGAGATAAATGGCGCCTAGGATGCGAGAAGCGGAAATAACTGCAAAAACTCGTTATATATTTTGCAAAAACTTTTCTTATGTTTAAAACGACGTGATGGATGCGTTCATATGAAATAATCAGTGCCTCAGATATTCGTTTTAGCCCAATTCGACGGTGTGACAAAATCATGTCATGAACTGCATCAACATTTTCGGAGACGGACACAGAAACTGGCCTTCCCGATCGGTGTTCATTTTCTATAGAAAATTTATACCTTTTGAAGCTTGTAATCCAGTTTTTCACGGTCGCATACGATGGACATTGATCGCCAAGGGTATTAATCATGTCTTCGTAAATCTACTTAACTTTGAACCGCTTCAAATGCAGATACTTGATGATGGCTCGATACTTTTCAAATTTTGAGTGTGCAACGTGGGTTTGGGTTTTTGACGTGAAGCTTTACACTGACACTTCTAATAGATTATGTTTCGTTGCTATGGTATTGCAATATTTTCTTTATCCACGGAACCGGTTAAGGCTAACTAGATATCATCAGTACATCCTCGTACTGTCACAAAAATAATGGAAATAAAATAAAGAATAATTTTTAATGTTTAACATATTAGTAAGTTGATTTTACTAATTGAAACAGACCAATGACCCTGAAATTTTGTTATTCAAGTATAAGTAGGATCGATATTTACTTTTCAATATATATGAACTTCATTTACAATAACCAAAATCAACACTTAACATCTTCACCTTTATTCGTACAGTTACCAAAGCTATTTGTAAAATGTAAAGTAGAACATTAGATTTCATTCTCATAATATCAATTAGTCTAACATTTACATATAGTATCTATGCGTTTTTCAGTCTAATATATTGATAAAAATATTTTTTCCCACCATAATTACTCAATCACTTTAAACAGTTGCGCCACTGGTACTTTTCGATCGCCTTTTATTTGAGCAGATTTTGATGACGTACAGTAAACGCAAATTAGATGGCGAGCGGTGGAGATGTGCTGTAGTCGTTTTTAAAACGCGTACGCTCACTTACTAAAATAGTAATCGAACTATATTTATCCCAGTATTTCTAATGCTACGCGGTCTTACTCCCATCGCTTTTCATCTAATTTGGCGTTTACAGTACAGGTCTTTCTCTAATTGTGTTCACAATCAATTATAATAATTTTTTTTCAAGAGGTGGTGGTTGCCATCAGGAATTCCGACCGATGCACTATATGTGGCCGTGATTTGTTAATGATAACAACTATCATGTTATTGGGAAGGTGTTACGGTACAATTTAAAAAAAAAGTAGTTTAATAATCTGGATTTTGTACGGCATCAGCATTTATCAAGGTTACTGTTGATGTCCTTGCATCATGTGATCGGGGTTTTGGGACTGCATTGGTGCTGTTGGATTTTACGAAGGCAATTTATACAATTAATCACCAACTTCTTCTTCTTCTCCTTCTTCTTGTTTTAGACCTATTGGTCTGTTGATTTCTGAATTCGTAGCTATGGTTTGTCCTGTGATGTTGATTTCCAGCTGTCCTTCCATCGTTTATGTGGCCTTCCTGGTGCTTGATCCCCTGCTGGCTTTCCCTCTAGTGCTACGCGTGGCAATCTGCCCTCGTCCATTCTCCTAACATGATCGTACCATTCTTTTCTTCTTTGTCTCCCCCATGTCACCACGTCCGCTACCCCGCATTGTTCTCTGATACCTGTGTTCCTTATATCTTTTCTGGTTTTGCCAAGGATAATTCGTAATGTCTTCATTTCAGCAACTCTTAGCATATTCTTGGTTTTGCTTGTTTCTTCGCGCGTTTCTATACCGTAAGTCATGAAGGGCCCTATACAGGTTTTGTAGATTCTTATCTTACCAACTTATGATATCTAAACTGAAATATTATGGTTTTGATGAAGTTACCTTAAAAAAATTCCTCCTATAGGTATGTCTGATCGTAGGCAGAGATCTGTAATTGAGCTCTCAGAATCTGAAGATCTTCCTGTGCGTAGAGGCGTCCCACAGAGCAGTGTTTTGGAACCATTATTGTACATATTGTATACGACTGATTTCGCAAAACAACTTCATAACATTGTATGTTCTATGCAAATGATACTCAAAAGTACAGAACTTCTTCGTCAGCTACTGCTATGGAGGAATCCTCTCCGGCTTAGCTGTCTTTGAAATTGTCGAAGCATTATGAATTACTTAAGATTAATACCAGGTACCGGTATCATTTTGTTATTCCAGCCTTCGCACAACAATATTCAAACAATCGTTCTCTTACACTGCTTCAACTACCTTCAATAAATTAAGTCATAACTTCAAACAGTTACCTACTATTGCATTTGCACCAGCTTATGAGCGATCTCTACTTAGCAAATGAAGCTGCGAATTTCTGACATTAGTTTTTCAGCTAAAGTTATGTAATATTAGGTGTTTTATACATGTGTATGGTTTTGTTTCTTTGTACTTATTGATGTTACTGTTAAGGTTAAGTATAAATAGCTTCGGCTAAACTTCGCCTTTATTAACAAAGACCTTATTATTATTATTATTATTATTAGTATTATGTGATTAATGAGTCTGCATTTAGTTTTAGGTTATTTGAAATACAATATATACAAATTATAGTACGATAAAACTTAATAACATTATTATTATTCATTTTATTGTTAACACACAACCAGCGATATGGTACTTTGGCACTTCCTGCAGACTGCAGTTAATACAGTGTAAATTGTAAATATAGTCAGTTACATGGTGCAAGTAGAAATTAATAAGAAAATGATATGTAAATTTTAATAAACCTGTCTAATCAAAGTGAATATGAAATGTACTTAAAATAAATAGTAATCGCTACTGCTGCTTGATTAGAGTGTTAAATGTATTGTAAGTATGCAATGCATTAATTGATTACCCGTTTCTTGTGGTATAGTATTTCGAAATATTGGTTGAAATACATAATTAATAATTAATGTTAAATTAGCATTATCTAAATAAACAACAACAAAAAAACCTATTAATACAATCTCAATATTTACAAAATTAAGTAACGTTACAGCAGAATAAAGTTATCGGATATGGAAAGGTCGACTTGGGGGTTAAACACAAGAACTTCTAGCCATAAAACTAATACAATTAGATCATCATCCAATGGCATGTTATTGTTAGATTAGTCTTAGCGAACACGCGGCGCGCGGGGGGGTGCCCACCGCTATAACGGGTTTTCCTAATTGTTCAATAGATTTTGTGGCCGAAAACGGCCTTAACGTGAATAGCGAATTGTACGTCATTAAGGAAACAACAGGACCTTACCGCACCTCACTCGGTTTTGTATCTATCTCTTTTTCGGCCCACAACTTTCGTAATTTAAAACTTAAGTTAAGGTCGTTAAACAGTGAAAGTGAGAGATCTCTTGTTAAACGGTCTTTGTAACACGTACACAATATAATCCGGTCTTAGTAGGAAGAGTCGGCATAAATTATGAAGAATGTTATTAGTGTCGTGTTCCTTGTAGGTAATTTCTTTAACAGTATATTGTCTAAACTATGGGATGTGTTTATAAGGTTCTTAAGAACGAATACTATTTCTGAAAGAGCGGATTTGAAAGAAGGCAAAGCTAGTAAAAGGAAATAAGTATCCTTTGATATACAGAGTGTTCATATCAAAACTTCCCATATTAAATTTCTGGAAATCTGGAAATCTACGAAAAATTCATTTGAAACAGTACATTTTGGCGCTTAGTTTTTTAAAATTGATTGATTGGTTTGTTTAATTTTTTGTTTCCTGTTTCAGCCTTAAATATCTATTTCTCAAACACACTTCAACTGCTTAAAACGCTTTATTTTTGGTTTAATGTTTTTTAACAATTCAAATATGTTTTTGCAGAAACATTCAATCCAATAATTATTCAGAATATTGTCCATTGACCGCTAAACAATGGTACAGCCATTGTTCAAAACTACGGCGTACATTTCCAAAAACATCTCATTGAATTCCTTGGCGTGCGGCGGGTTGCATTAATCCTCTGACAAAGTTCTTCTAAATTTTGAGCTGAAGGGGTAAATACAACAGACTTTAAGTAACCCCATAGAAAAAAGTCTAGTGGTATCAAATCAGGCGATCTGGTTGGCCTCTTGGTCCTCTTCGTCCTATCCATATATTTGGAAATACACTGTCTAACCACCGCCGCACTGGAAGAACTTGGAAGTGAGGAGGAGCTCCAGCTCGTTGAAAATGTAACTCGTCCTCATCAAGTAAAGTTCCACTTGATTTTCGAGAATATCAATAATTAGAAGATTGATAGTATTTTCCAACATATCCAAATATGCTTCGCCATTTAGATTTCCATTGAAAAACAACGGACCAATCACTTGGGCTCCCACGATGCCATACATTTTTTTTTCAAAATACTTTATTTAAATAATTTTGGGTTGATAACACTAAATAACAATTGATACTAAAGCAACATACAATGTATTTCCAAACGAGGATTATAGGATATTGCCTGTTTTAAGTTTAGAAAATTAATTTATTTTGCTGTTACAAAAATTGAATCAATAAACGCAAAATCGGTATTAAAACGTTTCTAAAACATGCATTTTTGTTTAATAAGTAACTACAAAAAGAAGAAAAAGTATTCTGCATTAAACAAAACTAAAAAGTTAAAGAACTATAAAACTATTTATTTTCCATGTTTTTGAGAGATTTATAAAAGTGTATAATGTTGGCTTTTCTTACGATGCTCCTGAAATAGATTGACTATACTCTGTTCACTCAACATATAGAGTAATCACGAGCTGTCCACGACCGTAACACGTGCACATCCCAATTTACAATAGAGTGCTTATATTAACAATGAAGTTTATAAAATCTTTTAATTACATGTTCAAATTTTGGAAAACAACAATTTACTAGTTTATATAAAATACTAAACCGATTTAAATTTACAAAAAATGCATGTTTTGTCTTTTTAGATAACTAAAATAAGCAAATCTCAAACATTACCCATATCAACAAAATATTCGTAAATAGGGCAATTCAACGACCTGTTAAATCAAATTCAATATGGCCGTTGTTGGTAAACAAACAGATTTGTATCATTAAAATTTGACTATAAGTGCTCTTATTAAACAATTATCTTATTAAATTAACTTGCTAAGGTCATTATTTAGTTATCAAAGGCTAAAACTTATAATTATGTGACCAGAACGTTCTGTATTGCAGTATGCTTGAAAGAAGTGTTTCAAGAAAAAAACAGCTGTAATTATTGCCTGCTTTGAAGTTTTCATTGGAAAACCAGATAATAATTTAGTTCAGCAGCAGTACTGTTCTATTTATAAGCACGATAGAAATTTTAATAGCAATAACTCCTCAGGGAAGTATGTGCTACATTAGTGAAACTCGGGATGACATACATCTGAAAAATGAATGGAAGAAGTAATTTTTGCAACAATATTAACCCAGGATATGTTCTAGGAGAAAGATCATTTTTAATAAAGGAAGCATTAGGAATTCAGCAAGAGAATTTTAGTTATTCCAGCTTTTGCTAATGGAAGAACTCGTTAGCACCTTAAAATATCTCATTCCAGTATCGTGTTAAAAAAGTGTAATAATATGCAAAAATTAAACAGTGTAGATAAAATTGTGATTCTATTTAATGTTCTAATTAACATATGTAAGTCATAAATGATTTTGTATTTATAATTATTTATGGCACTATATAATCTTAATTTATTCCTGTACAACGTGGCCATTATTTTAGAATTTAAATAGGCATTTCGTTACAGACAAAACACAAAACTTTAATAATGAGTTAAATTTATTTATTAATATATTTGAAATCTATTTACATTTTCTTAAGTCCTACACTGTTATACATTGTACGCTAAATATTTATAATAAACTTTTATAATCTTACACATAATATTTCTGTATGATTAAACTTATTTTCTTATTACTATTTATTAACTATTGCTTCTATAATAATTAAGTGAAACTATTTTAATAAATAAATCTTGTAAAACAAACCTCTGATTGTTTTGTAAAGGTATTGTAAGTTTAAAGGCAAGTTTAAATAATTAATCCTTAATCAGTGCATGACTGGCTTTGTTTTTCTTCGTATACTGAGATAATAATGCACCAACATAACTACAATGTTCGGCTGTTATCAGCCATGCATGTAGAGTGAGCCAAAAGTATTGATTCACATTTCACAATAATGCACTACACATCCATTGGTTTTTAATTAACTTCTTATAAATGTTTCACCTAATCAAAAACGTACTTTTCCACATAAAATAAATAAGTTCTCTAAGACTCTTGAACACTTTCATTCGGTCCTTAGTGTAATAAATATGTATTAAAACCAAATATACAATAATAACCGTACTTGGCACAGGTGGAATACCATCTATTAAATTGTGTAATTTCAAGAATGAATGGATTCATCTTTGGTGGTTTCACATCTTTTGCATTGTGTTCTTGCAAAATATTAAAAAGACTTGCAGAGCAGATACTTGCAGCTTCGGCTGTGAAGTCTTAGAGTCAGCTATGCATTCTTGTTGATGTTTGCTAAATAGATTCAGTACACTCTTTTTCTAGCACTGTAAAATTTCTCTTTACTCGTTTCTTCGTCAGTTCTGGCTGCTTTTTGCATAGTACTGTATAAACAGGTGAACACAGTAACTTAAATTCAACACTTCTAGAAAGCTGAAACATAATTAACCTATAAACCGTTTGCTTTGTTTACGATTTATAAATCTTACCTTCAATAAATCTTTAATCATTAATAGACTCTTTAAAAATACTGAGAATAATAATAATAACAACTTAAACAAATACAAAAAGCGCAAACACAAGGAACAATACAAAATACAATATAGCAAAGCAAAAAGTATACATATATAACGAATATTTTAAAATTACAGACAGTTATTTATCTCAACTAGCACACTATATGCTCACTTGTTTTACATTAGCAAATACGTATTTTTATCCTTCTCTAAAATTGTGATTTTTCTGCATGGGTATAGTCACAATCATGTGACATAATCACAGAAAGCAGATGATTTATATCGTGTGTTTTAGGATTTGTATGTAACTCTCAGAGCCAATAGAAAGGCATTATTAAAAATCACGTGTTGTTCACGCGTTTTTTGCTACTCTATTGGTTCGGTGAATATAGTATAGCTAGAAATACAAAACAAAACAAACCAAAAGATTTTTTTAAAAATCTTCAAAACGAATCGATTAATTTTAAAAAAATAAACGCCAAAATGTACTGTTTCAAAAGACCTTTAAAATGACGTATTACTTGATACCCCTTTCCATTTAAGATTTTTAAGGGGGTAGCTCCCGGGGGCAGGGGGTTAAAGTGGGTAAGTCAATTTTTGCATCAAATAATGCCCCCTTCGATAATAAATCTTAGGTGTTTCCGAGATTTTATCATAGATATCCAGATTTCCAGAAATTTAGGGTGGGAAGTTTTGAAATGAACAGCCTGTATAAACAGTGTCACGTTCTTGGGAAAAAAATATAGGAAATTATGTATCTGTGGTATATATTTTAGTATACATTAAATGATTAAATAATAATAAAAGTAATAATTCTTGATAGGGTGAACAGAAAATTAGTAGTCTCGTTGATAATTTTTATTATATTATATGTAATGTATGTTCCAAAAGTTTTAAACATAAAAGTAATTTTAATCAAATTTATGTTATATGTAATAATTAGCAATTTTTCAAATAACAACATTATTAAGCTTATTTAAATAAATGTGTCCATGCTTCTCAACAATAATTATGTTATGGTCGGTTTAAGCATCGATTTCCCAAATTTTCAGATAAATCCTAAGCTTCGGTTGTTTCTCATTTCCGACTTAACATCTTCTATCAATTTTCTAGACAAAGTTTTCCATTTGGCGGGATTGGGGTAAATTAAGAAATGATCTGTTTTGGGAATGAATGTTGTGTTATGAACGTTAAGCCAATTTGAGTTTCTCTGGCATAGTGACAAAAAGCAAAAGCCGGCCAAAACATTATATCAACTTAAGCATGATGTTCGTGAATAAAATCAAACTAGTTTTGAATAAAGATTGGGCAAGTTGGATTCCGAAATTGCAACTTCTTTATCTACAATGCCTCTACAGCCCAAGTCGTGCCTTGGTCTCCTCTTCTGCCTACAAATTTCTTCATCTACCATATCTTCCCATCTCAACCTGTATCTTCCTTTTCGTCGCTCTTCTTGTATTCTTCTGTTAACCACTCTTTTAGGAATTTTCTCCTCTTTCATTCGAGTCACATGTCCCGCCCATTAAAGCCTCTGAATTCTGATGGATTTAGCTAGAACTAGCTATGTTGATACAATTCGAGATTTTATCTCATTCTCCACAGGTTATTTTCGCTCACGAGTTCTAAAATTCTTTCAGAATATTCTTATAAAATACGTTTAAGGAATGTACTGTTAAATCCATGTCTCACTACCATATCTTATGATAGGTCCAATGATTTTTTTTATATGTATTACGGTGAATGTTTTTGGATTTGAATATGCTGTAAATCAAAAAGTTTTCTTTAATGGCTAGGATGGTGCGCCTTGAATTTTTTTCTCCATTCGTAAACTTAGAGTACAGTAAAACTCATCAGAAACCGTGATATAAGCTTTTAAAGTTTCAAAGGTTCTGCAAAAGTCAACAAAACGATCAGGATTGAAAAAACTCATTAAGATACAACACACCTTTCTGTATATATGTAATTTGAGATTTGTCATGGAGAGCACAAGTGTAGAAACTGAGACTATTTTGGTTCGATACTAGTAAGATGCCCTACGAACAACAAGGGGGAGATCGATTTACATAACAAGATAAGAAAATTTCAGATTTAATTAAGACTCACATCAATTCATATAAGTCAGGCTCGGATTATATGCATAAAAAATCCGCAAATATGCGCATATACCTATATGCACGTATTTTTACAAAAATATGCACAGGATATTAAATAATATGCTCCAAATATACAGCGATATGCAAAACTTTTAACAATAAAAAGAAGTCCATTCCAATTTAATGAACACAAACATATTTATTATTATTTATTATACATTTTAAAATACATCAGTTTGCAATATACCAACTTATTTACAAAAAATTTAATATTTTGCTATTCTATGATTAAAAGACACTATCCTGGTGCCTATAATCTATTTATTAATTATCTATTCTGGTACTTAATAAATACATATTTGTTATTTATTAATTATTATTAAAATAATTGACAATTAGATGTTTCCATAATTTTCTATTTTAAACGAATGTCGTCGATCGTCTAGTAAATGTTTAAACGACGAAAAAGATCGTTCAACATCGACGGAAGTAATGAGCGCACATTTTAAATTGCTTACGATGTATGGATATAATTCAAGTTCATCAACAAATTCCCCTTGCAAAGTTTCAAACACTTTTGACAGAATTTTGAATTCTTCATTTTTATCCAATACAGAGGTAAGCTTTCTAAAAATTAATTCTCCGGTTTCTTTAACAGCTGATAATTCTGTATGGCACTTGTTTATTAAATTTACTGATTCAGTCAAAAGCAGCTTTTTTGATTCAATAGATTTCAGAGAATTCTAAAATTAAACTTATAATTTTTTCATAATTTCTGGAATAGAAAATTTCGGCAATTGTACCCCACCTAGTAATTACTGGTTGTGCGGAAATGATTCTGTATACGACCAAATCCATAATGGCGCTTTTAAAGAAAATGTTTTACGTTGCCGATTAATTCATTTACTTACAAGAGGGAATTGGTTTCTGATTTCTTCTGCAACTTTGTTAATATCATGTGCCAAACAAGTGGTATGAATTAAATTAGAAAAAAATATTTCTAACTTTATAATTTGAAGAAAATATGCACGAAGTTACCGAAATATGCAAAATATGCATTTTTAATTGGCTTATTTTAATCAAAAGACATTAGATATGCGTAGAAAACATACAATTTTGTTGATATACCTCTTAATAAACAAACAAAACAGGAAGACTTGGAAGAAAATTTTGACAATCAGCTCGGTTTTTAAGCCCAAAAAAAAAGCTGAAGTTGAATTTGATGTTGTTTTCAGATTATTGTGCCAGCCAAAACAAAAATAAAATCTTGTTGTGACATTTTTTTAAATAAGTTTCAAAATCACCTTGTCATAGAAAACCGTTAATAATATGATAAAAAGGAACAATATAGGAATTTTTTTCAAGAAATCAATTGGAATTGTGTCAGAACAAGTGGTGGTTCCTCAATAAATGCACCAAATTTAATGTGTATTCTTATTTTAAAAAAAAAACATTTAAATTTTATCATTCTTTAAATAATTTTATAACAGTATAACATGCCTATTAATTCGTCAAAGATGCAAAGATCAGAAATTAAAACACGAGATGTAAATTGTTCCAATGCGTCGCCTAATCGCTTCGTTCATTGCACATGTGTATATTAATTAAATCGAATTGGTAGAACCTTTGCCGCCCGCACTTTTTGTTCCCCGCGAAAGTCCGATGACGTTCGATGTTTTAAGCTAGTCCGTGTGCACATGTAATCAGCGCACTTCGGTCGGTAGAATAAAAACATTCCTTAGAAGTACAATGGGCGAGAATAGACTAACTTCCCTCACAATGTTATCATTGAGAATTAATAATTCAAGAAATTCTTAATTTTAATAAATTGGTCATTGAAGATTTTATCTTAAAAAAAGGAGAGACGAATTGATTTTCAATACAAAACGTGTTTGTGAAATATAAAAACAATTATACATTTATCTTAAAAACAATTGTTTGGTGTGGCCGAGTCACTCAGCAATGTAAATTTTTCACCTACGACGATTTGCCAACAATGCTCTCTTTTATTCTAAGGTTGTGCACTCCCAAACTATTGAACCACGCGCCGCCACTGCTCACAGTCACAGAATGATAGGTTTAGGTTAGTATTAGGCGTTATATATCGTTTCTTTTCTTTATTTCTTTTTAAAAACAAGGAAAGTGTAAGAATGGCTGTGGTACTATGTACCCAAAGCCAAACTTTGCCTTGCGGTTTCCTATTTCTCCTGTTTTTAGTCAGTATATATTTAATATCTATTACTTTGTAAGTTGTGGAGGAAGAGAAATAAATATATTATTATTATTTTTATCTAAAATTCCCAGATAGTTTTCTAAAAATAAGTCTGTTTGTTATTAAAATTTTATTATTTTCTAAATCCAACGCTTCGAATAACGTATGTTCAGTACGTTTGTAGATACTTACACTTGTTCAAACGTATTTCCGCCGATTCAATTTTATGCCAATTTATTTTTTTTAATTAATTTACATTCGAAACTAAGTTAAAGTATTACATATATTAATTGGTTAGTGGGCGCCAATATGTTTGTAAATGTTCTCGCTTTAAACAGCACGTGTATCAGAGATAAAATAAATGAAGTAGATGTTTACAATATATTTTTTCGCGAAAAATTAATAAAATTGAAGTACTATATCTGATAACAATTTCGTCCGTAGTTGATTACGTCAATACTCATTTAGTTTGTAGTTTGGTAAACCTGTGGAAAGTCTAATAGGGCTAAATTTATAAAAAATAAAGGAGATTTAAAGTGTGTTTGCAAATAATTTTGTCTTTAGTCGCAGCAATAGAATTTCATAGAATAAAGACACGAAATAGACACGCCTCTGTTATCGTCGGCATTATTGATTCGAGCTAATCGACTAAATGATTAAAGTAGTAGTGCTTTCGGTGTTGACTAATTTGAAATTATAGGGAAAAAAGCAATTAACTAATGCAGTTTAAAGAAAAACTTTCCGCATGCACAAATATCGTAGTGAACAGAAATAACAAAGTACCTAGTTATAACAGAAAAAAGAAGAAAACATTAAAGAGAAGATGCAAACGGATACGTAAGCTCTCATTGCGCAAGCGCATGATTTTATATTTGAAACGTATAAGTGGAAATTGATATAAATGCATTTTAAAGATCTTAACTACGACCACCATGTACCATGGAGACATAAACACCCTCGGCAGGCGATACCATAAGAAGATCAAAAGTTAATTTGTAGCAACATTTAGATTAAAAGTAAAGGGCAAAACGTCGAACTTATAATAATAATAATATATTTAGCTTTTGTAATAACACCATTACAAAAAAATTGTCATACATACAAATAAATATAAATATAAATATAAACCAGCATATGAATGCATTGGTCAGAAACTTTGTATAAAACATATAAAATAGTATAAACATATAAACAAATCAAAAAAAAATATTAGTGATGTGAGACAGTGCGTATAAACATTAAACAATATAAACAACTCAAATAGTTCATACAATCTGCGGCAGGTTAGGTAGACATTCCTGGACACGATAACATTCCATCCTGATCAGCATGCTTCTGGTTTCCTTCTTAAAGAATTTAATGTTGCTTGCGGGCAGTTTCTTTAGTTCTTCTGATAACCTGTTATAATCTACTTCTCCAATAACTTTTCTGTGAGCATGTTAGTATGTGGCACGGTTCTCTAATTTCACTTTGTTTACGTGTGGAATATTGGTGATGATCGCCAGTTATGGGAAACGCCTATATGTTCGTATCATGGTTGAGCAAGATACTCATCTATGGAGTAGCACTCCTTCTCTAGTAACATGCCACTCACCAGCCCACTGAAGAGATCCACATTCATCGCCTTCCATTCGGAGGAAAGACCAAAGAAGAAGAAGAAAAATCATTTTAAAGAATTAGCAAATTATGTAACATCATAATACAACATCAAGTAAAATCAACATAGGAAATTGATTTTAACAACAAAAAAGATGATTAATGATGAATTAGTATCTATTGCGTGTTTGAGAATATGAATAATTTAGACGTAGATGAAGGCAAGTGGAAAGATGGACACATCAAAATTTAATAAAAACCGAAAATGCTCTATTTAGCCATTGATGTGTTGATGACGTAATAGAGAAATATTTTTATATCACACAGTTGGGGTATAAATAACAAAATATTGGGCACAATAATTACACTAGATTTGTTTTGAAGTTTTGTCAGGTTGACTTACGCTTAAGACTAATGATCAGTATACACCAGAAAAAAAACAAACAAAAACTAAAAACCCGAACACACTGAAAATGGGGTTTAGAAAACAAAATCAATAATAACTATGGTTTATTTGACAAAGTATCAATCTTTGGATTCTTCTAAATTTCCAAATGCCTTTCTAATATTAGTAATAATAATAATAATAATAATTTAAGGAATTTATTTAATTCAATTGACTATGCATAATGAGATACAATATTATAACATTAATATATGAAAAACACACTATTAATGTTTGATGGAATTGGTCCATCAGTTTTTGCAAGCTTTGAATTGTGCATTCGTGTATTATTCTTCATGAAACAACATACCAAACGCAAATACTAACTTTCATAATACCATACAGGTACCACATTACTTTTCTTCATACAACCAATTGACAATATTTCCTGGCAGTCTCAGAGATGGTTTTAATTATTTTTGACGCAGATGGTACGACCTTAAACTTTTTGTGGAGTTGAAAGATAAAAAGTGACGATTGCCCCTAAATATGTCACGAAAATATTTGTTGATTAATTATGATGACAGCATAAAATTTTAGGCTACAGTTTCTTATTCAAACAAAACAACCTGTGCAATATAGCTATACATATATGCATAAAAAATAAAAACAAGCAGTCGTACATTCCAAAGCACGCTACATTGTTCTAATTATAGCCTTACAATAATTATTTTTATACTACTACTGCAGCATGACAAAAGATACTACTGCTGACATAGCAATGAGTGTAACAAGTAGACCGGTGCTGCGGTGGTCTAATGAATCATTGCACATCTCCGATGTGATTGTACTGATCGTGCAAAGACTAACAGAAAAAAAATGCTGCGTTGTGTATGTATATACGAATATGATAAACGTTACCACAATCGTCAGAACAACGCATATCGCGGAGGAAGTGTGACTAAAGTCTAAAAAAGGCCAACAGAGTTGTGGCCGGACAAGGATGACGTCAATGCTGTGATCACAAAATAAGCCGCCCGCCTCATCAAACTGCCGGACATACCGCGGCCGACCTGTCGTATCTCTCGCGATGCGAAAACATGCGATGATAGAGCAAGAAAGCCGGTGCGAACGTGGTCTCAAAATCAACACGGCAAAACATGCCGAGCGAGCCAAAAGTCCGCCACTGCTCGAACTGACTACTACAAAGAAAACTTGGAATGTTGGCAGTCGAGTGAACGCCTTCTCATTATTACTTCCTTCCTCTTAGCAGAACACAGCTGAGTTGTTCTTATTTTCTTACGTAGTCCGACGGTTCGTCCTGCTGGCTGTGATTCAAAATTTATTCCCGTACGTGATCTTTTATAGTTGGTATTTGTTATGGGGCTCGCACTAGACGGTGCGAGTGTCGAAGTCGTCCAACTTTACTCTTTTTGATGCTAATCGCGTGTGTTTTGGATTATAAAAATACGTAAACAAAAGTTATATATAATTTTTCACGTACAACCAAACCAGACACGCGTAAATCAGGTTCATATTGAATTCTTTTTTAGTACTACGGGAATTGCTTACGCTTTTCTACTTCTGAGAAATTACAGAGCGAATGATATAGAACCACCAAATTAATGAAAAAAGTACTTAGATATGGACACAAAATTAAGACGGAAAAATCACGCAATATTAGTTTTTATTAATTAATTCAGAAGTAACATCCCATATAGTGTCATACCGATAGTACTATTAATATCTTCTTTGGCTTTTTATAAAAATTGACTGTATTAGAGCATGGAATATATTGCTTTAAAAGCGTCAAGTTATGAAGTTTATAATCCTGGATAGAATAATTTATATCATATCATATAACAGGGCAGCAATGCATTTTGGTTAAAATACTCAGTCAAATTGGCAGCGCATGATGCTAGGGGTCCTCTTCCTGCGCCGATCCTGTTTCTTCTATTTATTACCGACCTGTCATATATCTTGAAAAATCTAATCGTTCGGCGTAAGCATTACAATATTTTCCGGTACTATATGTAACAACTAGAAAGTATTTTAAAAGTAAAAATATGGTAAGACTTATTTGTTAAATATAATATAAACATGTAGCATGTTTATTTTACATATATTTTTAAACTATTTTGGTGCTTTTGAACATACCTATGTTATCTCTTTTTTGTATAGAATACGTTACCTTTACCACTAGATGTTGGCAACATTGCTTTACTATAGGTCATAATTTCGTGTGTTTAAGTTTGTACAAGCGCGGGCCAACTGCATATGTTAAGCTGTGTGTCAGTACCTGTTCATAATTTAGGTTAGTCTTACGAATTCACTAGCAATCTCATGACGGTTTTCATTACACAATCCTATAGTATGTAATGATTCTTCAAATTACGGAATTTATAGTTAATTAAGAATCATTGTTCAGCAATGTTTTCACGTTAAAACTTGATAGATTATAAATAAAACCGCCAATTTAACATGCCAATAACTATGTTACAAAATTACCGAAAAAAAAATCTCTATTAAAAACACTTTTGCAATTAATTATAGTGATTAATTAAAGTGTTTTTAATAGAGATTTTGACTAGGTGATATACAAAAAACATACTGTTCCCTTTTTAAGTATATTTTTTGCACAATGAAAGTATAGGCAGCGGTTGGCCGGGGGACAATAATTGTCTCAGATTGTGGCCAATTACTATTGGAATTGCTTTATCCCTAGTAACCTGCTACTGAGAAAAAGCATGCGGAAGGTGTCTGTGGGTACTCGGTCCTACATGAAAAAAATATAAAGAAGACGATATTTCCAAAGCTCTAAAAGCAATTGAAAATGGTTTGAGTCAAAGAGAAGCATGGAGAAACTATCAAATTCCACGAGCTACTCTTCAGTTTCGATCAAGTACAAAATTCAGCAATAAAATTTCTCATGGACCCATCCCAGTGCTGTCTTCTGAAGCAGAAACGCTGCTAGAAAACTGAATTTTAGTTTGCCACACAAAAGGTTCTCCGCTCAGAATTGAAGTGAAAAATTTTCTTGATGCAACTCCCAGAGAAAATCCATTCAGAAACAATCTTCCAGGGAGGGGATGGTATGCAGCTTTTTTAAAATGCCACCAGAACATTACACTAAGAACATCCGAGGTAATAACGGCAGCTAGCTCAGTTGTATCCGAAAAGGATATTATAAAATGGTTTTCTAACTTAACCGAAGAACAGTTAGCAGGTGTATTAGAAGATCCCACCAGAGTATACAATGGTGACGAAACTTGCTTCTGGCTGTGTCCTAAGAATGAGAAAGTCCTTGCTTCAAAAGGGGCGAGAAATATGTATGAGATAGAACACTACCCTAAAAATAACATAACTGTTATGTTCACGTTTTCGGCTGCCGGAACTGTCACTCCCCCTATGGTTATCTATGCCTACAAGAGATTACCATTCGATATTTTAAAATCATTCCAAATGAATGGGGAATTGGGTGCAGTGATAACGGGTGGATGAAAAACCAGTTGTTTTACGATTACATCGGAAATGTTTTTCATCCGCATTTAGAAAAAAATGGGATAAAGTTTCCAATTTTGTTGTTTGTTGACGGCCATACCACACATTTGACATATGAAATCAGTGAACTTTGTTCAAAATTACAAATAATTTGAATCGCACTATATCCCAATGGCACAAGAATAATGCAACCAGCGGATGTGGCAGTATTTAAGCCTCTAAAAGAACGTTGGAAAAAGACTGTGTTACATTTCCGGACAGAACATGCTACTGAAGTTGTGACAAAAGAAAAATTTGCACCAATACTAAAAACTGAAATAGATAACTTAAAACCAGAAACAATACAACATGGTTTTCGTGCTTGTGGGCTGTACCCTTGAAATCCCTCAGCCATTGACTATAGTAAGTGCGCTGGTCAAAACAATGCAAGGATTAACAATGACAACTTCAACCATGATAAAAATGTCATTACTTTTAAAACATTCAAGAATATTGTTGGAGGACAGAAAATTGAAATATGTATTCAAAAATTTCAACGAGAACGATGTACATACCGAAGACTTGAAGACACTTTTTTCTCTACACGAAGAATTTTCAAAGCCAAACCAATCTGAAGAGGTTCAAGTTCAGGATTTATCAGATGGGCAATTGAAATTAAATTATGTTGTTAAAGATACTAATGTAGACCATGACGAATATCAGCCGATGATCTCCGAAACAGTTGCATTTCTGCAGTATATATTACCAAAGAAGAGATGGACATTACCATTTCAGACTATGGAACAGAAACCAAAAAATACAGTGGAACTAACACCAACTATGATGTGTCTGAAAATGCTGTTAATTTTGCGTTTGTTATTCCTGCAAATTCATTTATTTAAAATTAATAAATTGATTATAGATTATTAAACTTGACGAAAGTAGAAAACTTCTTGCCTATACAGATCTCAAAAGTTCTTTTAGGTTTCGTCTCGGAGTCTCCACAAAGTTGGACATGTTGAGGCACAAAATTGCGAATAAAGCTACAACGGTAAGAGATACCTCTACACATGTTTATATCCATGTCCTTCTTTTTAATAAATTTTATTGATGCATGACAACGCCAGACCACACACAGCAAGAGTCGTTACTGCATACCTTAATGAAGTTAGAATTTATAGACTTCCTTGGCCAACGTGCCGTCCGGCCTTTAATCGGATAGAACACCTATGGGATGAACTTCAAAGGCGTATTCGATATTGGGACCAATTTTATTTGTGATGTATGTTAATGATCTCCCAAAATATATAACACCTAAACAAAGCTGTCTCTATGCTGATTATACATCTTACGTAGTAACTGGAAAGTCGATTGACAAAATTGGAAAAGAGAGCAAACGGGTAATGGAAGAAATAACAAAATGGTTCCAAGATAATGAACTAAAACTAAATGACGAGAAAACTCAGCATCTCTGTTTCTCAGCGAGAAATGAACAGTCATCCCACGCCATTGGATATCTGGGGCTCACGATTGACAATAAACTCACTTGGGACATGCACATATCAGAATTAGCTAACTCGCTAACGATACCTATACCGTAGTCGTCAAATTTTAATTTCGGTTTATACTTCTATCCCATGCAGAAGATGACCTTATAATATGCAGCGATGCCTGCTTGCTAACAGTGGTGGGAGAGCAACGCAGTGTCGGGGGACCCTCACGCCTTACATTTCATAGGAAACGTTTGTCGAGTGTACTGTCTTGGCAGCCTCGCTTATGTTTATCTTTAGTTTATTTCGTCGCGCTCTTTTCCTCTTTTTACTTTCGTATCAGAAATTAAAATATGTCGACTACGGTATATACAATAAGAAGACTGAAGACTATTGGTACGCATGCCGCTTCAAAATCTGCCTATTTTGCGAACTTTCACAGTAGGATTAGCTACGGAATTTTGTTTTGGGGCACATCGCCTGCAGCAACAAGACTCTTCTGCTTGCAAAAAGAAGCGATTAGAGTTCTTTGTAATTTGAAATATACGAATGGTTGTAAGGAACATTTTATACCAGAAAGAATACTGACCTTGCCTATTTATACTTACATTTATAAAATACATTAGAAAAAAACAAGAAAACCCGCCACAGAAAAGAGTTCCGAATTCCATATCACCGCCTGCAAACGACACTACGCTACGTAGACTATTGGGGGTTCAAACTGTATAACAAAATCAAAAACCATATTAAAGAGAGGGACAAATGATTCATTAAAAAAGTGAAGGATATTTTAAGTTATCACAGTTTTTATTCAATAGAAGAGTTCTTAAAGTGTGACTTAGAACATTAATGGCTTTTAAATACTTAGAAAGGTGCATTATATACACATTATTGTTTTGTTGTTGTTGTTGTTTGTTTTATTGTCATATACAGCTAACTGTGCATTTTTAATTAATTTACTGCCTCTCTTGTAATGGTAATTACAACGAATAATAATAATAATTATTATTATTATATTATAAATATATAGATTCCAAAGATAAATTACCAAACATTTTTAAAAACCATAGGTACAGCTCACAGAGCGACACATGGCCGGTGAGATACTCCTCCCTCGAGGTGCGCAGTCGAGCAGTCTCGAAAAATTGTCAAGCGTTACACATAGAAGTGCAGTATGTTTCCTATATATGTATCTCTTTTCAGTATATGACAATTTCTTATCTGCATTTACTCATTCGTCCGGCTAATGTATGCGATGGTGAACAAATGTTATCGTTTCTTTTTTTCGAATACTTTCTCTGTTGACACTGACCCAGGGACGCACAGTGACAATTTTCCCCCACCGGCCACGTCTCGTTCTGTGTATTGTACATTTTTTGACAGATGAAGTAGGAGACGGTCAATATCCTATAATATTTAAGTAGTGTAACTCTTTCTCCGAAGATTCTTCTGTAACTTAAGATTCACATGTAGAAATGGAGGCCGTATCAATATTATCCTGTACTATTTAACTGGACCCAAAAACATGCAAAAATCTTCGAATTCGTTTTTTGCAACTTATCAATATTTTACAAATACATTTTAGTAGATATTGTACTTTATATGACAATTATTATCCTTAGTTTTAATTGATGAGTACGACGAATGAATAATTATTTGAATTTGCAATGAAACAAGTATTATAATCTTAGCAGAAGAGACATACGAAAAATATTTTAAGAAATTTTAATCTTTTTCCTGCATGGATACACCATCCAAATTTATCAATTAGACACACTGAATGCCGATCCTGAGCTAGTACACGTTCGAAATGCAAACTGCACAGTGGAGTTTGGTAAACATTCTCAAAGAAATATTCGATCAGAAATATTCCAGAATCTAAACGAAATATTTGCTGTTGATAGGCACGTGTAGAGGGCATCGTAAAAAAGGTGTAATACTGCGTTCACCTCCCGAATTTTACAGATGAATTTTATGTACGCACATGTACGATTTACTGACAGCTGTATTATTATGTTAGAACGTGACGTAAATAACTCGTTGAAATTAATTAGTTAATTAGGTTGCTTACTGATGTTTTAGTAGGCCAGTAAATGTCTTAATGTTACCAGTAACGACCGCTTTTACTTACATGTAACAAATTACCATCAGTGTGCATACATTAATCTATTAAGCAAATATAATTTTGGATATTTACGATAGTCTATGAATTATTGTGTAAACAAAATATGTATCTAACTGCTGAAGTGTAGGTGGTTCTGTTATTCAACTTGCCATAGTATCCTTAATAGGAAATATAAGCCCTTTGTTTTTGTTCTGTAATTTAAATAGACTTAAATTTGGTCATAGAGTAAATAAAATGTTCGAGTTAAATCAGATTTGTATTTGATTTGTTATGTTGACAAGGTAGTAAATTATATGTGAACACAAATAGAAGAGTTGTCTCAGTCTTTGTACATTTACTTGTGTATGAGGAAAAATGCAATCTCAATGAAAGTTTGCTCATTGAATTTGAGTGAGGATAGTTCAGATAGGATTTTATATTATTTTTGTTAAGTAATCTAATCTTTAAATTAAACTTTAAATTCTATATCCCTTAATAAAATAAACCTCTGAATATAAGTGTTACTTGCGGACCGAATTTTGAAAATTCTTTTATACAGAAATTATACCAAGTCCACCTCAAAGTACTTTTACTCTCTTAATAAACCTCTATAGAAACACAATTTGAGAAATATTTGCAAAAAACTGCTATACGATAAGAGAAAAGTATTTCTTCCGGTCCAAAATTTCTGATATATGTATAAAAATTGCTCAAACTCGAATTCTTTTGGTTCTAATAAGTCTGTATGGAATGCAAAATTTGCAAAATATTAAACAAAAATACCTACTTCCGGTAGGAATTTCGAAAAACTTTATTTACAAAATCTTTCTAAAATTAACTTTTTAATACATTTGTATTCTTTAGAAATATGTCTCAACTTAGTATGACGAAATATTAGTATTTTTTTAATGAAGTAAACTGCTGTATACCGATTTTACTAAAAATCTACATCAGATCTCAAGAGCAATATTATACTCATAAATATAAAGTTTGGTATTGGTATATCTAGCCGTTTGGTCGCTATCGTGGTCACACACAAATACATAGACAGACAGACAGACAAACATTTTTAAAAATCACTTTTTCAGTAATAGAAGACTTCAAAATGTGGACATCTGTAAAAATCCAAAGGTCAAAATAAGAAAGTAAAAGTATAGGTATGAATGTTTGAGATGCGTTCTTTTGTTTTGAAAAAATTAAATTAAAAAAAAACAGTATCTAATCATAAATATGTCATGTTTCTCTTATTTATTAAAAGATGATGAGATCATCTTGAGAAAAAGTACAATAATTTTTCCCATCGCTTTCAAATACTTGTTAACTGGCCTAGATTGGAAGTTATACACATTTATTATTGAACGGAAATGCTTTTATAATGAGGCAATTCTTTCTGAGAAAAATTCCGGGAATAAAAACCAGAATCTGGAGAAAAATAAATGCACGAAATAAATATACTACTTTGTTTTAAATGCATACGTACTTGATATCTAATATAAAATTCAATCAAATAACGCGTTAACAAACAAAAAAGAAGAATGATGAATATATCTGTGATAAGGCAGGTGAATAAGCAAACTTCGCGAAATAATTTACCTATGAAATGTGTGTCATTTCCGTTTCGTGCCAGGAAATAATATCGTAGACTTTCTTTCTAGACAATCTTGCTCCTTGCTACGAATTCATCGGTTCGTGGAAATTAGATTTCGACCGCACTTACGAAGTCTTTGGAATCATTATAATACTAACCCAGATACGTATTTATCGTATTTATATTATTATAGTTACTGTTGTTATTTAACTATTATTTCATTGTTGTGGCGAGTGCATAGCCAGTCGTACTTTATATTCAGTAATATTGTTTATAATGCGCAACAGTAAAAACCACTATCGTCTGGTTAATTGTCTAATATAAATGTTGAAAAAAATCAAACGAATGAAAAAAAAACAGGAAATCGAACATTCGCTGTAATAGTGTGTGTCCTGAGAATCAACAGCGGTTATGATTTTTCTGAGGTTTTGGTGTTTCGTTACAAACATTTCCTTTTGTCTTTCTGACTTCATCGGCTATTTTTACGAAGTGATATCATTTGGATGTTTTAAATAAGATCATCAATCATTTACACACACGAAGAATATACAGGGTGGTTCATAAAAAATAACAATTATGACAAAAACACACGCAACCAACTTACCAGTCACCTCCTCAATCATCATATGTAAGTATACATGTTACTACTTGTGTGTGTAGCATGGGTTCATGTTAAAGTCATACCTGTTGGACTAGACATAATTTACTAGTTTTTTCACTTTAAATTAAACTTAATTGAATTCACCGACATACCTGATTTCGATATGATTAGTGAACAAATTTAGAAATCTATCGTAAAAACCAGTTAGTTTCTGAATTGAAAATTCATAACTTGTGTGATTTGGATGACTTCTTATTTGAATTAAACTCGAAATTAAGTACAATTAATTTCACAATAGAAAAGGAAAACTATGATCAACTACCATTTTTAGACGTTTTGGTTATGAAGAACAATAATAACATAGAAATAGATATCTTCCGAAAAGCCACCAACGTCAACAGGTTTATAACAGCGGATTCAAATAATAGTTTACAACAAAAGACGGTTTCTTTTAATTTTCTTATCCATCGGTTGTTAAGTTTTCCGCTTACAAAAGATAGATATGAAAAAGAAATTAGTTTAATTAATTGCGGTTTTGATTCAGAAATAGTAAATTAAGCTTATTCAGAGACATAAAAATAAGAAACAAATTCAGGATACTACATGTTTGCTACCTCAAAAAACTCGTTGTAATAAGTTTGTTTCTTTACCATATCATTGAACCACACGAAATTTGAACAGCATTTTTAAATAACAGGATCTTTAAATGGGACAGTTCATTGAAATCACTCCTTGCGAACACTAAAGATAAGATTAAGGTAGATCAGAAATCTGGGATTCATGAAATACGAGGGCGTATTTTTATGTTATCTACCTAGCCATGAAAAAAAGCACATAAGAGAACAAAAAAAAAATATTTTCCTACATAACTCCCTTCAACACTAATACACTTATTCCATCCTTTTTCCAGTGCCCCATACCCTCAGAAAAAAATTGCTTCGGTAACCCCGCAAAATGTTCAGGATACTACATGTTTGCTACCTCAAAAAACTCGTTGTAATAAGTTTGTTTCTTTACCGTATCATTGAACCACACGAAATTTGAACAGCATTTTTAAATAACAGGATCTTTAAATGGGACAGTTCATTGAAATCACTCCTTGCGAACACTAAAGATAAGATTAAGGTAGATCAGAAATCTGGGATTCATGAAATACGAGGGCGTATTTTTATGTTATCTACCTAGCCATGAAAAAAAGCACATAAGAGAACAAAAAAAAAATATTTTCCTACATAACTCCCTTCAACACTAATACACTTATTCCATCCTTTTTCCAGTGCCCCATACCCTCAGAAAAAAATTGCTTCGGTAACCCCGCAAAATGTTCTTCAACAGCTTCTTTGAGTTCTTCATCAGAAGCAAAACGCTTTCCTCTGAGATACCTTTTTACATTTTTGAATAAGAAGAAGTCTGACGGAGCTAGGTCGGGGCTATAAGGTGGATGCCTTAACTCTATAAACCCATAGTCATTGATTATTTGCTGAACTCTGTTTGCCTTATGAACCCGACAATTGTCGTGCAGCAACAAGTTTTTTTGTGGATAAGAATACGGGCGTTTTTCCTCCAGAGTAGTTTTTAAATTTTTAATTGTGTTTCCGTAGGCCTCTCCATTTATGGTAGACCCTCTCGACATATATTCAATAAGCAAAACTCCTTCAGCATCCCAGAAAACAGTTGCCATCAGTTTTTTTTTCCAGAAAATTGTGTTTTGGCCTTCTTTGGTGGTGGAGAGCCCTTATGAACCCACTGCATGGATTCTTGTTTAGTAGGAGTGTCCCAGTAATATACCCAAGTCTCATCGCCGGTAATAATTCGAGATAAAAATGTTTTGTCCCTCTCCAACTTGACCGAATTTTCTTGAGAAACTTCTTTTCTGCACAGTTTTTGTTCAGGTGTAAGCAATCTGGGTATCCACCATGCAGACACATTCTTCATACCCAAAGCGTCATGCAAAATTTTGAGAACACTTGTTTCGGATATACAGACTTCATTGGCAATGACAGAGATCTTTACACGCCGATCTTTCAGTACCAAATTTTCGACTTTTCGCACAATGTTTTCAGTTCGAGTTTCAACGGGCCGTCCGGACTTTGGGTCATCATTGATTGACTCTCGGTCCCATCGAAGGAGTTTAGACCAATATTTTACTTGGAAATAAGATGGTGTATCTTCCCCATATATAGCAACCATTCTTTCATGAATTGCTTTTGGACCATTGTCTTCCTTTGTCAGGAACTTTATTACGCTGCAATGTTCAACTTTAGTTTCACTCATTTTATCGAGAAATGGACCGTCTCAAATCTCTATACACAGCATAAACTAAACACAACTTAGCACATGGACTTCTAACAGTGACAGCAATTTTTCAATAATTTGTTTGACATCGTCACTTTTTTGTTTCATGGCTAGGTAGATAACATAAAAATACGCCCTCGTAACGTGTAAAGATTGTAATCAAATCAGATACAACAGACCGGAAAAATCAAACGTTGCTCGACATATTTTCGACATATGCTTACAGATAGTCTTAAATTAGATAAAACGGCAAATAATTTTCGAGAATTAGACAGTTACAAAAGTATTTATATTTACATAGAAATAGATGTAAGTTAATGTATTCTGCCAATGGACCATTACCAGAGTCCAGTTTGTACGAATTATTGTAAGTTCAAGTGTTTGTCACGCTTCACGGTTAGGTTATTGTTTCGTTAGATTTAGCTTGTATATAAGTGGTATTGTTTGTTAAGAAACCAGTGTTATCCCACTGGTCATTTGGTGAAGAGCATATCTTCTAAGGTTGCACCTTACCCAAAAACACTACGTTTAACACTCTTTTCTGTTTTTCTACAGGTTTCTACTGGAGATGCCAACTTAGTTGCCGAAATACTATACATATAGATTTTTTTATATCTTTTTAATTTTTGTGGTAAGGAATTTTTCCTTTTGCGATTTGTTTCTGAATTGAACACTTATTGAACATCTTCGTTTTCACTCATTCTTAACTGAAGGTATGATTTATGGACGAAGTTAGATATGGTTGACCTTGACAGCAGAGTCGTTCTGATAAAACCATCCCTAGACTTGGCTCCGCAAACTTTTCCTGACGCTTCTGTCACGAGTTTCACACATCGTTGAACTGCCTGTGTGTGTGAAATGGCAATGTCTTCTTGATTGTTATATTCCAATTAGGGACTGACTCGCTTTGGATATGTGATTTAATCTCATCCTCATTGATAACTTTTAATAGTGGTGGAGAAGATAAATCACAGTCCATCCAGTTAATTATTTCGGAGTAGTGTTGAGCCTTGAAATTGTGTTTGGACGCATGAATGTTCTGATAGTTGTTCTCTTTTGATCTAACTGTCTCCTCATTTAGAATTCATCCTAGTCCGAGCTCTCCTATGTGTTTTGTATTATCTTGTGTCATGACTGACATTAAATGTTACTGGATAAGTAGGAAAAACCATTTCGTTTGATCACAGGGTCGACAATGTTACCTAAATGTTCAAGCAGGTACCTTAAACATTATATTGATTGATACACAAGTTTTGGTTCCTCTGTAAAATACTTACTTGTTTTAATACTAAACCACATTGGCATATATGACTTCAAAATAAGTACAACTATTTCTTAAAGTTCAGGTGAGAGACTTTCTTAACTTAAGTACAAGCTGAGAGTTGATTTGCAGTTGACAACCACCTGGAGTGGATATTGCTAATACTTTTGTCTATTGTGTGGATCTGACAGCCAATACTCTTGAAGCCAATCACTGGACGTTTTTCATAACCATTTAGCTTTTCGCCGATTGGTCCTCTCAAAGATTTCGGACTCGCTGATTCACCGTCTAGGTATTGAAACAGATGCCAATATGGCAGTTCAATGAAACGGACAAGCGCGAAAATTTGTTCGGGTAAAAGGTGTCTAAAAGGCTATGGGAAAGGATTCTATCTATGCTCGGTTGAGAGTCTGGTGTCGGATGCTGCCTAGAAGTCTTCGGGATTTGATCTGTGTAGCTCTTTCTAGAAATATTTACAGGAATTTTAATATGCATTCTCAGAATATGCTTTTTAAAGTGCTTAGCTAAGAGCATTTTTAAATTCAACTTTAAGATGCTTCCTGGAACTGACGTATTTTAATATAAAAAAATTCTTCTTATTCTTTAAAAGCGTAGAACATTTTCTTCTTCAAATTTTAGGTTATGTTCTCAAATTTGTTTGAAATTTTATTGCAAACTATGTACTTTCATATAATAATTCTCTTGGAATTTCAGGCTTTCGTACTGCTTAAAATAAAAATATTTACAATGCAAAATTTAAGCATGGTTTCACATTGTACGTCAGCACTATTATTATTTTTTCTTGTGAAAACGCTGCAGCCATCCACCAATGAAATAGACAATTCAAATGCATTTCATACTCTGGAACCCATCAAAGTGTTCATTTTTGTAAATAACTATTAATTATATATTAATTAGAGTTAATAATGTAAATGACTTAGCCATTGCGATTTGAAAATGTTCATGTTCTTAAATCGGCAACTTAGGAACGTCTTCCTTGATTTCTTCTACCGCCAGTGTCGCGCCTAAATATTTAATTTAAAATATAAGTATAATTCTGTAACCATATGATCATACTTGCTGCAACTATAACATTGCCAATATGTTCATGTTCATATTCCTCTAAAATTGATTAGTTTAAGTCAATCATTATCAAAATCACTACTAAAAAACCCTTTAAACTGCTGAGATTCTAAGCACATTATGCAAGATCTTGAGCTTACTACTGCTAAACCCAAAAATCTTAACCGTGAATGGAAAAAAAAGGCCGTATTATGCTAGTTTAAGACAATTAAATAAGTTGCTGTCGTATAAATTGTTATACAATCTTGAGACCTACAATCTACATAGAGTTAGAGAATTAATGAATATTTGAATTGAGACGTAAGTTCAGTATGCACGTATCAAAGTCCCATGCTAACGAAAAAGTGTTTTTGTAAACATCTCTCTCTCACTCTCTCTCTCTCGCTCGCTCGGAAATATCTCGCATATTATACATAAAGCATTCTATATAGATTTTGTAAGAGTATAGAAGTATTTAAAGCTGGATTTAGAACAATTTAAACAGAAAATTCAAAATTCGAACCAGAAGTAACACTTTTACTCTTATCGAACAGCATTTTTTTGAAAATACCTCATATCGCAATTGGCTTGCGCCGTCAGCAGACCAGACCTATCGCCCATAGATAATAATAATATATTTACTGTCATACAATTCCAAAAAAGAATATTGACATTGTCATAATAAAATCCTCCACAATAAGTATAAAAGATAACAACAACAACAACAAAAACCTACAACTAAGATAACAAATTAAAAATTATTAAGTCATACAATTGGTTGTTCACTATATAAATCAAAATATTCATCGATAGAATGATAGCTTTCTATCAAGAATGCCCCAACACTACGCTTAAACACACGCTCATTCATTATAATTTGAAATCTCTGATGCAAGGCATTAAAAACTCTCAAACCCAAAACATGAGGAGAATTTCCAGACAAATTCAATGAGTACTTAGGTATATAAGAGTTTTGACATGAATGAGTGTTATTTTTATGTACATAATTTAAAAGTTCACCTAACCCGTTCGTTAGAACTTTTCTATGTTAACGCCTTAGGACAGTTTTGAAAAGTTGTAGCACATAATGTTGATACTTGGTCTGTTAATATAAAATATTTACACTCATTAACCACTTTTGGTTATACAGGAAGTCATAGCCAACTTTGATTTTTTAAATGGAATGTTATATTTTTTATTGCTTTTTTAGATTCCTTATAGAGTGCTGTAACACATTTAATTAGGTTTTATTTTGTGAATAATTAACCGTTTTCGAATTATTTTGATTTTTGGCAAATTTTTTGTTTTTTCAATGCACTTTTTAAAACCACATATCTAAGGCTTATTTGAATAGAATTACGTCGTATTTCTACTGCAAACAGGGAAAGGTATAAGATTATGAGTAATGCCTAAATATTTAATAAATCTCATACAGGGTGTTCGAAATTTATCGATTATTTATGTAATCTTAAATTTAAGAAAAATCGGTTTTTTTTTAATGGAATAGCCTGTAGATGAGCACGCCCTAGTAAGTAGATGAATATCTTGCATCATACAGATATAGGTTACCCAATGCCTATTTGTCACAGTTTTAGAGATATTAATGATTATTTTCTAAATTAAGCATTATTAGCAGTAAACTGTGAAATAAAATCTAAATAGTTTTGGAATTACACCAATTGTTTTTGATCCATCAAACTTTGTGTGAGAAGGTTAAAAAAGAAAATAAATAGCAAAACTTAGAATGGCTTTAATATCATATGAGATAACAAAAATAATCATAACAATCTAAAATGTGAATAAAATCAACTTATTAAAGACAAATAATGCGTTCAGAATGATATTCACAAATGTTCAAAATGATCCCCGTTCCGGTCTAAACAAATCATAATTCTTCTTCTTAACTCTGTTGTAGTTGCTTTTCTTACTTAGCGTTCACGTTTCTAAAACCGTCTCTTACTCTAGCTATAAGCTGTTCTTTGTTTTGCACGGGGGACGCATAAACCTCATTTTTTATTTGACCCCATAAATAAAAATCAAGGGGAGTCAGATTGGGGGATCTAGGTGGCCATAACGAAAGTCCATTGCGGCCAATCCACCTATCCTCAAAGATATTTGTTAATTCACGATATACCTCATGTGAAGAGTGAGCGGGTGCTCCATCCATTTGAAACCAACGTTGCCGTATGAGATTGTGTGGTAGGTTATTCAAAAATTGCAGTACTACTTCTCTTAAGAACTGTAGATACCGGACGCTCGTTAAATTCTCATTATAAAATTCGTATTCAACGTGGTTATTTACAATCATTTGAAAATCGTTGAAGCTAAAAGTGTCTTGAAAATTTGCTTCTCTAATGGCATGTGGATTTTGTTGTGCCCAATGATGACAATTTCTTCTATTAACTATTCCTTCACGATTAAATTTCGATTCATCTGTCCAGATAATTTTTGATAAAAAATCAGGATCTTCTTGTGTTTTAATTATAATAAACTCGCAAAACTGAATTCTTCTATTTTGGTCTCCCCGACGAAAAGCCTGAACAGTTTGAAATGAATAAGGGTGCATCTTATTTTTCTTTAAAATCCTATGTATAGATGTACATGAAATTCCTACATCTGCAAATGCCGCCGGTATAGAACTGGTTGGAAAACAACGATTTCATTACCATCGTCGCCCGTAATCGGTTTTGGAACTGTCTTCTTGACTTGAATACCAAAACGAATGAAACTTGACTCTATTCGATTAAATTTAGTTTTATTCATTGCTGGCAAATGTGGGTATCTTTCATTAAAAAGTCGACATGTTCTATCAATTATTTGAAGAGATTCACCATGAATGTAGAATAAATTTAAAATATTAGAATAATTAGTGAATTCGTCTTGCATATTTGTGAACAACTTAAAACCAGTTAGAAACGAAATGAACTACCTTTCAATTTTCACATATCAAATTTACTTTTCAAGGCTTACTACTACGATTTTTCTTGAAAATGCTCAATTTAGAAAATAATCATTAATATCTCTAAAACTGTGAGAGGTAGGCATAGGGAAACCTATATCTGTATGATGCAAGATATTCATCTACTTACTAGGGCGTGCTCATCTACAAGCTTTCCATTTAAAAAAAAAAACGATTTTTCTTAAATTTAAGATTACGGTACATAAATAAACGATAAATTTCGAACACCTTGTATGAGATTTATTAAATATTTAGACATTACTCATAATCTTATACCTTTCCCTGTTTGCAGTAGTATATG
The DNA here is from genome assembly GCA_963170755.1 of Amphimallon solstitiale. Classification (NCBI taxonomy): domain Eukaryota; kingdom Metazoa; phylum Arthropoda; class Insecta; order Coleoptera; family Scarabaeidae; genus Amphimallon; species Amphimallon solstitiale. The sequence goes on from OY720678.1 coordinate 92,870,302, forward strand.
ACGTAATTCTATTCAAATACGCCTTAGATATATGGTTTTAAAAAGTGCATTGAAAAAACAAAAAATTTAACAAAAATCAAAATAATTCAAAAACGGTTAATTATTCACAAAATAAAACCTAACTAAATGTGTTACAGCACTCTACAAGGAATCTAAAAAAGCAATACAAAATATATAAGATTCCACTTAAAAAATCAAAGTTGACTATGACTTCCTGTATAACCAAAAGTGGTTAATGAGTGTAAATATTTTATATTAACAAACAGCACTAGTATCATCAGCATACAAAGTTATTTTGAAATTAATGAAAATTAAGAAAAGAACTGGGCCCAAAACATTACCCTGAGGCACTCCCCTCTCAACAGGCATTATTCTGACCAATTGAAATCTATTACGCAGATAGGACTCAAACCAATGCGCAACAACACCACGAATTCTGTACCATTCCAGTTTATCAAGCAAAATGTCATGATCAACATAGTCAAATGCACGGCTTAGATCACAAAAAATCCCAAGTGAATGTTTTGCAGTGTCCAAAGTCTTAATAATGTATTCATACATAGAATGATATCCTCTCAAAGTTGAGTGATTAGCACGATAACCATGTTGTTGACTTGTTAATATTTTATTTTTATCTAAATGCGCGAGTAATCTATCCAACATAGCATAATCAAAAACTTTAGAAATACTGGGAGAAATCGCCAGAGGACGATAATTGGCCATATCCAATCTAGAGCCTCTTTTGTATAATGGCAGAACACAAGCAGTTGATAGGTCGAAGAGTTCGTATACTTCCTAACATCTCCGAGTAACTGACAACAGCTACATGACGCCCAATAAGTACCCCTACTACTTCCTATTCCATTAATTTTTAGAAGTTAATATGTCTTACTACATTTTTGGCATGTCCTTAATATTGTAACGTTTTCGGGTTCCAATAAACAACTCGTGCAATTATTTATTTAAAACAGTCTGTATATTTATATACTTAAAATTATATAACAATATAAAATATAAAACTAACTTATCACACTTAAACTACTATTAATAAATTAAAATTAACACTTCTATTTATTTACACGGCACTACTATATTTATTTCTTTGGCTACCACGCACTCGAGACTACTTAAGGACTTTCTTAATCCGAATTAATCATCCATCGGTGACCCAGTCGCCTTATATACACATGCGAAACATCTCGAAGCATTCGTGTAAATTCCATACTTCTCTCGATGTTAGAAGAATATTCCATAGACATCTGTCTCCGCTTCCGACACAGTACCATGCGTAAGTGTATGACTCACCGTTTTACGACTTGTTTACATATCGTTTTTATACGCCGCGCCGAGATGATTTATGATGGTGTGTAAATAAGAGCGTTTTTATACGTCGCCCGGTCTGCCTCTTTTTTGCGTGTGACAATTTCGTTTTTATCGCGCCGAGAGATCTGATTCTTTTATTTAATGTAAACTCATTTCGTTACAATATGTTCTATAGCAACTGAATATGTAAGAATTAATAATACCTAATTGCAATTGTCAATTAATTATTCAATTAATGCATATAATACTAATGTAACAGACTAATTATAGTAATTAACACTGAGGTTAGCAATCTAGCTTGAAGAATGAAAACAAACTTTTGTATAACTACATACTTTTATCATTTTAAAACGTTTTTATTCGCATTACATAAACCGCAAGTTTACATAACCTCCTGTCCGTACGGGATATCTTTAACTAATAGAATTTATGTACAACGATGATACGGATGATGATGCTGATAATACGTTTGGATGGAAACGGTGAAGAAGTAATAAGTCCATAAAGTAGGACGACCAGGAAGATTACTTCTATAAACGTAACGTAATAGGTCGATTGTTACGGCACTCATTTCGTAAGATCGTCTTGTTTTGTATATATATGCACGTATATTGTACAAGCTGGATGTACTGCTGAATATTTTTATTCAAAAGGAACTTTTAAATATGTAAGTCATCGATTGCATAATGCCAAAAACATTAAGCGTTTAATTAATACCAAATAACATTTGAAATTATCAATTAAGCGGACATTTCATTATACATAAAGATAGGAGTTTAGTTTACGTAAGACTCATAGTTCATATAACTTTTTGTTTATTTAAGAAAAGTGTTTAGTAAATAAAGAAGAACAAGTATCCAGAGATAAAGTCGGTTTCAAATTTTCCTAAATGTTCATCGAACGTAGTAAATTGTGTCCCACATTGTTTAGTTCTGTCATCACTATTCTATTCCTTTAAAAATATGTCTGATGTTTAAGGCCTGTTTGCCGCTTCTTCCATTAAAATGCTGGTTAGCAGAATCGTTGATTAAATTACCGATTAGTAAAAATTTCTGTTTTTTCAAGAAAATATTAAAAAGCAATACCAAAATTCCATCCTCATAACCTATAAAATTTGAATTTTTCATATGTTTTTCTTTCTGTATAACAGCATCTTTTAGAGTTAAATAATAATCATTTTCATTTGTGATTTAATAACTGTATTGCTTTTTTATACAGTGAGGACGCGAAGGTTGGAACAAATTCATTTAAAATATTTGGGTTTGTTTTATGGAAAAACGTTCGGATTGGTAAATTTTTATTTTTAGCTGCGGGTTTTCTGGTGGTGAATTGATATACAAAGGTTGGTCCAAAAATAAGTTACGACCATCAATTTTTTTTTCAAATGGAAATATATGTTTTTTTTGAAGTGTAAACTTCTTTAGGCGCGTTGCGCTGATTGTAGGCAGTGAACCAGACTGACCTGCAACGCTTGGATATGTAACGCTCGGTTATGTGTAACGCTCTGATATGTGTAACGCTCGGATATGTGTAACGCTCGTTCGGGTAAAGTCGGCTAAGGGAACAAGATAAATATATCATTAGAGGTATTTAATTTCAATTAAATTGAAATTTAAATGAATAAATAAATTCATGTCCCCGAGCAGGTTCGATCCCGAGCCGAACGAGTATGACCAATGTATGACGCCGGCACGTTGCATTAGACCAAGCGCGGGACACGTAATCGAATATTCATATCGTCTATTTATACATATACATACGTCACTGCTATACTCGTTCGGCGACCGTTACATGGGAGAGCATGACGCATCAGTCGTATAATACGTTACTGAATATTATACGGTGTGTAAATGTAATAAATGTGCGAATACGTTTCATTTAATACGTTATTGAAATATTATGCGCGTTTATTTCGTATTATTAACCTCGCCTTGATGAAGTTTACACTTCCGCTGTGTGGTTTTAAGCACACTCATTCTTCTTGTTATTTAATTTTTTAATTCTGCATCGAATTCTAAGCATGTTTCATGTACCATGTCCTCAATTTAAAAAACAAGTCGATAATAGTTAGTGGTCAACAGTTTGAACATTTAATTTGATTTGTTTTTCTGTTTTTTTAATAAATCGGTTCTTTTCAGACAACAGAGTGAAATAAATTTGGTACGCTCTCAGTTACTGTATGTTCAAATGTAAATTTCTCGATAACTGTTGAGTTTGGGTATAGGACATGGTACACGAAACATACTTAGAATTCGATGAAGAATTAACAAATTAAATAAAAAACATGTTTCCATTTGAAAAAAAGAATCGATGGTCGTAACTTATTTTTGGACCATTCTTTGTACATCAATTTACCATCAGAAAAACCGCAGCTAAAAATAAATATCGACCTTTTTCCATAAAACAAAACCAAAAATTTTAAATGAATTTGTTCCAACCCGCGGGTCTCACTGTATAAATTAAATGAACAATATACAATAAGTAGGAAATTGATACCAGAGGCGCCTGAAAGGTTCTCGGCCTTACACATAGATGGCGTTCGGAACTGTGAAATCTGAATTGTACTGGAAAATTCCATATATACTTCATCTAAACACATGTAAAAAAATTTTGCCATCCTAGACTCCTAGAACAAGACGACTTTATCTGCCAAAATGTTATAATGAGAAAAACTGTCATTATTATTCTTTTCTATTGTGTTTTATGCAAGTTTGTAAAACCCGAGTTAAATCAAGTCGTCTGTTTAAAGAGTCCGCCTCTAATGATCTATAAAAGGTGCTATATGTAATATACTTATTGATCCACTTCAAGTAATATCTCTATTCTAAAATAGCGTGATTATGAATTCAATTGATTGAGTATTCCTTAGGAAAAGATGTCAACAACGTGCTGTTTTGTAAATTTAGAATGTACTAGTAATCTCGATGTTATTAAATTACTTATTTAAAATGTGTAGAGATATAAATTTTCCATATAAAAGAGTTTTAAATGAAACAGAAAGGTGTGACTATATAGAAAAGAAAGTTGCAAAAAAAATAGGTTTTTTGTGTAGGATAAGTGCTAAATTAAGTTTATGGGCTTGAATCTATGTTTATAAAACAATCAATGCCCCACACTTTGATTATTGTTCCACAATTCTATTTCTAGCCAAAGATAGGGATATATATAGATTACAGAAGCTGCAAAACAGGGCTATGAGCATTATATTGAGTTGCAATAGGCATACTCGAATTACATTAATGTTAGATACATTACAATGGCTTAGTGTTAAGCAAAGGATTCAGTTCAATACTCTTATATTGATTTATAAAATAATACATAATAGGTTACCAAAGTATTTAAACAAATATGTTTCGTGTAGTAATGAGATTCATGACTACAATACTATACACAGATAACTTTAGGTTACCTTTACACAAAAAGTCGGCTTCGCAGAATAGTCTTTTACTTTCTTATACATAGTATAAGGAAGTATTGTGATGATGAAAATTTTCGACCTCGAGATTTTTGCAGATGTCCACGTTTTGAAGTCCCCTGATACCGAAAAAGTGGTTTTTAAAAAATGTCTGTGTGTGTGTGTGTGTGTGTGTATGTGTGTCTGTGTGTGACCACGATAGCGGTCAAACCGCTGTAGATATCAATTCCAAATTTTGTATTTACGTGTATAATCTCCCTCTTGAGATCTGATTAGTTTTTCAGTAAAATCGGTTGACCGGAAGTAGCAGTTTACTTCAGTGAAAAAATCGAATTTTGCCAATATTTCGTTAATTACTAAGTTTAAACAAATTTATAAAGAATTGAAATGTACTCAAAATTAAATTTGAGATAAACTATCTTAAAAGGTTTTTCGAAATTCCAACCGGAAGTAGGTCTTTTACTCTTATCGAAAATCAGTTTTTTGCGAATATCTCGCAAGTCATGCTTTCTAGGCAGGTACATTACGAGTATAAAAGTATTTAGATTATAATTTTAAATATCTTTTGTATAAAAAAAATTTCAAAATTCGGACCGGAAGTACCACTTTTACTCTTACCGAATATCGATTTTTTGCAGATATGTCGTAAATTATGCATTCTATATATATTTATTAAGAGTACAAAAGTATTTATAGTTAAATTTGCAATATTTTTTGTGTACATGAAATTTCAAAATTCGGACCGAAAGTGGCACTTTTACTCTTAGCGAGTAGCACTTTTTTTCGAATATCTTGCAAAGTATGCTTTCTATAGCGATTTATTAAGAGAATGAAAGTACTTACAATAGGATTTTGAATAAGTTTTGTATAGAAAAATTCTTAAAATTGTATAGTTTGAAACGCTCATACGTATAAGAAAGTCGTGTGGTGGCCACACCTCATTTTTACTTTCTTATACGTAGTATAAGGAAGTATTGTGATGATGAAAATTTTCGACCTCGAGATTTTTGCAGATGTCCACGTTTTGAGGTCCCCTGATACCAAAAAAGTGGTTTTTAAAAAATGTCTGTGTGTCTGTGTGTGTGTGTGTCTGTGTGTGTGTGTGTCTGTGTGTGTGTGTGTGTGTGTGTGTGTGACCACGATAGCGGTCAAACCGCTGTAGATATCAATTCCAACTTTTGTATTTACGAATATAATCTCCCTCTTGAGAACTGATTAGATTTTGAGCAAAATCGCCAGACCGGAAGTAGTAGTTTACTTCAGTGAAAAAATCGAATTTTGCAAATATGTCGTCAATTACTAAGTTTAAACAAATTTATAAAGGATTCAAATGTACTCAAAATTAAATTTGAGAAAAATTGTATTAATAAAGTTTTTCGAAATTCCTACCGGAAGTAGGTCTTTTATTCTTATCGAAAATCAGTTTTTTGCGAATATCTCGCAAGTCATGCTTTCTAGGCAGGTACATTACGAGTATAAAAGTATTTAGAATGTACTTTTAAATATCTTTTGTATAAAAAAAATTTCAAAATTCGGACCGGAAGTACCACTTTTACTCTTACCGAATAGCGATTTTTTGCAAATATGTCGTAAATTATGTATTCTATATATATTTATTAAGAGTACAAAAGTATTTAGAGGTGGATTTTCAATATTTTTGGTATACATGAAATTTCAAAATTCGGACCGGAAGTAGCACTTTTACTCTTAGCGAGTAGCACTTTTTTTCGAATATCTTGCAAAGTATGCATTCTATAGCGATTTATTAAGAGAATGAAAGTACTTAGAATAGGATTTTGAATGATTTTTGTATAAAAAAATTCTTAAAATTGCATAGTTTGAAACGCTCATACGTATAAGAAAGTCGTGTGGTGGCCACACCTCATTTTTTACTTTCTTATACGTGGTGATGATACGTGTGATGATGAAAATTTTCGACCTCGAGATTTTTGCAGATGTCCACGTTTTAAGGTCCCCTGATACCAAAAAAGTGGTTTTAAAAAAGTGTGTGTGTGTGTGTGTGTGTGTGTGTGTGTGCGCGTGTGTGTGTGTGTGTGTGTGTGTGACCACGATAGCGGTCAAACCGCTACAGATATCAATTCCAAATTTTGTATTTACGAATATAATCTCCCTCTTGAGAACTGATTAGATTTTGAGCAAAATCGGCAGACTGGAAGTAGTAGCTTGCTTACTTCAGTGAAAAAATCGAAATTTGCAAATATTTCGTCAATTACTAAGTTTAAACAAATTTATAAAGAATTCATATGTACTTAGAATTAAGTTTGAAACAAATTGTCTTAAAAGAGTTTTTCGAAATTCCAACCGGAAGTAGGTCTTTTACTCTTATCGAAAATCAGTTTTTTGCGAATATCTCGCAAGTCATGCTTTTTAGACAAGTACGTTACGAGTATAAAAGTATTTAAAACATAATTTTCAATATCTTTTGTATAAAAAAAATTTCAAAATTCAGACCGGAAGTACCACTTTTACTCTTATCGAATAGCGATTTTTTGCAAATATGTCGTAAGTTATGCATTCTATATATATTTATCAAGGGTACAAAAGTATTTAGAACTGGATTTACAATATTTTTTATATAAATAAAATTTCAAAATTCGGACCGCAAGTAACACTTTCATACGTATAAGAAAGTCGTGTAGTGGCCACACCTCATTTTTTACACGGATTTAAAATTATATAATGGTATGCCTGAAGCGACTAAACAGAGTCCTTCTATAAGAGAGTTTAGACACTATTGTACGAGGTATGTTAGGAATGATTGTATAGTTTAAAATTATACTGTAACATTGTAAACATCTAAAGATGAATAAAGTTTATTATTATAGAAATGAATACAGTTAATAACTGAAAAGAATCGACCTTTACTTACTGAAACTCATTTTTTTGGAATTAATTATAACACAACTTACATATAGATTTTCACAATTTATTGCTATATAACACGATACACAACATAATATAATAATTGATTTGCTAACACAGAGACTTCATCGCACCTGTATGTATAAAAATTGTATCGATACTCTGTTTTTTAATTCTGCGGACAACCAAGTAGAGCCATATTTACACTCTGCAGTATACAGTACATATGTTCCCGGAACGGCTTTAAAAAAGGAAAAAAAATATTTTTGATTTCTTAGAAAATTTCACTCTTGATGATTTACTTTGCTTGTTTTCAAACCCCAAAACACAAATTACTTTTTATTTAACTCGAACGGTTCTCGAGATAATATCATTTTTCTTCAAAATTTGGACTTAAAAGTTTTTATTCGTAATTTTTAGAAGTAACTCCAGTAGGCGGATTTCATTGCAAATACAACTGACAGCAGTTGACAAAACTAATAAGTTAGTATAACTGCATATTAAATCTTCGCTAATTTGAACAATATTTATGCTATAATGTTGACTTTACAACAAAGAATTTATCTAATTCAATGTTACTGAACTGGGGAAGAGTGCTACCGAGTTGTTATTAGAAAATTCAACCAAAAATACCCATAAGTTCCCATTTCAAATTCCGGAGCAAAAAACATGGTGACCAAATTCCTTAAAACAGGCTCGGTTTTAAACATTAAGAAGTCAAAAAAATTGTTCGATGAAGACGATGCTGCTGCAGTTCTCGCCGTTCATTCCGCAAGAGAAGCTCCAAGGTTGTCTTTAAGAAGGAGGGCAATAATAACAGGGATGTGTAAATCTCATTTACAAAGAGTATTTAAAGAGAACAAAACGTTTCGATGAATAGGTATATTTTATACACCTATTCATCTTAAAAATAAATATATTTTACTTGAAATTAATCTTTTTCATTAGTAGATATAATGATGAACGGCTCATTAGTATACTGAGATGATTTTAAATTTCGTTAAAAATTTTATGAATCGTAGGAGCTTGATTGTTATAAAAAAAAGTCTGTGTATTACTTGTCGTACATCATTTTTTACATTTTCGTCAAAGTGGTTGACTAATAAGCGTCTACCAGAGCTTTGCTTGGGTCGTGTAACCTCTTCCTCGGACTTATATTCCTTTATAACCTTAAAAACCGTACTTTTTGCAACACCTTCAATACTAGAACATGGGTAACTTCAGAAACATAACACATAACCTAAGAATATACAATATTACCTGCTGTGGGCACTATATGCAATGCTATCTCCTTTGTACTTTTTTTTGTATTTTCAATTCTGTTTCCCATAAGTATTGAGAATTATTTACTTTTCAATAAGGGACAAATGACCAAAACGATCGCGTTTTCTCGGTGGAGGAATAGGTAGGTTTCTACTTGTACTCGGCATTGGGTCCGTGATATATTATGGTAGACATTAAATAAACGGTCTAAGAGTTCTGAAAAGAACTATTTTTGTTGTATCAATACAAGAACAGAGAAAACGAAGTAGAAAAAAAGCGTGGAAAATATACAAATTAAGTGTCATTTGGGCTCGAAAAGAACCACTTGAATTGCACACTTTTAGCGCTAAAAGTTAAAGGTGGTACGGGAATTAAAAAACAGAACATACATAGAGATACATAAGAATTAATTCGTACCATTCCAATTTCAATACGTTCATAATTTGTTCTTGTTTCATAATCATGAACAAATATTTACAACATACTTATATCTTCTGAAACTATCGTAAGCCTAAAATTTCCACCATTAGATAGAATGAGATACAGCCAATTAAGATGTCATTGTGGATTATCCTCAGTGAAGAACGTTCTACAGAGCAGCTTATGTTTCTTTTGACACCAAAGTAATAGGAACATTACATCCGATAACTATTAATAATAAATTTGTCTTTATATTCTGTTGCAATGTCTTTATTTTCACATTCTGGGTATAACACAGATATTTACACATCTTTTAAAACGATTCGATACCGCTTTGTGTCTGAAAAATTCACTTTTAAGAAAATATATACTAAAATAGCCAATTTGTTAGCCGATACAAGCTGTTAAGATAGGAAATACTTCAGATAGTAGTGAACGTGATAAAAAGAATAATTTCTATACCTACATAATTAACGCCTACATGCCTACAGGCAGCCAGCTATATTAATAATAACTTTATTATTAATTGAACCCAAATTTATTAATGTTTCTGCCAACCTTGTGAACAGAAGTGAAATATTATGAAACGCAAAATACGTTATTTGGATTTCCTAATAGCTTCTTATTAAACCCAAGTGAACGCAAAATAGAAAAAATTCGCAATTCCGAAAATTCAAAACAAAAAGATTATACAATAGCTGCTTGATGCAAAGAAAAACAAGCCAGCGAATGATAAATCTCCTATGTGGAAAATCCATAACAATATTAAATTAACACTCGTAAATTAATTTCCAGAATCGAAAAGGTGCGCACAGAAGTATTAAAATAAATCAATTAGGAATTTCTGTTATTGCAAATTTCGAACGATCAAATTTGGGATTTCACAAGCCTTAATAGACAACCGCATTTTGGATTTTCTTAGGGATAAACACAAGGACAAATCGATTTGTTTCACGTTAGTAAAAGTCCGTTTTATTAATTTACGGCAAAGTGATTTTATGTAAACACACAAAAAACGAGACACGTGTATTTCTTTGAAGCCAATAAATTAACCAAATGTAGGTTAAGTATATTTTTAAATTAGTCCTTATATAATACAATAAATATCGATACATTCAATCAAACATATCCATATACATATATAAATTCACATTCGACCGGACTCGGAAAGCCACCTGACCAGTCGCCTAAGTAATTTATTTCGTAGGTGAGATGAGTCGGGGTACAGATTTAGCAGAAGGAAGTCTGGCGACTGTATCCCCACATTTTTGCCGGCCCTACGCTTTACGCTTGTAGACTCTACAAGTGTAGATCCGGTGTCACAAGTGGCAACGTCGCAAATTAACTAATGTATGTGTGTGAGTGTACTACGAACAGCTTCCACCACTCTCTACTTCCCAACTCCCTCACAACGCGCACGAAGTTTAGACGCTGAAACGAAACAGAAACCGAGCGGTAGTGGTAAGGTGGCAGTCAGATAGACAAGTCACAGTTACTGCTTACTCGTAATTTCGTGTGATTTATCAACATATTTTTCTTTTTCTTTTCATCAAACATATTTCCTGATAGTGCAATCCGAGTGTGTTTAATAAGTGCTTGTAGATCTTTAGAGAGAAAAAACGAACAGAAGTGTCATCGATTATATATATCTTATACATTTGGATACTTTAAAATAGGATAATTGAGGTTAGTTTCCTAGAATTAATAAATCACAATTACTACGATAAATGTGTGTGGAAAGAGTGCGCAGTGTTGAAACGTATAAACAAATCCGGAATATTTTGGGGAAAACTACCTGTTGCTGTAGTAATATTATTATGTATTAAGTATTGCAAAAGCAACGAATGAATGTAAAAAGTGAAATTACTACTAAAAGTGTTATTGTCGCGTGTTATTTTTAAACATTTTCACGAATTATCCGTATTATTTATGTCGTAATTCCTTTCTTTTAAATCTGTAATATGCACGCGGCGTAAAGATATTTAGAATTGGAAGTTTCCTGTTTCGGGTACGGTTAGATAATGCTTTCTTGTACTCTGGCGCGAGCGTCAGATCATCTTTTTTAATTAAATAATAACCTTGGAGGGGCCAATCACCCACATCATCGGAGAAAAGAGATTTCATACATATATATGTATACACATACACATCCGATGGACCGAGCGATGTCTTACCGGTTTTGGGATTTTTCACGGGGGCTTCGTCGCTTGTAAAAACACCATCATCCGTGTGATGGCATCCTTGTAAATACAAGTCGGGGAGACACTTGTCGACGATTGTGACTGTCACTATCCCATATATTTATTGCCCGTTGTATTTCTTTTATTATTATTTTGTATAATCGAACGTTATCGTCGATTAGAAAGAAAAATTACATATATGGCTCCGGCAGGAAGTCAGTAAAAAGCGATAAGATAAAAAGAGCTATAAAGAGAACCTAACTTAATTAGATTTTGCCTCAAATAAACAAAATGTCCGTTGTTTTATGTACTTATTGTTATTTTGTCTTCATTATTACGGCAAAAGGACTGCGGAAGTGTACTTCTTATAAGTATGTATCTAGTGATGTATAAGGCTCGTGTGACATTGACATATTTCCTCCTGTTACACACACAGTACGATATTTGTTTCCATCCTTTGTTCAAAATCAAATTAATTACACCGCATTCCTAATTTGTAAAGTAGGTATATAATATTAAAATACAATTTAAAATTCATTTATTATGTCCGACGCTGTATTACCGGAAATACCTACTGGCACGTAAGAATTTGGAATGAAACAATAATCTATTTTCGTCGCCAGTGGTGAATTTCTACAACGTCGAGGCGACGTTAAAGTCTTGCTTTTTAATACTTTCCATTGTAAACGTGCATATAATTACTCTGCTGAATTACGCAAAACAACGACAATTTTATCATCATCACCGCTGCATTGTTCAAGCACACAAGTTTTTTAGCTTCATACATACTAAAAACTGCAACATTGATTGTAATACCGGAAAATGTATAAATAGTTTCCAAGCTGTCTTAACCTTGACTGTATATGCTTCCGCGATCGCCCAGTTAAACCTATCGCGCTAGTTGACGTCACATTTCTTCTCATTTCATTTTATTATTTTTGTTAAAGGCATGCTTGATTGGAAAAAAATCCCGGTAGCAATTAGTAAAACCTGTTTTGCTCTTTCCTTTTTCACTTTAATTGTTTGTAATTGTTTAAATATTCAACACGTTCGCATAAATATCTATGTTGACTAAAGACGTTATGTATTTACAAAAAAAATATTAATCATTTCCAGGTATAAAGTATGAAATTGGTACCGGGACCTTTACCGCCGATACCTACCGGTGCTGCCATGGATAGGTTACCATTACCTTTACCGTTCAGTCCGGATCTTTTCTGGAGATATCCGTTTCCTACCATTCCTCAGCCACAACAGCCACCATCTTCACCTCTTCTGGACTACAAAAGTCAACTGCCTACAAATCTAGCGTCGGATCCTAGAGTTTGGTCCAGGGACGATGCCAGTGCATTTTTGAGATGGGCGGAGAGAGAATTCGATCTACAACCTATCGATATGGATATGTTCCAAATGAACGGTAAATTTAACTTGAAACATTTTAACAAATGGTCGACAAAAAGTTCTATAAAAACCTTGTACTTGGTGTCATTCTAATGAAATAATAGCCAACCAGTTCTTTTCCTTAAAAAAAATATGAAAAAACTTGATATATTTTTTTTATTTCAAATTTAAAAAAGCATTTTTATTTTTGAACTATTTTTTATATATATACACATGAAAACTGCTATTTTATATTATAAGTGAGATTAAAATAATAACTATCTAAATATTTTTATAAAGTAAAAAAATAAAAGGTAAAAATCGGTGAAATTGACAAAATTATTCTAAATATTCTTCACTAAAATTATATTTCGCGTTTAAAATCTCCTTGATTGACTTTAGCAGAATGAAACATTGAAAAATAAGCCTTATAATTCCAGTTTATTATTCTTATACTAGCTTAAGAAATATATAATTTCTGTTTTACCATTGATATTGCTCATAGAAATAACCAAATTAGTTTTTTCAACCCAAGTTTAGGCGTTATTTCGCGATTTTTCGAATTTTCCGCTGGGCTATTCATGGACCTTATTAATCATTACCATCAACAACAACATGGATTAATCAAAATACATATTTACTGATTATAATCGTCTAGACATAATAAGGGACCGGGAACATTACCCTGTGGAACACCAATGCTCGTGTTTAAGTCCGATGACGCAAGACCCTCAAAAGTGGGAATCGATTTTCCAAATACGATTTTAGATACTGAATTGAAATTATAATGTTCGTAATCTTTGTATGAACGCACGCAACTGACAAAAAACAAGTACATCATATTATGTTGATTTAACTTTACTAAATCCAAACTCTTCCAGGCAAAATACTAAATTGTCTTCAAAAAAAAAAGACAAAGTAATTTTCTGTTTAATTTTTCTTTAAATATCATTGGTAATATGGTAATATAAGTATTTATAAGGTACAAAATAATATTGAAAATTTTTCTATAAAAAATAATAATAAATTTTAAGCATATTCAAAAATCGCCCTAAAAATCGATAAAAAAATTAAAATTAATGTTGTTTTTACATCAAAAATACTTTTATTTGAAAATGTGTTTCATGTTTTGTTTTAAAATCTTCAAAGATTTCAAAAAAGCGACTGAACATATATCGATGTACCTATAGCCTTGGAATAATCAAAAAATTTTGGCATGATATTCTAAAATAAAAGACGAAACACTAAATTTCCTTTCAATAGTTTCAAACAGGACTGAGGAACAAACAATCTAAACATTCTACACTAATAAATCCCTCCAAAGCACTTTTGATGTAATCTAATTTAAATTATTATCATCACTTTTATGTAAGAGATGACAGAGCTGCTGTAAAACAAACAGACGTATACCTTATATCAATCCAGGGGATTAATGTCTGTTATATTTAGCTTGTTATCTTGTAAGACGTTTTAAAATAGAATGAAAGTGGTTCAGCAAAATTCTTGTAATAATTAGTATCGTAACATCCACCTGTTTCATTAACCACAGCAATTTGTTTCATCTAAATATATCTAATGTTGGGATTGAAAATGTATTTTTTATATTTATACGAATACCTAACGAATTATATGTTATATAATTTTTATTGTTTTTATGGAAAATTTAAATACACAAGAAAGAGCAGTAGCTACATCTTTTTAGTTATTATCTGATTTCGAGCAAAGTGAAAACATAAGAAAATAATATAGGTACCTACTTACATATTTATTAAGAAATTTTCAATTTAACGTTATTAAATTATAAATAAACACTATGCTATTATGTGCCTCTAAAATCTTTATCTTAATAGTTTTGTTACACTTACGTCTGTGGTTAGATCATAGAGAAATTATAATAAAATGTAATTTTATTATAAGACATATAATATATGAATCTAGAAAAGAGATAAGCTTAACTTACATGTCTGACGATGGTATGCTGAAATTTATATAAATAGTAAACTGTATGCCTTACATATTGCTTCAAACTTTACAACAGTTTGAATAAATTCACAGTAACTGACATAATCAAAACAAAACTAATCATAAACAATACGGCCATATTGAATAGATGATCACGTGATCATGGGCAGGTCGATGTCAAAAGTTGTCAATATTCTTTTACTATGATATAGGTAACTTTTAATTTTACAAGCAGTTATAATATTTTTCATTATTACCGACAAGGATAATATATCAAAAAAATAATAAAAATGCAATCCTAAACTTCGAATAAGTTTATACTAGCATAATATAATCCAAACAAAAAGAATGTAAACAGGACGCCATATTGCAAACATTTCTCGATTGATCATGCGCAGAAAACATTTCTTAAATTGTATTGGGGCCTTTGACTAGTCAACAAGTTTTTGGGTCAATTGGAGCCATGCATTTAATTATCCTATTTCGCTATTTTTTTTAATAAACATTTATTATGATGTGCTACATTTTGGGAAATATGTGTCAATATAGAATAAACAAAAAGAATGCATTAGCATTATTTATTTTTTAATATTATATTATAGATAATATATAATTTACAAAATTTGTAATTATTAAAATAAGTAGAATGGAATGAAGGGTTGCGTCGATAGTATAGTTTATTCTGCTCGGGAGATATTCAAAAATTATCAACGTCAACATGAGTTGTATAAACTTGGTATCAGTATTAGGATTATCCTTGGAAATTGTAACGGACAAATTCTTAAGATATATTTTTGTTACAGGTAAAGCTATGTGCCTCTTAACAAGAACGGATCTCTCGGAACGTGCACCAGGTTCAGGTGATGTTCTTCATAATGTCCTTCAGCTTCTAGTTCGCGAAGCTAACAACCTTCAACGTTGCCTTCCATCCAGTCCAGTCACACCCACGTCCAGACACCCGTATCCTCTTTCACCCCATTCACATCCGCCAACACCAAATTGGACGTTGCTAACGCAAAGCAACGCAGACTCCTTTCACAACCATCACGCCTTGGCGGCACATCTGATGGCGCAGAGTAATTCCGTCACGTTAAGTCCAGCACCGTCGGTGGACAGTCAGTCTGGAAGTCCTCAGCATGCAGAAAATAACATATCAAGTTTCGGACATTCCATATTCGGTAGCAGTGGCAGTAACGGCAGTGGGAGTAACCAGTCTGATTCAGACGAGGACAGCTATAACGATTCGAAAAATATGCACAATTCGTCGAGCCCGCCAAACACTCCCAGCGCGTATTCACTACCTCCACCCCTGCCAGTTATACCACCAAGAAGTCCGAAAGAAGCAGTTTCCAGTCCAGTATTCAAGTCCATTGGAAGAGAGTTCTTCCCAAACGAATCTCCAGAGCCAAATACAAGTAAGTTCATGACAATATCAACGACTTTGTTAATTAAAATTCGTTCTGAAGTGAGATTCGCAGGCACGGTATCCAACTCTTCTTTTAATTAGAAATATGCTGAACTAATAAGAATCATACTACAATTTTTTTATCTGTCATTCTAATTTTTTAAGTATCGGCCAATATTTAATTTCTTAATTAGGTAGTAAGTACAATAATGATTTCGTAATATTTTGGGTCTGAAGCCCCACACACGCGGGCGTCATATTTCCATTTCTGCATATTAATCTTGTAATATGTCACTTGAGAACAAATTTAAGTCACATTTGCATGTTCTCTTTTAAATTACTTACCTTTATTCTTTTTTGCAGATGGTCGCCTATTGTGGGACTTCTTGCAACAACTGCTCAACGATCCCAATCAGAGATACACAAATTACATTGCGTGGAAGAACAGAGAAACTGGCGTGTTTAAGATCGTGGATCCTGCCGGACTTGCGAAATTGTGGGGAATTCAGAAGAACCACCTTTCCATGAATTACGATAAAATGTCCAGGGCGTTACGGTATTACTACAGAGTCAATATCTTACGGAAAGTTCAAGGAGAAAGACATTGCTACCAGTAAGTATTTTTTTATCAATTTTGTATTATTTAAATTCAATTATGTACGTCATTTAATTGTTTAATAATTTGTACCGATCATATATTGACTATAACAATATTTTTTAAATTTAAATTGTTCCAAATAAAATTGTAAACAATTTTATGAAATATATTTTTTATTATACAATTAGAATTGTCAAAGATTATGACTATTATCAATTTTTTTTGTTAATTGTCAATTTTATATTTGTACTGTATCAACTTAGCCTTGCATTTTAAACTATAGATTTCTAGGAATCTTTTTTGTGGCACTAACAATTTTTTCCAATTTTAATTTTTAAAAATAATGGTTTTCCGAAAAATGTTCACATTTAACGATAAATGTTAATGCAAAATACAATTAGTTTGACATTAAAACATTTGGCTTTTGGTCAGTGATTATTGTGAATTTAGCTCTGATAAAATATATGTGATCGTTCTAACCTAACCTAAAAGCAAATATATTTTAATACAACCACATAAAGTTATATTGAATAACTTTAAATAAATAATTAAATAATAAATAATTTGTTACAGATTCCTGAGGAACCCAACAGAACTGAAAAACATTAAAAATATTTCGCTACTGCGCCAACAGATGTCGCCTACTCGGACAGCAGCACCCCAACAGCCTGTCGTTGTAAATCATGTGACGATAAAATCAGAGCCAGTCGAAATGGACACCGAGAGAAGAGGAACGGAATATGATGAAAAACCAACGGATTTAAGTATGGATGCCCCGACTGATTTAAGCAGTAACAGCAGTCGACACGTTAACATAATATGTTCACCCGATACACCCACGATAAGGGAAAATACTGTAAATTACTTCAAAGAAGAAGAAAAGTGATAAAACGATGTTTAAGTAAGACATTTTGTATATCGTTATAGTCGTGTTATAAGTTAGTGAAAAAAAAACAATTGATGAGGTGCCAATTTAAGAACACTTATTTTTTAATAGGAATATTTAAAAGACATGTGCAAATTCTTTTTAATTACTAAGTGAGTAAATATTTTCTATGTGTATATAATTTAGTTGGTTTTTAGAATGATACGATTGATGTATATAATTTAACGATTACTTGCTGAAAATAACGAATGAAAAATGGTCTATACGGGTTTTTTTATTTTTGAAAAAACAATTGTATTTACTCTGAGAGGGGGTTTTAAATGCAACAATATTTTTCTTAAAAATAATTGTCGCCAAAGAACTTTGAGGAGGTTTCACCGCACCCTCCTTTCAATTTTTTTTCTTAAGTCGAGTAGTTTATAGGCAGAAATTGTTGCATTTGAAGCCATCTCAAAGTAAAAATAGTTTATTTTTCAATAATTAAGGAAGAACCAGCATATACCCAGCTTTAAGCGAAAAAATGAGTAGATAGTTTTGCATCATTCTAAAAATATATTGTGCCAAAAGATATTTATTTATTTGGACACTGGAACATTGTGTAGGTAGTTTTGGGGGCAAACTGCCATCGGCAGCTTTAATTTTGTCATTTTAATCCCGACATTCAATCTTGGGCAATTTTTGTATCGCAAAGAAATGTTTGTGATGACGTCAAATGACAATAATCAAATTAGTTCTTTTTTAATGTACAAGCCAATCATGTACAAAGAGATGGACTGGAATTATTATATTTTTGGGGCCAGAGTTTTATAAGAAAAAAGAATATTTTGAAAAAAATTAATAAAAATTCTATATTAATAAATATATCAAATAACAAAAAAAATAGTTATAATTATATTAAAAAATTATAAACATATTGAGACATTCCACACAAGTTTGGATAATACATGTAATGTACTTATTCAGGGAAGTTTTCATTATTTAAAATGTGGCACTACCTTTAATTCCCTGAAATACAATTCCATAGCAAGTTCTCGTGGGATTGTCAGTGATAAGATGAATGATGCAATATTGAATTTATTTATAATGGGTACTTCCCCGAATAAACTGTGTATATGGAAAAAAAATATGAAAAATTGTACGTGAGAAGCCATAACTTGGGGGCTTGTTTCCAGCTCTGTTTCTGTGATCTCTGAAATAATTGACTCAATTTGTGTGATTTCTTAAATATAAAGTAAAATATATATATATTATATATACATACATAGATTTATATATTGGTTGTATATTTCTGTACATAGTATAAATATAAATATTTTTTAGTTTTTTTTTTCATCATAAAGTTTTAGCAATAGAAAGGTGGACTGACTGCCTGAGTAGCTTTAAACTGAATCGAATTTTTGTGTCAATTGGTTTCTTGTTCCAATAATTCATAGGTTATTGTAAATATTTAATTTGTAGATAAGAGATTTACTCAGCTCTATATTATTAATATTGCTGCGTGAATGTTTTATATGGAAATGAGTTTATTGTTAACATGTATATGTTTGAAATACATATATTGAGAGAAATTTTGTTTTTGTTAATATTTCCTTTGCAGTTCCAAAATATATACAAAAAATGAACTACTGCATAACTTGATTTTATTTACAACAGTAAATTAATGTTTTTTGTGCAGTACCTTTAAGAGGAGCGTTTATCTATCGAAAATTACGGCATCCCCGTTTCGCGTTTTTTAAACTTATTTTGTAATTCTAGAATCTCAAAATTGGGTTAGTGATGCAAAAGGCATAAATTTATAATGTCAAGGTCAGTTTTTGTACTAATTTATTTTCTTAGTCACCAACTAAGGCTGGTACCTACACAAAAGAAAAAAAGACGACCTCTACGCGCCAGCTGCACATTTGATGTACGATATAAAAAAAAATCAAATTTATGTAATTATTTTTAAAGCAAAAACATTAAATAGTAAACATTGTCACACACATTTTACACGAGGTTTTTCCAAGCTAATCGCGTCGTCTATCCCCATTTTACAGTATCTCTACCGGTCTTAGCGAAGACGAAAATCTATCGGAATCGGTCGGCTATTGCAGACTTAAATGCGAGTGACAGTTTAATTACAAACTGTCACTCGCATTTAAATGTCATATACACCTATAATATTCCAGTGTATAATAATATAACAGTTATGGGCAAGCGAAAATTGGCTTATTATAAAATATCAACAGTTCCGTAAGTACTCATTCTTTATACATTATGTTTCCTATCTATGACAGAATCTGTGAATATAACCGAAGGGCTGTGATCGAAACCGAATATCGTGTAGCTCCACCTACTCACACCCCCTTGCGTCTACCCGTCCCGCGAGTAATATAAGTTGCATAAGTTTCTATTTGTTAGTAAACGCCCCTCTTAATGGGATTTTGTAATAGGCTATTATGAAATCCAAATGATGTAATTTGCGTTTTACAAAATTGAAGGAGTTAATGCCGTTTGAGTTATTAGGTATTTTCGAAAATGTAATCGTATGAATTCAATTTAACCAGTAATTAAGTAGTTATAAAATGACTGTCGAAATTGGCGCCCAACAAAAGAATAAAGAGACTTCAATATCCTCAATAGTTACAGCATCTAGTGCATGCATTGCTATTAACTAAAACATAACCGCGGGAAATATAATTTGATGCAGTAACTATTGACTGAATAAACATACCGCAGTATAGATGTTACTGTGAAAGACCGAAATCTGGTGAATGTCGAGATTCACCGGTGAATGTCAACATTCTCAACGTTGCTTGACGTATGTCCGAAATATTGGTGAAATTTCATTATTTCTAACTTACACCGGCGATTGTCGACATTCAGCATGCACTCATGGTGTATGTTAAAAACATTTTTTTTTAAATAAAAAAAAAACCCCATAGGTCTTTATTTATTAAAATAATATGGGAAAAAGACTTTGTTGAACTCAAAACAAACAGTAGAACATAAAAATATAAAATGAAATATAAAAAATAATAACAATATCTTATTTATTGCAACAACATAAACTACCATGACACTTCGAATTGCACAAAAGTTCCTTGCTTTTACAGCTGCATTTAGTCGTGGAACACTTTCTTTTGCAGTTACAACGTGTGTAGCCTTGCCCTCCACTTTTTGAATTAGCAGAAGCTGCTTCTCTTAGCGACATTTCTTTTGTTGAAACTTCGTCCATGGAAACTAACTTTTCTTTACAAATTACGAACTGATTACGGGTGAAAAGCTGCTTCAAGGTACCATTTTTGTTAGCTAGTCTATAAAAGGCTGAATCCTCTATTCCAACAACAACCGCTAACACATTTCGAGGGTCTGTACGACCACGGTCGACATCAGGGACTTGAATTCTTACGGTATCACCAATTTGGGCAGGAGGAAACTTTTTTTTTGAGGTTCGCAACATTTTTGTTGCTTGAAGTAGAAGACTCTCTTTTGCAGCTACTCTTTTTGAAGAAATTAGCTCGTGTTGTTCAGTCAGTACTTGAGATGAAGATGTGCTAGGTGGCGGATCAGTCAGTGCTTGAGATGAAGACGTGTTAGGTTGCGGGTCAGTCAGTGCTTGAGATGAAGACGTGTTAGGTTGCGAGTCAGTCAGTGCTTGAGATGAAGACGTGTTAGGTTGCGAGTCAGTCAGTGCTTGAGATGAAGACGTGCCAGGTTGCGGATCAGCTCCAATGGTATTTTCATTATCCATGCCTCTTTCAATATGGTCACTACCCAAATTTTCTTCAACATAAGCTTCTAGCTGTTCTTCGGTCTCAATGTTTGCAATTTGCCCGCGGGGGAGTGATGACGATGTTATACCCCTTTTTGGTTTAACGCCAAACAGGGCTTCATAAGGACTCTGGCGTATTCCTTCGTGATAAGTTGTGTTTTTGGCGAATTGGACAAACGGCAAACCTTCTGACCACTTGTTTGAATCATTGTCTTGCATCCATGCAGTTAACATATTTTGTATGTCCTGATTGGCTCTTTCAACTGAGCCTTGTGTTTGACTGTGACGAGGCTTTCCGTGCACTATTTTAACATCTTTCCACATAGCGCATAGTTCAGATATGACTCGATTACTGAACTCTCTACCATTATCCGAATGCAATATAGCGGGAGCACCAAATGTTAAAAAAATTTGGAGAAGGTGATAAGCTACTTCTTCCGCTCTCTTGCTTTTTAAAGGTCGTAACTGGACAAATTTGGTTAAATGATCTTGATATACCAATATAAACTTGTAATCGCCATCCCTGTGTGATTGCAAGTCTATCAAGTCGACTTGACATCTAGAGTTCAATTCGGAACTGACCATTGGTTTCACAACAATACCTTTTTTAGGCGCACTGTGTTTCATTTGACATTGTTTACACAAATTTAAATACAACATTACAACTTCATAAGTAATATTTTTGTATCTAACTTGCAATTCTTTAAGCATTCGTGTTCTTCCTCCATGGCCTGTTCTTATGTGAGTTTCAGAAAGTATTGTAAACAACTCATCATTAGTAACATAATACTGGATATTCGTTTCTCCTGGTTTTAATGGCACAATTAACTTTTCTTCATCACTAACTTTTAAAATGTCAAAACGTTTTAAACGTCTGTAGTCCAAAGGTGTACTACACTTACTTTTAGCAGAAATTACTTCAGAAACGATTTTAGAGTACTTTTCTTGTGAAAAATAAAAACAATTGTCTTCTCGTTTACTTCCAATTAAGGCATGTAACTTTTCAAAAAACTTATCACGATTCACTGTAGTAGCCATTGAATACAAATTATAATTTCTAATAAGAAAATTAAATTAGGTTAGGGAGCGTGCCCGCAGGCTGTCAAACGTTGCGTTAGACTGACGAAGGCAAAGCTAACTGAAACAAGATGCTGGAACCGTCTAAAAACTTGTTGCGACCTGCCGTTTTCGACATTCACCGGACCTCATTTGTGTTTGTCGACATATACCGGTAAAAGTCCGAATCTATAATACAATTAAGAAATGTTCGGACTTTCACCAAGGCATTTGGTATTTGTCGACATCCACCGGCGGATGTTGACATTCACTACTTTCGGTCTTTCACGGTAACATAGACATTCCAAAAATTGATTGTATGTATAAACATCGATCGCAAAGTGTATGGAAAACAATCAAAACATATTATGTCGGTACAATTTGCGTCAACCGATCAGAAATGACCATCATTGTCGTCACTACTATTAAAAGAATCATAAAACTTCATAAAGACATTGCTAAAGTGCATTTGATAAATTGAGAATGATATCAAGTACTTTATGCACGTGTGTTTTTGTACCTTTTAGAAGAAAATTTGTATTTGGAAATCATCTTCTAGATACTATCGGCCTCTGTCAATATAAAGCGAAAGCTTCAAAGTTGCAAAAGTGATACTCTTATCAAACTAGATGTCTCTATAAAACTTCAGCCGAAGTTCCACTCTTTTAAACTAGATGTCGCGGTACTACATCTAGTTAGCGACACAATATCAAATAGAAGTTGCTAAGATTCTACTCCTTCACGCTAGATACGGCTGCTGTAAGTAAGTGTCTGCTTTACATATATAAACAGTGGTAGCTGGTAAGATAATACAGATTATTTATAAAAAATTGAGGAATGAATTTTAGCCTTTCATTTTATTAAAAATCAATAAAACAGAAATGTTATTAAAATCTAGTAATACTTGATATGGAAGACAATATTTAATTCATCTCTCAAACATTACATTAATACACTTTAAGTTGACATCGCATGGTAACCAGAAATCAATTCGGACAGTATTGTTCAAATAAACGTCATACATAAGCTTTTATATTTTTCTCTTTTGTATGTATTTTGTAATCAGAGAAATGTATTTTGTATTCAAAGAATTGTGCCCTCGTATTTACGGAATCTACGAGCAGATTATCGAATCAGATTAGTTTAGTTGCAAAAACATTAAGCGCGATCTCATAGTAACAGCACAGATAAATTTCTTTCTCTGTGGTACAGTGAAAAAAGTCCTTATATTTTAAAACATCAAATTGTTGCCGATATTTCGCATTCAAAATCTCTTTTGTAATCTAGTAATTTTTTGTCGTACAGTCATGGAGAAAGTATAGCCTTCTACTCGCGCATGATAGCTATTATTCGCTCGTGTCGCACTATGTTTTGCTTATTACGTATCACTTCGTAATAAGCAAAACAAAAACAAAAAAACTAAAACATATTACACCATTTTAAATAAAAGAGCTATCTTACAATTCTATTAATTTAATAACTTACATTTGCATCCTTTGGAATGTACGCATTTTCATGTTTTTATTGTTGTTGACATGATGGTAAACAATAAAAAAAAATGAGGTGTGGCCACCACACGACTTTCTTATACGTACGAGCGTTTCAAACTATACAATTTTAAGAATTTTTTATACAAAACTTATTCAAAATCCTATTCTAAGTACTTTCATTCTCTTAATAAATCGCTATAGAATGCATACTTTCCAAGATATTCGAAAAAAAAGTGCTACTCGCTAAGAGTAAAAGTGCCAATTCCGGTCCGAATTTTGAAATTTCATGTATACCAAAAATATTGCAAATTCAAATCTAAATACTTTTGCACACTTAATAAATATATATAGAATGCATAATTTACGACATATCTGCAAAAAATCGCTATTCGGTAAGAGTAAAAGTGGTACTTCCGGTCCGAATTTTGAAATTTTTTTTATACAAAAGATATTTAAAATTATAATTTAAATACTTTTATACTCGTAATGTATCTGCCTAGAAAGCATGACTTGCGAGATATTCGCAAAAAACTGATTTTCGATAAGAGTAAAAGACCTACTTCCTGTTGGAATTTCGAAAAACCTTTTTGAGATAGTTTGTCTCAAATTTAATTTTGAGTACATTTTAATTCTTTATAAATTTGTTTAAACTTAGTAATTGACGAAATATTGGCAAAATTCGAATTTTTCACTGAAGTAAACTGCTACTTCCGGTCTACCGATTTTACTGAAAAACTAATCAGATCTCAAGAGGGAGATTATACACGTAAATACAAAATTTGGAATTGATTTCAACAGCGGTTTGACCGCTATCGTGGTCACACAGAGACACACACACAGACACTTTTTAAAAACCACTTTTTCGGTATCAGGGGACTTCAAAACGTGGACATCTGCAAAAATCTCGAGGTCGAAAATTTTCATCATCACAATACTTCCTTATACTACATATAAGAAAGTAAAACCATTATTAATTATGTACCTTATTAGCTGCCAAACAGTGAAATATAACTTTATAATAAAAGCAATGAAAAACAACATACAATCGATTAAAGTAAAACAATAAATGATGAACACAAATATGATTTGTACAAGCTATACCACGCAAATGTAGGAAAATGCAAAACAACTTGACAACTTGATAAGTATATACGCTAACTGTTTTACCAATCGACCGTATATGTCCAACGAAGAGACATCTAGCGGGCTGAGTCACGATTTACAAAAGTGTCTGAACCCGGCCGTAAGAGGTAACAACCCGTAGTAAACCTCAAAATAGATTTAAGAAAATACCTGAACCTGTTCTATAGTTAACACTTCATATTCAATCTTGTGAAGCACGACAATTTCACTATTCCAGAAGAAAGAATCCCGACCGTTTATATCTACCTCATGCACTTTCTGTAAGAGTTATGTACAAAATGTTCTTAGAGAAGTACCGTATTAATATTTCTTACAAAACCTACTGGTCCGTATTCGCAACGTCATTCAATATTAAATTTGGTCTGCCTAGGTCTGAGACATGCACTATTTGTGATCGATTGATATCAAAATTAAATGTAAGTACTGGCCTAGAAGAACGTCGAACTATTGAAACAGAAAAGAATCTTCATCCGCTCAGGGCAGTCAATTTATATGAGATAAAGAGACAATGCCTTTACCTCATATTCAGACGGGTTAAGTTTACTTTGCCAGTCAATTATGGTATTACGTTTTTGGGGTACATGATTTAGCAACTAATCATGCGACTATGTTTGTTTATGACGATACCATTGGAAAAAATGAGGTGTGGCCACCACACGACTTCATTATACGTATGAAAGTGTTACTTCCGGTCCGAATTGTGAAATTTCATTTATACAAAAAATATTCCAAATCCAACTCTAAATACTTTTGTACTCTTTATAAATATATACACCGTGTCTAAAGTTCTGTGTCTAAAGTGTTCACCATTGCTAACTTTGTTATTATTGAAGCTACGAAATCGGTTAAATTAGCAAACTAGTAGGACTTTTTTTGCTGATTAAGTTAGTCAAAACAGAGAAACAATTGAAGAGCCAGTTTCTGAAATATTCACAAAACAAACAAATTTTTAAATGGAACACCCTGTATATTTCGAAATTTTTTGAAATATAGTTGAAATATAAAGAAAAAGTAAGTAATACACTATCGTCGTAAATTTAAAAGTAAGCGAATAAAAAGCACTTAAACTCTTTGATTATTATTGCTCTAATATGTAAGCAGGGGATGAAAAATAATTAACTATAGTCCGTCTCAACCTTATTATGCAGTACAGGTCTTATGGGAATTGATTTCATGGTTGCCAAATCGTCTCATTGTATAATGTCGTTACAGTTCCGGTTCAATATCTGACATTTTTTGTAATCAAAACATAATCTATACGACTGTTTGTCATTCAATTGATGCATACTGCATACAAAAAATTAATAGTAATTTGAAACACTAAAAGGGGGGAATATATGTGAAGATGGATTAGTTAAAATATTTGTAATAATATAATCCTTTGGGATTGTTCTGTAAAAAATTATTTAAAATCTAACTGAATATAGTAAGCCAGAGTAAATGAATTAATATTTCAAGGAAACACTTAAGGTATACAATTTTCTTCGTTACTGAATATTGACATCTTAATCAACTATCCACTATAAATTCAGACCAAGACAAAGTTAATCACAAGTTTATTTTTCATAAAAAACTTTTCTATTTATAAAAACAATTTAAATAATACATATTTATGAAAAGAATAACAATAACCACACACAACATGTACTTTTATTTTTTAATATGTTACATGACTTATATAGTCTTATTGAATATTAATATGTTAACCTACATTGCGTTATACACATTTAAAGACACAAATTCATTTTGCAAAACCATATTTTCCCCTTTATAAGAACAAGTTCATAATACATGATAACATTTATGAAAAAACTAAACATGACCATACAAAGGAGTAGGTACACACATTGTTTTATTTTTCTTCATCACTTAAAGAATCTTGATCTGATGATGAATGTGTGACGTTAATTATAAACTCTTCAACATCGTCTTGCAAGTTGGCAATGTGGCCAATGTAATTCCGCCAGTTGTTCACTGTTACATTCTGATAACCCTTCACAATTAATTGTTCAATATCTCTTTGTTTGAATGTCGTATTGTGTATTTCAACGTAGTGCTTAACTTGTGCCCACACCATTTCAATTGGGTTTAATTCACAATGATAAGGTGAAAGCCGAAGAACATAATGCCCTTTATTCTTTGCAAATTCATCAATTTTGTTTCTCTCATACTGAGACCTAACCGCTGACACACAAGCCAGTAAATCTCTTTTTAACATGTCACTATCAAGTGGAATATTCTTCTCAGTGAGCCATTCAATAATTTGGTCTTCTCCGTGCTACTGCTGGAAACTTTTCTAATTTTCTCGTGTGATATGAGGCATTCTCGAGACCAACAACCTAGTTCTCTAGTATATTTGGAAGCAATTTATCCTTGAACCAATCTCCATATGTATCTGCATCCATTTTGCTATGAACATCAGCAGTATTTTTCTTACAAAGAAATGTACATTCAGCACCAATAACAAAACCTTGCTCGCCTCCAGCATGAATTAATGGAAATCGAGGCCCAAGACCACTTGGTGATTTTAAACCAGTGCTGAGTCCTTACGTAAAAGCTTGTCGACTGCTTTGAACAGTAACGTCAGTCCACTTTTTATTTACCGAGTGTCCTGCATTCACTCATGATTCATCAGTATATATTATAGTTCTACCTAAAAATAAAACAATCACAATCAAACACAAGCAAATAATAAATTGCGTAATGAACATAAAAGTATAACAAATTCAATGATAAACTATACCTTCGTCTCTGAATTTTCTGATGTCTCGTAAGTATTTATGTCTCCACCTCTTTCAATAAGAATACTTTTTCGTCCCACTTTTTAAAATTCAAAACTCATATCATGTAGCAATCTGTAAAAAGTATATGTATATGTATATAGGTTATCACGTTAATCAGAATTATAGATCTAGGTATGCATACTTACTTTTAAATGCTTGAAAAAGATAATATGCTTGCTAAAAAGAACGATTTAACAGAAATTATATTGTGATGGTTTGCCGTTTACCATTACTAGACAACAATATGGTATATAAATAAATTTGGAGAATTTAATTTAAATTGTTTTT
This sequence comes from Amphimallon solstitiale, assembly GCA_963170755.1. Taxonomy (NCBI): domain Eukaryota; kingdom Metazoa; phylum Arthropoda; class Insecta; order Coleoptera; family Scarabaeidae; genus Amphimallon; species Amphimallon solstitiale. The sequence continues at coordinate 92,898,531 of OY720678.1, forward strand.
TTTTATATAGCAGAATTTTTATATTGATAAAATATTTGAAGTATACCAAAAGTATAAAGATGTTAATGTTATCGAATGTGTAGTTTATTTTGTTTTCTTCCTGCATTTGCATAGATGGATGTGGTAGGATACTTTGCTGCATTGTTTTCTTCAGTCTGAAAGTAGAGATTTAAATATTACTTGATTTGTTTGTATATGTAATATAATGTTTGTGAAAACTTGTTTAATTAACAAAGTATATGAGAATAGTAATTAATAATGAAATTTGAAATATAAATGCAATAAAATAATGAATAGCTAACGCGCCTAAATTCAAATTCTGGAACTGTCAGATTTTGACATTTATAAATACTACTAGAAATGGGTATTAATATGTAGAAGTATAGCAAATGAATTCAAATATTAAATTGAGATTTTAAATAGTAAGATATCGGAATTTTATATAAGTATTTAAAAACATTCAAATATAATGTGGAATCTTTTGCTACCCGTGACTACGTCGCACTAAGATAACTGGCTAAATTAAGGTAAAGAAACGGAGAATCACAATAGGAGTTGATTAAATCTGGAAATCGCAGGGCCGAGCTAACTCTGTCGCAGACGGCGTGACGGTTCAGATAAACTAGAACACCTAAAAGTAGAGCGTCGGTCGGCAACGACGCTAGCGACGTTGTCCGGGCACCAGGACACTGTGTTACCTTATGATAACCTACCTGCGCCTCCTATGAGCTACCACTGGCTGTGTCCCTCCAGCGGGTTTCCTATTGATCACCCTGTATAATATAATGCACCTAACCTTATGTACGTGCTTGTCACAATATTATATGAGATATGAAGAGGTAAAATAAAAGAAAAGATATTACGGAAAGTAGCAAGATTTAATTAAATTGAAATGTTGTTTTTTTTTTTAAATTTTAGTTATAAAAGTTGTTTAAGTTTTTTTGTAAAGGAAAAGAAGGAGTTGAGTATACAAAATGACAAAGTGTCACAAAGCTGTCTGAACAGTTTAAATAAAAAAAAAAAAAAAAAAAAATAGCAAACGTTGATTGAATTTGATTTACAAAAAAAAGAAATGAAAACTAGACAGGTTGAAAATTAGTAAACAAGCGTTAGGTAATATAAATGGAATATAAAAGGAAATAACAAGTCTTAATACTAGATCATAATCTCTGCGTTTCAGCAGAAGATGGTTGGTAGCAGAAACGTTTCATTACCTCACATAATATAAATACAAGTAATTTCATGGAAACGCCACAACGGCAATGTTACACAAAATGTGATTTAATATGTACGCAAGAAAATTAATATCATCCAGTACATAAGACTTAGACTATTAAAGTGAAAAATTCGTTAAATACCAAACACAAGATTTGATTACATGATCATAATTAATTTAAATGAAGGTACTTATTAGTAAAAGTCAAATAATTAAAGATAAAATTAGAAAGGAAATTTTATAATATACAAAAATACACTGAGCTTCCCGAATAAAATTTACTCTTGCAGAAATGATTTTAACTAGCTCAGGAAAAATTAAATGAACAACGTGAAAGTCAAATTTCTGACTTACGGTAATAAACGTGCAAAAATTATTATCAAAAACAAGATTAAAATTTCAACACATCAAAGAGACATTCAATTATTCTAATGGTAATGAAAATACTAGAAATATTACTAATTTAAAAATTATCTCCCCAAAAGGTATAGTGCTACGGTAGTGAATTTACTAAAATTAGTTTTTAATTAAATATTCGACTCAACATACGAGTTACATAATTACGGTAATGACATAACTAAAATTTTTATTGAACTAAATACTCAACATAACAGTGAGAGCCCTTATAAAATCATCTTGGGGTCACCCTGTATTCCGCAAAATCAGTTCGCATAACAAAACAAGAAAAATAACGGTAATTTAATTAGGATTAATATGTGACCTTGCAGTTAACTAAGTGGTGCATTAGTTATTATAGCCACTCAAAATTCTTAGGTCATATTTAGGTAAGATAAAGTCCAGCACTCTGGTATAAAGTCGTCGAAAATCAGACGTAAATTATGATGTAAATTACAACATTAGTTGCACTTAGCTGACAAAATGGACGCAGGATGGCCGCAACGATAACCAAAATGGCGGAGGCCCCCTTGATGAAAATTCCACTTCAACAGGCGGGATGGATGTAGAGGCGCAACTACTGCAGCAACGAATGAAACCCCCACACTCTTCAAGTATAATGCGGGGTGATAATACCAGAAGTATGGCTACTGAGGGCTTTTGTGCCCGTCAAAAGAATCCTATTAAATTAGAGAAGAAAAGAACCAAAGATAAAATCCCGAAAATTAACACAAAGTTTCAAACACTTACCCCAATATGAAAATGGAGATCCCGCGATATACGACTTCACAAGTCACTCAAGGGTGCAAAATTTAGATTAAAGAAACCAGCACGTGGCCATACGTGAATTTTAGGTAACGGTATAACGGTAGAAATTCACGAAAAATAACCAAAATTAAGGTAACGGTAATTACTGCTTACTCCAATTAAAGCCGCATATGCGAAAATATCTACATAGATAATGTAACCAAGTTACTAAAGGAAGATAAGCAATTTGCACACCATGTTCTCACACAAGATTCGACTATAAAAGTGAAGCCAAAACGGGAATCTTCTTCCATATCTAATGCGCGTCAGCTACACGCAAAGTAACAAGCCCGGAAATATCACTGAACGAAAGGCGGGAGATTTCAAATAAACATAATAGGCACACAACTAGATTGACAATAAAGGGAGTCGACATCGTGACTTATATATAATTAAACGCAACCCTACACATAACTTAGACGAAAAGAAAATAAGCGAAACACTCAACAATTGTACGTAGAAAATATAAAGTCGGCAGTACGAGAGGGACATACATGCTAAACAGTTGGCAAACGTGACGCGGACGGTCACCTGAGCGACATAACCAAAAGTTTGACGGATAGCAACCAAAACAAACCTCAGAAGTGTATATACAATTTATTACGGAAGGAAAACAGATACTGCAGGTAACTATTGAAATATGCAAGCTCTAATCAAAACGCTGCAAGAAGACGGTTAAGAAAACCGATCAAAACTTATATTTCAGAGTATCACGACTCTTAACCCCTACAGCAGCTCCATGGAAGAATTAACAGAAGCTACTAACACGGAGAATATCAATGATAGTACAACAGCGATCTGCAAAACAATTAAAAGTATGCCCCATATCCCAAGCACTTCCCCATTTAATACTCCTTACATTTTTAGTGACATAACTGCGAAGGAAGATTAATAATCGGACATGCTCGAGAGACTGTGTTTGGAAATACGCATAAACACGTGAGACAGTAAATACAACGGCCTGACTGTTGTCTCGAAGAATTTAAAGCCACAAATAAATGCACTTTGTAGAGTTCGGAGGCAACAATTAAGTAGATATTGAAAAAGCTTAAACAAGGCGTAAAAAGTAACTGCAAATGCAGAAAATACGAAACTACAGGTAGGGTAAAATAAGCTAGAGATAAGAGAATTAGAATTAGTTCACAAGATACAGAGTTTCCTTCACATAAAGAGTGTATTTGCTCGATAATACATATTACATATCTATCAATTCCACGGTTCGGGACTTAGGGCTCTAAGAGCACAATAGTCGATTTAGCACACACATAGATATACGGCAGACGGTCTTTTCAACCGGTGAAACGAACGATGTACAAGGTTCACTCAAAAGTCTCGTGCCCAACAAATTCTACGCACTTAAACAAAGACACATAATCTTTCGAGAACTATACACGAAAGTGAATTTTACAGCATAACACTTTGTTGGATAAATATGTGTGGAATAATATAATTGGATAAAGAAAATTAATTACTGATCGTCAAGGAAATGTGAAATGAAAAAATAACAATTCTAAAATTTTAGAGAAGATAGCGGACGTTTTTCTCGAGTAGAGAAAGATTTTCCTCGATAAATACGGTTATTGTTCTCGATTTTCGCTCCAAAGTGTTATAGAAGTGCTTAATATTAAACGGAGAAGATAGTGATATTTTATTTTAGGAAAATATTTAATAATTTGAAATTTTCCATTGAGATTATCTGGTGTATTATAAAAAAAGAAGGAAGAAAGGATTAATATTACGAACGCCTAGTAAAGAGAAGAGAGTTTTATTCAAACTTACCTTATTATCGAATATTCACGAAGTATTATCCAATTCAGCTAAAACCATTTCGTAAGAATAGTTATTGAGTTCCTGCATTTGTATCATCGATCCAGTTAAATTGAGAAGAATTTGAATACGAGCGATAATTTTTTTTGGTGTACAAGTTTACTAATACAGGAGTGAGATATTCCGAGGCATATAAAATTATAAACCGTCCCAGTTCAAGCATTCCAGGACAACAGAAATCAGGAGTACATCAGGATAGTGTGTTTATTCCAGGTGTGCGAGAGTGCAGAGTTTTCATCCAGGTACTTCAGGATAGCAGTTCGAGGTCCGAGTGTTCCAGTTGTTATACTAACATCATCATTAGAGTGAGAAGAAGTTACGCTAGAAAGAAAGACATATTGAAGAATAAGAAAGAAAATACTTTTATAATTATATCAGGTTGTATAATCATTTGAATTAATTTCTGAGTTTAAGTAATGTTTATTGCATAATTTCTGATGAGAAATTATAAATCATTATTATAATTGTGTGAATTACTGTATATTATCATAATTAACAGTAAATCTAAATCTTTACTTAACGATATAAAATCATAATCTAAATTTAGGGATTGTTTAAAAGTAGGGTGCTTTTAAAATACTACATAGTTGAATAACATAATTTAGCATTTCATGAAATATAAAAGTTCTGCTTAATAATACTTTATAAAAATTCTGTGAATGACAGATTCAAACAGGTTTCAGTTATCGTATTAAGCAATAATAAAATTTAGTACTTACGTTATTGCATTTATATCCATTTTAGTCAATTGACAATCTTGAATTAAGTACATCTCATATTGTTGATTAGACGTATTGTGTAAATTTCCATATGTGTTTTTTTTGATTGATGTTAAAAAATTTCCATAGTCATATTTATAAATTTTCGAACGAATTAAACAAATCTGTACTGATATTTTCTTTTATTTGGCATAGTAATAAAGATTTTTTTTTGAGTTGAGTAGAAAAATAAACAGAGACGCTTATAACAATAACCTAAAAGGAGAAAATATATGTCAGTAAATGTAAATGGTATAAATAGTTATTGAAATACATACCTTGTTATAGTATTGCTTAAAATTGATGTAATCAGATCGAATAGGTTCTTGGACAATTCCACATCTTTACGGAATTATTTTATCGATATAATTTATTATTTTTAAAGATCGGTAAAGATGCGAACGTATTAGTTTACATTATTTGGTACTGAACAAATTAAGATATAGGAATCTGCATGATCTATACAAGTAACTGAAAGTCAGCAACCCATTTAGCACAAATAGTATATGCTTATTATTTTTAAAATTATTGATAATTATAATAACTGAGCTAGTTTTGGGCAAAATTATATAAAAGATTTTAAAGTTAATTTTTTTACCTGAATGTCATAATACTCTTTATAAATTAGGAGTAGTGTCACAATATCTAGATAAATTAAAGACAATATAAAAGTTTACACACTACGGCAAAAACTCACAATTGACAGCAACGATTACTCATATACCCATCATATACTTTGCATAATAGAACTTGCAACAAGGCAACCGGATATAAAGATGGCGTTATTAAGAGACTACTAAAGATAATAAGAGATGCAATATCCCTATTAAACCTGTACTGCATAATAGGGTTGAGACGGACATAGTTATAAATCTTATTATATCGAATCATATGAAACATTCAATAACAAAACGGTAAGCAACAAAAAGTGATAAAATTATAATTTTTTTTTATCTTAGTAAATGCTCTAAGGTATGGCCTTCTGAGCACATTTCTTGTCACGTTTAGGATAGGGAATATTATTTATTACGTCTCTAATTTTGTTTTCCAACCCCATCACATTTCTATATTATTGTTTATAAACTTCGTCTTTGATAAAACCCCACAGATAAAAATCCATAGGTGTTAAATCAGGGGATCGTGGCGGCCATGGAATTTGTACGTTTGTTCCTATTCAGTATTCACCTATTATCAAAGAGTCTACCTTGTATATTAGCAGAATCATGATAATTATGAGCAGGTGCCCCATCCTGTTGAAAATGTATACACTGGTAATCAACTAATGGTAGGTTTTCTAGAAGATTCTCGAGAACTGGCGCTAATAGTTGAACATAACGTACCCCTGTTAGGGTGCCGTGATATAAAACTGGACCAATAACTCGAGAACCTAGTATGCCACACCAAATATTTATGCTAAACCGATGCTGGGGGTGTCATGGATCCCCTATCATGGGATTCTGTCGAGAACAATAATGTTGGTTTCTTTTATTACACATACCTTTAGTTAAAAAGTTAGATTCGTCTGACTACAAAATAAGTTTATAATTATCTGGATGTTCATTGATGAAATTAATTAGCCAGTTACAAAAAATTAATCTCTGCATCTTCTGCTAATATAGTGTGTGCCCTTCTCTTTTTTATAGGGATACAGTTTATGTTTCCTTAAAATAAGTTGACATGGAATTCTCGCGTAATGCTCTAATTGAATTTTGAGGAAATGCTTGAAAACATGCTAACACTCGTAATTCGGTTTCTTCGTTGATTATAATTCCTTTCCTTTTTCTAAATTTCTTAAATGTATCTTCGTTATTCCTTAGTTTTCTGTACAATTTTAAAAAGATTTATCTATTCGGCGCTTCACGGTCCAGAAATTTGTTACAATAATATGTCAATGCTTCCGCGGTGTTTCTTCTGCAAAACAGATAAGCTTCAAGCATATCGTATTTTGTCTAGATGTGCAAAAGGCATTTTAGTAGAACTAACAACCAATAATAAACTGTTAACAATAGGTAGCCGTACATAACCAATTAATTACAAAACAGATTATGTTTACAAACTCGTTGACGTTTCAAGTAATCTTTTATTTAATTTTATATTCATCGCCTACTTCCATATTAAAGCAATAATATTCAAAAAGTATAAGTGCTTTTTGAAAGCTTATTTTTAAATTTAGGACGATAGTGTATTACTTACTTTTTGTTTAGAATTTAACTCTCTTTCAAAAAATGTCGAAATATACAGGCTGTTCCATTTAAAAATTTGTTACTTTTGTGAATATCTCAGAAACTAGCTCTTCAATTGTTTCTCTGTTTTGACCAACTTAATCAGCAAAGAAAGTCCTACTAGTTTGCAAATTTAATCAACTTCGTAGCTTCAATAATAACAAAGCTAGCAATGGTGAACACTTAACTTTAGACACGGTGTATATAGAGTGCATCACTTACGACATATTTGCAAAAATCGTTATTCGGTAAGAGTAAAAGTGTCAGTTCAGGTCCGAATTTTGATTTTTTTTTATACAAAAGGTATTGAAAATTAAGTTCTAAATACTTTTATACTCGTAACGTACCTACCTATCTAAAAAGCATGACTTGCAAAATATTTGCAAAAAACCGATTTCCGATAAGAGTAAAAGACCTAATGTAATTTTAAGTACATATGAATTCTTTATAAATTCGTCTAAACTTACTGGTTGATAAAATATTGACAAAAATTCTATTTTTTTACTGAAGTAAACTACTACTTCCGGTCTGCCGATTTTGCTGAAAATCTAATCAGTTCTCAAGAGGGAGATTATACTACTAAATTCAAAATTTGGAATAGATAGCTATAGCGGTTTGACCGCTATCGTGGTCACAGACAGACATTTTTTAAAAACCACTTTTTGGGTATCAGGGGACTTCAAAACGTGGACATCTGCAAAAATCTCGAGGTCGAAAATTTTCATCATCACAATACTTCCTTATACTACGTATAAGAAAGTAAAAAATGAGGTGTGGCCACCACCCGACTTTCTTATACGTATGAACGTTTCAAATTATAGAATTTTAAGAATTTTTTTTACAAAAATTATTCAAAATCCTATTCTAAGTACTTCTATTATCTTAATAAATCTCTACAGAATGCATACTTTGCAAGATATTTTCAAAAAAGTGCTCCTCGCCAAGAGTAAAAGTGCTACTTCCGGTCCGAATTTTGAAATTTCATATATACAAAAAATATTGCAAATTCAGTTTGAAATACTTTTGTACTCTTGATAAATGTATATAGAATGCATAACTTGCGACATATTTGCAAAAAATCGCTATTCGATTAGAGTAAAAGTGGTACTTCCGGTCTGAATTTTGAAATTTTTTTATACAAAAGATATTGAAAATTATGTTTTAAATACTTTTATACCCATAACGTACTTGTCTAAAATGCATGAAACTGATTTTTGATAAGAGTAAAAGACCTACTTCCGGTAGGAATTTCGGAAAACTTTTTAAATAAAATTATTCTTAATTTTAATTTTAAGTATATATGAATTCTTTATAAATTTGTTTAAACTTAGTAGTTGACGAAATATTGGCAAAATTCGATTTTTTCGCTGAAGTAAACTGCTACTTCCGGTCTACCGATTTTACTGAAAAACTAATCAGATCTCAAGAGGGAGATTATACACGTAAATACAAAATTTGTAATTGATATCTACAGCGGTTTGACCGCTATCGTGGTCACACACACAGAGAGAGACACAGACAGACACAGAAATTTTTTTAAAAACCACTTTTTCGGTATCAGGGGACTTCAAAACGTGAACATCTGCAAAAATCTCGAGGTCGAAAATTTTCATCATCACAATACTTCCACGCGATCATTTATATTCTAAATTATAGCAGGCGGGATTTTTTTTATTAGGTTGTCCAGAATGTCAATTATTGATTAATTGAAATTTGCGGTTATGTGACATTTGTGAATCTTATGTGTAATCGTTTTAAATTTAATGGAAATGAAAGCATTACAAGATAAATTAGTTTTATTGTGAATTACAAAAGGTGTTCAAAGTGTTCTCCCCCTGTTGCAATGCAACTGTTATCCCTCCGTTTCATATTTTCAAAAGCATTTGCCAACATCTGAACGGTTATAGCGTTACATGCATTAGAAATTGCCTCTTGTAGTTCTTCAAGATCTTGTGGGTTATTTTTGTAAACTGTGTTTTTCAGATACGGATAAATGAAATAATCAAGAATCGTTAAGTCCGGACTGCGAGGCGGAAATTCAATGACTCGATTATCATAAAACTCGCGAATTGGAGCCATACTTTCCCATGTTTTGTGAGCTGTTGCATTGTCCTGTTGGAAATACCCATGTAAAAGTTCGTCATCATGAAGATTTTGTAAAAACGGTTCAAGTAAATTATTTCGATATCTCTCAGCATTTATCGTTCCTTCAAAACACACAGGTCCAAATATACGCCTTCTAGAAGCCGCTAGCCAAACACCAATTTTCTGGAGAGGCGATTGAATAAACTCATGAGGATTCTCCGAAGACCAAATACGCATATTTTGTTTGTTTATATAGCCGAATAGGGGAAACCATGCTTCGTCAGAAAAAAATGTTAAATCCAAAATGTTGTTGTTATTTAAATTATTCAAAAACCACTGACATTATTCTATTCGTACAGGAAAATCTCGAGGGAATAGCTCTTGAACGACGTTAATCTTATAGGGATAAAGATTTAAATTTTCTTTTAAAATTTTTTGAACAAGTTCCATATGAAAGGTTTATTTCTTGGGCTAATCTGCGAAGACTTTTTTGGGACACTGTTCCATTCTTTCTGCAACAACTGCCACAATCTCAGGAGTCCTTTTTTTTGGCGCGCCACTACCAGCTTTCCTACCTACAGTTCCAACATTACGAAATTTCGCCACACATGTGTAAATTTCTTGGACTAATTTTTGAAAATTAGGGAAGGCATTTTGAAAATCATTGATGCAGTGCGGTACTGAATATGTCCATTCACCATTCTCTTGTCGTTCGGCGTTTTTAAAATAACTTTCAGTCAGAAAAATCTTATGTTCTAAATCAAACATTTTGAAACGTCACTTTGACAATTCAAATTGTAAATTAGTACTTATATACCAACTTAATTTAAATTTCACAAACTGCTCTAATTTAGAATTTAAATGATCGCGCGGTACTATGTATAAGTAAAAAGGGCCAGAATGATGTAACTTCATTGTTGATGCATTATTTTAACGACGTAGATATAACCAATGAAGACTTGGTGCTGTTTAGTGACGGATGTCCCGGTCAAAATAAAAACTATTTGATTGTTAGATTTTTACCAACGCATTAGTTCATATTCACAAAGTATTCAAAACCATAACGTGTTACTTCCCCATACGAGGACATTCTCGTTTACCAAATGATCAAGATTTTAGTTTTATTGAGGCGAAACAAAGAAAATTTTTTGCATAAGTTCAGGCTGACTGGGACCGATTAGTATTACAAGCCAAGGAAAAATCTTCTCTTTTTATTTAGTAAAAGTCAAGAATGAAAACTTTTTTAACATATCCGAAGCTTTAAAACCATATTTTATGCCAAATCCTAAATCACCAATGAAGGTTAAAGGAGTACTTAAAATATCTGCCGATGTAGATTACGTTAAATAAAGTATAATTACGCAGGGCCTTGGCATACTATACAGTTGCGAAATCGAACTAAACTGTCACGAACTGACATTGTCTCCTTTGTATCAAGAGGAAATTGAAATAAAGCCCCAAAAGCTATTTTTTCTTAGAAATTGAGCTAAGTGTCTGAAAACTGAAAATGTGGAGTACTACCTACGCCTTCAATCTAGTCCTGAACAACCAGGTACGAGTTCTGCTGGTTCTATTGAGGTGGAAATCGACAACGATGATAGTAGTAGTGGCGACGTAGACTAAACAAACAACTACCAAAGTACAGACTTATTAGTTATTTCTACTGAATTAACAAGTAAGTAATGAGTTTGTATTCTTAAAAATTATTGTAATAAAATCGTTAAAATTTCAGTGTTCGTTTTTAATCTTTTAAGGTTTCCTCCAAGAACAACCATAGTCCGTCATGAAAAATTTGAATAGTTTTTTGACGGAAACTTAATCAAATTTAAAAGATGAACTGTTTGAAAATTCAAGTAAATATTATTTAATTTAATTGCAATTCAATTATTGTATTATAAAATATATAAGAACGAGAGAACGTTTTCTTTGATTTCCCAAATAAAGCAAATTGGGACTATGGTTGTTTTTGTAAAAAGCGCCTCAATTACAGTAGTATGCGGCTACAGTGTTGCCAAATGTTTCTTTTAAATGGTTCCTGAACACATACGCTGTATATCAGTTTATGGAATAATTTATTTTAGTCTATTATTGTACAACAAAGTTATAATTAAAACTAGATAAATTCGGAACAGAAAAGAATAATAAATATAGCCATAACCCTACAATATAAATTTGTCAAAGATGTTCACTAAAAACAACATAAGCTTTATTTACAGGCAAATATTTGGTAATATCACCAAACAGTAGTTTATATCACACATTACATATTTAATTTTAATCCAAAGCAAGTAGGCACGACTCTGGCGGCAATACAAGTGAGGGAAGACATTTTCAAGCTGTCGTTTTATTAAGATGAGCATTTCTAAATAACAATGCGTAAATACACTACTATCAAAAACAAGTCTGCACATCCGCCACTCTTACAAATGTCTTCGTTTCATATGAATTTCTAAACCATCTTTGCGGTGATATTTATAATCTAATGTTTACTTTTTATATGTTTTGGTAAATAAACTTTGATGTTTGTTGCATATTCACATTTGTCACATTTATATTTACAATCAATTTTATTGAAATGTTTCCTTTCTATATGTTTTTCTAAATCATTTTTGTCGTTTGTTCCAAATCCACATTTGCCACAGTTATAATCAAATTTCTTCAAATGTTTTGCTTTTATATGTTTTTCTAAATGACTTTTGCTGTTTGTTTCAAATTCACATTTGTCACATTTAAAATCAAATATCTTTAAATGTACAGTTTTTATATGTGCTTCTAATTGATCTTTGCGGTTTGTTACAAATTTACATTTGTCACATTTGTAATCAAATTCCTTCAGATGTTTAGATTTTATATGTACTTCTAAATGAATTTTGTCGTTTGTTCCAAATTCACATCTGTCACACTTAAAATCAAATTTCTTCAAATGTTTACTTTTAATATGCTTATTTAAATGATTCTTGCTGTTTGTTTGAAATTCACATTTGTCGCATTTATGATCAAATTGATTCAAATGTTTACTTTTTATATGTACGTTTAAATGACGTTTACGGCTTGTTTCAAATTCACAGAAGTCGCATTTATAATGCTGCAAATGTTTAATTTTTGTATGTAATTCTAAATGACTTTTGCTGCTTGTTCCAAATTCACATTTGTCACATTTATAATCAAATTCCTTCAGATGTTTAGTGTGTATAAGATGATATTTTAAATGACTTTGGCTGTTTGTTCCAAATTCACAAAAGTCACATTTAAAATCAAATTCCTTCGAGTGTATAGTTTTTATATGTTTTTTAAAATCATATTTGTTGTTTGTTCCAAATTCGCATTTATCACATTTATAATCAAACTGCTTCAAATGTTTAGATTTTATATGTTTTTCTAAATTACCTTTGTTGTTTGTTCCATAGCCACAATTGTCACATTTAAAATCGAATGTCTTCAAATGTTTACTATTCATATGTACTGCTAATTGACGTTTGCCGTTTGCTCCAAATTCACATTTTTCACAGTAATATTTAAATTCCTTGAAATGTACGCTTTTTATATGTAGTTCCAAATTCTTTTTGCGGTTTGACCCAAATTTACAATAGTGACATTTATGATCAAATAGCTTCAAATGTTTAGTTTTCATATGATTGTCTAAATTATATTTTTGGTTTGTTTTATATGCACATTCGTCACATTTATAATCAAATTTCTTCAAATGTTCAACTTTTATATGATTTTCTATATGATTTTTGACGTTTGTTCTATATTCGCATTTTTCACATTCATACTTATATATCTCCAAATGTTTAGTTTTTATATGTTTTCTTAAAGCTTGTGTGTATTTTGTTCGAAAGACACACAGAGAACACTTAAATATTTTCCCTTGATTTCGTGAGCTCGATTTTTCTACTCTTATATATGTATTAATATCATCAGTCGAAGAATGTTTTTGGTCGTTCTTTCGTCCAACAGAAGCGTGCCTATTTTTGACGTGCAGCCTGAAGGATTCCTTAGTAATAAAGCGTCTGTTACAGATCCTACATTTATACATTTTAGCTTTGTAATGACGGTTGTTGGTGTGCTCCCTGAGATCTGCCTGGTACTTCGTCCTGTACTTGCACTGCTCACATTTATAAATATGACGGAGGCGCCTCTTCCGTCCGTTCAATGCTGTTGTCGCTTGCTCGACCTGTTGTGTCGGAGGAATGCACTTTCTGAAAATAAATAAATATATCTTTATTTCATTAAGCAAAGGGAAGTGTAAATTTCACCACATTATAATGGTTAATGCGCGTTAGGGCCGGTTTTTCCAACACCGATTAAAGTACCCGGTTAACTATTGATTAAGCCTAATCGTTGATTATCTTTAACCGGCGTTTTTCATTGCGAAGAAATACGCCGGGAGCCCGATTCTCGAACTTTAGAGAAGTTAACGTTCTATTGAGAGAAGTAATAGATCACATTCCCATCCCTTGTTCTCCTAACTTCAAGAATAGCTAGTTTTAAGTAGGGATGTGTGTCGATCGTGTAGGAAATAGCAGTGCAATGTTGCCAGGTTGAAAATGAAGGCAGATTAGGAAAATTGCTGTATAGAAACATGTATATTAGGTAATATGTAATACGAAAAATAGCTTGTGTAATATTAAAAGGGTTTATGGGTTATGTTATAATCAGATGGTTTTTCGGAAAGTGTTTAAACTAAACATCGAAATGTAAATTATTATTAAGTTTTCTAAATATCACACATGTTTAATATTATTTCAATATAATACAATAACATATGCTATACATATTCACATTAAAGTATCAACGCATTGTGGAATACCGGTTTAAGTTTGTATTTGCACCCCGTGAGTGGTTGGAAAGCAAGATAACTTTGAAATATTATAATAATGTTAAAACGCTTCAGTACAGCGAATATGTTTCTATGTCAATGATATGTTGTGTGGCACTCATTCTGAAGTCTTACCTTTCGTTTTTACTTTTATAAATATAGGTATTTATTTTGTTGTTCTTTAGCGTTATAAATATTTATTTTTGTTGTACTTTCAGAATTGTATATACCTTTATTTTTAGGACTTCATGTATGCAAATTATTAACTATTGTAATGATCTTTCTTCTTAATATGTATTTTGTGAATTCTGGAAGTCATTAAGTTTCTGTATAGAATATATTTGAATTTGCAATAAAACCAAATATTGTTTTTAATGTTCCTTATATTCTTAATATAAGTATATATTTATCAAAACAAACCACTGTTTATGTAATAAAAAATAACGTAATTTATATAAAAAAATGTACGAGTGATTACCTAACTTTCAATTCTCGTAAGTCATTCAAATTCCGTGGAAATATAACAAACTGCCCATTATTTGATTTAAAATATTTATAACTTCCTTAATAGCCCTAATAGCTGTACTTTGACTAACCACAGTAAACAGGGTCTTACCAACGCCAGTTTGATATGTGGCATGTTCGTAGAAATGTAGAGCAATTAAAACCCACTTCCAAAGTAAATTACATATTATTTACTACAATATATATATATATGGTTTCCTTCTTTTTTTGGCGTTTTTTAGGTCGACTTGTGAATAAAACAAAGGCGTTGTTATGCCATTGTTTTTATTTTAGATTTTTTTTTCCATTACATGTTTCGGCCTAGCGGGCCTTTTTCAAATGGTGTTCTGACAATGTGTTTCGAAGTAAAGCTGTATTTAGTTTCTAAAATAGACATGTTACTTTCTGTTTCATGTGACCAAACGTTAAATATTGCCGCTTATTTCGATGTCAGATTGCGAGCAGTATGTGTGTATATCCGCGTTAATATACAAGGTCACTGAAAAGAAAAATACCCTCATATATATATATATATATATATATACAGGGTGCGGCAAAAAGGTAGGTAGGATTTCGAATAGTGGTTGCTCGGTTTGCAAAACCGGCAACACTGTGCACGCGGTCGCGTTAGGTAGACAAAAGTATGCAATTTTCAGTTATCGACATGGCTTGGAGCGGAGTGCATCGTGCTTTCGTTGTCGAGGAGTATATTAGAAATAGGGAATCTGTAATAGCGACGCAGCGTGCCTTCCGTAATCAGTTTGGCATGGCGCGGTTCTGGATGGAAGAACAATTCGTCGGTGGGTTTTACACTTCAGGGAAACAGGTTCTGCGCTTAAACGAAAATCTACTGGCCGACCAAGGACAGTAAGAACACCGGAAAATGTGAATGCAGTAAGAGATTCCGTACAACAGTCTTCTAGGCGTTCAGCTCGTAGGCATGCAGCTGCTTTGGGAATTTCCGATAGAAGTGTTCGAAGAATTTTACACAACTCACTCCAAATGCATCCGTACAAAATGATGGTAGTGCAGGAATTAAGAGAAAGAGATTTTAAAACCCGTACAAATTCATGCCGGGATATTCTTCAAAACATTCCCCGAGGCGCTGTATTCATGTCTAGCGATCAAGCTCATTTTCATCTATCGGGTACCGTAAGCAAGCAAAATTTCCGTTATTGGTCGGCAAATAATCCACAGGAACTTCATGAGCGACCACTTCACAGTCCAAAAGTTACCGTGTGGTGTGCAATATCTGAATTCGGCGTGTGGGGCCCTTACTTTTTCGAAGAAAATGGAATAACGGTAACAGTCAACGGAGATCGATATTTTGATATGATTAACAATTTCCTGCGTCCAAAAGTTAACGAGTTGAACGAAAATCACCGAGAACATCTTTGGTTCCAGCAGGATGGTGCTACATCGCACACCACGCGTCGTTCACTTAATCTTCTTCAAGAAATGTTCCCAAACAAAGTGGTGTCTTTACGGGGTGATCTCGGCTGGCCGCCGCGTTCGCCTGATTTGTCGCCTTGCGACTTATTTCTTTGGGGTTACCTCAAATCGAGAGTTTTCACACATCGTCCGCGGACTTCGGAAGAATTAAAGGCAGCCATAAGACAAGAAATTGCCGCAATTTCCCAAGAAATGATCCATCGGGTAATGACGCGCTTCCGTGAGAACCTACAAGAGTGCATCGACAATAATGGCCGCCATTTAAAAGATATCATTTTAAAAAAATAACGTTCCTGAATGACATGAAATGTAGATTTAAGAAACAAAATAAGAAATGTTTGGTTTATGTGGTTTGGTTTTTATTGACATCCCAAATAGTACCTATCATTTTGCCGCACCCTGTATTATCTTGTTTAAAGACTCTTGGGGAGTTTTGTGAGAATTTCCTACAAAACTCCCCAAGAGTCTTTAAACAAGTGATAGTTATTATTATCACGGCAACAAAGAATAATTGCAAATATATATATATATATATATATTTACATTAATTTCGATGCTAATAGCGGACGTTCGGGATGGTTGTTTAGCATATCCAGAAATAATATCAATGATCTTGTTGTTTCTTTGTTTAAACGAAATAATTTTCTAAATTGTATATCAGATAAGTTAAACCTTTGATTGAAGGAATATATAAAGATGCGCAACGCTATAGTAAAATTGCGTGTCTTGCCGTTAAGTCGTCCCGCAAACCCCTTGCCGAGAAACTATATCGCTATAGATCTCAGACCCAGTTTTGGCTACGCCCAGTGCTATGTAGTTGCGCATCTTTATGTATTCCTTCAATCAACGGTTAAATGCATTTTCCCGCAAATAAAAACGACGCCGAGGAAGTTGATGAGTTCCTATGCTTCCGCGACATCGATTAGTACTTGATTAACTATAAAAAATCTCGTCTTCAATCATCTTTCTCTAAACATGTATAATGCTGTAATAATGCACGTATAGTACCTATACTGCCGTACTGGCTATGCATTCATCGCTGTCACATGTATGTACAAAATAATTTAAGCCGATATGCGCATGCGTCTCTTAACTTTTAATATGTTCACTTGACTTGAACCGATAGATGTAAATTCTCACAACTCTTGAGAGAAGGGATCTATCTCTCAAGCTCAAGAATACGATACTTAACTTTTCAAGAGAATCCCCTCCACTGTTCTCTCAAAATCTCTGTTCTATCGACTGGACAATCGGGCCCCGAGCAGTGTTTAAGGATTTGTTGTACAAAGTTGGCAACATATTTGCTTGTGCATTTGATCTAAATTAGCATATTTGTTCTAAAAATATTGGAGCCATTTCATACGTTTGAATTTCTTATTTGTGTTCTTTTGCCCTTATTTTATTTTCTTAAGGGTGGGCTTTCCCAAAATTCTCGAACGGCGTATGTCGGGTTGCCTGAAATATATTGAATATATTTACGGAGTTTAATATGCCTGTACCTTTTACACGATGCAGGTATACGACCAGCAACATGAAGCGATGCCTGGTCAACAAGCGGACGCACAGACAGGCGACAACGACAAGTCCAAGTCTGCAATTGGCACTGTCTTTTCCCACCACCCCCATCACTCATTACTACCACCAGCGATGCCAGATGTCAAATATGAAATTATAGCGCAGTGATGCCATATTTATCGAATTTTCGGGAAAATTATGGTACAAATGGTACCGCGAGATCAAAAATCATATTGATAAGGTTTGCCAAGCAATGTAAAACGTGCGTCTTAGATATTATTCGTTTGAGATAATTCTGACATTTGACTGACACAAAATTTGTAAATACATGTTAATTTAAAGTGATTTACATGTTTGAATACCATAACACGAAAATTATCTAAACATAAACGATTACTGTATTTAGACGTTTTACATTCTATGGCAAACCTTTATCAATATAGTTTTTGATCTCGCAGTAATAAGTATATGCCGGGTCAAATAAAACACTAATTCGAATTTATATTATAATGATGGATTTCAATTTTAAAACTTAAAACAAAATTATATATAAAAAATAAAAGACATAATATATTATTTCGTTTAGCGACAATAATTAACCTAACAACTATGTCTCAAAATAAACCTCCACATCCTCCTCGTCATCGGATTTAAACAAATTTTTGGCTTCCGTTGCTTGTAGCAAAGAATTAGACACTTTGAAATTGTAGCATTTCCCATTAGTACTTTATGATGCTAAGAGCAATCTAATAATCGTACAAATCCGATTTCGAACATTTTTTTATCAAATTTACTTTCGAAAAACTCTTTCGCATGATGCATTTGAGTGTGGCCTTACCAAAACGTCCAAAACGAAATGCCTAAATAAATTTTGATTTGGCAGGTTAGTAAATAACATAATTTTATAGCTGTATTTGTTTGTAAGACTTTTATTTTTTATGTCATGTTAATAATATGTCTTTAAAAGTTTCAGTCATCTTGGTGTATACTGCAGTAAATATATATATATATATATATATATATATATATATATTTCAAATTGTACCCAGTCGTCGGTAATAGGATGTAAGAAGAAAAACAAACTCAAATTACAACGCTAACGTTTCGTACATTTAATCAATGCACTTTATCAAAGCTACAACATGATTAAAAACACATATAACACAGTCAGTAAAATTAAATTATATAACAGCTATTTATTTACCTTAGTAATTTATTGTAGAGATAAAAACATACGAAATGTAAATGATGTTTACGCTACTCACATAGTAATTTATATATGGTATTTAATACTTTATTCTTCGGACATTATGTTATACTCATTTATATGTTCTCAACAAACGAGACCGTGATCATCTATAAGTTAGCACGTATGTATGTATCTTATTTTAAAAATTATATTATTTTCTTGCGAATAACAAAAACATCACCCACAAAAAAAAACAAGCAGACACAAAGCAAACCGAGGTCATTACACTAACAATATAATACACGTATATACCCAATACTCAAAAGATAAAATCTATACAACAATTAACAACTATTATAAATTCAAATGAATGGAAGAATCTCGTTTGTTGAGAACATATAAATGAGTATAACATAATGTCCGAAGAATAAAGTATTAAATACCATATATAAATTACTATGTGAGTAGCGTAAACATCATTTACATTTCATATGTTTTTATCTCTACAATAAATTACTAAGGTAAATAAATAGCTGTTATATAATTTAATTTTACTGACTGTGTTATATGTGTTTTTAATCATGTTGTAGCTTTGATAAAGTGCATTGATTAAATGTACGAAACGTTAGCGTTGTAATTTGAGTTTGTTTTTCTTCTTACATCCTATTACCGACGACTGGGTACAATTTGAAATAAGTAGAAGGATACGACAGTTGGTTTCTATATATATATATATATATATATATATATATATATATATTTACATTAATTTCGATGCTAATAGCGGACGTTCGGGATGGTTGTTTAGCATATCCAGAAATAATATCAATGATCTTGTTGTTTCTTTGTTTAAACGAAATAATTTTCTAAATTGTATATCAGATAAGTTAAACCTTTGATTGAAGGAATATATAAAGATGCGCAACGCTATAGTAAAATTGCGTGTCTTGCCGTTAAGTCGTCCCGCAAACCCCTTGCCGAGAAACTATATCGCTATAGATCTCAGACCCAGTTTTGGCTACGCCCAGTGCTATGTAATTGCGCATCTTTATGTATTCCTTCAATCAGCGGTTAAATGCATTTAACCGCTGATTGAAGGAATATATAAAGATGCGCAACGCTATAGTAAAATTGCGTGTCTTGCCGTTAAGTCGTCCCGCAAACCCCTTGCCGAGAAACTATATCGCTATAGATCTCAGACCCAGTTTTGGCTACGCCCAGTGCTATGTAGTTGCGCATCTTTATGTATTCCTTCAATCAACGGTTAAATGCATTTTCCCGCAAATAAAAACGACGCCGAGGAAGTTGATGAGTTCCTATGCTTCCGCGACATCGATTAGTACTTGATTAACTATAAAAAATCTCGTCTTCAATCATCTTTCTCTAAACATGTATAATGCACGTATAGTACCTATACTGCCGTACTGGCTATGCATTCATCGCTGTCACATGTATGTACAAAATAATTTAAGCCGATATGCGCATGCGTCTCTTAACTTTTAATATGTTCACTTGACTTGAACCGATAGATGTAAATTCTCACAACTCTTGAGAGAAGGGATCTATCTCTCAAGCTCAAGAATACGATACTTAACTTTTCAAGAGAATCCCCTCCACTGTTCTCTCAAAATCTCTGTTCTATCGACTGGACAATCGGGCCCCGAGCAGTGTTTAAGGATTTGTTGTACAAAGTTGGCAACATATTTGCTTGTGCATTTGATCTAAATTAGCATATTTGTTCTAAAAATATTGGAGCCATTTCATACGTTTGAATTTCTTATTTGTGTTCTTTTGCCCTTATTTTATTTTCTTAAGGGTGGGCTTTCCCAAAATTCTCGAACGGCGTATGTCGGGTTGCCTGAAATATATTGAATATATTTACGGAGTTTAATATGCCTGTACCTTTTACACGATGCAGGTATACGACCAGCAACATGAAGCGATGCCTGGTCAACAAGCGGACGCACAGACAGGCGACAACGACAAGTCCAAGTCTGCAATTGGCACTGTCTTTTCCCACCACCCCCATCACTCATTACTACCACCAGCGATGCCAGATGTCAAATATGAAATTATAGCGCAGTGATGCCATATTTATCGAATTTTCGGGAAAATTATGGTACAAATGGTACCGCGAGATCAAAAATCATATTGATAAGGTTTGCCAAGCAATGTAAAACGTGCGTCTTAGATATTATTCGTTTGAGATAATTCTGACATTTGACTGACACAAAATTTGTAAATACATGTTAATTTAAAGTGATTTACATGTTTGAATACCATAACACGAAAATTATCTAAACATAAACGATTACTGTATTTAGACGTTTTACATTCTATGGCAAACCTTTATCAATATAGTTTTTGATCTCGCAGTAATAAGTATATGCCGGGTCAAATAAAACACTAATTCGAATTTATATTATAATGATGGATTTCAATTTTAAAACTTAAAACAAAATTATATATAAAAAATAAAAGACATAATATATTATTTCGTTTAGCGACAATAATTAACCTAACAACTATGTCTCAAAATAAACCTCCACATCCTCCTCGTCATCGGATTTAAACAAATTTTTGGCTTCCGTTGCTTGTAGCAAAGAATTAGACACTTTGAAATTGTAGCATTTCCCATTAGTACTTTATGATGCTAAGAGCAATCTAATAATCGTACAAATCCGATTTCGAACATTTTTTTATCAAATTTACTTTCGAAAAACTCTTTCGCATGATGCATTTGAGTGTGGCCTTACCAAAACGTCCAAAACGAAATGCCTAAATAAATTTTGATTTGGCAGGTTAGTAAATAACATAATTTTATAGCTGTATTTGTTTGTAAGACTTTTATTTTTTATGTCATGTTAATAATATGTCTTTAAAAGTTTCAGTCATCTTGGTGTATACTGCAGTAAATATATATATATATATATATATATATATATATATATATATATATTTCAAATTGTACCCAGTCGTCGGTAATAGGATGTAAGAAGAAAAACAAACTCAAATTACAACGCTAACGTTTCGTACATTTAATCAATGCACTTTATCAAAGCTACAACATGATTAAAAACACATATAACACAGTCAGTAAAATTAAATTATATAACAGCTATTTATTTACCTTAGTAATTTATTGTAGAGATAAAAACATACGAAATGTAAATGATGTTTACGCTACTCACATAGTAATTTATATATGGTATTTAATACTTTATTCTTCGGACATTATGTTATACTCATTTATATGTTCTCAACAAACGAGACCGTGATCATCTATAAGTTAGCACGTATGTATGTATCTTATTTTAAAAATTATATTATTTTCTTGCGAATAACAAAAACATCACCCACAAAAAAAAACAAGCAGACACAAAGCAAACCGAGGTCATTACACTAACAATATAATACACGTATATACCCAATACTCAAAAGATAAAATCTATACAACAATTAACAACTATTATAAATTCAAATGAATGGAAGAATCTCGTTTGTTGAGAACATATAAATGAGTATAACATAATGTCCGAAGAATAAAGTATTAAATACCATATATAAATTACTATGTGAGAAGCGTAAACATCATTTACATTTCATATGTTTTTATCTCTACAATAAATTACTAAGGTAAATAAATAGCTGTTATATAATTTAATTTTACTGACTGTGTTATATGTGTTTTTAATCATGTTGTAGCTTTGATAAAGTGCATTGATTAAATGTACGAAACGTTAGCGTTGTAATTTGAGTTTGTTTTTCTTCTTACATCCTATTACCGACGACTGGGTACAATTTGAAATAAGTAGAAGGATACGACAGTTGGTTTCTATATATATATATATATATATATATATATATATATATATATATATATATATATATATATATTTACATTAATTTCGATGCTAATAGCGGACGTTCGGGATGGTTGTTTAGCATATCCAGAAATAATATCAATGATCTTGTTGTTTCTTTGTTTAAACGAAATAATTTTCTAAATTGTATATCAGATAAGTTAAACCTTTGATTGAAGGAATATATAAAGATGCGCAACGCTATAGTAAAATTGCGTGTCTTGCCGTTAAGTCGTCCCGCAAACCCCTTGCCGAGAAACTATATCGCTATAGATCTCAGACCCAGTTTTGGCTACGCCCAGTGCTATGTAATTGCGCATCTTTATGTATTCCTTCAATCAGCGGTTAAATGCATTTTCCCGCAAATAAAAACGACGCCGAGGAAGTTGATGAGTTCCTATGCTTCCGCGACATCGATTAGTACTTGATTCACTATAAAAAATCTCTTCTTCAATCATCTTACTCTAAACATGTATAATGCTGTAATAATGCACGTATAGTACCTATACTGCCGTACTGGCTATGCATTCATCGCTGTCACATGTATGTACAAAATAATTTAAGCCGATATGCGCATGCGTCTCTTAACTTTTAATATGTTCACTTGACTTGAACCGATAGATGTAAATTCTCACAACTCTTGAGAGAAGGGATCTATCTCTCAAGCTCAAGAATACGATACTTAACTTTTCAAGAGAATCCCCTCCACTGTTCTCTCAAAATCTCTGTTCTATCGACTGGACAATCGGGCCCCGAGCAGTGTTTAAGGATTTGTTGTACAAAGTTGGCTTATGCATTTGATCTAAATTAGCATATTTGTTCTAAAAATATTGGAGCCATTTCATACGTTTGAATTTCTTATTTGTGTTCTTTTGCCCTTATTTTATTTTCTTAAGGGTGGGCTTTCCCAAAATTCTCGAACGGCGTATGTCGGGTTGCCTGAAATATATTGAATATATTTACGGAGTTTAATATGCCTGTACCTTTTACACGATGCAGGTATACGAACAGCAACATGAAGCGATGCCTGGTCAACTGGAAAGCAAATACATTTGGGATATTTGTCTCCTGCACTTATTGCATGAAAATATTGGTGCATCTCTTTTGTTCGAAATTTGTTTTTGCTATTTCTGAATATTCCTTTGGCTTGTATTTATTTAGTTTTATTAAAACTCCCGTTTTATGTAATTTGTAATTATTTTAATGATATTTGCCGGAATTAATTAGATATTAAATCTTATTCTGCAATAAATATATAGTTTTATTACTATTATTTATGATTATTAATTATTTAAGTTGTACTTCTTATTATTTCTCACCATGATTTGTATTTACTTTACAAGTTGAGGCTTTGTAATAATATGAGTAATGTTTTAGAGAAAACTAAAATCTGATAAAAAAAAATCTATTGTAACAACAGTTCCGCTGTTTCTTATAAAATGTAAAAAATATTTATATTCTCTAAGTAGCCCATGTTTTAAGTTATTCAAAATTATATTCTTCACAATCGACACTGATATTGTTAGTTAGCGAAATTAAATTATAAAAATTTCACCGTGGGTAAGATACGAACTGTGCGGACTCCGAACTAATCATTGATTAGAAGCCAATGTTAATACCACAACTTGAAATCGAATGTTATTGATATTAACAATTTTTTTTATTTATATCTTGCATTGTTTAATGTTTTTCAGTAAAGCTTCGATAAAATGTTTAAATAACCGTTATGTAAGGCCTCATTTTTTTTACAACAATTTTTTTTACAAAAGTATAGACAGTGTAGAAAATAAACAAGAATGGCCAAGTAGCGTTTTGTCTGAACGTATCACAATCAGTAGGTACATACTAATTCTCCAATTTGACGTTTCTAATTTCTCGATTTCTAAAAATACGAAGATCCATAATTTGAGATTGAGTGTTCACAAAAAATATATCTTGGTCCATTTATAATGTCATTACAATTTCACTATCTATAATTTGTTATTGTTAAGTTCGAACTTTTGTAATGTTCAATTGCTTTTGTCACGGCCGAATTGAATTTAGGTTTTTTTCAAACAGTTCCTAATTTTATTTATATAATTACGTAATATATGATTTCGGCACTCGATTTTTTCAATAATTTTTTGGGGACCGTAAGGGGCCATTTCACGTAGTTTCCTAAGAACGATCCTATCACCGTCCCCTATTAATCTACCATAAATTACACCGTGCATTTCACGAGAAACCTTCTGCAATAATTGTCGACTCCATGACTGTTGACGACGAAGACTAATTTTTGTAGCATACGTGATCTTTAGATTTACCAAATTTTGCACAAATTAAACAAAATTTGTTTTTTACGCCAACATACATTTTTTTTTCGATCGCCATCCAACAATTGCTGCCTCTCCTGATAAAC
This sequence comes from Amphimallon solstitiale, assembly GCA_963170755.1. Lineage (NCBI taxonomy): Eukaryota > Metazoa > Arthropoda > Insecta > Coleoptera > Scarabaeidae > Amphimallon > Amphimallon solstitiale. Next base: position 92,923,585 of record OY720678.1, read on the forward strand.
CGCTGTAATTAAACTTATAAGCTCGTTTGGCCCATGCTCTTTTACTTACTCACATATACAAAAAAAAATCTAAAAACTGTCCTGGAGTCAAAATACAAAGTATAAATAAAATGAAAACATGAAGGTACAACAAATTCAGATATTTAAATAAATGCTTTTACCATCTAGAAAACTGAAAATTGTGTAACTTCCTACCACTTAGTTTGAAGAGTCCGGCAAACTTCTAAGTTCGTATCTTACAAAGACATAAAGTTCTTTTTGTCAGATTTTAGTTTTCTACAAACATTGTTCATATTATTAAAAAGCTTCAACATGTAAGGTTAGAAATAATAATAAGTCGTGCAACTTTATAATTAATAATAATAATAATGTATATTTATTGCCGAAGAAAACTGCATTTCTGAAATTCCATAAAGCCGGAACCTATTCCTTGAAAAATAAAATGCATTTTTAAAGTTAGAAGAATATTAACGAACAGAAAAAAATGTCTAACAAAGTAGACGCATCAATGTTATCACGTAATCAATCATAAATGAACACCGAAAAATATCTGAAGTAGGTATATTACAATTTGCTTGTATATAGTTTCCTTTACAAATATGTTTAATGTATACTTATTATTATAACAGTAATAACAACATATATTTATTCCAGACGAAAAATGAATATCTAATACATTCTCACAAATATCCTTAAAATAATTACAAAATAAAGCCGATATATGAATGAAACATTCGTTTACCTAAGGTAATAAAAGAAGTTGAAGATATGATGTTCGGCTTAATACAGTCGACCAGGTATACCTTCCATATAGCTGGTCTTAGACATTACAAAACTGTGAGTAAGAGGTTGAATTGTGTGTTGCCTATTTGCCATTTATCAGTGCGGACTTAGTGATCATTCTCATTGGTTTCAAAGTAATTTTTTGGAGACCAGGGTTATTTTGAAAGAAAAGTAGATACATTGTCGTGTTCAGAATAAAAATATCTATGTACTCACGATTCAAAAAAGTACTTTTTAACCACAGTAATCTTTATATCGCTAAAAAACGAAAAAAAATCAAAGCGCTGTATTTTAACTATTTTTTATTACAATTGCAAATTTTAATCGTGAGTCACTAGAACAAATATTGGTTATTTCGCGCATGTAGCGGCAACTTTTTCAAGTGCCTTAATTTTTGCGATTTTTTACGTTGAAATTGACCATTTTGGGGCATACGCCGATCAAGTTTTTCCCTTAAAGATTTTCTATATAATTTCAAATTTCCTTTTAGTAAATAACCTGTAGGTATTTATTTTTTAAGCACATATTTAAAATTTCTATTACGAAATAAGTAATAACTTGCAACAAACACAGAGTGATACTGAAACAAATTTATTGATTACTTACTGCTATTGAGAAATACAAACATTTGTAGAAATATATATAATATATTATATGAAATTAAGAGTTACCAAAAATATGCAAAATATATTATTCGTAAAAAAATCATAAAAATTGGAATAGTTTGTAGAAACAGAAAAATCTGCATCTAGGGTCTTAAGCTGGTTTGTCAATCACATTCTAATGGTATAAGATGTACTTTCCATTGCCATATCTGAGACGATTTAACTTGCACCAAATTTCTCTAGGACGAATAAACCCAGATACTTTTACTGAAAGATCATATACCAGCTGTTTATTAAAAACAATACATTCTAACTAATTTTATATCCTTTAATCAAAGAAGGTTCATTGAGAAAACCTTGTTTCCAAATTGGTTTACACGGTTTCAATTTAAAAATGATATGTTCTGGAGGAATCGGAATGAGCTTGACAGTGCCAGTAATAATTATTAGTGTAGTATTTAACTGCACGTCAAGTTTACAAGCACGCACATTATTCATCCAAACCCAGTTCAACCAGAACGTACTTAAAGTACCTGCATTAGTTCTCAACGTCCTGCAGAATTTCTTCCATGTTTTCAATTTCATATGTATTTCTTCAATATAGTTTAATATGTTAATAATATATCTAGAGTGGGTCCAAAATATGTTCGACTAAAATTATGTTTTAATAAGGTACTGTTAATAAATGCAATTACAAAGAAAAGAACAAATGCAAGCGTAAATTGCCACAGGAACTTCATCTTCAAGCTAAAAGTTACACATATTCAATATTTTGCTATTTTTATTTTTAATTACACTGTTAATTTCATTAAGTAAAACAAAAGCATATGAAAACATAAAAGCTGTGAATAATAACAAAAATTCAAGTCTCCTAGGTTATGCGCATGTGTAGTGGAGGTAATCCTAATCAGGTACTGCAAACACCGGTTAAAATTTGGCCGATTAACGACGTTCGACGTTGGAAAAACGCAAATTTGTACCAAGCGGTGTTTTAATCAATGATTACGCTAACCGGCATTTTAATCGGAGCTGAAAAAACCGGCCCTTAATGTGATAGCTAAAAATTGCCAGCAGAAATATCGGTTCATCTTAATATTAGTTATTCTCACCAGTCTTTATTTTTTTAAGTAATAAACTATGTAATTAGAAGTAAAAAAATTAGGAACATTTACTGAAATAGATTGAATTGCCATTTATTTAAATACTATATATAGGAACGCTTAACACGTGGCAAATACAATAACAAAAACATGATCATAACACAGGTCTACAAAATGAAATTTTTAGATGTTTTATTTTTGATAACTGGTTTCATATAATTTTGATGCGCTGATTCCGATTTTTTTATTCATTTTAGTGTATCACGTAAGATATTTTTGCAAATCACAAAATAAATAAATACAATCATTAAAATATAAATACATTTATTTAATTAAGAAAATTATCAGAGGGATTCAAATATAACGAGCTACGTATTTTTTTTTAGTGCTTAACTCAATGGAATCTTCGCTTTTTTGTTAAAAAAAAACTCCGTTTTGACATGTTACATGTATCAAGATCGGATAAAAGATTTTCAAAATTTGCCCGGCCTTTATCATATGTACGGTGCTGCATCTGACTAACAGAATCTCGTCGCTAAGAACACCAATCAATAAATGAACATTACAGTTGGTGGTTTCGTCACTACAAATGTTTGTTCCGAATTTCCGAATACAAGGAACTTATATCGTTTCTTCGTAGTGTTGTTTCACGTGGGACATTGAATTTGCAATACTTCTGGAGAAAATAAGTGAAGTTTTGATTACGTAGCTTTGACAAAAGAATATTTTACGTCATCATTGCATGACATAGATCTCGGTTAAAGATGTCTTGTTCGTTTAGCTTTTTGGACATTGGTTGGAAACATTGCGTTAATGTGGGTTGTGTCACGTCTCCAGACTTCAACTTACCCAATTTAGCAATATGAGCAGAAGTTTTCACGTGTTGGTCTATTTGATATGCAGCTTGAGCGCGCGGGGTATGATCACCAGATGCGAGTCGATATTCTTCGGACGTATATTCGGAAAATTGATCTCCGCCAGCTGTGTTCGCCAGATATAGATATTTACATCAGTTGCGTACTGGCTGCAAAGAGGAATGCACGTAGGTTTTTGTGTTATTTTATGGTATTTCTGTTATACTTATTTATAGTTTTTTTTTTACCATGAAATTTCTATTTATTTATTTTTCTCTAGACATCTTAGTTTATTCTGCAGATGTTTCAGGCGGGTTGTTTTTATTTCATTCTAAAACCCAGTTGTACTGCTATAACTTTTTACACAACTACATTATTATTTAATTTCATAAGGATAATCATAATTACGTTATAAGTATTACAATCTTCGCGTTATTATCGACTTAGTTATTTAAGCAATCGTCATCACTTAAAGAGAAAATTTAATTTGTTCTTTTTGTCAATCTGCGAAAAAATAATCAGATCACTATGAGTTCGAATATGAGCAGGCAATGCTAGTATGTTGTGCCGTAACTCTAATATGTATTATCGGACCACGTTTAGATGCGAGTTTACGTATACCATCGGGTGATCATACCTCGCGCGCTCTTGCTGTATATAAAAAAATGGATGTGGTACAAGGGTATGGGTACTCTTCTCTGCTTCGTGCTAATGTCTGTGAAACTTTAATAACTACGATACATGGGTTCTTTGTTTACATAGAGATCGACCGCCAACTAAGTGTTAAATGTGTAAAGTTTAATATATCTTTCTATAAGAAGTTATTATTGTGCGAATAGCAGTTAAAGAAACTACAGGTGTTTCTACCGTCGAAACAGGACTCCAATTAAGCACACCGACAGTAGATCTTCTTCAGTGAAATAAGGAGAAAAATATATGAAAGGTGTTTAGAAACTGCTATTGCGCAAGTGCCAGATAAACTTAAATATTAAAATTTGTCTTAAGGGTCCTATATAGTGGATCTGTCAATAATGGAAAAATAGCAGATTTTAAATGCAAGATATTTTTGTTGATTTTAAATTTGGAGAAAACCTTTCAACGTCAACTTATGAAGAATTTAGTAATCTACTCGGAGGTGATTTGTTTGCTTGGATTCACGTTGTAATTTGAATAAAAAGCTAACCCGCTCTGCACTTATTTTTCGTTCAACTATTCTTTACTTTGTTTTAAATGAATATAAAATAAATTAAAATTAGGCAACCCACATTACAATGAATTGTTATTCTGGTAAATATCTTTCCCGCGGTTACAAATGTGTAAATATTTGGTCATAAATGAATTTTTATTCGCTTAGATATTGAATTATTATTTCAAATATTTATTATATATTCCCTATGTGTAATAAGTACTCGGACATCCTTGGCTTATTAAATTATGTGCTATTAACCAATATTACATTTCCGATCCACTATATAGGACTCTTAATGTAGAGACGTATTAAATTAATATACTAATCTAAGATTGACAAACATAATAGTTGTCTTAGATACAAGAATGTCTCAGCATTTGTAAAATTACTTGTCAATGTTGTTTTAAAAAATATCATTTGCGTAGTAGATATATATTAAATCTAAGCATAGTTTGTTTATCTATTAAGACCTACGTTGTTAGCATTGATATAAATACTGAGAGGCGATGGAAAACAAACGATGTATGATTCATTTTATTTTAGAGGAACGATAATATATAAATAAACCTTTCAGTATTATATGCGCTCTGAAATTATTTTATTAATGTGTTTGTTCTAATTAAAATTGACATTACTTTGTGTTTGTATTAATATATGCTGCATGACATGGAAAGTGCAACACCAAGAATGGGTGCGAATTTTTTGACCAAACTTGGTAGAAACGTATAACTAGTCAAAAGCAATAATTGATTAAAATTTTGTTGCGATAGATCAAGTGGTCATGACACATCTGACACTTCATTCAGTTTTCGCTGACATTAATGTGTGGTGTATTAATTGTTTGTTTGAAATTAATTTCAACGGTTTTGTCTTATTATACCTTTGTTTAACGTGTTTAAAGAGTTTTATTATGCCTAGAGTGCGGCAACGTGGAAATTATCGCCAATTAAGCGAATTCGACAGAGGTCGAATTGTTGGTTTGCGAGAAGGTGGTTTTTCATACAGGGAAATTGCAAATCGCCTTAACCGGAACCAATCCACCATTATGCGCTGTTATCAATCATGGACTAGGGAAGGTCAGGAAAGACGCCAAAGAGGAACCGGAGGCCGAAGAACAACTAATGAGATACAGGACCGCCGCCTTCGCTTAATGGCACTAAGAGACATGTTTTCCAGTACCAGATCAATTGCTGACGTGTGGTTAGGTAATATTGGTCGTCCTGTAACCCTTCGAACCGTTTATCGTCGAATTAGGGGTTTCGGCTTACAATCTTCTCGTCCACATCTTGTGTTACCACTTACGGCTCAACACCGACAGCAACGTTTGGAGTGGTGTAGATTGCGACTGCACTGGAACGTGGAATGGCACAGGGTGGTATTCAGTGATGAATCTCGATTTTGTCTAGGGATGCATGATGGCCGTATGAGGGTCAGACGAAGACGTGGGGAACGTCGTGATATTCAGTTTTCCGTTGAAAGGCATGTGCATCGAGCAGTGGGTGTTATGATATGGGGTGCTATAGCATATGGGAGTAGGTCTCAATTGGTGTTCATCCAAACCACCATGAACGCCCAGCGTTACATTGATGAGGTGGTAGAACCCCATATTCTACCATATCTTCAAACGCTCGAAGACCCACTTTTCCAGCAGGATAATGCCCCTCCCCACGTAGCGAGAATTTCTATAAATCGCTTGGAAGAGGCTCATGTCAATATCTTGCCATGGCCACGCAAATCCCCCGACCTCTCGCCAATAGAACATGTTTGGGACATTATGGGACGAAAACTTATGAATTTAGCCAATCCTCCGCAGACACTAATAGCTCTCCGGCATGAATTACAGGTTGCTTGGGACACCATACCCCAAGAGGATATCGACCACCTAGTCGAATCAATGCCACGAAGACTGAGGGAGTGTGACACTAATAGGGGCGGTTCAACACATTATTAATAAAAATTATGTTAAATTGTGTTAGTCTTTTGTTTTTTTTTCTTTGAAATTTTAATCAATTATTGCCTTTGACTAGTTATACGTTTCTACCAAGTTTGGTCAAAAAATCCGCACCCCTTCTTGGTGTTGCAGTTTCCATGTCATGCAGTATATGCACAAATCTTGGTTTCCAATACAAATGTTATTTAAATTAATTGTGCCAATTAATGCCCAAAGATTATTTTTTGTTAATATCTCTTGACTTGGATCATCCTGGGAATATGAGCTAGCCAGGTAAAACAATTCACATTTTACTTTATTTAAAAAATATTAAAATATAAAGGGCATTATTGAGGGTTCCTTTACAATAAGGCTTTACCAACGTGAAGCTGTTAATAATTTAAAGGGTTCCATTTCAACATACATATCGTCAACAAGCCAAATAATAAGCTGTTAGGGAAGATAACGACATTTCTGCCTTATGTATAATCACATAAAAAGCAAACGTACCTGGAATTCCTCTCGCAGCAAAAGAACATATGGTGTTTGAAATATTCCAAGAAGCCCAAGTGGATCTTGCAAAATGAGCACCGTGTGAGTTCTGGAAATGCATGAAAAACACATTCATTAAATTTCATGCTAAAATAATGCAGCCTTTGTGAAATGCATATAATAGTAATTTAAAAATCATTCGAAGATAATCTCTCTTAAAATACAAAAATCAATATAATCAAATTAACAAACATTAAAATGAGATATGTACAATACCTTCAATTGAAAACTTTCCTACTGTATCCTTAACACAAGCGGTTTTATGTTTGGCCAGATGCGATCTCGAATTGAATCCAAGGCAGCAAAATGTGCAGGCAAAAATGTCATCAATGTCTTTCATAGGGGTAACAAAATCCATTTTGATCATTTTATCTGGGCTGTTTTCACATTCCGCACCTAAATACACCAGTAATTCTTCACCAGCTTGGATTTGACGAGTACTTTGATAATATACATTATCTTCAAATTTAAAGACATTCATGTTTTGGTCACATATACTCTTGGTAGGACTGACGTGCTGCATCCAATTTAAATATTTTGATTTACTTTTGTTCAGGATAAATTTCTCCTCATTCATTTCCCAGGGACATTCTGTTGCGCTGAGTCCAGTAAAAGGACCGAATATCACACCCACTGGGATAATTCTTAAAGCATATATTCCAGTTTGTCCAAGACAATCTTGAATTTCTAAAATATCATTTGGTATACCATCCCGTGCTCCCTTATCTGCATTATTCAAAGTAGGTTTGTTTAAGACATGCACAAGCATTCCACATTCGATACAATAGTCTTCATAGTATGCTTCACAATGTTCACAGTCTGGTGGCCAAATATACAGAGATTTAAAATCACAGCATTTATTATCACTTGCTGATTTTTTAAATAAATACAGAATTATGAAAATATGTTTAATACTGTCAGTTGACATTAGAATGAGTCCCGCTCAACAATATTAAAATGCAAGTAAAATGTCGAATAATATGTATGTAGGTATATATAAATGGAAACTTACGTTTCATAGAATCCGAAAATGCAGGTTTGATTGCCATCAAGTGAATAAATTGATATTATATAACAGGGAGGGTTCGCACTACGCACTAAAATATTTATTTTTGAACAACAACATATTGTATAAAATAAAATATTTACAATATTTACAAATATTTTTATTACAACTGCATCATAATCATAATTGCCATTTGATAATGCTATGAAAATTATGAATTGCTCTAGTTCTAATTACTTTATGTTTGAATGGAATACTCTTCAATATCATTTAGTTTTACATACATTTTCCTTAGTTTGTGTACAACAATCTGATAATTTGTCAAATTTGTGTGCATTATAGCTTCAAATAAATTGTTAGTCAAACATTTAGAATAATTGATGTGCACACAGCCTAAATTATCATCACGGTTCGTTTCAGCCGACGACGGCGCCGAGTATTACATCATTACATGTCCTACACGTTCATAGACGGTATGCTATTACGGATCCACACGGTTCAAATGAGCCGGTTCCGTGACACGGCCAGTGGCGGCTGCTGCAGGGAGGGCAACGGGGCACTGCCCCCTCGTGACAAATTTTCCCGTGACAAATTTCTTTTAACAGATAAAGTAATTATAATAAATACCTCATTTGTATATAATTTTTCTGATTTGTTTGATGACAAATAATATGTTTTCGAAAGTAACAGTCCGTTTTTTCAGCGCGTTTAAAAATCGCAGTCTTACGTAGGCTCCGGGGCATCTCGCGCGACTGCCCCGTCTGTATTAGAAATCGAGCGATGAAACTGGCGCGGGTAGCGCGCGTGTATATGTAGGCGGCGGGGCACTACTCTATGGTGCCGGGTCCGGGTGGCGGTCCAGTATGTAATATACAGCGGTGAGTATGTTGTAATTTCTATCGGTGCAAATGCAACTATCAATTGCGTTAGTAACATTAAGACAGAATTAAAAAATCTAGGTTTCCCTAGACCAGATTTATTGATTAAACTAGAAGATCACAAATTGAAAACTAATAAAACCGTAACGAGAAAATTCAAAAGAAGCTCTTACAGTTTATCAGACTGGTTGTGTGGGTGTAATGTGCACAATGCTTTTTTCTATTTCGGTGCTATAAAGTTCACTTTGCGACATCCGTTTTGGTTGCAAAAGTATTTCTTTATCGCACGCTAATTTTGTTGTTTTGACGTTGATAACAAAAGAAAAATGGAACCAAATTATATTTAAATGTAAAAATGTAAGCCTTTAATGTAACAAACATGTGCAATAGAAGTTGTACAAAGAATAAAAAGCACACATGCTAACATTTTATTTACTAATTAACAATATAAGTTTTCTGATGCTACTATTGTAATTTACTTCCAAGGTTGAATAGTACAACTGTTATAAAAGTTTGTTTTTGATAATATGTCGAGACTATGTTCGCGAAAGATTTTGTAAATTGTCTTCTGCTATTTTGCGAATCTCTGGGGGCGTGCAAAATATAGAAAATCAAGTGAACGGTGTTTTTCTACTTTGAAGAGAATAAAAACATTTTCTAGAAATACCATGCGGGAAAGCAGACTATGTGCCTTAGCAATGTGTTCCATTGAAAAACAATTACTGACATCAACACCAAACTTCAATGAATGAGTTATTAATCATTTTGCTGATCGTAAGGAACGGCGGATGGATTTTATTTCTAAACAAGTTAATTAAATAGCATATTGAGTTTATTTTTTGTCTGTACTTAATTTTTGATATTAATCACTCAGACCCCCGGTGCCCTCCCGTCCCATAAAATCACGGGCCGCTACTGGACACGGCTCACAATGAGGAGCTGAACCGAGTGAGCCGAGTCAAAGAAATGTAGCGCACGTTGCCAAACTGCTCGACTGGTCGTTATTTATAAATGGGAAAATAAGAGTTTTAAAATACAACATACATATAAATCAGATAATATACCAGAAATTCGAATGAATAGTAATTCATTCAGATTGATGCCAACGCACATATTCTTTCCTTTATAGATATAAAAGCTATTTTACTTAGGGCCGGTTTTTCCAACTCCGATTAAAACGGCGGTTAGCGTAATCATTGATTAAAACATCGGTTAGGACAAATTTGCGTTTTTCCAACGCCGGTTAACTCTAATCGATGATTAAGAACGTCGTTAATCGACCAAATTTTAACCGGCGAAAGAAATACCTGATAAAATATTAAACAGTGATTAGGCCTATATACACATGCGCATAACCTAGAAGATTTGAATTTCTGTCTGACAGCTGTTGTTTTCATATGCATTTGTTTTATTGTATAAAAGTATTTTTTGGAATTAATTAACAATTATTTACATCAGTGATTTAGTAATGGTATTGTTTCTTCTATAAATGTAATGAACAGTATAAAAATAGCATAATATTAAATATGTGTAACTTTTAGCTTACTACAGAAATTTAATTAATTAATAACTACGAATACATTCTTTTCTCTGATGAGGATGATACAGCTTTGGAAGTTTTTCTATTCTACTACAATTCTGGGACTTTACCTTAATTCGTGTGGATTCTAAGATCCTGTGGCAATTTATGCTTGCATTTGCTCATTCCCTTTTTTATAATTGCATTTAATAGCACCTTGTGAAAACATCATTTTAGTCGAACATATTTTAGACTCACTTTAGATATGTCATTAACATATTAAACTATACTGAAAATTACAAATGAAATTGAATATATGGAAGAAATTCTAGAGAAGCTGGCAGGTTTACGTAGAGATTATATGCAGACACTTTAAATTCTTTTAGCTGAACTGGGTTTGGATGAATAATGTACATGACTGTAAAGTTGACGTGCAGTTAATTTCTGCACTAATAATTATTACAGGCACTGTCAAGTTCACACCGATTCCTCCAGAACATAACATTTATTATGTTAAAATCATGTAAACCAATTTGGAAACAAGATTTTCTCAATAAACCTTCTTTGATTAATGGACATAATATTAGTTAGAATGCATTGTTCTTAATAAACAGCTGATGTATGATCTTTCAGTAAAAATATCTGGCTTTATTCACCCCACAGGAATTTGGTGAAAGTTAAATTATCTCAGATATGGCAATGCAAAGTACAATATTCTATATCATTATAGTGTGACTGATAATCCAGCTTAAGACCCTAGATGTAGACTTTTCTTTTTCAGCAAACTTCCTATTTTTATGATTTTGTTACATATCATATATTTTACATAATTTTGGTAACTGTTAATTTCATATATGTACGTATATTGTATTAGTTTCTTCTTTTTTACAAAATTTTTGTATTTTTCAATAGCAATAAGTAATCAATAAATTTATTTCAGTTTCAAGTTTGTGGCATTTGTTATTTATTGAATAATAGAAATTTTAAATATGTGCTATGTACAGAGAAATTTTCATGCAATATTCACAAAATAAGTACTTTTAACCTTATTTACTAAAATGAAATTTCTAATTACATATAAAGAATATAATCTTTAAAAAAATAAAGGCAAAAAGCACAAAGAACAAATTCAAATATAGGAAATAGCGCCAATATTATTATAACAAATATGCTAATTTAGATCAAATGTACGAGCATTTTTGTTACCAACCTTCTAAATTAAATTCTTAATCACTGATCAGGTAACCGGCGTATTTCTTGGCGTTGAAAAACGCCGGTTAGAGATAATCAACGATTAAGCGTAATCAATGATTAGTTAACCGGATACTTTAACCGGTGTTGGAAAAACCGGCCCTTAAATACAGATATACAAAGTTGTCTGAATTTTACCACAAACCTGTAATTTCCATCTATTTCTTTTATAGCCTAAAACAAATTATTAAAAGCTAAAAAAAAAAAATTTTACTGAAATTAATAATGTTTAATTTCTTTCTCGTCTTGTTACATTTGCGTTTCTGTTTGAATACAATTTTGAGCGTTGATAAATGTTTAAATATTTATTGTGTAAAGATAAGAACTTCCAAGAAATTATTTTTAATATAATATGTCACACATATACACACATGGAAATCCTCCAGACACATCAAAAAATAATGACGGAAACGTAAACGGGATGTGGGTTTCTTGTTATGCACAAACCTCAACTATCACACTTTCATATCTTGAATGGCAGCAAACTATGCCTGGCACATTATTTCAAATAAATGTAATAAGAAATATAATGATGTTATATATCTTTTATTATTTTTAATATATACCAATATGCAACACAACCGGCTGTTTTTAGTCTTGGTTTTTTAATTTGTGACATTGTTGTATGCGTTTAATGTGAGTCCCTTTTATTTTATTTTGATAATTTTTGTTTTGACAATTTTACATTTCATTATTGGTTTTTAATTATTTGATTCTTTTTTTGCAGTTTATAGCAGCTTTTAATCTATTTGCAATAGTATACCTAGAGCACTTTAAATGTGACTATTACTAAGCTACTGTCGTTTTTTGATATAATTTTGTTAGTTTTGGTATAAAAGTTTTGTCAGTACTATACTATATTAATTAAAACCATAAAACTGACAAAATTATATCAAAAAGCGACAATAGTTTAGTAATAGTCACTGATAAAGTATTAACGTCTTACATGTTTCTGACATGAAATTTAATAAACAATTCAGAAATGAACTGATATATAGGCTGTTTCATTTAAAAAAATTGACTTTATACAAAAACGTGTCATGTAATTTTAATCCATTTTTCTGCATATGCAGTTAGTAACTGTAAAAAAATAAAACATGCTTCTATTAGGACCTCTTATTGTAGACAATACTGCAAAAAATTTTGTCCATCTAATACCTCGTTTTCGAGAAATATAATTTTATACAAACATTGAATTTTTCAGAAAAATGGGAATAAGTCAAGAAGTTTAGATTTTATGCCTATACTATCTTATTACTTTTTGACTAAAAATTATACGGGGAATACAAAAATGCAATAATATATAGGATGTTCCATTTAAAAAACTATAACTATGGTTAGCCCCCAAGTTATGGAACACTCTGTATAATACAAAATGTTTTTAAAATGTGCTCCTAATGAGCAGCTATCACACAAAAAAAACGCTTCGAAATATCTTTACTCATAAAGACATAATCGGGCTTACCCGCGGAGATGACTCACCCTGTATACATTACCTCAGTACTATATAAGTACAGTTGCGGCCCCTACAAACTTAGACACCGACTTTTGACATATTCTGCCAAATTCAAAAAAATTGTTATGTGTAATTCTGGAACCATGTTACAAAGCCAAAATTTCTTATTTGTCACACTGTCTGGGTTTGTAGGGGCCGCAATTGTACCTAATTGTATGAAATCTTAAATCAATTAATTACCTTATATAATATTGAAAAGCTACACATCATATTTATTATTATATGAACAGGGTTTATAAACGTTTATATAAAAAACCCATGATCTATACAAGTTCATTTATTTGAAATTGCCGCCATTCGGCGATTGCATCCGATCTGCGCGCCACTCATATAAGAGGTGTTTTCGGAAATTAAACCCGGTCATTGGGGTTACAGCACGGTTAGCACGAATGCGTTCGTTAATTCACTCGGGTAAAAACAACCGTGTTCGTAAAATCGAAAAAGTAACCGGGTTCAACAACCCGGTTCGATTTTCATAAGCCTGGTAAGTCAGTAGGGTAATGCGGGTTGTTTTTACCCCCTTCCCGGTCCATTTTTTCTGTTGTATTGCCAGTACAGCTAAACTATGTTATGAAGATAGGTATTTATAAGGTTATATGCAGACCTTTACGTTACGTTACTCAACGTGACCGTAATTGCGTTCGGAAATGTTTCATTTAACCGGGTAAAGTTACTGAACCTGTTAGGTGCTTTCTAACCGGGTCAGGTTAATGCTATACATTTTCCGAAAACGCCTAAGGTGTTTTCGGAAATTAAACCCGGTCGTTGGGGTTACAATAACACGGTTGGCACGAATGCGTTCGTTAATTCAGTCTGGTAAAAACAACCGAAACATCGAAAAAGTAACCGGATTCAACAACCCGGTTCGATTTTCATAACCCTGGTAAGTGAGTAGGGGAATGAGGGTTGTTTTACCCCCTCCCCGGTCCATTTTTTCTGAGTTACTGAACCTGTTAGGTACTTTCTAACCGGGTCAGGTTAATGCTATACATTTTCCGAAAACGCCTATATAGCAGCGTGTAAAGTTGACGGGTTTTAACTTGAAAATAGTGCTTTTAAAACGAAAATTTGACAGATAGTTTTTACTCAGTTGCTGGCAATCAGACCTACATTTTTGGATTCTGTGAAATGTAAGCTTCATTTATATATACCTACATACATATTATTCGATATTTTTCTAGTATTTTAATATTGCATTGCGGGTCTCATTCTAAAGAATAGCCATGTCGGTTCTAAAAATCAAATAATATAAAATTTCAGTCAGATATTTAGGAATAAAAGAGATCGAGGAAGGTATTTTATTTTTAAATTAGTAAATTGGGGAATTCTTAAAGCGTCATTTCTATTAAAAAAAAATTAATGATAAGATTTCAATACTGTATATATAAACGGTTTAAATATTGTTATCTTAGTGTGGAAGGTTTTGTTTAGATTTTTATGTAGAAACGTGTGGTAGGCAAATTATTCAGAGATTTCGATCAAAAGGAAATTAAAATTATTTAATTTTATTGATCCTAGTATTGTAAAACATGGTTCAATAAGTTCTATTACAGAACTGGCCCTTTTGTATACTAACTTAATAAATGATAATTACAAACACTTGACTATGAGTGTTGGTTATTATCCACGAAATTAAGTCAAAAATAATGATGATCAAGATAATGTTGTGAATTTTGGCGAGAAGTTAAGAAAATGAAGCTGGATGATGGGTCTTTAATGTTTTAAGGTCTTTTGATTTAAACATGCTAACTTTCCCACACTTCTTGGCTAATGTAAAAAGAGTATTCTCTACTATAAATTTAATGAAAACCATGCAACGGAACAAATAAAACACAGAATCTATAACAGGATTGTTACAAACTAAGCAATATTTAGGAAATAATAGTTGCTACAATTTTCGTGTTGATCAAAAATTATTGACTCATATGAACAAACAAAATTTATATACTTCATCAAGCGAAAATTAGTTTATTTGGAGTTGATTTATTTTTTCAATTTTTATTTGTTTTTGCAGTTGTTTCTTAATAAAAACTATTTTTTCTGTAACAATGTTTTCTGTAACAATATTTCCAACCTACTGATTTTTCCCGACATCACTGATTTTTTACGGTCGGTTCTACCGACTTTTGGATTTATAGGTTGGCAACACTGCTGCAGATGTTTAATCACTACTTAGAAATCACTAATCACATAATCAGAAATTTCTAATGAAGTTACTTCCATTACAAGTTTTATGGGTCTGAAATACTACAATTACTTCAACAAGAGTTTTTGTTAACATTCCATTAATTAATTGGTGTTGTAATATAATGAGCAATATTACCCCAAGTATTTAGTTTGCAGAAAAGCGTTTACATACATATATTAAATAGTTATATTAAAAAAAAATGTTTGTTGATATGGTCATGATAAAAAATTGCATTTATTCTCACTAAATATAGCCTACTATTATTGTTTTAGATTACAGCGACAACAATTCACAACAAAAATTACAATTAACAGCTATTAATATGTATTTACTTACATAGTAGTCCATTATCGAATTCTATTTTAATATTACCACTAATCCCTCTTTCTGTTTTAACGTCATCTTGTAATTCAGACACTTCAAAAGATCCCAATTCTCTCTTAATATTGTCCAAACATTCGAAATCTTCATAATGGTTTAATATGCCATGGGGGCTTTGTGATTCAAACTTGTCTGTAGTAATAGCAGATTCACAGATATCCACTTTATCCTCTAAAAGACGGTCTTCTTGGCACTGTTCTACCTTTACACTTATTTTTTTTGCGAAAAGCATTTCTTCATTCATATTAACTTGGTCAACACGATCAACCATTATTAATTAATAAGTAAATAAAATATACCTATCCAACAAATGTCCTACTATGTATGTAATCAGTTTATTCGGCAATGTGTTCAGCAATAGACACGTAGACAAATGGAACACTTCGCCGGACCTGACCGACCTTGTATAGTTCATTCACATTAACAGACGAGGTGGGGCGTAATTAACGCGACGAGCATGTTGCTCCGTGCTCATAAATAAAGAAATACGATAGGATGGAAACATAGTGTATAAAGAATGAGTACTTACGGAACTGCCCTCTTGCGGGTCTAGTCACGTATTACTTTCATATACCTATTCATATTTTGAAATATGTAATTATTGTTTTCGGATGCGAACAAATTAAATGTGTTCATTTTCACGTCGCTTTAATGCACATCTTAAAGTCGAATGAAAATTAATACATTCAATTTGTTTACAATAAAAGAATACTCTCTTTTTAATTTATTTTCAGCCATCACAATAGTACTATACAGATATACATACGCGAGCCGACAAGTAGACCTGCAGCGAAACCATATGAAGGGTACAGGTCCAAAAGGGGCTAAGTCACATATTAACCATTGTGAGAAAAATGAAAAAGAAAGTATATAACGCTGTTCTCATGTTATTAGTTAAGTAATCCTGAAATAAAAATCGGAAATACAGACTGTAAATATTACTAAGCAACGTTTTTGTATCAGAAACGAGATTTATTGATATTAAAATACAAGAGAAAATGTATTTAACTCTAAATACACAAATTAAACGGCCTAAAGGTGCCAAGTCCCTTTCAAATGGATTGTCTGCATTCAGTTATCCAGTTCCATTATTTTGTGGGAATGTTGTTAAAAAAGTTCTGAGCCTCTTGCCTGCAAAAGATTTTTAGATCTTGCAGATGTTGGAATTTTTTGGGTGGTATTGGAAGGGCATCTGAAAATGAACAAGAAAATTTGAAGATTTTCTGTTTTGATGTACAAATGAAATTTACCTGTATACAGATATTGGGGAAGAATGAATTCATTTTCCAGTAACACCGGAAAATTCTGACTTTTTCGAACCTTATTATCTTGCAGTACACCTGACGCCCAAAACCCATTGTAACTCGTACGATAGTAAATTAGTTTTGGATGACCAGCGCGAATTTCTAATTCTCTCACTGGACGAGAAGGGAATGGGCATTTCTTCACGTATCTACTATTGACAAAAAGCGTCCAAGCTCGGAAATACGTTTGGTCAACGTCAACTACGTCGAATGGACATGGTTTTGTACGTGCATCTTTAATAATCTCAACCCAGTCTGATGGAATCTCTGCTTTTAGTTTTCCGTTTATTAGGCCCATATTTTTATCAGGTTCCATGTAGGAGTGTCCACGAATTGGAAAGACAACCTTAACATAATCAAGTCTGCGCTCACTATGGACTATATTATGCAAAAAGCGAAACATTGTAAAGTTTTTGTTCTGGCCTCCACAAGAATCACAGAATATGTGGAGTTCCTTCACTTTGGGATACAGAAAATTGTATAAAAAGTGGTGAAGCAAAGAGCATACGTCGTCGCTCCCTTTTTTCGCAACCGTTTCAGGGTAAACATAAAAAACGATTTTTGCAGTTGACAGAATATGAATATTAAAAACATACACATTCAGCTGGCTTTTGAAATAAACGTCATTCGTTGATATGTTTGGGACACATAGATTTTTGCCATAATCGAGACAGATTGCTTCTTTGGTTTCTGAAATGCGGCTGCTTCTTTTTGCGGCCCTTTTTCGGCTATAAAATACTTCAGCCTTACGTTTGTGTAGCTCATTTTCCACAGTAATGGTTTTTCTTTCGTTCTCCAACTTCTCCTTGGTGTCGGAATCTTCAGCAGTAGAAATGTCAGATTGGAGAGATTTACTCTTGACGATAAATGAATCGCATGCACTACAAGTATCTGAACGGGGATACCCGAAGGAAAGGTTAAATTTTGTATTAAAAATCCTTCTGTATGACTCATAAGACCTTTTGATTGTGGGATGTGAATCGCAAAACATCCTAAACATTTTTTGTATGTTTAGCTCTTCGGGCAAATAAATTCTTTTGCTATCTTTTACACTGTAGTGGCTTGTCCTGCCTTTGAAAGATTTGATGTGGTTGTAAATTGTTTCATAAACATTATGCTGCATTTTACGAGGATGATTAATGTTCTGGCCCCTTTTATCTCTTGGAGCTATTCCCGTTAATTTTAGAGAATTTAGTAGATAAGATAATTTTTTTTTTTATACCATGCATGGCCATAAATGCTTGTTTGCAAACCTGAATTTCCTGTGGGGAATCATTCAAGCTAAAACGAATTCTGTAGGAAAACACAGCAGTGCGAAGATTTGCTTCCTCCTCTGGTTTTCTAGGCCTTCGTCGGCGTACCGGCAGAACCGAAATTAAACCACATAAGTAGGAATTCTGCTCATCGTTAGACTTCAATGTATTGAAATTCCTTAATACAGTCATTTTAGCTTCAAACGGCACCTTTTGAAAACATTTTTTTCTTACAGTTACAGGACTCACCCAACTCATGACTTTGTAGTTTCATTTTCGTCATAACCTCTTTCATTCGACCGTGTTTTTGCCTTTTCTTGCCTCTATTTTGACACGGCACTTTTTCACACTCACTGTCACTATCCATTATCGTTGATTACCGTCTTTAAGTACACAATCCAATGAAAGTTTATTAAAAAACCAAACAGCAACGATGATAGCAACACAATGCGATGCAGTAATGGCGTATTATGCAATGAAACCTGTATACGAACTAATGGACTTAGCTCCTTTCGGCCGTGTACATGCGGACTTAGCCCCTTTTATTGGTGTACACCAATATTTCAAGTGTAATTTTCACAGTGACTTAACCTCCTTTTGGACGTGTGCTATACACCATCGAATTCTACTCCCAACAATCGACAAGATGGCGTACTCAGTTTCATTTGACATAATTTTGGACATAGCCCCTTTTGGACCTGTACCCTTCATATTAAATTGAATCATAAAAATAATAAATCTGGCAATAACGTTCGTTTCAATACATAGACTTTAGGCTCGCATGCAAGGTAAAAACAGACCGAACCTGTATATTTTTATATCAATCGGAAATTCAAATTCAATCATTATTTCTCATTATATTGTACAAAAGTAATGTTAAATAGATCTAGAACAAAATAAAAAAAAAGGAAATCTTATAGAAAAACAATTTCAGAAATGACGAACTTACTTTATTACAAATAACTGATAGATATATACAAATACATACATGTGTAAAACTAATAATAATATATAACAAATTATGTACCTACATAATCAAGTATTCTTAATTTTTATGAAGAACTTCTTGTGTTTAATATATTGTTCCCGCACAAGTAATTTCAGTAGGTCTGTTGGATTTACTGTGTATTTTACCTTCCAATATTTTGTTAATGTTTTTTTTTGTGTAGGTAAATAAATGAAATTGAATAAGTACTTTTATAAAATTATTTCTAGTATCATGCATCACACATTTGAAATTACTTATATCAACATTTGATTTTATTTCATACAACAACACAATAGAATAAAATCATACCTTCAATGGTATATGGCAAATGTAGAGATGGAACACTATGTTTCTTCGAATTTGCACCACTGCGACCAATTAGTGCATCTTCCCCAGAAAAATTATATCACATACTCTGTAGTTCTTTCGGACTTCAGTAGATGCTTGCAAGTCTAGTTTCGGATTTTTTATAGCTTGCATCCATAAATTGAATAACTAAAGTATATTATAGGTACCATTTTAAATGAAAAAGTTATTTTACAATTCTATTAATAATTTAATAACTTACATTTGCATCCTTTGGAAACATATGCATTTTCATGCTTTTATTGTTGTTATGATATGACGGTACACAACAATAAAAAACCATTATTACTTAGGTACCTTATTAGCTGCCAAATAGTGAAATATAACTTTATGATAGAAGCAATGAAAAAATACAACAACTGATTAAAGTAACACAATAAATGATGAACACAAACATATACCTGCACCAGCTATAGTAGGCAAATGGACGAAAAAGGAAAATGCAAAACAACTTGGTAAGTATATACGCTAATTGTTTTACCGATCGATCGTATATGTCCAACGAAGGGACATCTAGCGGGTCTAGTCAAGATTTAAAAAACTGTCTGGACCCGGCCGTAAGAGATAACAACCCGTGCATGTTGCTAGGGATGGGCAAAACCGAATTATTTCAATAATCGAGAATTCACTACTCGAGTGATCTAAATAATCGGATTATCACTCGAATAGTTGTCACTCGCATCATCGCCCTGTATACAATAATAATATGTAATTATTAAACTGTCCAACAGGTGCAACGTATACAATGTAATGCAAATTACAGAGACCGCAGAATGAATGCTCTAGGAGTATTCTTTGTGTTCTCGTATTCCATAAAAACACTACGAATTATTATTTAAAAGATATAAAAATTATAAATATGCTTTTTCATATATTTCTTTATTTAACAAAACAACAACACGCTGCTAATAGTTTCAAGCTTATTTGGTATAAAAGCTTTTAAGGACTAAGGACACGATAAACTGGTTGCCGCAAACTTGAAACACCACCTATCCTGTAATTTTTTACTCCGGTTGTAGCATTTCTTCTGATTTCTTCTCAGAACTTGGAATGGAATAATATACGGCAAGGGTATTAGCACAGTATAGAGCTGTATAGACAGTAGTTTCAGTCGCCGTCGGCACCTTTGATGTTTGTGTCCCAAAATGGTACTGCGCATTCACGCACGCGCAACCAGAGGCGTAGTCAATTCTTCTATTCAGGAATAAACCAGTGGCGTCAGAACCAAATCGTTTATGAGAAAATTATGTTAATCTATTTTTAAAATTATGAAAAAGCTATATCAACAATACAAAAAAGAGGATAACACTTTCTTTTTATTAAGTACATATTACACACGCATTTAAAATGTAATACATTATACGTACAACACAAAATAATCCCGCCACGACTCAACAGCTGATAGCTGACTACTGCGCACTCAGTGGCAGTCACGCACGCGTCGGTTTTACGGAGGACAATTATTTCCCTCTACTGAAACTGCTGTTTCTATTACATAGCTATATACTATGGTTTTAGCACGTATTTGGTCAACTGAAAAGCAAATAAGAAATTTTGTTTGCTCCTTCTCAATATTCCTCTGGCTTGTACTTATTTAGTTTTATTAAAACTCCCCTTTTATGTAATTTATAATTCAATAGAAATAAAACCCAAACAATTGTTTCAGATTTTCATTATATTTAAATTAAAGACACAACAGCTGTTTCGCTACACTGTAGCTTCTTCGGGTGATAACAAATTCTAAATTATTACAATCAGAAACAACTGTATTATATATAGACAAATATAATGACAACATTAACAAATAACTGTAAAATATTTACAAAGGGTAATTTAAACGTATTTACTTAAAGAGGACAGTTTTCTTAAGTAAATACATTTAAATTACGTACCCTTTGTAAGTATTTTAGAGTTATTTGTTAATGTTGTCATTATATTTGTCTATGTATAATAGAGTTGTTCTTTGATTGTAATAATTTAGAATTTGTTATCGTTATCACCTGAAGAAGCAACAGTGAAGCGAAACAGCTGTTGTGTCTTTAATTTAAATATAGTGTAAATCTGAAACAATTGCTTGTGTTTTATTTCTATTGGAATATGGATTTACATCAACTAAAGGCCGAATCTATTGAATTTTTTAATTTGTAATTATTTTGATGATATTTGCCGGAATAAATTAGTTTTTAAGTTTTATTCTGCAATAACAAATCCAAATATATAGTTTTCTTATTATTATGATTATTTATTATTTATGTTGAATTTTTTATTATTTACATGTTGAGGCATTTAATAATATGAGCAATGTTCTAGAGAAAACTAAAGTCTAACAAAAACAATTTTGTATTGTAACAACAGTGCCCGTGTTTCTTACAAAATGTAAAAATATTTATATTCTTTAAGTAGCACAAGTTTTAAATTATTGAAAATTATATTCTTCACAATCGACACTGATATTTGCAAAATTAAGTTATAACAATTTCACCGTCGGTAAGATAGAGGTTTGCCGACTTCTTCGAAGTAATCATTGATTGGAAGCAAATATTAATATTCCGATTTACAACCGATTATTATTGATATTATTTATTTTTATTAATATCTTGCATTATTAATTTTTTTTCAGGGAAGCTCCTATGAACTTTTTATTTATAAATAACCTTTACGTGGCTTATAAAACGTATACGGGCACTCCTTTCTGCACTACCTTAGAGGTAGGATGCAAAGCGCGTGTTTGTTCTCATGACACACATCATGGCATCACCAATAGGCCTAAACCATGTTTTTTTTACAAAAAAGATATCCACAAAAACATAGAAAACGTAAAGGAATAAGCAAGAATTGCCAAGTAGCCATAGTAGCCCCCTGAAAGCTATCGTCGTCACTCTACAACTATCATAACGCCATCCGACGGTTGTTCTAGTAAACTTATTGCATAGTTCATGTTTATGTGTTACCGTCCCATGTACAAAACACTTGATTTACTTAGGTAGCCCAATTCTCCATAAAATTTGCTTTTCATATTCATTCATAAGATGAACATTTATCATTTTTTTAGATAAATATTTAATATATGCAATAAACAGATTTATTAGTTAGTATTAGGTGCACTTATTTGAGAGCATAGCTACTTTATCTTATTCTATTAATTGAGTTAGCAGACGGTTCTTGGTGGAATATAATAACTATTTTAAATAAAAATAAAACTCTTGAAAACTTTCCACAATTTTTATTTAGTCTTTGCGACATATGTTTCGGTATTCTTCATACCATTCTCGAGCCGAAACTAACAGGTCAGTTTGTGTGTGTTATATATGCCGTTGTATTTATTGCCTCTTTGTACATAAGTGTCTATTATAGGTGTGTGTGTGTTAGTAAATCTCTGTGTTTTTCAACTTTTTATTTATAATAGTTACTTTATCTTATACTAAAAAATCATTTCAAACAGGAAATATTTAAAACAATTCAATAAAAAACAGGAATTTTATGAAATTTATAATTCTTATGAATGTTATACACAAAAGATCATGTTTAGAACTAAAATTTCTTTTATAAATGATAAAATAAAAAGAAGCACTTCTATGAAAATATTATACATTAAATACATTACTATATAATTATGAGCTAGTTGATGAATCTGGGAGATTTTGAAAGAATATAATATCATCGGCTTGAACCGCAGTTGTAGATCTGACCTTTCCATCTTCACCTTTTAATTCTCCATATGTTATTTTACCAGTCACGTGGACTCTTTGTCCTTTCTTCAAGAAATTCAATACACTTTCCCTTAATCCAGGTTTAAAACAAATAACTCTGTGCCATTCAGTTCTTTGCATAAATTCTCCACTTTCATATCTGTAATTTGTGTGAGTTGCTAAGGAAAAAACTGCTACTGGATGTTCACTACCACCTTTAAGTTGAGGATCACCACCAACACGTCCCAATAATTGTACACTATTTATAGCTAAAAAAGAAAATTAAGTTGTAAGCATGTCTAAAACATTACTACAGATTGTACTTTTTTCTATTCGAGGAGGCTCTTGTGCTGTAGTAGCACTTTTGTTTCTTTTAACTACATTACATATATTTTTTAAGGAACTCCTGTGTATATTAATACCTGCAATAACCTATAAAAATAACATAAAAGTAATGTCTATGAATACACAGAAATTGGAAAATGTTACAATAAATTACACTTACTTTTTTACCCAACATTTCGAAAATGAGGGATACTTGCTCTCTATATCCTAACCAAAAATCCCAACCGTGAAATAAACTTTTTGATTTTAAACAGTGCAGCCATCTGCTGGTAGAATAAGTACATATTTTATCTTTCTAGTGTCTAGACTCCCTATAGTAGCAAATCATGTATACTTGTCCTACATTAGCAAATATATATTTTTATCCTTTTCTAAAATTGTGATTTTGCTGCTTGGGGCGTACCCACTTGGCAAAATCACAAATTTAGAGAAGGATGAAAATACGTATTTGCTAATGTAGAACAAGTGAGCATATAGTGATTTTGCCAAGTGGGTACGGTTAGGGCACAGGGCACACCAATGGCAGTACGTAGTCTTTGTGTTATATTAGGTTAAACTATAATCAATTATAATTATAACTAAAAATACTCACGAGTGAATACTTTTAGATTCTAGCAATGGTTCGGTCTTGTACAGCTTATAATTGTACAGAAAGATTTACTAAGGGTGGTACACTATCATTTCATTCGTAAGTATTTTTAAACAGTGAATTATCTAAATCATATCTGCCCACTTTGTAAGTTTTTATTTCAGAGAGCAATATTTTACATGTTTAGATTTCCATCAGATCCAGAACAGAGAAAATTGTGGATTATAGCAACGAAAAGACGAAATTTTAACCCAACAAAATATTCACACTTGTGTTCAAAGCACTTTGATAAAAAGTGTTTTGATACAAGTGGGTTTGGAAGTTGGAGATCCCTTAAAACAGATGCTGTTCCTACTTTATTCGATTTTCATATTGATTTAGAAAAATCTGGTCTGAAAAGGGGAGCACCAAGAAGAATAGGTAGTGATGTTGCTGCTATGCATACATCAAGTTTTTATGACAAAAAGTATTTCTCCGAATCATCAACCTCTCAAGTATCAGATACAGAATCAACTAGATTGAAATCATCAAGTGGTTTCTCGAATACAAAGACTGTTGGGACAGATACTGTTGTTCGGGTCATGCCAAAATTGAATAAATCACTAGGCATTACTAGTATATCAAAAAGGTTTGTTACATTTTTTATCTATACATTTACAGAATAGCAAAGACAGTTTGTAGAAGAATCTGCAATAACCTTTCATGTGTTGATTTTATATAGAGTTATGTTATATAAATTGTTTAAAGTACTATTATTTCAGGTCTCCTAGTAATCCGAAATGTAAAAGTTCATGGTTAGAAATAAGTAAAGAGTATAATGAAGATATTAAACCAACAGACTTAGTATGTTCAACTCATTTTGAATCAAATAGTTTTCACATAACTGGAAAAAATGAACTTAAAACACACATTCCTGAAGCTGTTCCCTCAATATTTCAAGATACACCAATTAAATTTGAATTTATGTAAGTTACTAAATTTAATACATTTCTCTTGCCTATCCTTTAATAGAATCATAAAGTGTTTTATAAAGCAGTATGTAATTCTATACATTGCATAGTTATTATTTAATTTATATTTAAGTGTTAGTTTGTTCAATTATTTTAATACAATTATTTTGTATGTTGATAATAGCGAGGTAGAAGAATGTAAAGTTCCTGTCACCGAGGACACTCGCAAAGATGTTGACGCCGGATCTCCCTGGTCTTTGCAACCATCCACTTTAAAAACTTATATTACCAGTCAGCAAAAAATACCTAATATTCATAAACAAAATTATCAAAGGTGATTAATATCTGGATTTTGATTAATTCTTACATAACTTACCATCACTAACCATTATATTATTACTATTTCTAATTTAAAATTAAACAGATTATGGCTTATAGGGATTCTTCTGAAAATATTCAAGCAAGGAGCTCTTTTTCTCTGCAGTCATTTTATCAAGACAACAAGGAAATTGTTAAAAGGTAAAATAATAATTTTGAAATTACAGTATTGAACAGTTTGGATTTTCAATAATTTCCAATCCTTCACATTAATTTTTGCAAGTCCTATAATTATGTGCTTTATATTTGTTAGTTTCCACGTGATTTTGAAATTACAATAGTTGTTCATCAACAGATATATTTTTTGCATATTCAGCAATTATCTAATGCTCAATTGTTTTGCTAGTTCATAAAACTGTTTTAATTCAATTTTATTGTGTCTTGATAATAGAGAGTTAAAAGAATGTGAAGACAATGTTACTCTCAAAGAAGCTACCACTGAAATTGCCTTGTCTTTGCAACAATCAACTTCAGAAGCTCATGTCAGTCAGCAAGACATATCTAATACTAATGGACAAAGTTTCCAAAGGTAATTAATATGTTATAAATTGATGAATTGTTACATAAACTTTCAGTAGTAACTAATAATTCTATCTATAACAGACAATTAAACAGATTATGACTTCTAGGGACTATTCTGAAGATATTCAAGCAATGGTATCTCCTTCTCAGCAGCCATGTCTTCAAGAAGGAAAAAGCAAAACTGTTAAAAGGTAAAGTAATAGTTTTGAAAATTCCTTCAAAGAAATTAGAATATGTATTAATTATAGCAATTTACAATTTATAATGAACACATATTTCTTCTCTGTGTTTTCTTCCTGGTATCCATCTTTACACTCTTTTCTATTGATTTTAAATATTTCAGCATTGTTTTGATTTGCTTGTTCTTACTTTTTTGCTTTCTCTTTAGTAAGTGTCAATTGATTGCCACTTTCTTTCTCTATGCCTATTCCTATTCGAATTGTTTTCATATATTCTATTCTTACCTATTTCTCTTTTAGTGACTCAAAATTTGACAACTGCTTTCATATGTTACTCTACATTACCTTAACTTTCTTTTTTCAATATCATTTTAACAACCGTAATATGGCTACTGTCTACACCTGTCTCTATTTTATGTTTATGTTTGTAGACCTATACTAGAATCGCCGAAGACATTTAGTAATAAAAATGCCTGGTCAATACCTGATCACAACGTGATCAATGCATCCTATGCATAAAAACGGTCGGCGGCAAAGATTGTTTACATTAGGCGATTAGGTAAACTGTAAAAGTATCACAGACCGCAGGTGTTTATTAATTTTACGTTTCTGTTTCCGTTAAATCTGTTTAGGCTGCATTTATTCTGTTTTTATATGAATATGCACAATTTTTTATGTCAAAATACTATGGCAATAGCTATTTTACAGACATTGATCCTTGAGCGATTTTATGTACCTGTGTGCATACGACTCACGTGAACACAACGTCATCACTGAATCTGTTCAGCGATTTGAGTTATTGTAAAACTGGTTGAAATAACGTCAATTTTTTTTTTATTATTAATATTAATCATTAACACAATCCTGTAATTATTTTATGTGTTTGTGTGCATACGACTTTGGTGTAATCACGTGAACCCAACGTGATCACTGAATCTGTTCAGCGATTTGAGTTATAGTAAAGCTGGTTGAAATAACATCAATTTTTTTTTATTAATATTAATCATTAACACAATCCTGTAATTATTTTATGTGTTTGTGTGCATACGACTTTGGTGTAATCACGTGAACCCAACGTGATCACTGAATCTGTTCAGCGATTTGAGTATAGCTTTACATTGAGAGATTATGAATAAAATCACGGAATCGCATCGTGAATAAATTGACAAGGCTTCATGAATTTCTTTGGTGATTAGAATACGTCCATTTTTGCTTGAATTTCATTAAGGCCAACTTATGAAATTTAAGGTTATGATTAATTATTAAAAAAATAGATTAAAACAGTGTGGAACAACTATTTGTAATGCTAATGCATAACTGTCATATCACATTTTTAGTGTATTAGCTTTGATTGCATGCTGCAATTCCATTAAAAAACGATTTGTTTGATTCTCTACAATGAGATCAATCCAAGCGAAATGTGGTAGTATCTTAAAAATCCCTTTTCTTGGTAGTCAGATACATATCTATTTTGAATATGTACAATCGCTGTAATTTTGTTTCAATTTATTGTCGTTTTATTATCACATTTTACTTGCATTTTATTTCTGCATCCCTACTTTATAAATATAACATAACATACACGTCAAAACCATATGCACATATTGTTACGGCTATTATACAAAGAGATCATTTTGAACTGTCCTGGGTTGGCCATAAAAAAGTCCCAGTATTATCAAAAACTAGGAAATATTTACTTCCGTGAATTGCCCATACTAAATTTACATGTCAAATGTCAAAATCATAACGTATTGAAGTGTATTGTACTTTTTAGCTATGTTTTTGGTATTTTCATTGTTTTATTATCGCTTTTCTGTCTTTTTCAAGACAATACCTGGTATACCATGCCTTTTACGATACAACAGGATATTTTTATTGTAATGTCGCACTTTCGCAGTGGAACATTGCGAGATGGATTATGGACATATTCATTGGAATCATGTTTTCAGCAAATTTGTAACAGAATATGGAAATCTGGAAATAAACTTGGACACATTCACTCGTCATCGCAATAGAGTGATTGAAAGGTTTAAGGAGACGGGAAGTGTTTGTAAACGTAAACCCGAAAAAGCACCAACAGTTTTAACTGAAGATGTTGTTGCAGACATTAGGCAGCGAATGGAAGTTAGTCCCACAAAATCTGTACGAAAGTTGTCTGCTCAAACTGGTAAAAACATCTAATTTATTTAAATGTAATTTGTTATGCAGCATTATGTATTTAAATTGTAGGTATTTCCTATGGAAGTGCTCATAAGGCACTGAAAACAAACTTACATATGTACCCATATAAAGTTTCTGTACTACAACATTTACAGCCGAATCACTTTGAGCAACGATTGAATTATTGCAACTTGTTTAATGAAATACTACATAAGGAAGACTTGAATCGCATTTTCTTTTCGGATGAAGCTTGGATCCATTTGTCGGGGTATATCAACTCTCAAAATTACTGTACCTGGTCCATAGAGAATACACATGTTTTTGTTGAAAATACTCTCCATCCTATCAAAGTTGGTATTTGGATTACAATGTCGAAGAGACCGATTATTTTACCAATTTTTTTCCATGATACAATTAACGCAGTACGATACCAAGAACAAATATTGGAACCCTTCATTAACAGTCTTCACGAAGATGAATTGACCCTGGGGTACTTCCAACTAGATGGGGCAACTGCACCTACTGCACAACAAACTATTAAGTATTTGCAAGGATACTATGGTGACCGATTGATTAGTCGAAATAGATGGCCAGCCAATTCTGATTTAACCCCACTGAAATTTTTTCTCTTTGGCCATCTAAAAAATAAAGTGTTTTGGAACAGATTGCATAATCTCGATGAACTTGAAGAGGCAATTAGAATAGAATTACAAAATATCACACCAGAAACGCTCCAGAATGTGTTCATTAATATGAGAAGACGTGTCAATCTATGCATTGAGAATAATGGTGGATATTTCGAACAACTTTTGTAAAATGTATTCATTTTGTGAAATAATTATGGAATTATGTTTTACAGTAATAAAATTGTAATGTATTTATTATTGTTTATGATCAAAAATAAAGTGCAATTACTATATTTCTACAAAAATTCATTCATATAAATTCAACTTGAAACTAACCCTATTACATTGACATTTATCACAGGAAAATTTTAAATAGTAAACCTAACCACAAAAATAAAAAAAGGCTTGCCAATTACGCTGTGTTCCCAAATTAAAATCAGTATGGTAAACTCAGGACAGTTCAAAATGATCACGTAGTACATAGTGTCCATTCATAAGTATTTCTCAATATTAACTAGACGTTGTTGCCAACTTAAAAATTTTGGCCACGCATCACGGAACCTTCACTTGAGATTGATCACATTGTATTTCTTTATGTACTAAATATGCATCTTTTACATTGCTAATATTTTATTCTTTCATATTTCAGGAAAGTAGATGGTTCCGACAATGTGACAAGCGTTAAGAAGGCTAGACTGTGGTGTCCTGCTCGAATTGGTGATTTAAATGAATCTCATTTCGACACACCTTCTAAGATAAAAACGCATTTACAATTGATACAAACAAAATTTACCGCGAAACAGAGCCAAGTTAAGCAATTACAACAGCATGTTAAAAAGCTGGAAAAGAAAGTGGGAAAGTTGGAAACACTTGTGCAACAGAGCCAAGTTAAGCAATTGCAACAGCATGTTAAAAAGCTGGATAAAAAAGTGGAAAAGTGGAAACACTTGTGTAACTATTACAAACAAAAGGCTTTATATTAGAACAAACAGTGAATCACTTTTCTGTACTTCTTGAGAGTATTTAAAGTACTATTTTTAAATATATTTTTTTATCTGGACGTAATGTTTGGCATACGAATTTTTGCATGTTGATAATTGACAGCAAATAAACGAAAATGTCGACTGATCTAACTACAAATCAGAATTGTCATATCTTGCAATAATAATAAATATCAAGTAAGACCTAATTATTAAGTTATTTCTAGATATAGAACATCTATTACTACCAGTTTTCAGAGTGGATGCAAGAACGTTTCCCACAGCTCTATAATAGGAAATAACAGGCTTCTGTTAGAATTACCGAACAGATGCAGCAGCAACAACGCACGAGAAATGCGTCACTTGAACGTCATACGTAAAATAACGCTTACTATTGGTTTGTTTGCAAGGACGGCCACATACGAACCAATAGTAAGCGTTATTTTACGTATGACGTTCAAGTAACGCATTTCTCGTGCGCTGTTGCTACTGCATCTGTTCGGTAATTCTACTATAGGATATATTGAATACAATCGAAAAATGTAGTATTACTTAATTATATATATTGACAACATCACAAAAACCATACATGACTTTCACATATTGTAATATATATTGTATAGTAAAATAAAGTTTATCATCATCTGTTACTTAAAGTATTTTAAGTGCCACATATATTATGCAAGGGTCTAGGTGGCAGTATATCTATTGGCGCCGGGTTACGAAATCAAAATTATATTAAGAACGAAATCAAAAATTATTACAAAAATCTAAATCCACCTTGCCTGTAAGTAAACTTCTCATTCGGATTACCGCCGGCTCAGAAGAAGTCGGGTTAGGGTCGAAACATGTGAAAATAGGGCGCCATCACAAGTTTAAAGCCTGTCGAAGTACGACGGTTGTGAGGCCGTAGACGTTAAACAGGATACTAGAATTGCAACACGACAAACACCAAATAAAAAGTCAAACTCGTTCAATAATGTGAAAACAGCGAAAAACAAAGTTAATATGAAATAGAAAGTTGAAAATAAAATATTAAATGTGTAAAAACAAAACAAATTTTGCACAATAAAAGGTATGTGAGCAAATGGCAACTGGCAAAATTACAAAGAAAAGAATATTGAAATAAAAGAAAAGTTCTCTGATGAATAAAAAAAGCAGGCTCCTAATGAAGCCTTCGGTAATACATTAAAATGTTGAGCTAAAATTATGTAATAATTAAAAAAGGCGAAACAGGTTATGAAGGCTGAATCACTCTGTATATTAAATATATTTAATTCTAAAAAAAGCAATATTTACATAAATTTTTGTCGAAAGTTTGATCGTTACATCGATATAATAAAACTTCAGTAAATATTTTGGACACTACATCCGTATAGTTGAACTAACTGTCATGCTCATGGTCACAGACACTCAGACTTTTTTAAAAACCTTTTTCGGTATCAGGGGACTTCAAAATGTGGCCATCTGCAAAAATCTCGAGGTCGAAAATGCTCATCACCACAATACTTCCTTATACTACGTATAAGAAACTTAAAAATGAGGTGTGGCCACCACACGACTTTCTTATACGTATGAAGGTGTTACTTCCGGTCCGAATTTTGAAATTTCATTTATACAAAAAATATTCCAAATCCAGCTATAAATACTTTTGTACTCTTCATAAATATATACAGCCGGTGATATAATTATTAGGCACCCCTCAAAATTGGAGTTTTATAAAATCTGAACAATGGGAAAATAAAAACAACTGAATACATGCAAATCTTTATTAAAAATAATGATAATATTAATATTTTGTTGGATCTCCATGTGCCTTGATAACGGCATTTACACGTTTTGGTAAATTTGATATTAATTTCCGACATGTAGTTTCTGATATCTCGCTCCAGATTTGTCGAATTGCTGCTTCCAGTTCTGGTTTTGATTTGCATTTGTGTCCTATTACTATCTTCTTCACAATAGCCCACAAATGTTCAATGGGGTTAAGATCTGGGCTTTGCGGTGGCCACTCCAGAAGCGTAACCCCATTCTCCTCAAAGTTCATACCAAACAATTTCTCTATTGATGGATACAACACCTGTTCCAGCATGGTGGTATACGTTCTGGAATTCATTCTTCCTGTGCAGGTGAAGACCTCTCCAATACCTGTTGACGACATACACCCCCATATCATGATGCTACCTCCTCCATGTTTCACTGTAGGTACTATGCACTCCTCTTGAAATTCTTCGCCAGATCTGCGGCGCACATACACAGTCCCACGTGTGCCAAAAATCTAAGAGAAGTTATGTCTAAATTAATATTTAAGATCATTGTCTGTTTTTTTTTATTTTTGTAAACATACTTCGATCGTTTTGGTCTATTAATTATAAGTTTCTAATATAATAACTTACCTCAATGTTACTTTCATCAGACCATATGACGTTAGCCCAATCTTCTTCTGTCCATGACTGATGCTTTCTCGTCCACTGCAATCGTTTTTTCTTATTAGTGTCAGATAACAAGGGTTTTTTTCTGGCTGATAAACCAGCTTCCCTTAGTCGTCTGCTAACTGTTTTCGATGAAATCGACAATCCATATTGGAGATTTAAGTCACTTGACAATTCCTTCGCTGAACGACGTCGATTATTTAAAGATTGTCGTTGTAACCAACGATCTTCTCTTGCGGCTGTTTGCCTTTTGGGTCCTCTTTCTGGTCTTGATCTTACATCCCTAGTCTCATTGTACCGTTTTATTGTTGTCTGTACAGCACAACGCGAACATTTTAATTTTTTACTAATCTCTACTTGCGAAGATCCTGTTGAATGCATTCTTATAATTTGTGTACGTTCAAACGTACTAAGTTCGCGCGTTTTCGGCATGTTATTACACACACATATACAACAAACTCAAAAATAGAACCTGACGCTAAAATAATGCACGATTTACGGATATGAACTTGAATGCTTAACAAACACAGATTACTGCACGAATGATTGATTCATTCTATAATACGAATATTTAAGAAACCCCCTCCAACGAGTTATTTGTTTGAGAAATTTCTCCAATAACCCTTATTTAAATATCATTTACAGTTCTAGGAACCACCATATAAAGACCGCTATTGTCTGAATATCGTTATACTGAGAAATCGTAATGGTGCCTAATAATTATGTCACCGGCTGTATAATTTACGACATATAATTTACGACTGTATAATTTACGACATATTTGCAAAAAATCATTATTCGGTAAGAGTAAAAGTGTTAGTTCCATCTGCAAAAATCTCGAGGTCGAAAATTTTCATCATCACAATACTTCCTTATACTACGTATAAACGGACGTAAAGTGGTTTTTAAAAAATGTCTGTGTGTGACCATGATAGCGGTCAAACCGCTGTAGATATCAATTCCAAATTTTGTATTTACGTGTATAATCTCCCTCTTGCGATCTAATTAGTTTTTCAGTAAAATCGCTAGACCGGAAGTAGTAGTTTACTTCAGTGAAAAAATTGAATATTGCCAATATTTCGTCAATTACTAAGTTTAAACAAATTTATATAGACTTCAAATGTACTCAAAATTTAATTTGAGAAAAATTGTGTTAGAAGAGTTTTTCGAAATTCCTACCGGAAGTAGGTCTTTTACTCTTATTGGAAATCAGTTTTTTGCGAATATCTCGCAAGTCATGCTTTCTAGGCAGGTACATTACGAGTATAAAAGTATGTAAAACATGATTATAAATATCTTTTGTATTAAAAAAAATTCAAAATTCGGACCGGAAGTAACACGTTTACTCTTATCGAATAGCACTTTTTTGGAAATATCTCGCAAAGTATGCATTCTGTAGAGTTTTTTTAAGAAACTAGAATTACTTTTTAGATTTTGAATAACTTTTGTACGATAAACATTTTCAAAATTCGTACCCGAAGTTATACAGTTACTCACAGGTGTTTATTTTTACTTTATGAAAAATAAAAATTTTCGACTTTTAGATTTTGCGGATGTCCACGTATTGAAGTCCTCTGATACCGAAAAAGTGGTTTTTGCAACAATGTGAGTGTGTGTGTGACCACGATAGCGCCCAAACGGATAAAGGTATCAATACCAAACTTTGAATTTGTAACTATATTTTTCCTCTTG
Organism: Amphimallon solstitiale; assembly: GCA_963170755.1. Taxonomy (NCBI): domain Eukaryota; kingdom Metazoa; phylum Arthropoda; class Insecta; order Coleoptera; family Scarabaeidae; genus Amphimallon; species Amphimallon solstitiale. The sequence continues at coordinate 92,957,790 of OY720678.1, forward strand.
AAATCTGGTTAGATTTTCAGTAAAATCGGTACTCTGGAAGTAGTAGTATACTTCAGTAAAAAAATAAAATTTTACTAATATCTCATTAAGTACCGGTAAAATGGGGTGGCTTTATGCCACTTTTTATGGTTTCCAAAGAATTTCGGACAATTATAGACACCAAAAATTAACGATATACTTTGAACCTTTGGTTACTAAATTGTGTAAAAAAGACTTAGAAATTTCCATTCGTTTTTCAAAAATTATTTATAACAATTGGCACAATTTCCCCCCATACGATGGGGTGGCTTTGTGCCAGCTACTTGTTTACCGTTTTAGCACAATGCCGCCTATTTACAGGCTGAAAATGTGCCAGGCCCAGCTTCATATTATAGTGAAACTGTATGGTATGAGTGACATGGCCCAATTTCACCCCAATTAGTTTTATCTCTGTTATTTTTGTGGTACAATCTCGCCCCAAATAAAAGGTTTAATGAAAAATTTTTTTATTTATAAAATATAACAAAAACTAGATATTCTTACAAACCAAAATAAAACAAAAGAACAGCCAATTCTCACATAGAATAGTAACTAATAAAGATAATTAAGCGTATAAACTGAATTTCAAAATAGGTAGTGGCACAAATTCCCTCCTTATATTGTCGGAATCTTATTCAAGGTGACACACCCAGGTTATTTTGCACTACTCGACCACTGCGTATTCTTTAAAAGATAACCTATATAACACCTAATTACGTGTGAACTTTGAAACGGTCATTATTAAAACACTTTAGGCAAGCCAGGAGAAAGTATGCGATAAAACGAAAATTTTGCAAAATCTCACCAACTTAATAACGACGGAACAGAAATGGAGGGTATTGCATACACAAACCATACATTTCATTCTATTCGCCTCTAATATCGGTATTCTTGAACAAGAGTTTGGGGCGGTAGGTGAATCGATGTGCCGATATGGTGCGAATATACACGATCAACACGTAGTGGCACAATCACGCCCCGGCAGGCACAAAGTCACCCCATTTTACGGTACTAAGTTTATACAATTTTTTAAAGAATACACAAGTACTCAAAAATGAATTTTAGAAGGATTTTATAAAAAAAAAATTTTCGTAATCCCTACCGGAAGTTCGCTTTTATGTCCCAGGGAAAAGCATTTTTTTGCAAATATCTATAATACACAAGTATTTAGAGCTCGAATTCGAACATTTTTCTAATTTCAAAATTCTGACCGCAAGTAACACTTTATTCTTATCAAATGGCAGTTCTTGCGCATATATTCCAAAATTAATCATTTTATATAGATTTATTATACGTGCAAAATATTTGGTTCTAGATTTGGAACAATTTTAATATAAAAAAATGAAAACTTGGACCGGAAATAGTAGTTTACTGCAGTGCAAGAATAAAAATTTACTATCACGTAAATTACTAATCTTGTGAGAATACAAAAGTACTAAAAAGTGAATTAAAGACATGTTTATAAGAAAAAGTTATTCGAAATTCGTACCAGAATTTTAGTCTTACTGAATAACAGTTTTTTTGGCAAATATTTACTAAGAATATGAAAGTATTTATAACATAATTTGTAATAAATTTTGCAGACGAGAAATTTTAATATTTCGACCGGAATTAACTTTTGCTCTCATCGACAAAGAATGTTTTGCAATTATCTTGCTAATTATGAGTTTCATCCTTATGTAATAATATATAAATTAATTATTTAGACCTTTATGTGGAAAAGTTCTTATAGAAGAAAATTATCAAACATTATCAAATGATACATTCCGAGCATATTTATAAAGAGGATAAATGTATTTAAAAGATAATTTTTAAATACATATGAAAAATATTTAAACATTTAAACTATAGGTACGAATAATTTTTTATGTGCTTGTATGATTCACTATGGAAAAATAAATTACGCCCATCAGCATGCTTACTTGAATAAAATATTTTATCATAAAGCATAAAAGAGCAATAAGAAATTGTAAAAGTATTAGGCCAACTGGACCGTCCGTCGGGAAGTTGTCACAGTTGTTCATGTTTTTCAAATATTTATTACAAACATATGGGAACACTTGAATACACTATAAACAGAAATTCTGAGAAAAACGGACTTCAAAGTAGGTAGAGGTTTCGTTACACTTTCTCTTTTAGTTATGTTATAACTTATAACCGAACCAACTAGTTTGAAAAATTTACAGCCTTAGTTTTAATAAAATGTCTTATTCATTTTGTGAAATCGACAAATAAATTTTACTTGTTTGTGAATAGTGTTAAAAAGTACTTTGAAAAACTAAAATTGTGTAGTGTGGTGTGCCACGTAGCCAGTAAGTACATTAAGTCTGAATAATATATTATTTTAAGAACGTTTATTTAAGAATGTTCCAAAGAAATCCACTAATGATAATTTTCATTTTCTTTTATATTATGTCACAAAAGCAGTAATTATGTAAACAATAATTTAATTTATTTGTTGACACTAAAAACAACCACCATATCGGTATTATTACCTATTTATATTGCGGAACAAAAAACGTTTTTTATTTGTATATTTGTTCAATAGTAATTGTAACATACATAATGTACCTCCCATATAATCATAAATATAGTAGAGATATCATTGCATTACTCGAATTGAACGTTTCTTTCCACATTTTGATGGATGTTCTTTAGAATTAGTAGAAATTTACAATTTCAAAATACCAACTCTTTTGTCTGTTGATAATGTTGTAAATGTTATAGACTATTATAAAGATAATGGAGATGAACAACATTACAACTTGTTGATTTCAAAATATTTCCATAACTTGCATTAGAAGTAGCAAACCCAAAATTTGACGAAAAATGTTACTTCTAATATCAATCTAGTAATTATATAGTAATTTCCATTAAAATTTTAAATCCCATAAAGTGACAATATTCAAACGTCTTCAATTGTTTTGATAATATGGGAATTAGAGCGTTTCAAGAAATTGTTGGAAGGTTAAACTGGAAAAAATGCGTCAAATATGAAAGCACAGATGAAAGTTATGTCTAAATTATATCAGTGTGGAGGCGAATTTGGACACCTGGAATTCGATTATAAAAGTAATGACGTCGCCAGAGTCTGTCCTGAGCACTCTATATTTATTCGGTACCTATTTACATATCTTCATTTACTAGTATGTTCTGAATACCTACTTTGAATATCAATAATTAATAAAACACTATGTTTTGAAACTGTACATGGATAAAAATCGATCCTAAATCAAGAAGTAGTTTTATACATGTTCGTTCTTTTAGTTCGAATTATTTTACTTATTTGGCTTATGCAATGATTTGGGTGTTTCTGATATTCATCCTTATTATGTTTTCGTTTTATTCTTATTTTATGTTTTTGTAGGCTAATAAACACTGATGCATACAAAACCTTTCTGTTAATTGTAATGGTTTGTTAATGAGTATTAAATGTACTGGTTTAGACCATGAATATACTGCACTTTGAATATTATACAAATCAGTATGGTATGTTCGAAAAGGTCCTAAATGTCAGTACCTATATCTATCGAGCCACTTTTCAGTTGACTTTAACAAAAGTATTCTGACGCCTACAATTAATTTATCACCAAATACAAGCTGTAAACTACGCAAAGCAATTTGCAATTTGTAAACATAAGCTTACTATATTCAAATTCGAGTAAAAATTATATGATAATGACGTCACAGATACCAATCGCAAAGGTTCACAATATGGTCCAAAGTACGGAACTACTTATTATTTAGTATTAAAAATGTATAAAAATAAAGAAAACTTAATAAAAATGTTCAAAATTCTCGCTTTCTTCTTCTTACACATTTTACTTTCATTTTAAATATTGCTAGAATTTTGTTATTAATAGTAGTGTATATATTCATTGTAATCACTTTCACAATAATTATTAATTCCAATTACATTATTTTTCCGGAAAGTATATATACGTTTTATGTACTAGTCATGATTTTCACTCTCAAGTAAAGTCATACGCATATTTCCAAGGTACCTATTGTTACAATGCCAAAAACGCCCACCTCTATTAATGTACTAAGGAGTTATTTTTAATTTCTTGAGCAATTTCAACTCTATAAAAAAAGTGTATGTAGCGTCTGCTAAACGTTGCCTTTGTTAATGTCTGCAGACCTTATTATTATTAATAATGTAATTTAAAAAAAAAAAAAAAAAAAAAAACAGCAATTTGATTTCTTTATATTCTTATTATGGTACATTTGTACAATTTACTTTCATTACAGTTACTTTGTCTACATTATCACTTCTGAGGCAAAATGGAAATTCAGCCATACCATTGCAAGCAGCGCCATATTCGCCGTTGACAGTAACAGCAACTACTCCACCCGAAAACTTCGGATAAACAGCCGCCATTCTATCAACAGCAATGCGTGCTGCTTCGGTTGGAGAAACACCATCACGCATTTTCTCAACGGCCAAAAAACTGAAACAAAATCAGTATTAATAAACAAAATAAAAATAAATCAACATAACCTACCTTGGCAAAAATCGCATCATCACATCTCCATCACCTGTGGCGCAAGCAGCTCCGACAGTATTATCCGCGTATGCACCAGAACCTGGAATAGGGGAATCACCAACTCTCCTGATTCAAAAGTAAATTGTATTTCAGTAATTTCGATTGTTTTTCAAACGATCAACACAATTACCCGGGTATTTTATGTCTTAATCCATTTGTTGATGTGCCTGCGATAATATTACCGTTATCATCCAATACAATCATTCCGATTGTATCGTGACTATGTTTAACATCGATTTTATCAGTGTCTCTAAACATGTTATTGTATACACTGTTTTCTGATAGTGGTGTATAAGGACCACACGTAGTGGCTGGATCAGGTTCTACATTCTAAAATTAAAAATGCAATCTTAAATTCTGAAAGTAGTTGGAGTTATTTAACCTAAAATTAGTTATGTATATGATTGGTAGAGGGCATTATTTTTATAAGGTAAAGTACCTTGAACAAAAACTACATCTAACTGATCCAAGGGGGATAGAAAAGAAGGAGAGAGCATTGTCCACAAAAAGTGATGCCGAGAGGGGTATGTTTACATCCGCCATTGGTGGAACCATCAGTTGATTATTTGTGTAATATATATTTTGTATTTTATTCTTTATCATCGTGAATTACAAACTTATTATGTTCATATAACATTTATTTTTTTATTTAATATCTTCAATACTATCATTTGTTGTTAATTAGTTTAAGGTTAAGAATGTCCATTATTTCCCATTTTTTTTTTTTTACTAAGGATTTAGTTGTTTTATCTTTAATTTAGTACTTAGTATTTAATATGGGTTGATGTGCCGTTTTTCATTGCACGAATTGGATTAGCAAGAAGAGTGTAAGGCAATTAGAGGCATAGTAAAGGAAAATTATCTTTCCACAATTGTAGGTAGGTACATTAAGTTATTAATTTCATCCAAAATTTGGTGAATATAAATCTTTTAACATTGAAAATTCTTGATTATAGGATACAAAACGAGCCCATTAGAAGGAATCTGCGGTTAAAGAAAATAGATAGGCCAAATTGGGTTCCAAAGGAAAGTAGTATACTTTGGTCTCATTTTGGGAAGAATTGCCATTATAAACATATTCTAACTGCTATATGCGTTAGTGATGTGCTATACAAACATAAATTGTGAAGCAAGTGCATCATTTTCTTTGGTTACAGTGGATTTACTTATTAAATATTTGTAGCAGCAAGTGAGAGTGAATCAAACCTTCCATCAAGAGAGCCATAAGAACTTGACGAAAAGCTTTTATATATTATTATATTGTAAATAAAATCATAAAATAAAACCTCATATATGTAAATTCAAGCCACTAGTTAAATGTTGAAGTATGTAGATATATTACTAATAAATAAATAAATGTCAATTTTAAGTTTCTATTTTACTAGTTATTTTTATGTTTTAATTAATATTTCTTTAATTTAATTTGATTTTGGTCGATGGTAACCATCTTTACGATGGTCCAAAATGGAGAATATAATGTTGTCCATAATAACCATCACTTGGAAGACCGTACAAGATCCTTAGATCCTCACGGTCATACGACAGGTATCATTTTTCAAGTTTAAATTCATATTGTGTTTCTTTTAGGAATATTGGTCCAGTTGTTAAGATTTGTCAACTTAATATCGAAGGTATATCCAAAGACAAATGAAATTCATGCAGCATCAGTGAATTGACTGGTTTCAAGAGGAGAATAGTATGTTTTTCAATTGGAATATGATCGCGGGTCCAGCTTGAGATTGCGGAGCTGAGATTGAAACAGTTATACATATTGTTGAAGAATGTCCTCTAGCTAAGTTTGAATTTGGATACACGGACTTACATAATTTAACTCAGAGGCTGTTGCTTGGATCTTAACAACTAAAGACCTTTCGTTTTGTGGCACTGTGATGTAGGTTTTTTATTCTGCAGGTTTTTTCCTACATCCTAGACCAAATGGTGCAGTGTTTTAGAGGGCCCCCCTGCAGTTATGGCCCTTCTAAATATATTTCTACTTTTGTAATATAATTTATATATGTTTCTTTTCTTGTACCTGTCATGTAGTTTCATAAGAATATATATATATATATACATACATATACTAATAAATATCTATGTATATAAATTTGTTGATGTGTAAGTTGTTTATACTATTGCTAACCTAAGTACATACACACATTTTTAATTATTAATTTCAGTTTTACATAGAGTAAATATTAAGTGAATATTACAGTTGAATGACACACATTTCTATGCTTGCAGAACTATTAATTGTTCTGAAAGGCAACTTTAAAAAACATTTTTACTTCAGTTATGTATTGAAAGTTTACAAGTAACTCGTGGGCACTAGCAAATATTTATTTTCAAAAATCTATAATTTGTTTTTTCATAGTATAATTATTAGAGAAGTAAATTTAATTAAAAACAGCTTAAAAAATAATAATATTCGAATTTAAATAATTTAATAAATTTTACTACATATGAACACTTAACACTATGCAACCCGCCAGGGTTGAACCATTTCTACCCTGCCTGTACCCCACCTGGCATCCCTTTATTTGTCTATAAACTGACATTATGCTCTCTCTATATATCTTACTTACTCTAAGAACTGATCTAATAATCATCCACATGAATTAACATTCAGACCTTTATACACAGAAGAAATTTTTTTTTACCAAACTATTGCATTCAGCCTTAAGGTATAATAATAAGAAGCCGCTAGAATAAACATTTGAAATGATCTCCATAATGCAGTCATTGGTTAATGCACATTGATGTTATGACATTTAGAAGCTATGTTACCTAAGTTCTATTATATGAGGATGATCTGTAAGTATTCTACTTAAGAATAATATTAGGCATACTTACTTTCCAATAATTCGGCTGGCAATTATTCTCCTTCCAATCTTTCCAAATACCGATTGACACATTAGTGCTTAGACTCTCTTCAGTGAATCCTAAACTTACAGCAAAAGCAGTAGCTTGATCGCCAACTAAAAGTGTATGTTGGGTATTTAAAAGAACATGTTTAGCTACCGAAACCGCATCCTTTACTCTTCTTAAATCAGCTACAGCTCCGACATCCATGGTTCTCCTATAACACTGACCTAGCCAAAAGTGATTGTCATTTCAAGTTTAATTACCCATCGAAAATCAAGGCATCCAATGTGGTTTCACCAGATTCATCAGGACTTCCACCATAGCCCACGGTTAGATCACACTGGTGGGATTCACAATAAGAACAACCAGCTTCCACAGCATCGATTGGATCATTTGTAGTAATAAAGTTATCCCAAGCTAGAATACATATATTATGTTAATTATCTATTAAAGTATACTAGTAAAATTGTTTTTCGTTATGTTTAATTACTTTTGTTACCTAATTTTTACTTTTATACCTGCTTCATTTGCTTCTTGAAATCCCCAAGTGTTTACAATTAGACGGCCATAAGAAAGGTGTATAGAAATTGATAAATACACAAAGAATTTTAATAATGCCATTATAACGTTTAAATTATACTGCTAGTTAATCACGCATGTGTGTTACGTGTTGATTTCGATTAGACTAAATTCTGAATCAAGAAAACTTCAAAATATAACCTCTTAAATATTATAATAATAAATATTAACTTAAGAAATACTTATGTGATTAGCAATAATGTCAGTGGAAACATATTACACGATTTTAAGATGTAAAGAGACGGCAACTTTTGAAGATATCAAGAGGAATTATCAGGAAATGATAAAGAATTATCATCCAGACAAAGGAAAACAAGAATCCTCAGATATGTTCATTAAAGTTAATGAAGCATGGAAAATATTAAAAGACGATAAATTACGAAAAGAATACGATGCGTCCTTATTACACGGAAGTATAAATGATCGTCCAATGATATATGCCGAAATACATGCAAACGATTTAAATTTTACCGATTTCATAGCCCTTTATAAATGTAGATGTGGAGAAAATATAGTAATCGATAAAGTCGAATTAAGTGACGAAGAAATTTTATTTGAGTGTAGTAAATGTTCCAATTGTATTATTGTATTTAGTAATAAATGATTTATTAAAAAAAAGCATGTCGTGTTTTAAAATGCCCGCTTATTACAAATTGGTGGTTTCCGAATAAAAAAGTAATATCACTATCAGATTTAATAATAACGTCGCTTCTGAATTTAGCCAATCTATCACAGGATGTGAATAGAATGATTTTAATAATTCCCTTGAAACTGCATTTTAAATACGTTTATGTTATTTGAGAGAATAATAATTTTATTGATTTTAAGAAGTTAGGGTTATTTGCCGTGTTAATATTGGCTATGATAAACAGAGGGATGTAACTTCCGGGCAGATAGTTCTGTCATAGTTGTCAAATGTTAGACAAATAATAATTATGGCGAATTTCGGTGATAACTTTGATCAATTCGATGTTGATCCGGCAGCAGAGTTCCTAGCGAAAGAACAGTCCGATCTAGTCGGTCTAGAAGATGAACTGAAGCCAGCACTCTCGATACCGTCGGTTAACGGAGGTAATTCATAACCTAGATTTGTTAGTAATAAGATATATGTATCTACCCCTGAATATGCATGTTGCATTTACTACTATTATTTGTGATTTATTTTGCTCGAATGGACACTCCTTTTTTCGTGTACTTAAGTGTAGCTTTACATATAGATGGTGCCGCAACCAACACCATCAGAGAAAATTCTGGTTCAAGTTTTGAGCTGATTGATGGGCTGATGGAACAAGACATGAAAGTGGAATATACCAAACCAAGTAACGGTGGTATGTTATATTTTTTTAATTTTGCGCTTGCTGTTCGAATAGGGTAATGATTTTAAGCAGTAGAATTTATTTCCGCTTCACTATAGGTTTTTATATATAAATGTTGTTTTGTATATTAATTGTCTTATATTCAAGGTATATCAGAAACTAGAAAACATAATCCTTACTAATGGGAAATGTGTAACTCTCCCAGTAAGGTATTTTAATTATATACACAGTAATAATTTGCTAAGTAAATTAATTTATTTAACTGATTTTGCAAATTTAGTAATTTATTTTGAATTAGTGAAATATTATTGTTTATTGAAAATGGTTTACATTATATAACTGAAAGGTATTTGAGTCATTCGTGCTTTGAACAGTCTACGATTATGTATGTTATGTGCCTATGTTTTACTGGGTGCATAATAGAAATTATCATCTTTTAATCTAATCTATGTTTTAATTTATTTTTTCACATTTATTCATACTATACCTTTAATAAAAGAAAATAATACAGTAGACGCTCGCTCATGTGAACGATATCAGCCAAGCACCAGTTCACATAATTGAAAGTTTACATTAGCGAACTTGATTTATTTATAAAGAAATTGCAATGTTGTACATATATGCATATGTATGTTTATTAAAAGATAAATAATAAAAATAACACAATACATAATATGAAATAAAAAGTACATTTTACATTATTATGAGAAATAATGTCCTATTTTGGTTTGAGTAAATTTACGCTTGGCAGCATTTTCTAATGCCTTTGCCCGTAGTTTACGGAGTACTAAAATATCGGAATATAATATGTCTTTATCTTCAGCCCAATCCAACGCTTGATTTAAAATTCCTACAGCTTGCGCGTCGCTCACTGTATTTTTTACTTCAATCGGAGGGTCATCATCACTCACCCTATCTTCCTCTTCATGTATCTCATCCATCTCTTTATCGTCATTCCATAAATTAACATCGGTTATGGTACAAACAATATCGGGATTAATTACTTTTAATAAATTGACAACGTCCGATGATGCACCGTTAATAACTTCAGTATCAGATAGTAACTGTTCCCTAATGATACTTAGCGGTACATTGTCTTCATCGTCAGAGTCGTCACTAGAGGAGAACAAATTTTTCCAACAATTTTTGATTGTTTGCTGGTTAAGAGCATCCCACGCCATATGTAAATTTAAAATCGCTTCACGTAAAGTTACTTGCTTTAAGGATTCAGAAATGTCTTTAGGATTTTTTGATAACACAGACGACAGTAGAAATTTTCGAAAATACAGTTTAGTAATTTTTATTACATTTTGATCCATCGGTTCGATCAGTGGAGTTACGTTGGGCGGCATGAACATAACAAAAATTGAACCTGCATTGCTTCTTAATTGTTCCTCTGAAGGATGACTATGTGCGTTATCCAAGATTAACACCGCCTTTATTGGAAGATTTTGCTTTTTCAAGAAATCTTTCACCTACAAATTGGATATGTATCATTAAATTACATTATTTATTACTTATTACAGTTTTATTGCCATACCTGAGGGACAAAATGCTTATGGAACCATTCCAGAAACATGCCTTGGGTCTTCCAAGCGGATTTTGAACAATTATAATCAACGGGGGTTCTGAAAATTTTTAAATGAACGTGGATTTTTTGCTTTCCCTTATGGCCTTATTTTGTGTATACCACTAGCATTAGTGCATGCTAGAAAAGTTATGCGTTGTTTTTCCGGCTTCCTACCCGGAGCAGATTTTTCATGTGATGCAACATAAGTTTCTGCAGGTAATAATTTCCAATAAAGGCTCGTCTCGTCGGCGTTGTATATTTGCTCTGATTTAAATGTAGCTCTTTGATTTTGTTCATTAACTTTCCCTTAAACGGTTGCACTAGTTGTGATGGTGCCGATAATTTTTCACCGGGTATCGACAGCAGTCGAATTCCATACCTCCTTTTAAATCTTGTTAGCCAGCCATCACTAGCTACAAAATTTTCGGTCTCTTTTAGTTTTTCATTTAATAGCCCTCTCTTTAATTAATTCACCGCTAATTGGAACATGGTTATCCCTTTGTTTTAAAAACCATTTATACAGATGATTTTCCATTCTAGGTGCTTGAGCATTGTTTAAAGTTTTTCTATTTCCCGGGCCTGTATCAGACACACGTTGTAAAATTTGTGACTTGAGTTTCTTAATTTTACAGATTGTGGCTTTAGATACTCCATATTTTTTCGCCAATTGTGTTCCTCCCGTACCTTTTTTAATTTCGTCGATGATGTTCTTTTATTGGACGTGGATGCCATGTCAATCGTGGCGTGATTCTAACTGCACTGTACTTTATTTTACAAGAGATACGAGAACTAGTGTTTACGGGAATCCCCTACCTACTGGAGAACAACCGGTGCCAGCGGCAAAAACGTTTACGTAAACGTTCTTTCGACCGATTCAAACGCGCAGATAAATTGGGAAATAACCGATACCCTAAACTGTTTACATTATCGAATTGTACGTTGTACATGCTTTTCACATTACCGGGTGTTCCATTTCATCCTATAGTAAGAATTTTCTGTTCACATGACCGCGATGTTTCCATTACCGGGTATTCACATAAGCGAGCGTCTACTGTAATATTGAAAACGTAAAAATGCATATTTTGTTTGTAGTATTTAGTAAGTGTATAAAAATGATTGTACATTATGCAATACATATCTTTTAAGGTAGAAAATGTTTAAAGTGAAGCATTAGCATGCCAATTAAAATCCCACAATTACAATCGATTTATAACAATACCAAGAAGTGTTATATGAACACCTGTTTAGTATTGGTTTAATAGCAAATTTTGAAAATCTCTATCATTATCAGCATATTTCCGACCAAGTTTGTTTGATTCTAATAGACAGTAATGTTTTTTGCAATGCTTCCTTTAAAATATATTTGAGTTACCTACAATTATTTTTATACATATTACACATAGTTAAATCTAATAGGAAGCTTATAGAAAAAAATGATTTGCACTTGAATATGCTATATGCTGTGGCAACTGACACTTATTTATAACTACCTAGTGTTCTTTCCAGAATGTGCTTTCTTTTAATAATTTATTTATGGCTTGAAAGATACAGCTATGAATATTTTTTTTAATTTTTAAATTGGATATATCATATATATGTATGAATTATCACCTAATAGTCTAAAATAATCTGTATAAATATACTAATACTGACATTCGTATGGTGTAAAAGATTTAGAAGAGAATTTAGCAATGTTTATATTCAATGTATTGGGCAAAAAGTAGCTTTTGGTATAGGAATGCGCCACAAATCACCAAGGCGACCAATACATAGTAGTATCAAATAGAAGCAAATCAGTATCGACTCTGTCATAGAGCTTTAATAGAAATCAAAAAAGGGCCAAGGTCCCAACACTGAGCCTTGAGGGAAACCGTTAATAAATTAAAGTCAAAGTGGACTGTTCAGAAATTCGTCTCACTACTTTAAAAATAGAGTATAGCAAGATATAATGTAAATTAAAAATGTGTAAAAGTGAAAATGTGATCAATTAAGCATAGAACCATCACTATTTTCCACACAATTTCATCAAATGGTTTTGATTTATCTAAGACATGCATTCAACACCACCACACAAATAATATTGACGCAAATTGCACCATTAAAAAGACTTGGTAATGTAAAAATTGCGAGTAGAGTTGTTGGTATATGACAATTCTACTCCCAATTTTTCGTTCAATTATATTTCGGTAAAGAATATGTATATGTATATATCGTGTTGTATACAGTTTCACATCATTAACACTGTTTTATATGCAAAAAAAATATTTCTTACCGTTTACGAGATCCTAATGGTGAGCACGCAGTCTGTGATTCCGTATATATTATATTTTATGCATACTCATGATAAATTTAATCAGAAATTAGCTGAACACTTTTATGTAAATTTAGAGCCATAAATAAATTTGTAGATTTAAACTTTATTCATATTCTTCTACTGCATTACTTATACAGTGCGAATAAGGAATAAAATCGTTACATTTTTATCCCCACTTTTTAGCAATTTTCCACGCATATGTCAATTTTTATTTGAAATCCTCATCTTTTGGCATAAATTATCCTTTCGTATCCCAACCAGTGGCGGTGTGACAACTTGGAAAATTTAAGCCTCAACGGGGGGGGGGGGGAGTGATACATTTTCGGAAATATTGTTTCACCCTCTATCTAGCAGTCTTAGAATTTTTTTAAATAGGTCCGTTAAAACAAGAAAAAAAAGTTTTCCATGCCACACTGCCATAATTAGTTTGAATTTTGTAATTATTAATCAAGACAAACAATAGATCCCTTAGATTTAAATAATAATATTTTTAGAACATTATCGACAAGCAGTTCCTTTGGATATATATGACCTCGTACTGTTTAAACTTTTTATACAGCATTATTTATGAGATTCAGAACGACAATCTAATACGTTATCGACCGTTATGTGTGAGCCAACTTATTAATTAGAGAACCTTATATTACTTTTAACGCTCTACATAAACCAGTCTAATACACCGGCTACCGATATCTTCGAAAGTGCCCTGTCGACTTCTTCATCAATCCGGCTTCGTTCTCTGGGACCCACATAAAATCCCTTTTGCCCCTCATATTTTATCGCAGTTACCGTTCCCATGTATTCCATCACGTATGAGACGGCGACATATACACAAAATCAGCTCCACAAGTTTTATAATATAATTAATACAAACATTTGCGTATCTAACTAATCTTTAAATCATTAAATATACATTTAGAATAAACAGTTTAAAGAAATTTATCGTTGGTTTTTAAGACATATGCTTTGAAAAATAAGTAATATTCATATTTAAAGTTATAGAATCTTTCAATTTGGCTGTACCGTTACAATCTGTGGTGTAATTTGCTGAAATTCCTCTCTAATTCTTGCCATTAAGTCGTCAGTGTTATCGAATTTTGTTCTGTATACATTGCGTTGCCAAAAAGAATTTATCATTGCTAGATAGAGGTTGAAATGATCTTTACGAAAATGTAACATTTTTCTAGTTGTCTCCCGTTACGCCGCAACTGTTTCAGATAGGAAAGTATAATTTATGCCAAAAGATGGGGATTTAAAAATAAAAATCGATCTATCCAAGGAAAATTGCCAAGAGGCAGGAATACAAATTCAACGAATTTTATTCCTTACTTTATTACACTTGCATTGTATATACTCCTTTTACCAATGTATCTTATGCACGTCTGTTTTTCTTTTATTAGATTATTCTTTTGAGCATGACTTTGGACTTGGAGGTAAGACAATCTTTACTTTTTTAAAACTCATCTATTTATGTAGATAGGAGATTATTAATGTTAAATATTACAAATGCCTTGAATAAATATTTAATTGTAATTAAATATCTAGCGCTATGGAAACTTTGTGTTTATTTCCACATTATACACTTATTATATCGCGTTAGAAGAATAAATGAAATTTGATATATCATGCGTCATAATGTTCGTTTGGTTCCGCGATTGCATGGACCGTTTCCCTTTTGACTCCCATTTCTAGTGTAACGACATTTTCGTTCGTTTGTGTTTTATGAAAGATGTTCAAAAGTATTAGGGTTCAGGAAAAGCAGAGTCTTCACTTGTGGAAATGTAAGAATAAAAATGTAAAATTATAAAAGAAAAGCAGTTTTTTCACTACTCTTGTCGGAATCAAGAAGAATAATTGACATTTATTTTTTCTGAATATTTATATTTTTTTGTGTTATTATCTAGTTTCAACATCCCCTCCGCTTCTTAAGCAAGAAATAAGGGAGGAGCCCGAAAAAATTAGAAAGTGGCGGGAAGAACAAGTCAAGCGCTTGGAAGAAAAAGGTACTACGTTATTTTTTATTTTTCATTTATTTTCATAAGTTTCAGTTGGAATTATCATTTCAAATATACAGAATTACATAAACGAAATATTACAATATGTCATAATCACAAAAGAGAAAAGAATACTACATAATTATAATTTCCTACATAGCATTGACAATTTAATTCGGTAAATTATAAAAATTTGAGATGCGAACCTAAGACCTCTCGGTCAAGTCTTTTAAGTCCGTACAGAATCATATCAAGTAATAGATGTTAAAAATGCGACAGTCCGACAAATTTATTGAATTTTAACATTACTTATTGTTACCTGATATGATTTAGTACGATTTAAAACAGTCGAACTCTCATGACCCTCGGTAGCCCGGAGGCAAGGACAGCTGACTAGCGCTCGGGAGGTCGTGGCTAAAATTTATAATTAAATTATCAGTGTAAAACAGAAAACTATAATTAGAATTATCAAACAATGGGAAACTTTTACTAAATTTTAAAATTATTTAAAATTTAGTAAGAAAATAGAATAGTTTCAAATTTAAACATTAATATTATAGAGTTCAAAACGAAAGTACATTAATAATTGTTTGTTATAATAGATGGTAATTATACACTCTTGGCAAAATCACTATATGCTCACTTGTTCTACATTAGCAAATACGTATTTTCATCCTTCTCTAAAATTGTGATTTTGCCAAGTCATATTAATGACAACGAATTATAAAATCCACTGTGCTTCCTTAGACTTTGAATTTTATGTTACAGGCAATTCGTACTTTTTAATAATAAAGTATTGTGATAATTAAAATGTTTGACCTCGAGATTTATATAAATATCACGTTTTGGGATCCCCCTGTTATGAAAAAGTGGTGATGGTTGAAATCAGAAAATTTTTCTATTTTTGGTATGAATAATAAAAAGAAAATATAAGTGTTCATATTATTTTTTTATTATTAAATAGCTAATAAATAATTAAATAATTTGTTCAAATATTTCCAAATTTCTTATATACTCTGATATGATGTTTATAAAAAATTGAAGTTTTAATACAGTCATGTTACCATGTTGTTTAAGACATTCTTTAATATTTCTTTTGAGTACTGTGCTATAATATGTAAGCGAAATCGTCTTAAACAAAATATTTTTTTATATAATACAAAACTGCAAATACCCGTTATACAATAAAATCTTTTAATAATTTCAGATAGTCAAGAGGAAATTAAAAAAGAAGAATGGCGGGAAACAGCGAAGCGCGAATTAGAAGAATGGTACAGAAATCATGCTGAACAAATTGAGAAGACTAAAGCAGCTAATAGGTGAGCTATAAAAAATTAACAAAGTATATATATAGATTTTATAGGTTAAATAAAAATAATATTAGATTTATTGCAATAAAAATATATACATATATAAATATCAAAATACATCAGAATTAAATATAATATAGAACTGAAGGTGGTATTGCAGATGTTGAGGAATAATTTGATTGCGTAAGAAGTCTATTGGATTAATTTTTGTGTAGAATATGTCGGTTATTCTTGAAGAAAATATTCATAAATATCTAATCAAGTTTCGTTGAGTGCTGTTTGTTATGGTTAATTATTCGTTTTATTAAAATTTATGAAGAATGTAAAAGTAGTTGAAAGTTATTTTCAAACAACTTTTTAGTAAATATTATATTTACAAATCGTCGTCATATAGTAGAAAAGTTTGTTTCATTTTTTCAACTAGTTTTAATTTGTATGGTTGAATCGCTTTAGTAACCGACATGTGCTAATAATTTAAAATGTCCTAAAATTTGAGATGTTGCAAAATGTTATCTGTCAAGTAATATAACCTAAAAAAATGGCCGACCTGTCATAAATAATAATATTTATATTATACCTTTTTATATTTGTTATGATTACCTTTTGACGTTTGTTATAATTGTTATAAATTGATATAATTGTCATACAAACAATAATGAGCGTTAATAACTGACTTACCCATTGCGATTTATATTGAATCGGCAACTTAGGAACGTCTTCCTTCATTTATTCTACCGCCAGAGTCGTCCCTAAATATATAATTTACAAAATAAACATTTTATTATCATATGATCACGCGTACGTGCAACTATAACATTGCCAATATGACGAAATAGCACGAATAATCTATAATTTAGAGTTAATATTCTGTTAAAATTGATTATGTCCATAATTTTCAAAATTACTGCTGAAAAACCGTTTCAACTGCGCTTACCTGTCAAATTTCCACTGATCTGTATAATATAAATGGATAAGCAATGCAATAGGATGCGCGTGGAATTTTTATGCCAAATTGAATACTCAACGCGGGGCCTACGAGTATGCACAGTCCCAAGTCTTTTGACATTCGAATGTGAAATCACAGTGTGAAATCACTAAAGTTCCGAACGCCGATTTCAATAGACATCCCAAGTAGCAAATTCACAATTTTAGAGAAGGATGAAAATATATATTTCCTAATGTAGAACAAGTGTGCATATAGTGATTTTGCTACTAGGGGTACTAGCTTTTTGTTTATATTTTTGGAGTATAAGACATTGAAAAGGATTATAATTATATAATTCTCGACATACCATCATAGACATTGTTATCCCAAAATGTTATTTCTGGTTTTGTTGTCAAACAATTGAAGCGCATTGTTAAGTGTGCTAAATGTGTGTCCGTACTAGAAGAAATCTCACAACCATCTGTCGATAATGCTAGTTTTCATCTTTTGAATAGAAAAAATCGTGTTGCTTTAATAGGCCCTTCACAAGATGTCCAAGTACACCATATTCTTGTACAAAACTTCCTGTAGAGGCAGTGTTTTTCGGGCTATTTGTACGTTCAATTTCTATTACCTTGTTAGTAGAAAATAAGTATTTTGTATCCTTAGATACACATATGTTTGATTCATCTATTTTACATGAATGATGAAAGTCACGTTTCTCTTTTAATTAACACTTTTTTATAACCAGTAAATATTTCAAAAGGAATGTATTGTTTATTTTGAGTGTTTTTTCAAATTTCCCTTAATAAATAAGTATTTCATTATCTTCAGATGCAGATTTTAATTTTAAAGTTCATGTTCTGTTAAATACTTTTCAAAGATTTTAGACATTTCAAATTAGCGCCTTTATTTTATGTTATTGCGCATGTGGGTCAGCCCCGTGCGCAGTTCGTATTTGATCACAATTTTTAACATGCTATTGCTTATCCATTTATATTATACAGATCAGTGCAAATTTCACAATTAATTTGAATTCGAGCAGGGGTATTAATTGTAAAATGTGAAAATCGCTAAAATGCAAATGGCGGCGAAAACAAAACATAAATCTAATTCTCAGCACGTCTTTTAATACAATTTTTTTCATTTTAATGCACTCGTAGGGAATCAGCAAAGTGAGTAACGAAAGAAATCCATTATGCTTCCTAGAGGACGTGAGCGTATTTGTGATTTAATTTTAACATTCTTACAGAAATGCGGAAAAGCAATTTGTGGCGGACGACAATGAGATCGAACCTGGTACGGAATGGGAAAGGATTGCAAAGTTATGCGACTTCAATCCAAAAGCGAAACAAGGAAGTAAGGATGTGTCAAGATTACGTTCAATCATACTCCAACTGAAACAATCTCCAATACCTGCCAAGAACGCTTAACAAACTAACTTATTAAAATATTAATAATATTATTGATTTATTTTTAATTGGCATATGAAGAATTATATTAAGTGCATCTAATATTAAGATTTTGTATGTTGTAGTTAAATTTTTTTTTGGAAAAAAAAGAAACTATTTTATAGATTTATCATCCTTAGTTCCGACTATTTGAAAATTTATATATATTTGTATATGTTGATCATATTTATACATTCTAGTACGTTTTTGAAATGTTAGTTATTACTATATAAACAGAAAAGTAAACGATGTTCAAGTATAAAAATATATTATTATTATTATTCATAAAAAGTAGAGTAATAAATAATTCAAAAGTACTGTATTATTAAAAAATAAAATGAAAAGATATTACCATTTGATTGTGTATTGAATTTGTTTTAAACCCTTAGGGTTTAAGTCCAATAATTGAGTATCTGGAAATAAATATATTTTTATAAAAATTCAAAAGAAGACAACGACAAAAGTAAGTATATTAAAAGGGTGTTAAAAAGTAAAGAAGAATTTTAATAAAATATTTATTTACAAATTTCATTTCTTCCATAAAATTATCTTACCTTGAATCATCTTACAACCATGAAAAACAAACACTTCCAAATCAGGACAATTAGTAATAATAATGGGCAGAATTTTACCTGTTATATTTGGGCAATCTGCTAATCTTAACTCTCTAAGTTTCTGACCACTTGGCCCTCTTACTAAAGCTTCGATACCACTATCGGCCACCTTAGAAAAATACTCCAATAGTGACAAAACTCAAATGTATAATTATAAAATTCACCTTTGTATTCGATAATGTTATCCACAATAAGTTATCTAAACGAGATAGCTCATACAGGGCCTTATCAGTGATATCTATACAAGAATGCAGATCGAGTCCTGCTGTTTTTTTGCAATTTTTGGCAATTGAAGTAACTACATCATCATTGACTGCAGTGCATTTTGATAAAGTTATTATGCATAACTCGTTTAAATGAGGAAATAGACCCAATAATCCTGTAATGTATCGTAAAGTAACTAAACATACATCAAATTTTACAGACCTTCTGTTGTTAAGGAACTGTCTAATAACTGGTTCATATGTAATTCTTTCAAGTTTCGACACACCTTCAGTGTTAACAAGAAGTCATCGTCAACTGAACAAAACGTAAGATTTACTTGTTTCGTTTGCGGATGAATTAAACTTTTCCAAATTAGTTTAACATTTATTCTTTTCCAAAAATGCAAACTAACAGAAATTTTATGTAAAATTCTGTCTTTAACGCGATTCGGTAGTCTAGATATTAAATTTATTTGGTCCAAAAGGCAATATACGTTATTCGCAACATACTCTATACATCTAAAAATAAAAATAATTTTTGTTTTCTCATTTGTATTTAAATAAAAACTTACATCGATTGAAATGAAGATACTGGATATTTTATAGCATCATAGGGCATTATAATTATATAAAGGCCAAATAAATAATAAAAATAGTATATAAATACAAATTGCGTAAAATTAAATAAGTTTTAGGATAATATTCCCAGGTTTTGATGTACATATACCATACATATACTTTGTATTTGTATTTATGGCTTATGTCAAATTTTTATTTACTAAAGAACGTGTGCTATTCATAGATTATTTGAATTGGTATTTGGAATATTTCGAATAAAGGCTCATAGTTTGGAATATTCGTATAGATATTAGTTGAAATATGTGATGAACCTATAAATATATAAAATTAAATTACTTCTGTGAGTGAAGGCTAAATGGTATACATGGGCAAGATAGGGGAATACGCTACGGTTTCATTAAGACTAGACCGACTCGTGTTTTGTCGGCTCTCGGGCACCGTAACACCTATCGGTTTCCCCGAGACCCGACAAAGCACGAGTCGGTCTAGTCTGAATGAAACTGAACCGTATTCCCCTATTTCGCCCTAAATGGCTTCTTTCTAGAATGCAGCCTAAAATTGCTTAAGTGTGGTATTTGAACTTGCTGTACTATTCTCACACTGCCCTACATTTTCATAGAGGTTAGAAAAGTTTTTATTTTAAATTCTAATCCATAAAATTAAAGCCATGACGGATTTTCCTGATGCATTTAGTTCATCTAGTTTAGACAATAAACCTGTTGGAGATAAAGAACTGCAAGATTTTTTAATGGTCGAGAAACAGAAAGCACAGTTTAACGCACAGGTTAGGTTTTTAATTTTTCGGAAAATGTTGATACATTATAAGTTTTACTTATTCCAGATACACGAATTCAATGATTTTTGCTGGGAGAAGTGTGTGGATAAACCAGGAAGTAAATTGGATAGCAAAACAGAAACATGTTTAGTAAATTGTGTAGATAGATTTATTGACGTATCACTTCTCATTACAAACAGATTTGCCCAACTTCTACAGAAAAGTGCATCTTGAAATATGTTCGTAATATTAGTTTATACGATGTAGTAAATTTATAATTTATTTAAGAATCATCGTGTAATTACTTTAGATGATATCTCAGAGTGACTTATTTGTTGAGATTTATTGTACTTTTAATGTAAATAAAAGAATTTCATATATATCATAACTTTATTGATGATTTCTATGAGACAATCTTATGGTAATGTATATAATTTATTTATTTTGGCAATATAGTCTTAAAGTGGCTCTTGAACATGGTTTATTGCAGCATTCTTCAACAAGTGTTCGTACCTTTATGTGTCTCTTGTAATAATTACCATTCAGTAAGGAATATGTCACTTTTTCCTTGTCAAATATGAAATCTGCAAGTTCGTTGTAATCCACATTTAAGTAATTTTCATTGGTTTTTGGATAATCTGCAAATGAAATATTTGAAATTTCCCGTAACACTGCTGGCGCCACCTATCACGATACATCTTAAATATGATGTATTGGAGGTTTAAACGATGGTCAAAAGATGGTTCTGTAACTGGTGGCCAAATTTAAACTTACTGAAATATGATCGTTTATCGTATCCATTATAACGAGATCTACAAACGGATCTCAGTTCTTGGATTAAATAAGTTCCGCAATAGGATCGAGCACCATCATTCGCGCTAACGAAACTAATTGAAACTAAAAAGTACGTAAAAAAAATGATGTATACCATTTGCATCCTAAAAAAATTAAAGCAGTAATTAGATGATTGGAATTTGGAATATAATTGCGACATGTACAGGGTACGTTAAAATGACTCAACTAATTTATTAGTAATGAAGTAATTAAAAAAAAAATCACTAGCTGTTAGTGTGTATTAGAACTAATATCAAGATGAAAATTAATGATGTAATTAAGTTGATCAAACGTTCATATGAATATGACATCATATTAGTAACGTCCTTCAAACGTGATGAGGATGACATTACTAAGACCGTTGATTGAAGGAATATATTTTCTGTTTATAGAAATGTAATTAATCTAATATGTCATCATGACGTATAGCCTATATTAATTAAAACAGTGAGTAAATAACAAAAATGACAAATAGGAAAGCAAGCTGTCATTTAAATAGTTTCATTGTAGTTATATAGTTATTACTAACTACTGTTGCCTTATTTGCCGCCTACATTGTGCACATATATGGATTTTTTAGGAATGACATTCATGAGCACATATTATTTAGTTAACACACATTTTCTTGGTTCTGCCATACTGAAGAAAACAGATTAGTTAGAAACCTACGTGGCTCTCTAAGGCTACCTTACACTTATTAGTTTACATTTTTATGTCTGGCTTACACAATTCTGCGCATTATAATTTTTCTTTGCCTTATCACCCTTGCGTCATTTAACAACACTAAAGTTAGTATTATTTGTGAGGTGAGATTAGATGCTGTACATGATAAATCTGGATCTTCTGATCGATATGCATGATTAGTATGGGGTTGCTCAACACCTAAACGTTTACATTTGCTCTTTAAATTACACAATTCGGGTCGATATTATTTGTGTGGTGGAATTAAATGTTGTCAGTGAAAAATTAAGATCTCCCAATGATTCTACTTCAATGAATTTTCTAATTGTCATTTATGTTATTAATTTACTGTTTTAATCGATGTAGCCTCTACGTCATGATGACAGTTTACTTTACTTGCCTTTAGAATTAGGAATTTTAAATATGGACTATGTACGAGAAATTAAAAAAAGGAAAAAGGGAAATATTATTAGAGTAAATTACAATATGAAATTTAGTTGTCAAACTTTTATAGTAAATCAATAATTGGTAACCAAGTCTTTTAATCGGCTATGGAAAAATGGATTCTTACTAATAAATCAGTCAATATGAGAATAAAATCATTGAAGAAAAAAATGACAGAATCAAACAGTAAGTGTACCAACCATTGAAAAATTTTCTGTTGCCGGTAAATTCAAACTTAGATTTTAAAAAACATGTCGATAACAATAAATACCAGAATATTAGTAAATACTAAAACTATCAACAGTTTCATTGTCTGACTGTGCCTAAACAAAATTCTCTTGAATCTTGAACTAATGCAATGGAATAAAAAGAGCTTTAAAGTAAGTTTTAAAAGGAAAATTTTCTAAAAGATGATATAAAATCGTTTTTAAAAACATTATTCTTGACAAAGTTGACATTTTTAAACGGTAATTTGAAATACTATTTAAATTTTTGATTAGGTATATCTGCTTAGATGTTCTTAAAATAACTGTCAAGTAATCCTAGAAATTATGTAATATTTGTGTGTTTGTTTAATTTTTATAAAAAAACAGATATGGTAGATTTTTGTATTCACATATTATTATGTTATCCATTATAATTTATTAAGATATTCATGATGTCTTACGGTTACTTAGGTACTTACCTTCTCAATGTCTTCAATACGCTTCCAGTTCTTGTGTTATCTGTTCGCGTGAGCAAGCAACATCTGTATATATACTTCGGTGTCTATATATTATGCATATTTATATATAGTACATAATATTTTGCTGAAAGTTTGTTTACAAACACTGCCTCGATTCGTGCCATATTATATAGTCACTTATACAATGGACACGATGTTAGTTAAAATTCGTGATATGTGTCCGATGCCGTTCATCTTCACGAGTCAATGAGCAAATTAGTAATGCAGGAGACAGGCGGACGATGTATATTTCGTTTTGCGAAAATTACCCCGTAAACATTGACACATGCTCTTTGCCATTCTTAATCGTATCTGAAGATGTTTTGACATCGCTGTGGTGCCCGAATTAAACAAAATAATTACATGGTCATTGATGGTGTCTGGCAGACGATTTTATATTATACAAAGTCACGATCAGAAATACTGAATGAGGTCACGTGACAATGTACATTTTAGTACATTCTATTCAAAATTAAAGGTCCTATACCGGGTGTCCAGTTTAAAATGCAGTACATGGGGATATTGGAAACCGATGGAGATACAACGTCGGTTAAATGGGAGAAAAGTTGCGTACTCATTTGTCCATAAATAATCCGACATCAGATATTTGAAATTTTTGTTTCATTGGGCAGATACAGGGTGAAAAAGAAAAAAAATGCATTTTTGAAAATCTTCCATATTTTGTTTCCTAGAAGAAATAATTTACAAAAGTTGTAAGCTAGGGATAACAAGTCATTACGATTTTAAAAATGATTAAAAAAAATCTAGGTCTACTAGATTTTGCGTGACAATAATCAACTTTTGTTTATGGCAGCCATATTGGATTTTGACATTTTTAATATCTTGAAAAAAAATGCTATTCAATGATGTATAACATGTTTATGTTCAAGATAGTAAAAACATGAAAAATAGAGAAAGTAAGATTTTAACATAGTAGGCATGGAACTGTGGATATACTGATAAAAAAACAAAAAATAACAAGTCTCCAAGTACTTTTAAAATATCTTTAACATTTTATTTATTAGTATTCATTAAATAAAGGTGGTTAGGTAGCTGAATCATTAATGTAACAACTGTTCAAATAAGCCACCGTTCATTCGTATGCACAATCTACATCGTGTTAGTACTGCCTCACAAGATTGTCTAACCATGTTCGGTGTCATTTCATTCACTGCTTCTTCAACTACTTGACGTAATTCTTCCACATTTTCATAAGATCTCGAATACACCTTGTTTTTCAGATAGCCCCATACAAAAAAATCAAGAGGTGTTAGGTCCGGGGACCTAGCAGGCCACCCTATTGGTCCTCGGTTTCCAATCCAGTTATTGTAATATTGATTATTTAAATAATTTGTAACCAACAAGGATTGCTGAAAATACATATTTTGCAACGTGGCAAGTGGAAGTTTTTCAATTCGTTCAGCAATATGTGTGCGCAAAAGTTCTAAATACCTTTCAGAATTTAAATTCTCATTGTAAAAGAATGGACCGATAACATGGGTATCAATAACGCCGATCCAGACATTAAATCCCCATCTGACTTGCTGTCTAATGCCACGAACTAGGTGTGGATTTTCATCGGACCAAAAGATAGTATTTTTACGATTAAACATTCCAGAGTTAGTAAATCGACTCTCATCAGACCATAAAATTTTCGCAAAAAAGTTTGGATTTTCATTATGTTTTTCGATGAACCAATGACAGAATTGTGCTCTCCGTATTTCGTCACCATTTTGAAGCCCTTGACTGGCTCTTTCACGATAAGGTTTGAATTTGGCACGCTTTAAAATGGTATCAGCTGTTGACCTAGCGACGCCAAGTGTATTTTCAATTACCCGTAAAGACGTACGGGGATTTTCAACTACTGCTTGAAGAACAATATTTTCATTATTTTCATTGTTTTGCTTTTTTTTGGGTTTGACAAAACTTCCATGCATTATCAAATTATCACGCAATCGGCGAAAAATGCTTTTTTCTGGCTCCCGCCTTTCAGGGTATCTATCGAAATACATTTCTTCCACTCAAAATAAAACACTCCAGCATTTGATATTTGTCACTATTTGTAACGATCCCTCTTAGGTTTGCACAGTACAGATACTTATAACAATACAATGAGATTAACAATAAGATTACTGACAGTTCAGAATAAACTTCACAGCTTTTAGAGTTGTTTAATACAAATGTCACATTTATTATCACGGCCTACTATGTTATAATCTTACTTTCTCTATTTTTCATGTTTTTACTATCTTGAACATAAACATGTTATACATCATTGAATAGCATTTTTTTTTGAAGATATTAAAAATGTCAAAATCCAATATGGCTGCCATAAGAAAAACAAAAGTTGATTATTGTCACGCAAAATCCAGTAGACCTAGATTTTTTTTTAATCATTTTTAAAATCCTCATGCTTGTTATCCCTAGCTTACAACTTTTGTAAATTATCTCTTCTAGGAAACAAAATATGGAAGATTTTCAAAAATGCATTCTTTTCTTTTTCACCCTGTATCTGCCCAATGAAACAAAAATTTCAAAATCTGGTGTCGGATTATTCATGGACAAATGAATACGCAACTTTTCTCCCATTTAACCGACGTTGTATCTCCAACGGTTTCCAATATTCCCATGTACTGCATTTTAAACTGGACAGGGTGTATAGTGGATCTGTCAACAATGGAAAAATACCAGATTTTAGATGCAAGATATTTTGGTTGATTTTAAATTTGGAGAAAACTTTCAACGTCAACTTATGAAGAATTTAGTAATCTACCCCGCTTAAGAATCAAATTTATAAAAAAATTATCGTATTAAAGAAAATTAATTAATATGTCAAAATATTATAAACAAGTTTTTTCAAAAATCTTTCGGAGGAGATTTGTTTGCTTGGGTTCACGTTATAAATTGAATAAAAAGCTACCCCGCTCTGCACTTATTTTTTGTTCAACTATTCTTTACTTTGTTTTAAATGAATATAAAATAAATTAATATTAGGCAACCCACATCACAATCAATTGTTATTCTAGTAAAAATCTTTCCCGCGGTTACAAATGTGTAAATATTTGGCCATAAATGTGTAATAAGTACTCGGACATCCTTGGCTTATTAAATTATGTGCTATGCAACCAATATTACATTTCCGATCCACTATATAGGACCCTTAAGGCCGGGAATTTTCCAAACTTCAGTACATATTCTAATACTTATTTTGATAAACATTTAAATAAATAATAATCGTAAAAATAGTTTCCAATAATTTTTATTGTTCACTACAATATTGTTTCGCCAAACTTTGGCTTCATCAGGTGATGACGGAGTAATGCTTACAAAATGATTACAGCGTTATATATTTTATATAAGTGTCGAGGTTCAAATAGGGGGTGTTTTTTCAAATTTAGAAAGACAGTAGAGGGTAGTGATTTAATCCTGTTCATTCGTCTAGTGTCAAACCTATTTTTCTAAGTCTATTAATATCTAAAGCTTCAAATAAATTAAGTTACTCCCTTACCTTGTATATGTAAAATTTTAAATTCTTTATTAAATTTATGGTTTACTTCTTTGCAATGGTTGGCAAATGTTAAATCCGTTTTTTATCATTGTAGATTTTTTCGTGTTCCTTAATTCTCTGTTCAAGGGTGCGTCCTGTTTGACCAATATAAACTTTGTTGCATTCACATTATGTTAACATATAGACTCCTGAGCTCGACTTTCTTTCTGTTTTGTCTATGTCTTTCCTAATGTATTTTTCTAGCGAGTTGTTTGTTTTAAATCATATCTATTCATCATAAATTGATGAATTCATATCATTTAATACAAACAACTCAACATTACTCCGTCATCACCTGATGAAGCCAAAGTTTCGCGAAACAATATTATTTGGAACAATTTTTATGATCATTATTTATGGAGTTTCAACAAGTAACATCCCGTTCAATTAGTTAAATATTTAAATATTCGAATTATTTGTTTTTTGGTAAACAACATTCCAAGACACAAAAACACTAAAACACCTTAGCACACTAAAGCACAAAAATTAGGTGAAAGAATAAACCATCCCCGTAAATTGGAAATCAGTGTTGCTCTGTACGCTAAGGTGTGTAAACAGCGCGATTTTTGATCAGTGCTACTGATGATGACAACTTAGTTGTTGAAATACGTATTTAGCCATTTTTGTGCTTTAGTGTGGTAAGGTGTTTTAGTGTTTTTGTGTAGTTTCAAGCCACAGACTCCAAGTTTAGTTTCTTAAACATTCCAAGAATATATGTCGAATTAATTGGCACAATCTACTTGTTCATTGTGGATGAAAATACCCAAAGGAATTTTTTTGCTTGATATATGGTACTTTTATCAGATTCAACTGATGGCTCTCCTTTGTTTTCCAAGATATCATTTAAGTGCCCTTTTGTTTTAAGCAGAGATCCAAAAAATCTTTCCTTCTTTTCAAACTTTGGACCTAGAAATGTATTAAAGATTTCTACAAAAGACTTTTGTGAACCTTGATTGAATCACCACTGAAGTCACGGTTGATATTTTGCTGACAATAAAGTTGTAGCTAATTCAAAGGATTCCAATATTTAACAATATTTTCAATGATCGTTCATTCATCTTCAGAACTGTCTACTCTAGAATACGGAAATAAAATCGAAGTTTTCCTTTTTTGCTGTTTGGACAAGGAAATTTGGGGATGTTATAAAGTTTATTAATATGAATTATAATATAAACATTATTACTTGATCTTGTTAAATACCCAATTGTCCCAATTCCTATGATATCAGTTCTCACATTTCGACCTGCCAGATTGTGTTTGTGATAATATTCATGAAAGAAAAAATAAATCAAGCTCTTAATACAGTAAATATTTATGCGCTATTGATAAATCTGTCGAGAATGCATAGTTTGCGATATATTTGAAAAAAAATTGTTATTAGATAACTTTTCATAACTTCCTGCACAATTTTTTTTATACAAAAATTATTCAAAATCTCTCTCTAAACACTTTCATACTGTAAATTAGTCTTAATATGTTCCATATAAGACGTATGATTTGCGATATATTTGCGAAAAATTATTTAAGAGTAAAAGATCTATATCTGGCAGAAATTTTGAAAAATGCTTTTTATAAAAATTTGGAAACCTACAGAATCTCGTGATCGAAAATTTTCCACATACAATTCTGGTTGAATGTTCGAAAATTCCAGTAATTGAATTTTTGTTATTTCATTCCCGGCCTTACTTCAGACCTCATAATTTGAGAGATATTTGAGAAGAAGAAGAAATGTGCTGATATTTTTGTTTGCATTGCACTAAACTTCAATTTTTGTCCTGTAAATGGATTTTGTCTCTTGGACAATAAAGTTTATTATTATTATTATTATTATTATTATTTACAAAAAAAAAGAACATTCAACAAAAATAAAAATGTTACATTCAAGCAGAATCTTATTTTTTATTTAAAACTTGTTCCATATTTTGACGTTTGATGAATAGGTACTTCTATATTCTTTATAAGTACCTACCTACTCTATATATGTACATACGTTAATATCATACGGTTGCAATAGTTTTAGTCGTTTAAGCACAATTGTGCCCTCAAACAGATATAAACACTGATAGGGAAGCATGCATTAACACAGACATCATTACAAACAATTCTATTGTAATTTGAAAATTTGAATTGTAGATCTAATTTAAAATTAAAACAGGGATATTTAAAAGCGCTTTCCAACAAACTAAAATCGTAACGGTTCCATGGTGTAATGGTTAGCACTCTGGACTTTGAATCCAGCGATCCGAGTTCAAATCTCGGTGGAACCTCTTTTTGTTTTAACTTTTCCTGAGAATTATTTTGAGTAAGTACATGCAGTATTTTTGCAAGTACATAGAAAAACATTTAGTAAAAAATCTTATAAATGTGTATTTCCTTTTTATTTAGTCTTTTTAAAACATTTATGCTCCAACTAACCAAGGATTTAATATAACACTATAAATTTAAATATAATTAACATTAGAATTTAAAATAATGTTGTTTAGGTACTATAAATTTGACAAATTCAAAGTTATTTAATGTTTACCTTATTTTAATGCATGCATTATAACTGATTAGAATAAATTTTAATACCCTTCCCTAAAGCTCAGCCATTGAACTAATTTTGTTTACTAAAATTTTCATAAATTACTTAATATGGATAAAAGTATCTTTTAAAGCAAAAATAAAAACGTTCTTATTGATGTTATATAATTTTATTTTTATAGGTTACGAAATTCGACAAAAATGTTTATTTTTATTTTTTTTATAATCCAATTTTTAAAGACAATTTTATATTATGCATGTAGATCGTATACAGCGAAATTCTTCGTTCTGTTCTGAATAAAAAAATGTATTGTTAAAATGTCGTATCATGATTCGTATGCGTTCAGAATGCATTTGAAAGAAACATACATTTGGCAACACTGTAGCCACATACCATTGTAATTGTAGATACCGCAATAATTTCCGTATTTCGATCTTCGAAAACATTTTATTCGTTAAATCTCATGTTTTACACTAAAAGAACCTCGTAAAAATAAACAAATCATGATACGACATTTTAACGTTTACATTTTTTAATCAGAACCGAACGAAGATTGTCGCTGTGTGTAGCTTTTGCGACAATTTATACACACACGTTAAATGTAAGTTTTCAGTAACAGATGAGAACCTGGAGCAAATCTTTTGACAAATTTCATGATGCTTATAACTTAAAATTGCATATGTTGAGGATCGAACAAATCATTTTCCTAATAAGTTTGTTCTTAAAGCTTTCATAGCAAGTACATGGAATTAATATGTATACAAAAATGAGGTGTGGCCACAACACGATTTCTTATACGTATGAGCGTTTCAAATTATAGAACTTTAAAAAAAAAATTATAAAAAAACTATTCAAAATCCAATTTCTAATTACTTCTATTTTCTTAATAAATCCTATAGAATGCATACTTCGCAAGATATTCGAAAAAAGTGCTACTCGCTAAGAGTAAAAGTGTTACTTCCGGTTTGAATTTTGAATTTTTTTTATACAGAAGTTATTGGAAATTATGTTCTAAATACTATACTCGTAGTGTACTTGCCTAGAAAGCATGACTTACGAGATATTTGCGAAAAACCGCTTTTCGGTAAGAGTAAAAGACCTACTTCCGGTAGGAATTTCGAAGAACTTTTTTGATAAAATTTTTCTCAAATTTAATTTTGAATACATTTGAATTCTTGATAAATTTGTCAAAACTTAGTAATTGGCGAAATATTGGCAAAATTCGATTTTTTTTTTACTGAAATAAACTAATCCTTCCGGTCTACCAATTTACTGAAAATCTAATCAGATCCCAAGGGGGAGATTATATTCGTAAATATAAAATTTGGGATTGATATATTCAGCCGATTGACAGCTATCGTGGTGACACACAGAAATTTTTTGAAAACCGCTTTTTTGGTATCAGGGGACTCCAAAACGTGCAAAAAGCTGAGGGTCGAAAATTTTCGTCATCACAATACTTCCTTATACTACGTATATGAAAGTAAAAGCAACATATTAAATGGATAATTCGAAATTGGGTGTCCTTGCCTTCCTTCTCTTCTGGTTGTAATTTGTTCCGAGAACCTTTCATCCACCGACATTTTACCGATGGACACCGAGAGTATCATTCTTATTACTTAATTATATTAGTTTATATGGTAGGTATTTGTAATTCTGCTGAAGTTTCATACATTTTCCTCCGGGAAAGTCCTTACTGTAAATATACCTCAAAGACAATCACAAATAATGACATATCTATCAGTAAAATAATTGTATCTAGGTAAGTAATATAGTATTATTGCAGAGTTATTGTTTTAACTGAATGACATCCTTTTGACCAGCTATTATTGTCGCCAATAAATATTCAGGTCAAACTATGTCAATTATTGGTATCAGATCAAGTTTTTCTTTTATGAAAATGAAATGTGTTAAATATGTACTTAGATGCTAGAACTAACCTACTATTTACATATACAGGCTGTTTAAAAAAGATGCGGCAATATTAAAGGGGTTGATTGTCCAGGTCATTTTATACAAAAAAGTTTATAATAAACAAGGTCCGCAAACGCTTCGTTACCGATCTACAGCGTGTTGAAGTTTAATTAAAAGAAACAGTAAAAATTAGATTTCTCCAAGACGGCATTAAAAAAATAGGACGCCGCTGATTTCTCTAAAAATAAAAATATGTTTCTATTCTTTGTTCAATTGTGAAGAAAAAAGCTCTCTTAACATTTTATCGTACGATGAAACGTTTTTTAGTAAAAAAAAACACATTTTAGTGCATGTACATTTATCATGCTTACAAAAATATTTTTAAACAGTCCTGTTTTATTCACTGACATATTGAATGACATATGATTAATAATTTTGTATGTGTCGAATTTGTCGAATTTCCTTATCATGAATCGCTATACAAATGCAGAGATGACCGACATGCACTACATTTATGGACTTGCTGATGGAAATGCATTAGAAGCTAGGCGGTTCTATACTGAAAGACTTCCTGGCCGTATTGCTCCAGATAGAAAAACTTTCGAAAGTATTCATCGGCGTCTTTATGAAACAGGCACATTAAGACGAAATGGAGGAGCAGGAAGGCCAAGGACAGCAAGAACGGTAGAGCTGGAAGAGGATGTGCTGGACATGATTGAAGAAGAGGTACTTCTACTCGAAAAATTGCTGACGCTTTGGATGTAAGTAATGGGACTATTTGGCACATTCTGAAGGAAAATTTGTTGTACCCATTCCATATACAACGCGTTCAAGCGTTACTTCCTGCTGATTTTCCACCTCGCATTGCATTCTGTCAATGGCTTTTGCAGAAAATGGTTCAAATCCCTCAATTCCTGATGTTGATTCTGTTCACCGATGAAGCGAATTTTTCAAGAAATGCAATACGCAATTTCCATAATAATCATGTATGGTGTGACGAAAATCCACATGAAATTGTTGCAAATCGGTTTCAACATCAGTTTTCTTTGAACGTTTGGCTTGGGATTGTGGGTGACTGCCTAATTGGACCGGTATTTTTACCAAGGAGACTAACCGGAGAGGTGTATCGCAACTTTTTGGAAAACACGCTCCCTGGATTTCTGGAGGACGTACCATTAGCAATTAGAGATGCAATGTGGTATATGCACGATGGCGCACCAGCCCACTTTAGTCAAGTAACTCGTGATTTCTTAACACAAGCATACGGAAATCGCTGGATTGGCCGAGGTGGACCACACTTATGGCCTGCACGATCCCCGGACTTAAATCCCCTGGATTTTTTCCTGTGGGGCCATTTGAAGTCATTGGTGTACGCTACTCCATTGGAAAACGTAGAAGACTTAAGAAATCGAATCATTGCTGGGTGCAACTGAATTGAAACCGATCCTGTTGTTTTTGAGAGAGTTCGCCAGTCGATGAGGAGAAGATTGGATTCTTGCATCCGAGCTCGAGGTGGTCACTTTGCACAGTTATTGTAATTTTTGCTTGCTAAAATTGTTGGTATGGTAAAATATTTGTTTTTGCCCTTAAATAAAATCCTTGTTATTTAAAAAAAAATTTCTGTAATAAATTTACATGCACTAAAATGTGTTTTTTTACTAAAAAACGGTACGTCGTATGATAGAAAGTTAAAAGAGCTTCTTTCTTCACAATTAAACAAAGAATAGAAACATATTTTTATTTTTAGAGAAATCAGCGGCGTCCTATTTTTTTCTTGAAAAATAACACGCCTAAAATTTCATTATGATCTTTAATGCCGTCTTGGAGAAATCTAATTTTTACTGTTTCTTTTAATTAAACTTCAACACGCTGTAGATCGGTAACGAAGCGTTTGCGGACCTTGTTTATTATAAACTTTTTTGTATAAAATGACCTGGACAATCAACCCCTTTAATATTGCCGCATCTTTTTTAAACACCCTGTATATATATTTATACGCAAAACGTATATGTATATATACATGTGTTGGGATACACATACACATCTAGTGTCATTACCGACAATCAACGCACAGACACCGTGTTTCGGCCTTTAAGGCCTCATCAGTGTACGTGCGACTGTCGGTAATGACTTTTAAACTAGTTTCGCTACTTATGTCGGCTTTGCGTGGAAAATGTCGTGAGAACGCTTTTGGGTGGCAGATGTCGCTGTGATGTTCTTACGACATTTTCCACGCAAAAATACACCACCTTGCAGTACCTCAGACAATATTGAATGTAATTCCGAAATTTCATTGCGATGTTCGACAAAGTAGTATTTATTGGTTATGTAAGGCTTTAAAACAAGGTATACCTTGTGTGGAAATACTTTTTTTTAAGCTTGTAATGCAGACCTCCCCATGCCAGACTTTATCAAATGCTTGTGTAAAGTCTAAAAACACAGCTAAGTAATATCTGTTTCTATCCAAATCCTGGTTTATTTGAATGACCAGTCTGTGAACCTTTTCTGTAGTTCCATAATTGCCAGCTTCTAAAATCGAATTGGCGACCAGGGATTATTTTATTTTCATCAAGGATCAATTTATATACCTACAATTCTTCCGAAAATATTCTATTAAAAGCTAGATTTGATCCATAAACGATAGTGCTTGCTTAGTACGTATTATACGAAAATAAATTCGCAAACATTGGGTATTCATTGGAACTACGTTACATGCATATTTGGCGTGATTCACGTATCTAAAGTCTAAACATATACATACATAAGCGTGCTCTTCTTATCATTGCATCGTCACTTTTACAATTTTAATTAAATCAAAGCGAATATTCCATCATCATCAAGTATGTATATCCGAAACAAAAGAGTGTCTCGCGCCCTCTCTATCTCTGTCCTTTTCGCTCCGTCTCACACGGACACACACAAATCCATAGACACACATTGAAACACGAAAATACACGGGTTATCGCAGTTCATGGCGCGAGCCGTGTAAAACGAGAACCCGTAGTAAATATTTTGCTGGCGGTTCTTCTGATGCCGAGGGACACAAGCTCAAAATTAATCGATCGGCGACTTTAGGATGTAAAAATGTCAACAATTCAATGGGAGATCTCATTCAGTATTATTCTAATAGCTATAAGGGGTGTCCCATTAAGAGCGCAATATTTAAAATGTGCCCTACATTCGTTTAGTTAGGTTGGCGGTACTGAAACTATAACATCCTATACATCTGTCATTATTGCGATTACCAAAACATGGTGCATTATACGACGGAACAACGCGTTGTTGTTGTGAAAACACATTATAAGTATGGAGAATGTTATGCGGAAACAGTTCGTAGACTTCGTGGAATTTTCGGTCGACGAAATGCACCTAATTTGTCAACAGTTCAAAGATGAATTAACAAATTCGAGGAAACTGGTTCGACTGTAAACAGAAAAGTAGCTCTACGTCGTCGTACCACCCGATCCCTCGAGAATATTGCAGTAGTGTGTGAAAGTGTTAACGAAGATCCAAACAAGAACTCACGCCAGCAGACCATGGCCAGCGTCGAGAATTTGTAAATTGGGTGTTGGAAAACCAACAAGAGGACGACAATTTTTCGAAGTCAATTATCTTTAGTGATGAGGCGCATTTCCAGCTGAATGGGTACGTGAACACTCAAAATTGTCGACTTTGGGGTGAGGAGAATCCTCGAGAGATTCATGAAAAGCCATTGTATGCAGAAAGAGTTACTGTCTGGTGTAGATTCTGGGCTGACGGAATAATAGGGCCTACTTTTTCGATAATGGTGTTGAACAAGCAGTAACCGTGAATGGCGTACGCTATCGCAGCATGCTGAGGGAGTTTTTGTTGCCACTGTTGGATGGAATGGATATTGAAGGAATGAGGTTTCAACACGACGGAGAAACCTTTGTTTGTTGCGAGAAAAATTTCCTAGGCGAATCATCTCACGCAATGGCGATCGGAATCGGCCCCCGCGCTCGTGCGATTTGACCCTGTGCTACTTCTTTCTTTGTGGGTACGTGAAATCTCGTGTCTATGCCAACAATCCACGAAGAATTCCTGAGCTGAAGGCGGAGATTGGACGTGTTATTGGCGAAATCGAACCACAATTATGCGCAAAAGTCATCGAGAATTTCGTAAAAGGAGCAAGAGTGTGCCAGCAGAATCGTTGTGGACATTTGTTTGATATTTTGTACCACGCCTAACCGCAGTGTGCGTACTTTATACAGAAATAAAAAAAAAGTAAAATTTTTGAATATATAAAGCATTTTATAACAAAATTAAATATTGCGCCCTTAATGGGACACCCTACATATAGTTCTTTAGAATGTTGGATTTTTTTTTGAGATTACTGCATATTTGTAACAGATTTAACATATTATAGCATACAAAGTATGGTAGATGATGAGAAAAAATATTACTACGATTGGATAAACGTGGAAAAAGGAATACTTCAGGGATTTGTCTTGGAACCGTTACTCTTTTCTTTCACTACGAGTGTCAGTTTTTTCTTGGCAAATTCCATTTTTGAGGCAGAATCATTCAGAATACCGATCGATTCACTGTTCGGAAAACTCTTTTCTTTCAACTCTTGCCTGACATGAAGAGCGAAGTGTGTAGGAGCTCTTATACCAGGTGTCTGTTTAAGCTCGGCCACCGGCCATATCTCGGCAACTGTTTATCGTACAACCTGGCGGAAAAAATCTTGAAAATAAAATCAATGACGGGAATTCCAACAAAAATATTTTTAAGTTTCCAGAATGATCGCAAGGGGGCGCAATTCTCAAGGTCAATTAAAAATTCGATAATTTTTCATTAAATTCTAGATTAAGATAGATTAAAATTTTTACCAGCAGCATTTTCAGACGTTTTTATACAATTTTCATTTGAAACTTTTTGATCTAAATCCCATACGAAGGGGAGGGTGGTATGTCTGCGTACAAAAGTAGGTGTAACTTCGGTTTGCCTCAACGGATTTTAATGTTTTTGGGCTCATTAGATTGAGAATTTTGCAAAGAATTGAAGGATATTTAGTACGAAATTACGTGGTTCTCAAAAATAATAACAAGATATAGTTATACGAAACCAATCCAGGAAAATAAAAATTTTTATATGTAAATTTATTTATTTATTGCGAGTAAAAATTTTATTTTAATTTTAAGAGAGTCTCTAGACAGTGTATAGTTCGCTTTCACTTGAATTTTCATTATACTCTTCCATAAGTATATTCATTTCAATTTTTTTACCGATTTTTTAATTCATGGCATATGTTATGTTAGATTCTCCTTTTAAATGTTTTCAAATTCTCTAGCTATTCTTAAATTTCATTAGATTTTTTTAGATATTGAAATAAAATAATAACAGTAATATAATATAATAATAATAATAATAATAATAATAATAATAATAATAGACTATATAATAAACGCAAAGATAGTTTCAAATAATTTTTATTGTTTCACTCACAACAATATTGTTCCGCCAAACTTTGGCTTCATCAGGTGATGACGGAATAATGTTTACAAAATCATTACAGCGTTATATATACTTATTTTACATAAATGTCGGGGTTCAAATAGGGGGTGTTTTAACAAATTTAGAAAGACAGTAAAGGGGAGTGATTTAAATCTGTTTGTTCGTTTAGTGCCTGACCTATTTTCTTATATCTATTAATTTCTAAAGCTTCAAATAAATTAAGTTTTTTCCTTTATCTTGTACATGTAAAATTTTAAATTCTTTATTAAATTTATGGTTTAGTTCTATGCAATGGTTGGCAAATGTTGAATTCGTCTTTCTTTCCTTGTAGCTTTTTTCGTGTTCCTTAATTCTTTGTTCAAAAGTGCGTCCTGTTTGACCGAAGTACACTTTGTTACATTCACATGTTAACATAATATAGACTCCTGAGTTCGACTTTCTTTCTATTTTATCTTTGTCATTCTCTGTCTATATGTTAACATGTGAATGTAACAAAGTGTACATCGGTCAAACAGGATGCTATTCGATAAGAGTAAAAGTGTTACTTCCGGTTCGAATTTTGAAATTTTTTTTATACAAAAGATATTGAAAATTAAATTCTAAATACTTTTATACTCATAATGTATTGTATCCGTCTAAAGAGCATGACTTGCGAAATATTTGTGAAAAACTGATTTTTGATAAGTGTAAAATACCTACTTCCGGTAGGAATTAAAAAAAAACTTTTGTAATTAAATTTTTCTCAAATTTAATTTTGAGTACATATGGATTCTTTATAAATTTGTTTAAACTTAGTAGCTGACGAAATATTGGCAAAATTCGATTTTTTCACTGAAGTAACCTACTACTTCCGATCTGCCGATTTTACTGAAAATTTAATCAGATCTCAAGAGGGAGATTATATTCTTAAATACAAAATTTGGAATTGATATCTATAGCCGAGTGACCGCTATCGTGGTCACATACAGACACACACAGAGAGAGAGACACACTGACATTTTTTAAAAACCACTTTTTCGGTATCAGGAGACTTCAAAACGTGGTCATCTGCAGAAATCACGAGGTCGAAAATTTTCGTCATCACAATACTTCCTTGTACTACATATAAGAAAGTAAAATGAGACTTGCGGTCAACATTCTGAAGAGTTGTCTATGCAGATGTTGTCTAAATTGAATTATAAACTCATTTCTATTCTTCGTAAATTCTCGTAAAATTTGCAATTGAAGAGTCCGGTACAAAAAGGGGATAAGTCATGATACACCTATACCGGTATGCTCACTTTAACTGTCAATGATGTCATTGCGGAGCAAGTCAGATTGACAGTTCTCATATCGGCTGCATTTTGACACAGTTTTTAAGTTATTTTATCGTTTTTTTTTAAATTATGTTCTATTTAATATGCCACGTTGTGCTGTATACGGTTGTCGTGAATGCAATCGAAGAAGTAGAGATAGTCAGACTAAATATTACAGGTTTCCCAAGGAAGGGACGATACGAAATGTGTGGTTAATTGCGTGTAAAAGGCAGGATTTAATAATTTTGAAGAATGGTATATCCTGAAATCTGATTTTATCATTGTTCATAATAAAAAAATCAACTTATTTTAGCATGTATCTGTTCCGTTCATTTTAAGCGATCATGTTTTCATAGATCACTCCAACAAGAATTACTGCAATTTTCCAGTAAATCATACAGAGAGTTAAATTCTGATGCAGTTCCCAGATTTAAAGAAAAGACAGTTTCAAGCAATAAACAATGAGTTGAAAATCTTTAAAAAGCAATAAATAGCAGCTTTTATGAAACATATACAGTCAAAGTACTTAAGATCGAGCAGTAAAATGTGTGAAACATTAACATAGACTGATTTTGAAGCTTTTAAAGTGTCCGATGCTTACTGATCACCTATGAAAGTGAATTATTTGATTTAATACCTTTTCCAAGACTGTCACATTAAGAGCAACACATTTGTACATCTGCAAACATTCATACAGTATTTTAAGGAATTATATACATCGTAGCAACATGCATAGTTTTTTTGCTTATTAAGAATTGTTAACTATTTCGGGCTGCTTTTCGTTATAGTGAGAATAGTATTTGGATTTCAATTTGATACAGAATTGTTTAGATTTTTCTTTAATAGTTTTAAAAACATTGACTCAAACTGAATTGAAATAAAATTCTTAAACCATCAAAGTCGTTTTTCATATTAGCTACCATAATTAGAATTCGTACTTTCTACAAACATTTGTCCTTAATCTCCATGGTATCCTTCTTAAGCAACATATAATACATTATCTGCATTTTATAAACATTTGTATTCTGTTCAAATACAGTGTTTTTATCAAACACAAAAACAATCTTATAAAATCTCTTCAAATTAAAATTTTTGTTATGCATGATAATGATAAAAGTTAAGTTTGACAATTTTATTTTAACTTAATATTATTAGGTAAAATTTTGAAATACGTGACACTACAATTGTTTAATCTAGAATCAAGATAAATTTACGGCTTGAAGTTAGTTTTATGCTCTTGTATTTCAGTGGGTAATTTATAATTATTGGAAACAAACTTGTAAAATATGTATATTAAACATAATAACTCTAGCCAAGTTGTATTTGCTTCATTCAAATGTCGGTTTATCTTCTCTTCCATTACCCGAGACCCTTCTATTATTAAAAGTGATGTACCTGTACATTACCAATATCGAATACTTCAGATCTATGTGATTCACATAGGATTTACATGTGTGCAAAAGAAAATATTATATGCTTGAAACTATATGTTAAATATCTTTATTTACATTTTGGAAATGATTTTATTCACTAAATGAACCATTTATCAATACCTCAATTACAATTTTCAGTTTATATTTACACAGATCATTAATGCATAGCCTCGCGATAGCACAGTCTAACAATGAACTCACAAAATAAACTGTTTTGCATTGTATATTGAAAATGTAATTCAAACACATACAAAAATAAATTAAACATTTTAAATAGTTATGATTGCAGTCAAAAATATCACTTTGCCTGATTACTTCAATAATTGCTTATATTATTAATTTCTGGAAATACCATTTTTCAAATTTAATAAATCCTGCCTTTTACACGCAATTAACCATATCTTTCGTACCCTGTCTTCTTTGGGAAACCTGTAATATTTAATGTGGCTATCTCTACTGCTTCGACTGTAATTACGGCACCCGTATACAGCACAACCTGGCATATTAAATAGAGTATTACTTAAAAAAAAAACGTTAAAACAACTTCAAACTGCGTCAAAATGTAGCCCATATGAGAACTGTCAATCTGACTTGCTCCGCAATGACGTCATTGACAGCTAAAGTGAGCATACCGGTATAAGTGTATCGTGGGATAAGTCAATAAATTGACATTTTGCAAAAATGATGATTTTTAATTTCATTTAAACGATCTTTTTAATGTAATAAAACGAAAGAAGACAAAGCAGAGAACAAAAAAAAAACACACATTTTTTTAAATTATTTAAATAAAAACATTTAAGTTCACGAAAAATTCACTTTAGTGCAAAAACGGGCTAAATACAATTTTGCAAATATAGTCGGATCGTTTTCGCAACCGACATGGCAAAACTACGAACTAAAGACGCTCATTCAATACTACTACAAATTCCAGTCAACCGGAACAATTTTAGAACAATAAAATTCAAATAATTAATTAATATTTTAGGATAAATAGCTACGGCTAGTAAAATACTATTACATGAAAGTCAGTTAGAAATTAAATATTATAGATAAAATTATTAAATATTACTTTTCTATATCAATATTTTATTTAATACATGGCTATTCTGAGCATTGTTGTCAGATTTTTATTTTCACGGAGCGGATGACACCTGACAAGCGTAGCGAATATTAATGTGAATGACATTGTCATTCATCTTTATTATCACAATTTTAAGTCCCCCTAGAAAATTTCAAGTATTAAATCCTACACCGTACAAAAAACAGCTTAACACTGGCAGCGCGGAAGAACTAGTAATTTGTGATGGTAACCAGATGGCGATGCG
Source organism: Amphimallon solstitiale (assembly GCA_963170755.1). Taxonomy (NCBI): domain Eukaryota; kingdom Metazoa; phylum Arthropoda; class Insecta; order Coleoptera; family Scarabaeidae; genus Amphimallon; species Amphimallon solstitiale. Next base: position 92,999,046 of record OY720678.1, read on the forward strand.
AGTGTGTCGTTAAGTTGAAGCAGAAGTGATCCCAACTATCGCAAGATTATTTGCAATGTACATGAAACTGAACAAAGAACTTTTATTACACATAATTACATGACCTGTTTGAGATTTGACTGGTACATTGCATATTAGTACATGTTTTGCAGTTTGGATTTTATAACCTAATATCTGACAAAAGAATACAAGCTAAATATTGTCTGAACGTGTTTTCCAATTTACTTATAAAATGCATAAGAAACGCTGATTATTTTTATTCTAAAGCAAAACTTTCTTAAACAGCCTCATTGAAAACTAATCAGCACACTTTCCTGTTCAGAAATAAATCGAATATATTGATCTAAACCAAATTAAATAAGAGAAGGTAAGTTTTATTCAACAGAAATGTTTAGTTTTATTTGTAATTACTTTGTCATCTAGCTTAATCAACTGATAAAACGAATGTTGCATATAAAGAATTGGAGATGGATTAAATTCAGTATCTATATCAAAGATCAAAGACAGATTTCGGAATCTGTTAACATATTTGCTTATAATGCTTCAGCAGAAGATTACGATAGTTAAAATAATTTGTACTTACATTGATCTGTTGAAGAAAAATTCTATCTAATCGAAGAAGTAGGTGACTCTCACTAAGATTCTAAATGTTTGAAGATTACATACTGTTTAGAAAATTTTCAACTTTAAGAAGGTATAATTATGTTGACTAATAGAAGAATTGTGGATGATTGATGTCAACACCTGTCTTTCAAACATAGACGGAAAGCATAGAGAAACACTAGGAAAAGTTAGACATGACATATTGTACGAGACATGTGTTCCTATTAGTAACTATAACTTGTTAGGAAATTTAACTGTTGTGGAATAAAGTGTGCCGATTTTAAAATTAAAAAACTGAATTTAGTGTTTCTCAAAGAAATTGATCCAGAATAAAATAATGATCGAGTTTATTAATGTTACAACAATATAAGCATTTGCATAGGGGAATGCAGTTAAAACATATTTCTGTTAAATTATTTTTATAGTTTTTCGAAAATAACTTCTGTATATTTCCTGTACGCTTTTAATTTTGTAATTATTTATTGTTATGAATGGAATTAAGATTATATAATTTAAAAAATATGTGATGGTATTGTAATAATATTAATGTAGTACATTATAAATTGGGATAGTAAAAATACTTGTTCATTATTGTATTATAATTTAAAGTTGCTTGGTAAGTTGAATTCTGATCAGTAGCAAAGATTATACTCAACATTTGAAATACTTTAAGATGTTGAATTGTTTAATTCAGCATTAAATATAATCTTTAACTACAAGAAATGTATACTAGTTTAAAGCATGTTCACAGAACAATGGTATGTAATAAGACAGAAAGCTATCTAATCGAAGAAGCAGGTGATTGTCACATAATAATAAATGTTTGAAGATCACATGTGATATTTAGGAAATTTTCAAATTTAAGAAGGGTTAAACACGTTGACTGTAATAGAAGAATGGATAGAATTTATACTAGTTTAAAGCTTAAATAACTAATAATAATGAATTTAGCTTAATCAAAAATGTGTGATTAGCATGCAAAAACTATGTTGTAATCAATGATATACCTGCGAGAAATGTTTCAAACAAGTTACTTTTAGTATGTCAGTGAGTATGGTAATAATTATAGTGAGCAGTAAGAATCTGACAAAAATAGTTATTTATGTAACAAGTCAGTAAAGTGATACTTTATCGAACGAGTCTGATTTACGAGCCAAGCGAGTGAAGCGAGCGCGGCGAGTAACAGACGAGTTCGGTAAAGGTACTTTACTGACGTGGTGCATACAAAATTTTATCGCCAACCGTGAAAATTGTTAATTTAAGAAATAAAGATATAATAACTTATGACAGTTTATGACAGTGACAAACGATTTACTTTTAAAGTCATCAGTCATGGCTACGCTGACAGATATTAGCGGCAGGTAAAGTACTTTATTGTACAGTACGATAAAGTGTTTCTTTACCTCCGTAAAACGCTATGGTAACGCATCACTTTACTGACGGTTGGCGATAAAAAGTTTTTATAATTGGTGTAATACTTTTCTGACCTTCTTGTTGTTGCATGTAAAATTACTTTAATGTTAATGCATTTAATGGATATATCTTTATTGTCTATAGTAAAACTAACTGGAACATATTTACTTAATACATTTCTGAATTTAAATGAACCCCAAAAGTTCAATTCTGTCTGAAAATCTTACCTTTATTGTACTTATATTTAATTATTAACAGCAGACAAATTCATACAAATATAAAATAATCATTATATTCGGTTTCTAATAGTACTTAAGCCAAATTATTATCAAAATTAATATTACTTGACAGATCAAATTTTGCAACGTCTCAAATTTGACGCCATTTTAATTTTGGTGGCGCATATCGGTTGCGAGAGCGATTCTAGTATATGTAGTTTGTCTGCGAGTTGGAGCGGCGCACCCAGACTTTTACTCCGCATAAACTGGTACATAAACGGTAGGGTAAGTTCGCCTGTAACAGGCCACCATCCAATAGTCGGCCACTGGTGACTTTTTTCAAGAATAACTTAAAATTAAGGCAAATATTACTACTTCTCCACACACCTGAAATCTTACATCTTCATACAGTGCGAATATCAATTTCTCATTCCCGTATATAAATATCTTATTCCTGTAATTCGCGCGCAAAATATAAGTGTCGTGTGCTGATTGGAGCACCGATATATTTAAAAAGTGGTAAACTTAGGTAGTCGGAAACATATAAGTAAGTTAAATTTTATTTATCATTATTAAACCCGATTCGGTGGGTTTTCGGGGATGAACAGAGTTTGAAAACACTTCTATTCGGCCAAAAAGGCATGAACTATAAACTTTTAAATTAGAAAAGGCATAGCCGGTCACTCGTACAAAGATTTACTCTTGTATCTAGTAGTCGGCCTGGGGGGTCTGGGGGGGGGGGCTGGGGAGCACATTACTCAAATTTTATTTTCATCTTTTTCCTACTTACCTATTACATGTTCGTCTTATTCGCAATCATATAAAGTTTCACAAGCTGATTCTCAACACCAGTAATCGGCCGTGGGCACAGTCAATAATAAAAATGTCTTGCAACATTGAAAGCAACGGGCGACCACTAGCATAGACGTCAAATGCTGATTTTGCCATTTGTCGGCTATAAGATAATAGGTTGTTTTCAGTGCTATTTTCGGACCGAAAATTTGAAAGTACTCATCTTCAGAAGATGGCAACCCACCAAAAACAAAATTCTTTGCATATTCTGAGGATAATATGCAAAAGGCGTTGGAAGCAGTACAAAATTATTCAAAAATCCGAGTATCTTGCAGACATTTCGATATTCCTTGAGCAACACTACAGGGCCGGTTCAAGGAACGAGCTGCCAACAAGCCACGAAGATCCATATTTCAGTGTTGAAAGTGAAATGAAAGTAGCCGAATGGATAATTAGACGGAGAAAACCTTAATAAAGAGGGATTGAAACTAGAAAAAATAACTTTAAAAAAATTGGAGGGAGAAAATTTAGGAGAAGAAATTTAACTGAAGAAAAATTAGAGGAAGAAAATTTGGAAAACGAATAATTAGATGAAGGAAAACTGGATAAAGAAAAAGTGGACAAGTAAAATTAGATGAGGGAAAACTTGACCCAGGCCAAGCATTCGTAGATATATTCATAAAGCATTTGAAGTATCCCAAAATACTAGAACAATCTAAGAAACCAAAGTCGGGAGTATCCACGAGCGCCAAAGTATGAAGAGAAAGATAGACAGAGGAGAAAGAAAAATGAAAAAAACGGAAAGGAAATGAATCTGAAACCAAAAAGAACACAACATCGAAGAAAAACGTTCTTACCAAAATAAAAAGAAACCAAGAACCAAACGTGCAACTGGCAGAAGTTCGGTGTCTGCGAAGAAGAATTGTACAGTGATGCCGAAGAAGATGACGAAAATGTTGGATGTGATACTTGCCCAAGGTAGTTTCATTTAAGTACTAAGCTTGTAGGACAGTCATATGAAGATGTTAAAAATCAAGATTTCTCCTGCGATTTCTACTGACGATGAATAATTTAAAAAGCATTAAATATTGAATTTTTGTATTTACAATTATCATGACAGATTTAGATATCTAGTTATTAATTTTTTTCTTCAAGAGTTCATTTCTGTTTCTTGTGAATCAGAAAATAATGTTATTTTTATTTATTTATATGACTATTAGGGATTTAGTGTTTTTTTGTTACCTTATTTACAGAGAACTTACTCACTTTCATTGAAAAGACAAAAAGCAAAACAAAACTAAATTCAATTTATTTGGCTATTTCCCATTTACTTCAAATTTGGAAACAAATAAAATTTTAACAAATAAGTCCTTGTATAAGAAAGAAGTTCCTACGCTGAAAACACTCTGTATATACCTTCACTATTAGCTGAATAGGTTGCATGCGAATTATATTACTGAGTCCAATCAGCAATTTGACGGTTAAATGATCATTTAGCGGTGAAAATTATCGCGTTATTGCCGTATGACACCGTTAGCAAATAAACATGTAAATATAGTGCTCAAAGTACAAACTCACTGACGCTTTCACTCTCCCTGTTGCAGGAGTATTAAACGAATTTAAACCAATAGGTACCTCGTAAATTATAACTATCAAGATCCTCACGCGCCAAGTCTACTAGTACAAAACATTCCGATATTAGTCTTAATAAATATCGTATCGCAATTATGACCATTATTACAGACAAACCTAGTTACTATTTCAAATTTAATGTACATAGTTTCGTATGTGTAATATTACATGACAAAAAAAATGGGTGTGCTTAAGACCACACGGCAGAAGTGAAAACTTCATCAAGACGAGGTTAATAATACGAAATACAACTATTTTTTTCGTTCTATATTCATTTACATTTTCCATTTTCCATTTTCGTTCTATATTACATATAAAAAATATATATTTATTATTATTGTGTATACATTATTCTAGTACATTTGGCTCGGTCTGATCAAGTTTTCACTTCAAAAATTCATACGTACGCATGTATACACGGTGACCAGAAAAATGCGGACAAACGCCAGGTAGAACGATTCTTTGTTCAATTCTGAGGCGATAATCTTAATCCAAAAAAGTTATACGGTCCTTCCTTACGGCATACGAGACCATCAAACATTAAGTTGTACGGCTAAAATTTAGCAAAATTCGTCAAATTTATCTATGTAAAATCATTGTGGTGAAATTTAGAAATGGAATTATCTCAAATGCATTGATGTAACTAATCGATTAATACCAATGGTTTACAAAAAAAAAAAAAAAAAGCACTGTACTACTTTTTTCAATTAAGATTGTCAACTCAGAATTAAACAAAGATTTGGCCTGCGTGGCGTTTGTCCGCATTTTTCTGGCCACCGTGTATATACAAATAGACGATATGATAATTCTCATACGAGTACCCGCGCTAGTCTAATGGTAACGCGCCGGCCTCATACCCGGGCGGCTCGGAATCGCATCTGCACCCGGACAAGAATTTTTCAGAAAATAAAAATACAATATTTCGCGTATTTATTCTAAATTTCAATTTAATTGAAATTAAATACCGCTAGTTAGTGTTATAATACAAAGCCGAGCGTGAAACCGTTGCCGAGCGAGTATAGCAGAGACCGCTCCCTTAGTCGAATCGACTCGAGCCGACTTTACCCGAACGAGCGTTACATTCCGAGCGTGACGGCTCAGTCTCGTTCAGTGCCCAACAACCAATGCATCAACGCGCCCATAGAAGTTTTCACATCAAAAACTAATTGGAAATAATACAGGCCAACAACAAACAAAATTTCGGTGTCTCTAATTTTAGAACAGTTTTTAGCTATCTTTTTGGGGGCACTGAATCTAAATATGAAATCAGTTCTCTTATCTATCTGCATTACTTTTTTAGATCAGTATTTTTTTATCGAAACTGAATCACATATAGTACAAGGAATGGTTCCTGTATATTTGTCCTAATGTCAGTCTGACGTCCAGTTAGTTCCAGGAAAATCCATCAGACGGTGTAAGCATTGTCTCTCCGCAAGGCCAACTGGATCACGCAATCGCTGCGCGATGTATGGCCGTCACATGACTTCGATTTACATTGATGAATTTGATTCTGCTAACCTCAAAATATTGATACTTATGTAACGCCATCTAGTAGTACCCAAAAGAAATAATTTCTGAATTTTTATTTAAATAAACCTTAAAATAACACTTTAAACATTAACTTTACAATAATTAATATTAATAATTTTAAAATAATGAAATAGAATGAAATAAAATGAAAAAAGTGTGACTGAAAATGAAGTTCTTGGGTAGTTTCAAGAATAACAATTTTATACTTACATTTATAATTTTTATAACAATTCTTAAGGAATCACTAATTAGGGTTTATATACATCGTAAAGTGTTTGTTTGAATTTTGTATATGACTTCTTGGATTTTAAAAAATGTTGCGGTTCTAACGTAATTAGTTCTAGTTGAAATGTGATCATACTTTCCAAGATTGCAAATAAGTCTACAACAAGAATTTTGCAGCTTTTGAATTCGCAACTTACCCTGCACAACCAAACATGGATTTCAAATATGCCTTTTGGCATATAACACTCTCAAGGCTCCGTAGGACTTTTTTAATAAGTAAGCAACATCCTTCCTTTTGCATTTTGTTTCACAAGTAAGAAACATGTTCACAAGTAGCCCAAGATCTTTCACAACATCGACAAAAGGTAAACGATTATTTGAAATTTGTAAATGTAAGTTTGATTTTAAAAAATCAACACGACATTTAGAACCAAAAAACAACACATTAGTCTTCTGCGAAATAAGAAGCAAGTTCTGTTCAATAGATAACTTAGTCACCTTAAACAAGTCCGGATTAATATTATCATCCCCTTTGGTACTCGTGAAAAGAAAATTAATGAAATAACTGTGTGTCATCTGCATACGCTTGGACATTACATTATTTAACAGATGATAGAATGTCGTTAGTATAAATTATTAAAAGCAGCGGACCTAGGATTGGACCTTGCGGAACTCCAGATACGCGTTTCGGTGTGTTCTTCCAGATAAGTAGGATTGTAGGAAAACCAGCGAACCATCGCAAAATCGTGTCAAATGCTCTTGAATAGTCCAAAAGAATAAGCACATAACTCAATCCCTTATCAATAGACGTCATTATGTCATTCCCCAAATAAGCCAATGTAGTAGCGGTACTGAAGCCCTTTCGAAAACCAGCTTGATAAGAGAAAAAGCAATTATTGGCAGTAAAGAAATTGCAAATCTCATTATAAAGAACTCTCTCTTATTATTCTCATTCATAAATTTTGTAAAAGATGTCAGCAGTGGTGTTCAAAATGTATTTTATTTTTGGTTCTTTTTACTATAATTGTATTTTGCTTTTTGTGTACCTTTTTGAACAATTATAATTTGTGTTCAATTAATTTTCTTTTCTTTTTTTTTTGTTTGATAATAAAGTATAATTTAGTCTTCCAACGCAAATTTGTATATGACACGTAAACCAAAGTCAATAAATCTTAAGTTATAATCAAATTGATATAAAATTATGCAACAATTTATTTAATTTGGTTCATTAAAATACAATATTTTAAAAAAACTAGTCGGTTATTTACATTTCTTGTAAAATTGACAAAATGTCGCTTATGTCGTTTTGGCAAAAATCCGTCGATATATTCTCATTAGGTGAATGCTAGCGACAATAATATAATTTATAATAAACATGTCAAAATCAACAGTAAAAATGAGGTGTGGCCACCACACGACTTTCTTATACGTATGAGCGTTTCAAACTATACAATTTTAAGAATTTTTTAAACAAAACTTATTCAAAATCCTATTCTAAGTACTTTCATTCTCTTCATAAATCGCTATAGAATGCATACTTTGCAAGATATTCGAAAAAAAGTGCTACTCGCTAAGAGTAAAAGTGCCACTTCCGGTCCGAATTTTGAAATTTCATGTATACAAAAAATATTAAAAATTCAACTCTAAATGCTTTTGTACCCTTAATAAATATATATAGAATGCATAATTTATGACATATCTGCAAAAAATCGCTATTCGGTAAGAGTAAAAGTGGTACTTCCGGTCCGAATTTTGAAATTTTTTTTATACAAAAGATATTTAAAATTATAATTTAAATACTTTTATACTGGTAATGTACCTGCCTAGAAAGCATGACTTGCGAGATATTCGCAAAAACTGATTTTCGATAAGAGTAAAAGACGTACTTCCGGTTGGAATTTCGAAAAACCTTTTTAAGATAATTTGTCTCAAATTTAATTTTGAGTACATTTCAATTCTTTATAAATTTGTTTAAACTTTGTAATTGACGAAATATTGGCAAAATTCGCATTTTTCACTGAAATAAACTGCTACTTCCGGTCTACCGATTTTACTGAAAAACTAACCAGATCTCAAGAGGGAGATTACACACTTACATACAAAATTTAGAATTGATATCTACAGCGGTTTGACCGCTATCGTGGTCACACACAGACACACAGACACACAGACAGACAGACAGACAGACAGACAGACAGACAGACAGACAGACAGACAGACAGACATTTTTTAAAAACCACTTTTTCGTTATCGTTTCGACTACGTATAAGAAAGTAATATACTACGTATAAGAAAGTAAAAAATGAGGTGTGGCCACCACACGACTTTCTTATACGTATGAAAGTGTTACTTCCGGTCCGAATTTTGGAATTTTATTTATATAAAAAATATTCCAAATCCAACTTTAAATACTTTTGTACTCTTCATAAATATATATAGAATGCATAATTTACGACATATTTGCAAAAAACCGATTTTCGATAAGAGTAAAAAACCTACTTCCGGTAGGAATTTAGAAAAATTTTTTTAATAAAATTCTTCTCAAATTTAATTCTAAGTATATATGACTTCTTTATAAATTCGTCTAAACTTAGTAGTTGACGAAATATTGGCAAAATTCGAGTTTTTCACTGAAGTAAACTACTACTTCCGGTCGGCCGAATTTTCTGAAAATCTAATCAGTTCTCAAGAGGCAGATTATACACGTAAATGCAAAATTTGGAATTGATATCTCCAGCGGTTTGACCGCTATCGTGGTCACAGACAGACAGACAGACAGACAGACAGACAGACAGACAGACAGACAGACACACAGACATTTTTTAAAAACCACTTTTTCGGTATCAGGGGACCTCAAAACGTGGACATCTGCAAAAATCTCGAGGTCGAAAATTTTTATCATCACAATACTTCCTTATACTACGTATAAGAAAGTAAAAGCAGAAAGAGAATAGGAGCAAGTAATGACCCCTGTGGGACTCCAACAGGGACAGCCAATTGACAATAAGATAATCTTGTCATCAACACTAACAAATCCAAATATATAAATTGCTTGTTTAATACTTGGTTAAATACTCAAAGATACTATAATGCTTTTTCGCAGCACTGTAAACGTTATTATTATTGTTATTAATTTGTCGTTCTTGATCTGATAATGCATGATGTAATGTTATTAATTTAGTGCGATTATATATACATTATACATTTAACAAGGATAATTTCCATTCTAAGGCACATTATTTGTCTGCACAAGTTTCACATTTGACCTTGTTTATTTGTTTGGAGTAACCTCAGTCCAGTAAAAAGTTCATTGTTTAGACAGTGTAAACAAAATGATGCATGTAATTAAAAATACGCTCATACATACATCTGCATCGTGTAAATGCCTGTTAATCTGAGTAAACAAGGATTTAAATTGTCTCTTCATCAAAATGGAATAGTTTGTTGTCGATGAGCAGATTTTGAAATAAGGACGTTTTGTGTGAAATCCATCCAGTACAGGAAGAGTATATACGTTAGAAATGTGCATAAACGTGTAGTATAATGTGTGTCGTATGTGTAGAAAATTTTATGGTTTATAAAATTATGTCAATATACGAATTATACGCACATATTTTTAATATGTGCTTGCAAGAAGGAATATTTCGTCAGGAATGGAAATAAAAATCGCCAAAATGGTTTGAATTAAAAAGAAGGATTCAAAGACGACAATAGAAAGCTATGCTTGTATCCTATATTACCGAGAGAGTAATTAAAAATAATATACTAACTTTTTCCGAAGAGAGAGACATATCTTCAAGAAACAACAATAATGGATACCTTAAACTAATCAGTGATGTCACAACAGCAACAAGTAATGAAGAAAGTTGTAAGTTAACAGCCACCATGAAGGTTTTTATTTAAACAATAATTTATATACAGCGTGTGTATAACATGGCGCAAAAGTTACACGCATCGACATTCTTTGTTCCGTTCTGAATAAAAAATCTTAATGTTAAAATGTCGTATTATGCTCCGTAAGTGTTCAGGAACCATTTGCAAGAAACATACATTTGGCAACAATGTGGCCGCATACTATTGTAATATTGTAGATACTGTAATAATTTTTGGATTTCGATCTTCGAAAACGTTTTAATCGTTGTTAGTATTATCAGACTAGTAGAATTTGTCAATCTCTTCGAGCTTGAATCCGCATCTTTTGCATCCGTTTACAGTTTTATTACAATATCCTGTAAAACGCGAGCATTTCCATGAGGATTTTTATATCTGATTTACTAAACTTTTGACGCTCCCCGTATATACGTCTAATTTTAACTTTTGCAAAAACTGTCAGAAGTTAGTTGACTGACGTTTATTCGTTTCTATAAACTTCAAAAATCTATTGAGAGACTTAACTGTCAAATTAAATGTCATTGTTTGCATAATTAAATGCGGCAATTGCGTGTAGTATTTTTTTTTGGGATCAAGGACTATTTTTATAATATAAAATACTTGTTATTGTTATTATCATCCTTACATGTGATTGTAGAATTTATTTCTATTGACAATTTATAGTAATATAGAGTGAAGGATGGGAAATATTTCATTAGATATTAGTGCCTCCCGCATAGAACAAATACATATAGAAAAGAACGATACAATAGTACCTAATAATTGTTAGTAACAAAAATACATACCTAATAGGTATCTCATTTCAGTAAAGTATCACACTTGAACCAGAATTTTATCATTTCTTTGCCATTATGATCTATCGGTTGTGTCAAATACCATTAGCCATAGAAAATCAGTTTATACGTATGTATAAGTCGAGTTCTGATCCTCTTTCCGCACGCTAAACCTCGATGGCGTGAAATTTGTTCGTCAAAGTGAAACTTTTGCAAATTTTCCGTGCGCCTGTCATATCTGGTATTTATTACGATTTTTAACGTGTAACCAATTCGAGTCGATTTTGACGGTTCGGTTAAGCTATTTTGACTCTGGCGATTAGAGCGGGTCACTCTAATGGCTTTTAGTATATATAAAAAATAATTTTTAAATCTAAACGTTTTAAATTTAACACGTTACGCGAGGTATGATTTCCTCTTCAAATTATTTATTGTCAAAATAATACGTATTAAAAAATGTTTAATTACAACAGGAGTAGTTCTTTGCTTGGGCATTTATCTGACAGTAAATCACTAACACTATTACTTACGTAATTATTGGAATTGAAAACCATTTGTCTCTAAGCATAGTTACAATCTATGAGGTATCGTTTGTATTACTTGTTCAAGTCTTTTTGGTACAATTTCCAATACTGCCGCGTTAAGTCTGTCTGACTGACCTTGAGGAGGCGTTACATAAACTTTCTCCTTGATGAAGCCCCAAACAAAAAAGTCTAAAGGATGAGATCGGGAGATCTCGCAGACCATAAGATAGAATCACCGCGGCCAAGCATCTGTTTGGAAAGTGCTCATCTAACCATTCTCTTATATTATGAGCAGCAGCTTCATCATGCGTGTAAGTCACGTTATGGCGTATTTGTAATGGCATCTCGTAAATAACTTATTCCATTACATTGAGGTAGCCATTGGCATCCAGACGATTTGGTAGATAAATTGACCCAACGACCCGGACATTTATTATGCCCAGCCAAACGTTAATGGAAAACCTCCTTTGGTCACCATATTTTCGAAATAGATGCGGATTTTCATCCGCCCAATGGTGAAAATTATGTGTCTAAATTACATCTCTGGTAAACATACTCTGATCGCTCCAAAGAATATGTCTTAAAACAGTTGTTATCTTCTTGAAACCTATTTAATATTTTGTTGCAAAATTTTTTATAGAGTGGCTGAACTATACAAACATAATATGGACGAACAAGGTTTTCTTGTAGAACAAACTGAATGGTTTTATTACTAGGGATATTTAAGGTTGAAGCTAACAGCGGGGTACTAACGGAGGGATCTTCCTGTACTTACTGCGTCTAGATTTTGCGCCTTTCTTTTGGTCGACCAGTATTAGCATTTCTTTTAGTAACCGAACGAGTTTCACGTAGACGTTGATCCAACCTTCAACACCCCCACTGGGATGTGTCCGATTTTGCTATCGTACGCGATATTCGTTTTCTGCCATTTTAGCATTTCCTTTGCAGAAGCCATACACCATGTACTTACGGGCATATTCATTAAAGGTAAAATCCATTATGAAGGAATAAGATGGCAGCAGAGACACGATAAAAAAATCAAAGCAATTCAAATAACCACGAAGAAGCAGAGTTTACACAAAATGAAACACGATAGTCGAATTAAATACACAGGTAAATGTCAAAATTTGAGAGTAATGAAATTGATTGAAATCACTTTGAAATACCAACTCATTGTTCTACAAACGTTGTTAATGTGTTTTTCGTGAAAGTACGTTAATGAAAAAATATTAAAAACAAACTTCATAAATATCATCAGTTTAGCAACGATGCATTTTTTCGTAAAAATGCCAAACGTTAATATTGTTGGTAAAGGAAGAATAATTGCTAATGCAGAAAATGGACCATCTATTACACATATTGCGCTACAATTCAACATTAATAAAAATACAGTGTTTAACATTGTTAGGGCATGGAGAGATGAAGGAAATATAAACAGAAATCTAGGATCAGGACGTAGAAGAATTTCAACTCTCGAATAAGATTTGGCTTTGGTGAATGTGTTAAGAGGGAATCTATTTTCAACTGTGATTCAGGCCGTTGAAGATATAAAAACTATGAAAAAGCGCGTAGTCCTATTCACAAAATAAAATAAGTAAGGGAGTCTGATACCAGATTTTCGAATTTTGAAAGAAAAGAGGACTGTTAAAATATCGTTTTTCCAATTATCTCGGCCAATTATGATTTTTTTTAAATACTTTGGAACATTTTAAAACAAACCTAGAATAACTGTCAGAATTTAGATTTTCGAAAAAAATGGGGCTAACTTCTCACTTTTGGGTAGCGCCCTTTTGCAATATTTTTTGATATGTAGGAGATACGGTTTTGATGTATTAGAACAATGTTGAGAACAAACCTAGAACAACCGTTAAAATTTTAATTTTCGCAAAAACGGATCCTGACTTCATACTTTGTGCTCGTTCTTCCGCATTTTCGCGTCTGATTTTGATTTTTTCTTTGAAATACTGTGGAACAATTTAGGAAAAATCTAGAACAACCGTCAGAATATAAATTTTCGAGAAGAGGGGCTAGCAAAAGCTTATTTTTTCCTATTACCTCCGTCAATTTTGAATTTTTTGGAACAATGTCAACTGTGATTCAGGCCGTTGAAGATATAAAAACCATGAAAAAGCGCGTAGTCTTATTCACAAAATAAAATAAGTAAGGGAGCCTGTTATCAGACTTTCGGATTTTGATTGATTTTAGTTATATCGAGCGATTATGACTTTCTCTTTGAAATACTTTGGAACCGTCAGAATTTCGATTTTTAAGAAAAGGGGACTGGAAAAATATGGGTTTTTCCTATTATCTCGGTCAATTATGATTTCTTTAAAAAATACTTTGGAACATTTTAAAACAAACCTAGAACAACCGTCAGAATTTAGATTTTCGAAAAAAAGGGGGCTAACTTCTCACTTTTGGATTTCGCTTTTATATATATATATATATATATGTGTGTGTGTAAATTTGAATTTTAATTATTTTTAAAATTCTGTTTTTCTCAGCGTAGAAATATCTAAATTGATTTTTCTGCTTCGCGCTGAGTAAATTAATTAGGAAATTTTATCACAAAAATTTCCTAATTAATTTACTCAGCGCGAAGCAGAAAAATCAATTTAGATATACATATATATATATATATGTAAGAGATACGGTTTTGATGTATTAGAACAATGTTTAGAACTAACCTAGAACAAACGTCAAAATTTTAATTTTTGCAAAAAACGGAGTCTGGCTTCATACTTTTGGCTCGTTTTTTCGGATTTTCCCGTCTGATTTTGATTTGGTTTTTTTTTTGAAAAACAATTTAAAACAAACCTAGAACAACCTGGTCAGAGTTTCGATTTTATAAAAAGGGGGGGGGGTAACTTCACGCACCCTAGATATTGAACGGGCGAGCATACGGAACAATTAATGATGATTTACTTTCATTTGAACTCTCAACGTGAACAGTGAACAGTCAGCATGTGTCAAGTATATTTTATAAACACTGCAATATTGCTTCTATGGAGAAGATGTATGTATTTTCTTACTTGGTAAGTATGTGTTTCTCTAGACTTATTTTGATTCACTTGTGAAAAATATCAATTTGGGATGTATTATGTCCTCGATACGTCCCTGGAATTGACGTCATTTAAACTTGACTGCCGATCTCTAATAATAATTCAATTATTTAAATTAAAACATGTAAAACATAGCTGAAATTTCAATATATAAATATCATTATTTCCATATTTTGTCCGCACCCTGTATATCAAATTCCGTTCGAAAATATACTTACTGAAATGAGATGATTCGAATGCAATTTGAATGTGTTTGTGATAGACTTATTAACCCAATTTTAAATGTCAACGCGTGTTTGTAGAACGTAATTCTAGAACAGTTCCTAGCATTATGTTATTACTTAATAGACGCTTTCTGTCTGGTACTGCCGGGTTCACTTGTACTGTGATGGGTACATAGAATAAATAGGTACTTAGGTACATTATGTAGTTACATATTGGGTGTACCATAACAGTAATCTTAATGGGAACGAATTGAATCACCTAATAAAAGCATAATATATACCGTGTCTTCGAATACTTTCATAGTTAGAGACGGCCATGCTTTTTTTTTTCAATGTTGGCGACAGTGCACGTAATCAGGCACAAACGCATAATTTCGATAGTTGGGTTATGTCATGTAAATGTATGTAATAATTAATTATTTTTTGAGAAAATGTTTATTACAATAGTAAAAAATTAAAAGAAAATAATACCAAACCAGATGTTGTAGATGTTGATCATTATTTTGAAGACAAAGTTGAACTTTACGCTTCATGCTTTCAAAGCTATTTATTAGGATTTCTTGGGTTATGTCAGCACAAAAATTCACAATAGCATTACGAGGCTCTTGTATCGAAAAATTTGTTGCAAAAAATGTTTTCTCGAGATTTATGCGTTGGTGCATTATCTTACTGGAAATATTCTTCCGTAAGTTCAACATCATGGAGTTCATTAATATAAGGCTGTAATAATTCGTTTTGATATCTTTCAGCTGTTATGGTGTCATGAAATAATATAGGCCTCAAAAATTCGTCTTCTTGAAACTGCTATCCAGTCACCTACTTTTTGTGGATGTAGCGTAATTTCCACAAATTCATGAGGGTTCTTTGCAGACCAAATTCTCGTATTTTGTTTGTTTAAATATCCTGAAAGACGGAAGCATGCCTCATTCGAAAAGAAGCATTTGTCGAGAATGTCATTATTACGTATTTATGTTATTCAAAAACCATTGACATTGCTGTGTTCTGGTACCAAAATCTACCTGCTTGAATTTTATATGCAAATAACTTTAAGTCCTTTTTTAAAATAGTATTACATGTTCCCACTGACAATTTACCTTCTTGAGAAAGCTTTGCTATTGATTTTTTTGGATGAGTTGTTCATTCGACTTTGAATAGCCTCTACACGATCTGCTGTTCGTCGTCTAGGTGCTCAACCGCCAGGTTTACGAGTTATTGCTCCTGATTCACCAAATATAATCCACTGGTTATTGAAATAAGTGTTTTTCAAAGAAACATTACTATTTAAAGGAATATAATTATTCAAAAATGTGCAATCAATTGTTGGTTATGAATAATATCAATCAACCGAACATACAGATGTATTCAATATTATTTGTTATGATGTTTCACCTTCAATTTAAAAGAAATGTAACTATATAAATTACCATAAGTCGTATATTGTATTATCTAAAAAACCATGATGTAAACGATTTTTATTTTAAAATTCTCATATTTTTCTGATGAAGATATTATAAATAGTATCGAAACGTTAAAACGTTTTTTAATATAACCTTACCTTCATATAATACTGGAAGCCGATATTATATATATATATATATATATATATATATATATATATATAATTATATGTTCACTTCGTGTGTACTTTTTGGTAGTTAAATGAAAATGCTCCTGTAGAACAGGATGTAAATTTTTATTTTTTTATTGGGCTTCTTCAGTAATTTAATTACAAATAACTTAAGTCAATTATATACAAAACTAAAAGATCCCATCCCGATATCTAAACAATCACATGTGGTGTATAGTATCCCATGCAATGATTGCTCTAAAGTGTATATTGGTCAAACAAAACAGCTTCTTGAAGACAGAATAAATGCACGCAAACATGGGAAGAATCCCACTTCCTTAAAAAAACATAAGGACAAAATGCAACATAGTTTTAATTTCACAAAAGTCAAAATACTTAAAAAGGAAAACAATACAAAGGCCCGAAACATCTTAGAGATGATTGAAATTAAAAGAACAAAGGACACTGTTAATGACAGAAACGAAATTGATAGGTTATCGAGAATTTATTATCCGATATTATAAACTTTCGGAGGTAATTTTTATGAGTAACACCTGTACATTCTGAAAAATTCATATTGACAATATTAAAGTATAGATAAGTAGAAAACAACCATAGCAAAAACATACAACACGTGAAAATTTTTTTTCGCAGTGGCGTCTACTCTGATAGATCGAAAATTTTTATTTTATTTGTAAAAATCTTGGTCAGTGATATTCAAATTTTAAACTACGACTATTTATGTATAATTTATTACACTTTCAAATTGAAAACCATTTTACATAAATAAGGAGATAAGAACAAACAAAATTAAAATGTTACTCATAGGGAATATTATAAATTCCTTTTAATTAAAAACATAAAAAAAGGTTGTATTGACGCAAGTTATATGGAAGTAAGATGAGACCCTGGGAAGATACAGAGCAACGACAATACAGGGAATCGTCACGTACTAGAGATAATATGAGTTTTCCTTTATGATAAATGTAATATGTAAAATTAATTGTGTTGTGACCATTAAACAGTTCACTTCTTTGTAATTGTTAAATAAAGTACTTTTTAAAAACGCTAATCTGCTTCTGATTTATTTAATTGGCGCAGTCATCCGGATTTTAGTTTTACGAATTTTTATTGATCGGAAATTAATTCTAGTGATTTTAAATTCGGTGTGTGTTAACACTTTGAAGACACAAAGAACCTACAACAGAAGAAAGAAGCAGACGGAAGAGGACCGAATATTAGAGAAAATATAGACAGGCTACGGCACTTTAATAAGCAAAGTGGGTCGCTATATTCGTTATATCTAATATTCCTACGATCCGAAGCAAGAAAACATCTTTAACAGCCCAGAAGAAGGTAAGTACTGTTTGATTCACAATACGGTTCAACCCTTACTATTGTAGTAAAATTCCCTGTTAGTGACAATCCTGTCAATTACCCTTAACTGGTAAAACCTAATACTGACGATTTTGTCAATTACCAATAATTGGTAAGAATCCATTCGGGATAAATCAAAGAAAATAAAATTAATTACGGTTCAAAATGCCGGAAGTAAATTATACACTATTTAAAATAGAATTAGATACGATACCTACATTTAACGGCGAAAGCAGTAGTGTAAATTTGTTTGTAAACGCTTGCGATAAAATTTGCACAAAGTATGCGGACATACAGGATGTAAAGGACATAATTTTTCAAACTATATTAGGTAAATTAAGAGACCGTGCTCGAACGTTAATTTGTTCGAGAAATGAACTGAATAAATGGAAAATGGTAAAAGAAGCCATCTATAGTTATTTTGGTGACAAACGTGACTTTGGACAGCTAGTCCAGGAATTTAATAACACCAGGATAATGCCGAAAGAGGACCCCGTATCATTTGGACACCGTCTTCAAGAACTACTTTCACAACTTATGACAAAACTAGGTCAGACCGAAGACATAGATCACAAGAAAGAAAGAGCTGAAATATATGCTCAGACAGCTTTGGAAGTATACCTGCTGAACCTACCGGAGGATATACAAGTACATGTAAGACCACTTGTTCCTGACACACTAGAAGAAGCAATAGGTCAAGCTCAAGACGCCGTAAATTTCAGAAATCGATCACAAGCATTAAGAGGCATAAAATCCCCTCAACAATACCCACAATTTCATACTCATCAGCCCAAAAGAACATCCTATCAAAACTCTCCAGTTAACCCTCAATACACTCAAAATTATCGATTTTCAAATTTCAATCAAACTCCAAATGTTCCATTCCACACATTCAGACAAACATCGACACCTTTTCCTAGAGCTACAGTACCATTCTTTCCACGTGCAGAAACATCACAACAATTTCCAACAAATAAACAAGTATTCGGAACACCTAGAAACGTATGGGCACCAGGACACAATAAACCAACAACGCTGTCGAAACCAACACCTATGTCTGGAGTATCAACGATTCCACCAACACAACAAGACAAATTTACTAGACCACGTCAAGAAATGCATAACACAGAAGTTCAACCAGTCTTAGACGAAATCCAACCCATATTTAACGAAGAAAATGGCTTATGGTACGTCCCAGTATCACCCGAAGAGGAATTCAAACCGACCTACGAAGAAGTTTCTCAAGAAAATGAAAATTTTATTACACCTGCCTCACAGGAGAACTCAATAGACTAGCGAAAAATAATTTGCCTTACATACAAATTAAAAACCCGCCACTGAATTTACTAATTGATACAGGTAGTACAATTTCAATAATCGACCCAGTTGTTGTACAAAAATACTATTCAAATAATGTTTATAACGAAAATCTTGAAATTAAAACTGCTAAAGGAATCATTCCAATAGATAGGTATGCCATGATTCCATGTTTTGACGAATTAAAATGTAGCGGATATATAAAAATGATTATGTTAAAGTTTCACAACTTTTATGATGGTATTATAGGTCTCGAAGATTTAAAATCTATGCAATTCAACATTAACTTGTCAAATAATCAATTATTTAGAGACGATCATAAATTACCAATTCAATATAAAAAATTAGAAAATATTAAAATCCCTGGCAAAACAAAATTATTAAAAAAGGTATCAGTAAATTATATAGAAGGCGAAGTAATGATTAACACGTTAAATTCAGGTAATATACACATTCCCAACTGTATAACATCAGTACATAAAGGTGAAGCTCTTATAGAAATTCAAAATTGGTCAGATGACGAACAGTCTTTTAATATTAAACCATTACAAGTCACACCTTTAGAAAACTATCATATATTTCAATATAGTGTTCACGAAGAAAATTCAATAGATAGGTTAAATGGAATACTTCGTACGGAACACTTAAACGTAGAAGAAAAATCTAAACTCTTAGAACTATGTAAAAAGTATATACATTTGTTTAAAAAGACAGAGGATAAATTAACATTTACTAGTAACGTAAAACACGAGATCAAAACAAAAGACGAGGAACCGGTATTTTTACGGGCTAGACGATTTCCTCACGCGATCAAAGACCAAATTAAAGAACATATCGACAAATTACTTGAGGATAATATAATAAGACCCAGTCAGAGCCCTTGGGGTTCACCTGTAAATTTAGTCGAAAAGAAATTAGATGCGAGCGGCAAACGTAAAACTAGATTAGTAATTGATTATCGGGCACTTAACGAAAAAACTATTGATGATCGTTATCCGATTCCTAATATCGAAGACATACTAGATAAGCTAGGTAGATGTCAATATTTCACAACCTTAGACTTAGCGTCGGGCTACCACCAAATTCAGATGCACCCCGAATCAATAGCCAAAACCGCTTTCAATACCGAACACGGGCATATGGAATTCCTACGTATGCCGTTTGGATTAAAAAATTCCCCTGCGACCTTCCAGCGCGTAATTGATGACGTTTTAAAAGATGTATTAAATAAATTTTGTTTGGTATATTTAGACGACATTATTATATTTTCTCCGTCGCTCGACGAACACATCAAACATTTGTCGTTAATTTTTAACAAATTACAAGATGCTAATTTAAAACTACAACTAGATAAGTGTGAATTTTTGAGAAAAGAAACAGAATATTTAGGGCATGTGATAACTTCAGATGGTATCAAACCGAATCCAAAGAAAATCGAAATAATAAAAAACTATCCTTTATTAAAGACTCAAAGAGATATTAAATCATTTTTAGGTTTACTCGGTTATTATCGAAAATTTGTCAACAATTTTGCTAAAATCACAAAACCACTTACAAAATGTTTGAAAAAAGGCGAATCAGTCAAACATACACCAGAATTTTTAGATGCATTTGAAACGTGTAAAACTTTATTATGTAACGACCCTATATTAAAATATCCCGATTTTTCAAAACAATTCGAAATAACAACAGACGCATCTAACTTTGCCATAGGTGCAATATTGTCACAAGATGATCACCCTATAGCATACGCATCGAGAACTCTAAATCCAGCAGAGACAAATTATTCTGTAATAGAAAAGGAAATGCTTGCAATTGTTTATGCATGTAAACATTTCCGCCCTTACATTTATGCTACAAAATTCCTTATTAAGACCGACCATAAGCCACTGCAATGGTTATTTTCATTAAAAGACCCTAATTCGCGGCTAATGCGATGGCGTTTAAAGTTAAACGAATACGAGTATGAAATACAATATAAAAAAGGAAAAAACAACCAAGCTGATGCTTTATCTAGAATCAAAATTGAACGCACAGAAAATTACATAAATACAATTTCAAATTCAGATATAGAATCAATATTAGCAAACGACGGTGATGAACAAGTTCGACTAGATGTTCATGAATTAGACGAAATTTTGAATAGTTTACCTGAAAGACCTATAAATTCAAACGAACAAGAAACAGAAAGTACAAATAACACAATTCACTCTGATAACGGCAATGTGCAAATATCTATCCCATACTCAGACAAAATTCTAAATGTAGCGGATAATCAAATAATACTAGACGCCACACGTAATTTAAATACACCCATATTCATTCGATCCAAGATCTTTAATAAATCACGAATATTTGTAACACTACCTTTGTATGCACCACACGAAGTTATTATTAGGGCATTAAAAGAAAGTTTAACAACAGAAAAGAAAAACGTAATTTATTTTAAACATAAGAATATTGAGAGAGACATTATACAAATGATTCAAGAATCATTTACTAAATTAAAAATAGAAATTGTAGATAAATTCCTAGAGGACGTCGAAAAAGAAGAAGATCAAATAGAAAAGATAAAGTATTATCACGAAGGTAAAACCTCACACCGCGGAATTAATGAAGTTTGTCAATCGTTAAAACGAAATTATTATTGGCCAAATCTAGACAAACTTGTCACTACTTATATTAATAATTGCGAAACCTGCCAATTAGCAAAATATGATAGAATGCCTCAAAAGCCACCAATTTCCCGAACTTACACGCCTAAACGCCCATTTGAACAATTACACGTTGATTTACTTTTCATGAATAATAGAGTAATTTTAACTTTAGTTGACCACTTTTCTAAATACGGTCAAGCATATTTAATATCTGATAAAAATGCAAATACCATCATAAATGGTATAACTAAATTTACAAGCCATCACAGTTTACCTCACGTAATCATAGTAGATTCGGGTAAAGAATTCGATAACATATTGTTAAAAGAATTCTGTAAATTACATAAAATTACTTTACACATAACGGCAGTCGGAAACTCAAAATCTAATGGTATAGTTGAACGTTTTCACAGTACGTTAACTGAGTCGATTAGATGTAGATTAATAGAAAATAATAACCCCTTCGAAAATCAATTAGTAAACGCTGTGCTAGGTTACAATAATAGTATGCACTCTAGTACAAAATTTACACCGTTCGAAGTTATAAACGGTCATAGTGAATCAAACCTACCATTTGATATTAATGAAGAAAAATTGACACAACAATTCATTAAAGACCGAGCGGACGAAATAAAAAACATAAATAATCAGATTATCAATAATTTAGAAAAATCAAAAGAACAAATGTGTAATAGAGTCAATGAAGGCAGAAAAGAAATAGAAAATATAGAATTAGGTCAAGAAATATATATAAAACAGAAGAATAGAAATAAACTAAAACCCAAATTTTGTAAAGGCAAAGTAAAAGAAATAAACGATAAAACTATTACAACACAAAAGAACACAAAATTATCTAAAGATGTAATTAAGAAAAAACGAAAATTTACAAACACCCCTTTGTTACAGGATGAAGATAATTCAGATCTCCCTGGCAGTACTATTGATAAAACTAGTGACCAACCAACCACTAGTAAAACCAATTGAAAACTTCATATTACCATATAAATTAGGAAACGCAAGAGTAATACAAGGCTATCATAATTTTGTGTATAAAGTAGAAGCCACAAAACTTTTTGATTACATTCAAAATTTAAACGAACAAATTTCATACTTAAATAAAACACATTTACATAAAAATGCGTCGAGAGGCAAAACAATATATGAAAATAATTGGGGACATTTGAAATTAACTCTAAAGGGTTCAAATCAATCGGAGATGATATCCATAAATAATTTAATGGAACAAACCGCCAATAGTATTTATAGAACTGAACTAAAATTCGGAAACATTTTCCCTAACTTTAAAAGAACGAAACGTGCATTATTTGATGCCGTAGGTTATGTAGGGAATAAATTATTTGGATTAATGGATAGCGAAGAAAAACAACGTATCGACAATGCACTACAAATTATTAGCAAGAACGAAGAAAACATCCATAAACAGCAAGAATGGAATTTATCAATATTAAAATCAATGGCAAACAAAATAAATAATACATTTGAGCTTTTGAACCAAAACCAACAGAACTTAAAAAATAAAATTAACGAATTAACGATAAATATAGAAAGAATAAAATTTATCCAAATATTGCAAAATGTAAACGAAGAAATTATTCAAAATAACAATATAATATTTGACATTCTGAGAGAACTAGAAGATGCATTAATATTTTCGAATTTAAGAAAACTACATCCAGCAGTGATATCTATTAATGACATAAGGGAGATGAATTACCAGTTAAAGTCCCTATATAATCCCCAACAATTAATTAGTTTCACAAACGCATTTACCTATTATAACTATTTCCACATACATAGCTATTTAGATAACAAAGAAATCCTATTTAAAATATCTGTACCTGTATTATTCTTATCTACATATAATTTGTTTCACATTTATCCAATCCCATATAAAAATTATATTATCCCGTTAATCAAACCGTATTTAGTGATATCAGACAGTACATATGCGTCAAGAATCAATACCTGTCCCAAATTTGAGAAAACTTACGTATGTGACAGTGACCCTACGCCAAAGGACGAAAACTGTGTATTAAAATTATTGAACAATACGGAAAGCTGCCAGAAAATACCTGTCCACGTAGAAGAGCTTTTGGTACAACAAATTGGTTCCGGTGATATTTTAGTGTTTGCACCTAACGTAGTAAAAATGTTTTATAATTGTGACGAAACAGGAATCATAGAAATTAAGGACAATAATTTGATTAGATTAAAATCAAACTGTATTGTTAAAATTAATAATGAAACCATTAATTATAAAGAAAGTTTAGTTAAAGGAGAAATATTTCATTTACCAAAATTGTATATACATTTAGAGAATTTATCAATTTCAAATCACATGAATTCAATAAAGTTAAATAAAATAAGTTTATCAAAATTTAACAAAATGCAATTAGAAATAGCTAGTAGAGAGATTCCAAAATTAGAAGGAATTAATCAATATCATCATTATGGAAATTCAGTAATTGTAATTGTATTATTGCTTGTACTATTTAGTGTAATACTTGTAAAATGTTATATTTATGTAAAAGACAAACATTCTGGAGTTCCAAGAATTTCAACAGTTCCTGTCGAAGATCGCCATGAACCGTTCTAAAGCGGGGAGGAGTTATATGGAAGTAAGATGAGACCCTGGGAAGATACAGAGCAACGACAATACAGGGAATCGTCACGTACTAGAGATAATATGAGTTTTCCTTTATGATAAATGTAATATGTAAAATTAATTGTGTTGTGACCATTAAACAGTTCACTTCTTTGTAATTGTTAAATAAAGTACTTTTTAAAAACGCCAATCTGCTTCTGATTTATTTAATTCGCAGTACTATTTTTGTGTGGTAAGTTTTTGGTTTAGAGACGTGGGAGGAATAAATATAATTCTAAATATGAATGTTATTTGCAGGATTATGAATTAATATTCAGAAGAATTTTTAATGTGTTTGTTGTGTGTTAAAAATTGTAAAAACAGAAGAAGACAATAAAAAATTTGTGGAAACGTCTTTATACAAAAAATGTTTTTTTAATGTTATTAATGTTTAATTAGTTGGAAAACAAAGGTCGCTATTACCAAGAAAAAAAAGAATTAATATATTGAAAACAAACGAGCAAGAAACAATAACATATTTATACATATATATAAATATATATTGGCATGTGAATTAAAAAAAATATATCTATATATATATACCGGGTGTCTGTTTAAGCTCGGCCACCGGCCATATCTCGACAACCGTTTATCGTACAACCTGGTGGAAATAATCTTGATAGTAGAATGACTACACGAATTTCAACAAAAATATTTTTAACTTTCCAAAATGATCACAAGTGGTCGCAATACTCAAAGTCAATTAAAATATCGATAATTTTTAGTTAAAACCTAGATTAAGATAGATTAAAATTTTTACTAGCAACCTTTTTAGACGTTTTTATACAATTTCAATTTTTTGATCTAACTCCCTTACAGAGGGGTGAGTGGCGGGGGGTATGTCTGCGTACAAAAGTAGGTATAATAATGCCCCAACGGATTTGAATGTTTCTGGGCGCATTAGATAGAGAATTTTACGAGGAATTGAAGGATACGTAGTACGAAATTACGTGATTGTCAAAAAGAGTAACAGGGGGCGCTGTTCTCAATTTATGTATATTACTTGTTTGTTCTTTAAAATTTTAAATGGAACGGTATATTTTTAATATCGTAATATTGAAGCACATAGAAAACTGAAGAGAGTGATGAAAACCGGAAGTTGCTACCTCTTTTCTTGACGAAGATATAGTCATACGAAGACAATCCAGAAAAATAAAAATTTTTAAATATAAATTTATTTATTTATTGGGAGTAATAATTTTATTTTAATTTTAAGAGAGTCTCTAGACAGTGTATAGTCCGTTTTCACTTAAATTTTTGTCATACTCTTCGATAAATGTATTTATTTCAATCTTTTTATCGATTTTTCAATTTATTGCATATCTTACGTCAGATTCTCCTATTAAATGTTTTCAAATTCTCTAGCTATTATTTTTTAAATACCATTTCTTGTCCTTCCCAACATTGAAATAAAATAATAATAATACTAAACTGTGTAGTTTGCTTTTCTTTTAAATTTTCATCATTCAACATCGCATGTACCATGATACTAAATTACATTATTATGAGATTTCCAAGGTGGGCTATGAAAATCAAAATGTAAAAATATTAGTGTCATTTGCAGTTAAACTTTTTTATACGTATTTAGCAAATTAAGCCTTTTTGGTCACCTGCATATAATTATTAAGTTTGTAAAATGTCATATTCTAACTTTGAAGCTTATGACATGATCAGAATATATTTTCAGTGCTTTGCATTCTTGCTTCCCGGCAATATTCCCTAAATTATCCGGAAAGAAGCCATTATTGAGTTTTTATTCGCCTGGCGAGATAGTCTTGATTTTTATTTATGGGGCAGAATAAAAGACATAGTTTATATCAAAAAACCGATTACAACAATTGCTGCCTCCGAAATTAAAGTAACTTTGCTCTCTACAAATCGACAAGTAAACATGTGTATTAAAAATAATGGTAACACTTTGAACATTTGTTAAGTTCAAGCGTTTTACTTTCTTATACGTAGTATAAGGAAGTATTGTGATGATGAAAATTTTCGACCTCGAGATTTTTGCAGATGTCCACCTTTTGAAGTCCCCTGATACCGAAAAAGTGGTTTTTAAAAAATGTCTGTGTGTCTGTGTGTCTGTGTGTCTGTGTGTCTGTGTGTCTGTGTGTCTGTGTGTCTGTGTGTCTGTGTCTGTGTGTCTGTGTGTCTGTGTGTCTGTGTGTCTGTGTGTGTGTGTGTTTGTGTCTGTGTCTGTGTGTGTGTGTGTGTGACCACGATAGCGGTCAAACCGCTGTAGATATCAATTCCAAATTTTGTATTTACGTGTATAATTTCCCTCTTGAGATCTGATTAGTTTTTCAGTAAAATCGGTAGACCGGAAGTAGCAGTTTACTTCAGCGAAAAATTCGAATTTTGCCAATATTTCGTCAACTACTAAGTTTAAACAAATTTATAAAGAATTCATATATACTTAGAATTAAAATTGAGAATAATTTTATTTAAAAAGTTTTTCGAAATTCCTACCGGAAGTAGGTCTTTTACTCTTATCGAAAATCAGTTTTTTGCGAATATTTCGCAAGTCATGCTTTTTAGACAAGTACGTTACGGGTATAAAAGTATTTAGAATATAATTTTCAATATCTTTTGTATAAAAAAATTTCAAAATTCAGACCGGAAGTACCACTTTTACTCTTATCGAATAGCGATTTTTTGCAAATATGTCGTAAGTTATGCATTCTATATAAATTTATCGAGAGTATAAAAGTATTTAAAACTGGATTTGCAATATTTTTTGTATATATGAAATTTCAAAATTCGGACCGGAAGTAGCACTTTTACTCCTAGCGAGGAGCACTTTCTTGATAATATCTTGCAAAGTATGCATTCTATAGCGTTTTGTTAAGAGAATGAAAGTACTTAGAATAGAATTTTAAATAAGTTTTGTATAAAAAAATTCTTAAAATTGTATAGTTTAAAACGCTCATACGTATAAGAAAGTCGTGTGGTGGCCACACCTCATTTTTTTGTTTCATTTTTTGTACTTTCTGATTTAAATATATTTTTTTCCGTTTATATTACTTGGTCAATATATTTTCTTATTTATATTTAGGTATAATAATAAGTTCTTTTACTTTCTCGCTATTGTCTACTTAGTTCATGAGTTATGGAAATTATTTTTGCTGTTTACCTATAATTAGATGTAATTAGAATGTTGCGTAATAAAGATATATTATTATTATTCTTGTTATTAGTTTATTTCAATGTCTAAAAAGACAAGACATGAAATTTAAAAATAGCTAGAGAATTTGAAACATTTAAGAGGCGAATCTAATGTAACATATGCAATGAATTAAAAAATCAGTGAGAAGATTGAAATGAATACATTTATGGAAAAGTATGATGAAAATTTAAGTGAAAGTGAACAATACACTATCTAGAGACTCTCTTAAAATTAGAAAAAAATTATTACTCCCAATAAATAAATAAATTTATATTTAATTTTTTTTATTTTTCTGGATTGTCTTCGTATGACTATATCTTCGTCAAGAAAAGAGGTAGCAACTTCCGGTTTTGATCACTCTCTTTAGTTTTTTATGTGCTTCAATATTACGATATTAAAAATATACCGTTCCATTTAAAATTTTATAGAAAAAACAAGTAATATACATATATTGAGAACAGCGACCCCTGTTACTTTGTTGACAACCACGTAATTTCGTACTGCATATCTTTCAATTCTTGTAAAATTCTCTATCTAATGAGCCCAGAAACATTAAAATCCGTTGGGGCAAATTGAAATTATACCTACTTTTGTGCGCAGATATACCCCCTCCACCCCCCTTCGTATGGGACATAGATCAAAAAGTTTCAAATGAAAATTGTATAAAAACGTCTAAAAATGTTGCTAGTAAAAATTTTAATCTATCTTAATCTAGAATTTAATGAAAAATTTACGAATTTTTAATTCATCTTGAAAATTGCGCCCCCTTACGATCATTTTGGAAACCATTTTTGTTGAAATTCGTGTGGACCATTTTACTATCACGATTTTTTCCGCCAGATTGTACGATAAACGGTTGTCGAGATATGGCCGGTGGTCTAGCTTAAACATACACCCGGTATATGTATTGGCAGAATATCTGAAATAAAAGTCGTGATTTGTTAAATTCTATAATTTTCTTTAGTTACTTAAGTCGAATACTTTTAGCGCAGTGTGTATGACAGGTAAACTCTTTAATACTTGTCGATTACCCATTAGTTCTTGTAAATTCATTTTTAATTTGTCTACGAATGTTCGCGCCAGTGTCGACATGTATAAGCGAAATCTAACGTTGCGAGTTCACGTTAGTGGCTGGCATATTCTCTGTGAAATTAATGGGTCATTCTTAGAGGCCATTAAAATTAATAGCATTCGGCGTCTGGTCTATGATTCCACTTTATACCAATTGTATGGTTTGCTTAATTATCTATTAATATAGAGGATAAGTGGTGCGCCTCATCTGAATAAACTGTCCCCATCAAAGTGGGTTTGAGAGTGAATGCGCCTCGCGTGTGGTTGTGCTCCGCCGTCGGTGTCTTTTGTGTTTGGATCCCCCACCGCCGTCGTGCAGTTCAAATAGTTCCATATTTTAATTTTTTTTTCTACACAAAAATCTATCCTAATAATATTAATAATATTGATAATAACAGTGATAAAATTAATAATAACAAAGATAAAGATATCGTATCGTGAAAATTAAACGATAACACAATATATATGTATATGAGGTTGAATAGGTGTTCTGCTGCTGTCATTTACTTAAGCTACCTTTTTCCGTTTAATGAGGTGAGTACTAATTTTAATGAATGTTATACTTAAAAGTGTTTTATTTCATATTTAAATTTAATAATAATAACTTATTGTTTATAAATAACCTAAAATTTTGGCGCACAAATAATGGAAAACATGAAAATACTTATCAGGTTGGTTTTTGAAAAAAAAGTTCATCAACATCTTGCCTATTTCTGACAGTTTAAATTTAGGAGCGTTAAAACAACTTAAAAATTCGTGAATTTTCCAAATTTCAGTTTTCAAATATTTATTTTGATAAATAAAAGAATACAAAGCCTAAGTAAAAATTTCATGTAAAGAAGCATGATAATGCTGTAAATGACCGAACCGATATTCAAAATTTGGCAGTGGCATATCATTCCATAATTTAATAAGATGTATTGAGTCTGCCACATTTACGTATTTCTAGGTTGTCTGTGATATAGTAATTTTATTTTTTCTGTACCATATATGGGCCACCAATATATTTGTCAGATATATGTTACAGTTTTATTAATAGCTGTTAATGTTTTACTTAGTTATTTTATGCTAAATAGTAGAAAAAGATAATATCTGTATTAACGTTTTAATTTTTATTTTGTTTTGTTTTGTTATTATTGGGGTAGCGGCCTTTTACTTTCTTATACGTAGTATAAGGAAGTAAGACTTCGAGATTTTTGCAGATGTCCACGTTTTGAGGTCCCCTGATACCAAAAAAGTGGTTTTTAAAAAATGTCTCTCTCTCTCTCTCTCTCTCTCTCTCTGTCTCTGACCACGATAGCGGTCAAACCGCTGTAGATATCAATTCCAAATTTTGTATTTACGAATATAATCTCCCTCTTGAGAACTGATTAGATTTTGAGCATAATCGGCAGACCAGAAGTAGTAGTTTACTTCAGTGAAAAAAATTTTGCAAATATTTCGTCAATTACTAAGTTTAAACAAATTTATAAAGAATTCAAATGTACTCAAAATTAAATTTGAGAAAAATTGTGTTAATAAAGTTTTTCGAAATTCCTACCGGAAGTAGGTCTTTTACTCTTATCGAAAATCAGTTTTTTGCGAATATCTCGCAAGTCATGCTTTCTAGGCAGGTACATTACGAGTATAAAAGTATTTAGAACGTGCTTTTAAATATCTTTTGTATAAAAAAAATTTCAAAATTCAGACCGGAAGTACCACTTTTACTCTTATCCAATAGCGATTTTTTTGCAAATATATCGTAAGTTATGCATTCTATATATATTGATCAAGAGTACAAAAGTATTTAAAACTATATTTGCAATATTTTTTCTAGATATGAAATTTCAAAATTCGGACCAGAAGTAGCACTTTTACTCTTAGCGAGGAGCACTTTTACTTTCTTATACGTAGTATAAGGAAGTATTGTGATGATGAAAATTTTCGACCTCGAGATTTTTGCAGATGTCCACGTTTCGAGGTCCCCTGATACCAAAAAAGTGGTTTTTAAAAAATGTCTGTGTGTCTGTGTGTCCGTGTGTGTGTGTGTGTGTGTGTGTGTGTGTCTGTGTGTGACCACGATAGCGGTCAAACCGCTGTAGATATCAATTCCAAATTTTGTATTTACGTGTATAATCTGCCTCTTGAGAACTGATTAGATTTTGAGCAAAATCGGTAGACCGGAAGTAGTAGTTTACTTGAGTGAAAAAATCGAAATTTGCAAATATTTCGTCAATTACTAAGTTTAAACAAATTTATAAAGAATTCATATGTACTTAGAATTAAGTTTGAAACAAATTGTCTTAAAAAAGTTTTTCGAAAT
Organism: Amphimallon solstitiale; assembly: GCA_963170755.1. Lineage (NCBI taxonomy): Eukaryota > Metazoa > Arthropoda > Insecta > Coleoptera > Scarabaeidae > Amphimallon > Amphimallon solstitiale. Next base: position 93,030,055 of record OY720678.1, read on the forward strand.
TCCAACCGGAAGTAGGTCTTTTACTCTTATCGAAAATCAGTTTTTTGCGAATATCTCGCAAGTCATGCTTTTAAGACAAATACGTTACGAATATAAAAGTATTTAAAACATCATTTTCAATATCTTTTATATAAAAAAAATTTCAAAATTCAGACCGGAAGTACCACTTTTACTCTTATCGAATAGCGATTTTTTGCAAATATGTCGTAAGTTATGCATTCTATATATATTTATCAAGAGTACAAAAGTATTTAGAGTTAGATATGGAATATTTTTCGTATAAATGAAATTTCAAAATTCGGACCGGAAGTAACACTTTCATACGTATAAGAAAGTCGTGTGGTGGCCACACCTCATTTTTTACTTTCTTATACGTAGTATAAGGAAGTATTGTGATGATGAAAATTTTCGACCTCGAGATTTTTGCAGATGTCCACGTTTTGAGGTCCCCTGATACCAAATAAGTGGTTTTTAAAAAATGTCTGTGTGTCTGTCTGTCTGTCTGTCTGTCTGTGACCACGATAGCGGTCAAACCGCTGGAGATATCAATTCCAAATTTTGTATTTACGTGTATAATCTCCTTCTTGGGAACTGATTAGATTTTCAGCAAATTAGGTCGACCGGAAGTAGTAGTTTACTTCAGTGAAAAACTCGAATTTTGCCAATATTTCGTCAACTACTAAGTTTAGACAAATTTATAAAGAATTCATATGTACTTAAAATTAAATTTAAGAAGAATTTTATTAAAAATTTTTTTCGAAATTCCTGCCGGAAGTTATCGAAAATCGGTTTTTTGCAAATATGTCGTAAATTATGCATTCTATATATATTTATGAAGAGTACAAAAGTACTTAAAGTTGGATTTGGAATATTTTTTATATAAATGAAATTTCAAAATTCGGACCGGAAGTAACACTTTCATACGTATAAGAAAGTCGTGTGGTGGCCACACCTCATTTTTTGATATCTTGCGAAGTATGCATTCTATAGCGATTTATTAAGAGAATGAAAGTACTTAGAACAGGATTTTGAATAAGTTTTGTATTAAATTTTTTTTTAAAATTGTACTGTTTGAAACGCTCATACGTATAAGAAAGTCGTGTGGTGGCCACACCTCATTTTTTTACTCTCTCATACGTAGTATAAGGAAGTATTGTGATGATGAAAATTTTCGACCTCGAGATTTTTGCAGATGTCCACGTTTTGAAGTCCCCTGATACAAAAAAAATGAGGTGTGGCCACCACACGACTTTCTTATACGTATGAAAGTGTTACTTCCGGTCCGAATTTTGAAATTTCATTTATACAAAAAATATTCCAAATCCAACTCTAAATACTTTTGTACTCTTCATAAATATATATAGAATGCATAATTTACAACATATTTGCAAAAAATCGTTATTCGGCAAGAGTAATGGTGTTACTTCCGGTCCGAATTTTGAAATTTTTTTTATACAAGAGATATTTAAAAGTACGTTCTAAATACTTTTATACTGGTAATGTACCTGCCTAGAAAGCATGACTTGCGAGATATTCGCAAAAAACTGATTTTCGATAAGAGTAAAAGACCTACTTCCGGTCGGAATTTCGAAAAACTTTATTAATACAATTTTTCTCAAATTTAATTTTAAGTACATTTGAATTCTTTATAAATTTGTTTAAACTTAGTAATTGACGAAATATTTGCAAAATTCGATTTTTTCACTGAAGTAAACTACTACTTCCGGTATGCCGATTTTGCTCAAAATCTAATCAGTTCTCAAGAGGGAGATTATATTCGTAAATATAAAATTTGAAGTTGATACCTATAGCGGTTTGACCGCTATCGTGGTCACACACACACACACACAGACAGACAGACACACACACACACACACAGACACACAGACATTTTTTTAAAACCACTTTTTTGGTATCAGGGGACCTCAAAACGTGGACATCTGCAAAAATCTCGAGGTCGAAAATTTTCATCATCACAATACTTCCTTATACTACGTATAAGAAAGTAAAAGTGGTTTCTAAAAAATGTTTGTGTGTCTGTCTGTGACCACGATAGCGCTCAAACCGCTATAGCTACCTATTCCAAATTTTGCATTTAGTAGTATAATTTCCCTCTTGAGAACTGATTAGATTTTTAGCAAAATCGGCAGACCGGAAGTAGTAGTTTACTTCAGTGAAAAAATCGAATTTTGCAATATTTCGTCAACTACTAAGTTTAGACAAATTTATAAAGAATTCCTATGTACCTAAAATTAAATTTGAGAAGAATTTTATTAAAAATTTTTTTCGAAATTCCTACCGGAAGTAGGTTTTTACTCTTATCCAAAATCGGTTTTTTGCAAATATTTTGCTAGTCATGCTTTTTAGACAGGTACGTTACGAGTATACAAGTATTTAGAACTTAAATTTCAATACCTTTTGTATAAAGAAAAATCAAAATTCGGACCGGAACTAACACTTTTACTCTTACCCAATAACGATTTTTTGCAAATATGTCGTAAATTATGCATTCTATATATATTTATGAAGAGTACAAAAGTATTTATAGTTGGATTTGGAATATTTTTTGTATAACTGAAATTTGAACATTCGGACCGGAAGTAACACTTTCATACGTATAAGAAAGTCGTGTGGTGGCCACACCTCATTTTTTACTTTCTTATACGTAGTATAAGGAAGTATTGTGATGATAAAGATTTTCGACCTCGAGATTTTTTCAGATTTCCACGTTTTGAAGTCCCCTGATACCGAAAAAATGGTTTTTAAAAAATGTCTCTGATAGCGGTCAAACCGCTGTAGATATCAATTCCAAATTTTGTATTTACGTGTATAATCTCCCTCTTGAGATCTGATTAGTTTTTCAGTAAAATCGGTAGACCGGAAGTAGCAGTTTACTTGTGCGAAAAAATCGAATTTTGCCAATATTTCGTCAACTACTAAGTTTAAACAAATTTATAAAGAATTCATATGTACTTAAAATTAAAATTGAGAATAATTTTATTTATAAAGTTTTTCGAAATTCCTACCGGAAGTAGGTCTTTTACTCTTATCGAAAATCAGTTTTTTGCGAATATTTCGCAAGTCATGCTTTTTAGACAAGTACGTTACGGGCATAAAAGTATTTAGAACATAATTTTCAACATCTTTTGTATAAAAAAAATTTCAAAATTCCGACCGGAAGTACCACTTTTACTCTTATGGAATTGCGATTTTTTTGCAAATATGTCGTAAATTATGCATTCTATATATATTTATGAAGAGTACATACATAGTCTATTCTATTCTATTTAGAGTTGGATTTGGAATATTTTTTGTATAAATGAAATTTCAAAATTTGGACCGGAAGTAACACTTTCATACGTATAAGAAAGTCATGTGGTGGCCACACCTCATTTTTTGATAATATTTTGCAAAGTATGCATTCTATAGAGATTTATTAAGAGAATAGAAGTACTTAGAATAGGATTTTGAATAATTTTTGTATAAAAAAATTCTATAATTTGAAACGCTCATACGTATAAGAAAGTCATGTGGTGGCCACACCTCATTTTTTAATACTGGGTTCTTTTTTTAAGAACCATAAAATAAAATAACCATATGATGTTTGGACATTTTACATGTCCTTATCGAAATTTATTATTATTTATAAAATCATAACAAAACTGTAAGAGAAAACACAATGTCAACTTCATCATATTAAAAGCATCTGTACGTTTTTTGTTAGTGCATATTATAATATTAATGTCCCAACAAAAATTGGTTTCTTATTAAAACTTTGTTCCCACATATTCTAAAAGTGTACGTTGATATACAGTTTCTATATATTTTTGTAACGTTTTATTTATTTATACTTTTTTAAATATAGGTAAAACGTTTGTTAAAATAATACATATATTCTAACTATATATGTGAGCACATTTTTGAATATTGCTTTATTTGTAAGTATTTATTTTTTAATTTTGTAAGTTTTTTAATGTGATGTTAACTTGTATTTATTTTACTTACCAATTGAAAAACTTTTAAAATTGTTTGGATGGAACTTTTGTATTTTTAAAGTTAAATTTGTGATTATTTTATGTTTGGTATTTCTTAAGGCTGTAGAATTTTTGCAATACTTATGTCCCTTTAGTCATTCCTCGAGTAGTTGTTAGGTTTGTCCGATATATACTCCCTTACAACCTTCACATGGCACACTGTATAAAATATGTGATTGTTTTTAATCCTGCAAAGCCTATTACATAATGCCCCCTATCTTGTGGCGCCTACCTCCCTGGCCGCCTAGCGCCGCTATTGATTTGAGACACAATGTTGAATAGCGGAAAAAAAAACAAAAAAGAACTTCATTTTTCAATCGTAACAAGAAATCTTTGACTTGTAATATTTTCAAAACATGGATCTGCGCAAAGTCCCATTGCCTTCTTGTCATCAGGCGCAAATACTACAAACAAATTAAGCTGGCGTTATTTTCTCGTTCATAGAGCAAACTTGGCAGTTTACTCTATTCTTCACTTTACGGAGATAATATATATGTATATATAGTCATGGAAAATAGTGGGTAATTCCGCTGTAGAGCAACCGTAGACACGTGTTTCTGACTCCTTGGTCGTCATCAGTACGGTGTAGCCAAGGAATAAGGTGGGATAACCTCGGAGATGTAAACATAAACGGTAGACCATCAGGCGACAGACCTCCATTTGTAGCTTCAGTTGGAAGATCCTCGGTTTTGAGGACAACAACCAACATCGTCACGAGGAAGACATTGTCAACCTGCGTGCCAACCGACCCTGGAAAGTTAATCAATGGATAGTGCGGATTAATAATTAGTCATGGAAAATAGTGGGTAATTCCGCTGTAGAGCAACCGTAGACACGTGTTTCTGACTCCTTGGTCGTCATCAGTACGGTCTAGCCAAGGAATAAGGCGGGATAACCTCGGAGATGTAAGCATAAACGGTAGACCATCAGGCGACAGACCTCCATTTGTAGCTTCAGTTGGAAGATCCTCGGTTTCGAGGACAACAACCAACATCGTCACGAGGAAGACATTGTCAACCTGCGTGACAACCGATCCTGGAAAGTTAATCAATGAAAATAGTGCGGATTAATAATTAGTCATGGAAAATAGTGGGTAATTCCGCTGTAGAGCAACCGTAGACACGTGTATCTGACTCCTTGGTCGTCATCAGTACGGTGTAGCCAAGGAATAGGGTGGGATAACCTTGGAGATGTAAGCATAAATATATATATACAGGGCAATCCAAATTAAGTGTTCACCATTGGTAACTTTGTTATTATTAAAGATACAAGATTGTTTAAATTAGCAAACTTGTAGTACTTTTAACACTCTTTAAGATGGAAGAATAAAAAAAACAAATGAGCAACGCGTTTTCGAGTTTTGCCGAAAAATATTTTTTTTTCAAATGGAAACCCCTGTATATTATATCATTTTCTGCTAGAACTTTAATTTTTAAACAAAAAATCTTATAAGAAATTTTTTACTGGGATTAAAAATACTTGAGTTATAATGAATACACAAAAACAGCTAAATTAGCTTTATAAACTTTATTTTATACATAAACTTATCATTAAAAGAAAATAAAAATCACTGATTTTTTCATAGAAGATGTTCAAAAATACTACCTTGTAGTTCAATACATTTTTGTAGACGCTTCCAAACTTCTCGAACTGCCTTCAGTATGGTCCTACCATCTATTTGGTGTATCTTTTCACTAACTGCAATCTTTAGGGCGTTTACGTTTTCGTACCTTTGCTTATAAATCTGGTTCTTTAAATAACCCCATAAAAAAAAATCAAGCGGCGTTAAATCTGGCGATCGGGAGGCCACTGAATAGGACCATTTGTTCCTATCCATGAAGTGTTAAAAATAGTATTTAGAAGTTGATGAGTACCTCTGTAGTTGTGCGCAGGTGCGCCATCCTGCTGAAAATGCAGATTCTGTCTACTTATGAGATCCAGATCGTCTAAGAAATTATTCAAAATTTCAGTCAAAAATTCTATGTACCTTTCACCAGTTAGAGTGCCCTCATAAAAGAAAGGACCAACAATCCATGAACCGATTAAACCGCACCAAACATTAAAACTGAAACGGACTTGTGGACGTCTTGGATTTACTAAAAGAAGATTTTCCTTTGACCAGTAATGATGATTTTTTTTATTGTACATTCCAGAATTTGAGAAATTCGATTCATCGGTCCATAAAATATAACGAAAGTTGTTTACATTTTGGCGACAAAAGTTAAGATACCAGTGGCAAAAAAACATTCTTCTCTCTGGATCCCCTGGCAAAAAAACTTGAACTGGTTTGTACTTATAAGGAATGAATTTGTGTTTCTTCAGAATCCTATGCACAGTACCGTGACTCAAATCAGATTCATTGACAATATCTAGTATGGAATTCTCACGGTTGGCCTCAAAATATGCGATAACTGCAATTTCCGTGGCCTCGCTTTTTATAAAAGTCCTTTTTGTCCTTGTTTTGGCAAAAACACTCTCATTGCCTCTAAATTTTCGGTAAAGTCTCACAAAATATTGCTCATGTGGTTGTGTTCGGAGTGGATATAATTCAGCGTAGTGTTCTTTTGCCCTCCTAGAGGATTTTCTGCACACTAAATAAGATTCTAACATATCACACTTTTCTGAATGGGTAAAAATCATTTTTTTGTCAAATTAATAACTAGCACAATGAAACTTATGAGTGAAAAACTAATAAAACTGTACTAATATTTGACGTTTGGTAGAAAGACTTATCGTCGTTTTCATAGATACATAGAAATGCACTTGACTTAGCTGTTTTTGTGTATTCATTATAACTCAAGTATTTTTAATCCCAGTAAAAAATTTCTTATGAGATTTTTTGTTTAAAAATTAAAGTTCTAGCAGAAAATGATATAATATACAGGGGTTTCCATTTGAAAAAAAAATATTTTTCGGCAAAACTCGAAAATGCGTTGCTCATTTGTTTTTTTTTATTCTTCCATCTTACAGAGCGTTAAAAGTACTACAAGTTTGCTAATTTAACCAATCTTGTATCTTTAATAATAACAAAGTTACCAATGGTGAACACTTAATTTGGATTGCCCTGTCTATTCGTATGAAACTACATGACAGGTACAAACATATATAAATATATTGCAAAAGGGCCATAACTGCAGGGGCCCCTCCAAACACTGCACAATTTGGTCTAGGATGTAGGAAAAAACCTGCAGAATAAGAAACCTACATCACAGTGCCAGAAAACTAAAAGTCTTTAGTTGTTAAGATCCAAGCATCAGCGTCTGGAATTAAATTATGCAAATCTGTGTATCCAAATTCAAACTTAGCTAGAGGACATTCTTCAACAATATGTTTCAATCTTAGCTCCGCAATCACAAGCTGGACTGGCAGTCACATTCCCCTTGAAAAACATACTATTCTCCTCTTGAAACCAGTTGATCCACTGAGAAAATAGAAACTTAAAATTGACAGTGACAATATTTCATGTTTTTTAATAATAATAATAAAACACAATTAATGAATTAACAACACCATCCCTCGGAAGTACAGATATTCTATTCCTTTGCCTCTAGCTTGTCTATAAGGGATGTTCAATCGGAATCTATTTTAGTTAGGTTAGCTTTGGAAAGAATTGACATTATCTGCAACATTCGTAGTGTTTGCAACTCTCCCATTGATTAGTTTTTTTTGTTTACGTTTGATAGTGATTTTAAGTATTGTGACATTGAATTGACATTTGTTGCCAACAATCTGTCGAAATGTCATCAGCGTGGTCATTATTCGATTTTTGTGCGCGTATGGTTTGTAACCGTTCTAAATTAATACGCGATGCAAGCAGTGTATGAAGACGCGTGTATTGCGTATACAAATATGAAGGAATGGTGTTGAAAATTAAAGAATGGACAGTAGGGTCTGTTTTTTACTATTATTTCTATTTCGGATATTAAAAGATCAAAAAAGCTTAAAATGGGAGTCATTTATTTCGAACAGTTTTGAAATATTGTTTTTTTTAAGTTGGTTACTCTAGTTCATATAATAATAGCATTTCTTTCAACTGATTGATAGAGCTCTTAAAAGCACATCTATCCATATATTCCAACATGATAATTTTGATTTTAATTGGAATGCTCTGAATATTTTTTTACAAAATGGCAGAACACTTGTAATTGCTTAAACCAAATATAATTACTTTTGCCCAACACTGATGATATATGCTATATAGAATTTTGATTTTAATCATTCACAAAACTTAACTGCATGTCACTAAAGACTTTAGGGTACACATTACGGTTATTTTTTAACATACTATTCAAAAATTCATTAATATACAAGTGGATAATAATAAATTACAAAGCAAGTATGTGTTTTATTACTTTAAGACACTCTGTATAAGTTTTTAGAGTGTTTCATCTGACCTTATTAGATTTTCATTTCTACTCATAGTATCTTGAAAATCAATATGTACTGCACTTATACACTTTCTATTTGGACACCTTCAATTATATTAAATGCAGACAGGAGATGACTAAATGTTGCAAAAATTGTTTAGTCATACAAGAACAACTTACATATTTAAATCTCTTTACTTGTTTAGTTGGAATGGATTTTTCTTAAAATTGAATCTTGCACATCGAGGATTTGTCGAAACATCTTTCTTCAAAGTGCTGCGAGCATATGAAGGAATTTTTGTTAGGTTCCCAATCAGATTTTCCTACAAATTTGATCCACTAGTCCCTTACAAACGGGTTTAAAGGAAATCTGCGTCAAAAATATAACAAATATTAAATGACTTAGATATATATGTTACGCCACTGAACACATAATCCGACATGTCCGATATATGATAAGTTATTTAAAATACCTTTTTTTACATTATTTTTGCCTATGTTGAATGCCAATGAAATAACTTACCGATGAAGAGAAAAAGTGATATTCTTTGTTCACAAACCACACAATTCACCATTATAGAAACACCAAAACATCATTTTTGACATAACAGGATATAACTGCCCTCCCTTAAAGTAATAACTTCCGTCTAAAAAATACCTATTACTAATGTACATTTTAACGTAGTGCTTAACTTGTTCCCATACCATTTCAATTGGGTTTAATTCGCAATGATAACCGGAGAACATAATGCCCTTTATTCTTTGCAAATTCATCAATTTTGTTTCCGTCATACTGACACCTAATGTCTGACATACAAGCCAGTAAATCTGTTTTTAACATGTCATTGTCTAGTTGTATATTTTTCTCAGTAAGCTAATCAATAATTTGGTCTTTTCTCCATGCTACTGTTGGAACCTTTTCTAATTTTCTCGTATGATATGAGGCATTATCGAGAACAACAACCGTGTTCTCTGGTATATTTGGAAGCAATTTATTCTTGAACCAATTTTCATATGTATCTGCATCCATTTCGCTATGAACATCAGCAGTACTTTTCTTACAAAGAAATGTACATTCAGCACCAACAACAAAACCTAGCTCGCCTCCAGCATGAAGTAATACAAATCGAGGCCCAAGACCCACTTAATGATTTTAAGCCAATGCTGAGTAGCAATCTGTGAAAAGTTGCTCGTGAGAAGTTAGGCAGAGTGTCATCATTATTAACAACAACAAGAATACTATTTAAAGCAGGATATGTATTCTGTATAAAAAAAAGCTATGCACTTTACGTCGAATAAGTGTCTGTGTATTGCCATCATATGAATGAAGTCGATCATTTATTTGTATATGTTTTCTTTTGTTTGCTTTCTTCGGACTTGATAGTTGACCCATTTGTTGTTCCCTCTTTACATTATATATGGTACGCACTGAACAACATAAAGATTTACTTGCTTCTTGAATCATCTGCTCTTCCTTACGACTAAAATTTTCTCTCTTCTGTCGCTTTCTGTCTGCGAGGTCCATAATGACAGTGAATGCTGCAATAAAATATGTATATAGGTTCTCACGTTTATCAGAATTATAGATATAGGTATGCATACTTACTTTTAAATGCTTGAAGAAGATTATATGCGCTCTAAAAACAATGATTTAACAGAAATTATATAGAGATAAATTAAAGACAATATAAAAGTATACACACTACGGCAAAAATTGACAATTGACAGAGTTGACAGCAACGATTACCCATAATAGTCATATACTTTGCATAATAGAAGTTGCAACAAGGCAACCGAATATAAAGATGGAGTTATTAAGAGATTACATATGTTAATAAGAGATGCAATATCCCTATTAAACCTGTACTGCATAATGGGGTTGAGACGTACTATAATAAAATTAGCTATCAAATGATGTGTCACACTTTGGAATACGTAGCGGTTTTTTTTATTCCGCTAGAGGGCACTAACATCAAAAGTAGTGCATCCAGCTGAATTCTCCATAAAAATACCTTTTCAATGATGTATCATACTAAGTACTTTCCCTATTTAAATTGTAATGGTTAGAGTGATGGAGGGGAGGGGAATGACGTATCACAGTTGAAGATATTATGTAAGGGTGTCCTCCTTGTATTAAACATCGACCTGTTTTTGCGTTTTTTCACAAAGCATTTCTCCTTCGAGATATTCAATCTGTTTCGTTTTCTGTGACGCACCCTGTATAAATAAGTCTGATTATGACAAAAAGAGGACGTAGATACATCTCAGTAAATAACGACACAATGTAAACTTAAGCAAAAACAATGTATTCGATTGTTCTCAAGTTGTTAAATCAAATAAATGTGCTTCTTAATGACCATGTTTATCATTTTGTTTCCAAATACAACAATTACTTTGCTCAATTACAAAGTATGCCCGGCGTCATCTAACAATTAACATTTACATTCAAAATCAGATATCCGGAAGAGTGACTGCCTTGCGATTAAGCCTCTGTCTGATAACATTTAATGACATTTCAGATTTATCTCATTTACAAACTCATTAAAAATCGATTTAGATTCTTGGCATTACACCAACTGACAATAAATCTATCCCTTTAAATGTAGTTCATCTTTTAATTACATATCCGTTTAAAATATATCAGTTTAAAATTAATTTAGAAGAGCCCCTAAAGAAATACTCACTCCTGACTGGCGAATTATTTCAACAATCTAAAATTTGAAAATATTTCCTAATATACAGTTTATCTCAAATAGTCACAGGCCAGTGTTATAATTTTTTAAGTTTTTGTTGTATTTTGTGATTCAACGAAAAAAAAAACAATATTTTTTTTATCAAAAATAACAACACACAATTTAATTTTTTTTTAATAACTGTTGTAAAAATTGGTGTACAGTGCCTACAGTCTTTAACTGAAGCCATAACCAAAAACCAAATCTTTCAAACACGTTTAGTTTTAGAGTTGAAATCATACTCTGCTAGTAGACAAACATAATATTGTATTTAGAAAATTTGTTATGCAGAAGTTATAAAAAGAAACAGATAGAGTAAAAAATCATGACATAACAAATACTTGAATGTTTAATTAGTATCAAGGATGCAAAAACACTTAAATGCGCACACAAAGGAAAATTGCTTATATATAAAAGTTTGGACATCCTGTTCCGCAAGACTGGAAAACGGCTTTTATATCATCCATTCATAAAAAAGGAAGTAAGCTGGACTGCAATAACTATAGGGGCATATCAGTCACAAGCACACTAAGCAGACTATACGGTAGAATCCTCCGTGTCCTGATTGAAGAAGATTACCAAGACAAAGAAGAAGAAGAAGAGCAATGCGGTTTCAGAGCAGGAAGATCATCTACGGACAACGTATTCTGCCTAAAACAAGTTATAGAAAAGAGATCTGCTAGACAGCTGGAAACCCACCTCACGTTCGTTGACCTACAAAAAGCATATGACACAGTCCCAGTGTCAAGATTATGGAAGGTATTAGAACAATCTAACATCAATTACAACTATATAACGGCCCTTAAAGAATTGTATAAAGACTCCAAATCCAGAATTAAGATGGGCAAAGTGCTCACAGATGCATTTACGGTAAATGAAGGACTACGCCAAGGATGTTGTATTTCTCCAACACTCTTTAAAATATATGTAGCGGTGGCAATAAGGAATTGGAAGAGGAAGATTCAGAGAATGGGTATAGAGATAAATGACAGGTGCTTGTTTACCCTTCAGTTCGCTGACGACCAGGTCATAGTGGCCAATGACAAGGAGGACATGCAATATATGGTCAGAAAAAGAAAAATGATGGAAGAGTACCGAGGATGGGGCTTGACAATCAATATAAACAAAACAAAATATTTATGTATTGGCAACCAGGCCGGAAATCTGGAAGTGGACAATGGTCAAGAAATAATGCAATGTCAGGAATATGAATATCTGGGCATAACTTTCGACAACACCGGAACAGATGTGAGAGAGATCGAAAAACGTATAGTTAAAGTAAAAAAAGTGATCGGATGCCTGAATCGAATTTTATGGAGCAAGGAAATAACAAAGAAGAGAAAATTTAATATATACGCGACAACGATAAAGAGCAGCCTTCTGTATGGAGCAGAAACCTGGAGGATTGCAGATAGACAAAGGAAGAAGGTTGAGGCGGTTGAAATGGGTGCCATTAGAAGGTCCATGCGATTTCACGAAGAGAGAGAATAAGGAAAGACTATATAAAACAACAAATGGGAATACAAGGCACGATAGTTCAGGATATCGAAAAGAAACAACTTACTTGGTACGGACACGCAGAACGAATGCAAAATAACAGGTGGCCCAAAACAATAATGCACTGGCACCCAAGAGGGAGAAGGAAACAGGGAAGACCGAAACTGGAATGGCAGAAAAGCATACAAAGATCCATGAGTGAAAGAAACCTCATACCGGAGGAATGTGAAGATAGAAGAGATAGATGGAAATTAGGTGGCGGACAACGGAGAAAAACGTTCTAAACCGGCATATATATATACTGTATGTGTCAATTTTCATTAGGTATAGGGATTCAATGTTTACGTGCGATTTATACGTATACAAGTAATGCGTGGCAACATGGCACCCCTACTGTCCGTCACCAATCCCGGCAACAATCGACATCACAACGATTTTCTCCGATCTTCCCACTTCTACATTCAATGTTTAGCTGCGAACACGTTGCGTCTAGTCTGCAATAAAAGCCGTCTTATTACTGGAACGGGAAACATCAAATGGCCGCCGCGATCTCCTGATCTAGTAGTTTATTATTATTTTTAGAATAATTTTTTATTTACCTTATTTTTAATTTTATTAGAATTACGCTTTTATTCGTGTCTTGCAGCGTGAACGCAGCTTAATAATTCTCTGCATTTACTCAAAGGAAAAAGAAAAAACAAATCCTTGCAACTCGTGAAAATTATTTCTGAACGCATTACAAACACCCAAGCCGGTGGTCGAATAGTTACTGCTAACCACGCTAACTTGTATTTACGAACATGCATCGGTCGTGCTGGCATTGGAAAGGAAAGAAGGGGTACTATGTTGCCATGTACTGTATGGATTAATCGCCAATGGCTAATGAAAATTGACACAATCCTGTCATCATCTGCTGTAAAAGATTCCAGCTGCGAAGCAGCGATATTCGTTTCAGCATTTGCTTCTGATATATTTATCTGGTACTACAATCTTCCGATTGAGCATTTACAAAAGCCTCAACACTCACAAAATCGGCATCACTATAAATCCATATGTCCATCTGCCATATGTCATTCTCTCTAAAACCGTTACCGATCGTCATTATGGAAGCAGCTCTAGAATAAGATTCACTCAGCAGAGCTGTTATATTGTATTGTGACAAAGCACTGCCTGTGTTGGGTCTTTGTGATCCTGACATTTCTTCCTCTTCCGTGTCATCTCGACTATTTAGTCTTTTAATAATACTCTTTATTTGCTTCCTCACTAAAGCCTGTGTAGGAACTGAAAATAAGTCAACCCATTCCAAATCCGATAATAACTGATTTTCATCATCGGATCATCGGATTGGAATATGCAGGTTTTTGAAAACCTTTAGGTTCAACTATAAGATATATTACATGAATTTTGAAATTTAATGCAGATTCATAAAATTTAAAAAGAAGCTTGAGTTGATTGTGACCATTTGCACACCCTAAAATATTTTCAAATTAGAAATTATCGAAATCCTACAAACTTTATTCAAAACATTTTCCGATCATTTAGGCTGTTTCTCAAAATAATCCGACGGTCGAACTTTTTACAGACGTTGTATATATGGGTATGCGAACGTATTAATATGTACAACCTTTAATTAGAGTTATTTAATAGGTCAGACAGAATACTGCAATGACCTTGACTCTATTTCAATTATATAAAAGCACGTGTACTTAACGTTTAACTAGTTCTATGTATTCTAGAATTGCTGGTCTATGTACAAAAAAATTTAGTGGATCTTAATCGCTATCAACTGAATAATAATAGTACTGTGCCTGTAAGGCATACGCATATTTCTTTCAATTATACTTGGAAATATGTGGAAGAACTGGAATGGACTTAATATAAAATGAAAGTAATCGTGAATGTTAATTAAGTAATTATCTAATTGAAGAACATTTATTGCATACACACATATATATGTATGTCGCTGCACAAATGAAATGGAAACAGTCAAGGTCGTCGCAATCTGCACTATGACCTATTAAATAACACTAATTAAAGATAGTTCTAATTCTAACCACCGTTCTAACTTGCAGAGCGGGTTCTCTTTAAAAGAACTTAATTAATACAATTAGAATGGAAAGTAAATGGATCAAAAATCAAAGCTGACAAATAAGTTATGTACTTTATTTTCTTGATTAGTAATTATCGTTTTATTATATTAGCATTGACGTATATGAGTAATAGTTATATCATCACTATTACTGTGTTCAATTTCGGATTACATTATTCATTTAAGTCCTGTCCTGCTATGTACCCCTAACTGTCGATCCGCTGGAATAATTAGCATAGGTGGCACCCGGTGCGAATATCGCTAGTGTCACCCCAAGAATGAAAACTGTTAAAATTAATAAAAATCCGATAAGCGAAAATTATGATTTTATTTAATTAATACAAATGAAAGTCGTTAATAATCAATTTACAATATTCCTTGTAATGGAAGAAATCATAAGTACACATAAGCCTCTTCGTTAACACCACATTCAAAGAAATACGGGTCTGTCATCCAATCACCAAGAATGTCTGCCTGCATAATTTATGCTCTACCTATGCTGATGATCTATTTATTTATTAGTGAAGTAAGGGTTTTCATTTGAATAGTAATAAAAAATTCTTTTGTTAACTATTCCATTGCTATGGAAACTAGCGCAAATAACACACTATGAAAAAGAATTGTCCGGGCAGTCATTTTAGTTATTGCCCATTATTGGCAGCTTTAAAATGATGGGTGCCGAACTCAATATTGAAATGTATTTATTACAGGATTTTTCAATTGCTTTTCACCATTTATTAATTCTATTTAATAATAATAACAATAATAAATGCATTTATTAATCTTCCCATGACATATTTCCACATACAAATACACATATACATAATAATAATAATAATAATAATAATAATAATAATAATAATATTAATAAATACATGCGGCCATATATACATGTATACATATAGAAAAGAGAAAGACATACAAATACATGGAGAAGATTAAAAGGCATGTGCTCAGACTGACCAGGAAATTTGAACGTTTGTTATTCTGCACATGCCCCTCAAGGATACATAATAAAAATAATAATAATAATAAGTAAAAGCAAACACAAGAAAAACAAAAAACAATCTGAAACACGAACAACAAAGCAACAACACTGCAAATCAAGGAAATCGCGGGACACTCACCGCGGCTCCTGCAAATACTCTTTGTATTTCTTTTTAAAAGCGCCACAACTGATGCCTCCGAACGACCCAGGTAAAGAGTTCCAAATTTGACGATGCGGTAAGAGTAACAACTCTCAAAAGCGGCAGTCCGATGTCGGGGCAATCCCATAACATTTCTATGTCGGCTATTAATGTTGTGGATATCCGTCCGATAAGTGATCTTATTATATAGATAAGCCGGCCGTCTACATTGAACAATGCTGTAAAACAAAACCGCTGAATGATGGCCGCAACGATCGCTCATACTCAGCCAGCGACACTCCTTAAGCTTGTGAGATAACCGCTCGTGTTTGCGGATACCGTAAATGTATAACGGAGGCAGGAGTTTTGAACGTATTGAATTCGCCTATGATTAATTCTAGTGATGAAGGAATCATATAACACATCGCAATGATTAAAAAGAGATAATATAAGCGAGTTTGTCAACAAGATCTTCTTTCTTTGACTAATAAGATGACGATAAGGATACAACACTTTCAAGATACCGTATGATCTTTGGACCAATTTAGTTACATGTTTAGATTACAGATTTTTGACGCAGGTCGTAAACGGTAATGGAATACCATTAATTTGAAAGTTCAATATGCCCTTCAGCATCTCAATTTTTTGCCTGTTTCCAAATAAAGTTACTGCGGACTTGGCGGGATTGATCGCAAGACCGTGCTCCGTAGAGGTATCAAACACAGCTTTAAGGTCAGCACTAACTCGTGCCTCGGCATCTGAATAATGTGATGGGTCGAACGAATAATATAACTGAGTGTCATCAGCATATGCATGAAATTTGCAAAATTCTAAAGATTTGAGTATATTGGAGGAATAAATAATATATAATAAGGGCCCACACACACTCCCCTGCGGCGCACCAGATGCCAGTGGGAGAGACAGCGAAATGTTACCATTAATTGTAACCATTTGAATCCTTTTGCTTAAATATTGCTCAAAAAAAAACGCAAAGTACCAGCACTCATACCAATGTGATACAACATTGATAGCAACAGCTCATGATTAATCATATCAAAGGCCTTAAAGTAATCGAGGAGCACCAACGCGGTGCACATACCCTTGTCAGTGCTTTCAACCACATCATCCACTACATCAAGGAGTGAAGTGGTACAGCTGTGATTCGGCCTAGAACCTGACTGAGTTACTGGCACAACATTACAGAAGAGATTCAAATACTCTCGTACCTGTTTATCCACAATTTTTTCAAGCACTTTTGAGATGGCAGGCAAAATACTTATGGGCCTCAAATCCTTAAATTCCAGAGGATGTGACGTTTTTGGTACCGGAGTCACCAATGACTCTCCCCAGCAACCAGGAAATACATTTTCAGTGAGACAGTAGTTAATTATATGCTTTATGATTTTGTTTAGATAAGGACAACACAATTTAATTACTTCAATACCTATACCGTCAGTATCCACAGCTTTGTTATGTATGCTGGAAATGATAGACTCGATCTCCTTCTCCGATACGTTTTTAAAATTGAATTCTATATGATTTATGCGAGTATTGTAATAATGAATAATCAAATCATCTTTTATTTGTAAATTAGGGATAGAGTTTATGAAATAAGAGTTTATTTCGTCTGGATCTGATAAAATCTCTGGAATACTTCGATACCCTGAATTCACGTTTAATATATTTTTATAATTTAGTTCTTTTGTATTGTTATTGTTTAATTTAAAATTAATATAGGTCTTACGTTTCTTTCTAATAGCAAATGTAACATAGTTTCTTAACGACCCGTAATAATTACCGTGCCCGGGGTTTCCTGTCCGCCTAAATCGCCGCAGCGCATCATCACGAGTTTCCATCATCTCTTTAATTGTAGGTGTGATCCATGGCGCGAAGGGGCGGGATATTCGCACAGTCCGTTCGGGTACATGTCTGTCGAATAAAGACAGCAAATTCCTATTAAAAAATGATAGCTTTTCATGAATGTCATGAATATAAACAATATCCAGCCAAGGTATGCTTCCTAAGTCAGCACTAAACATTCCATAATCAAACCGTGAAAAAGCACGCATATTCCTAAAGTAAGGATAATCATTGGACACCATCCCAGGTATCACGCAATATATCAAGTAATGATCAGTAATATCATCCAAATCAACTGTATCCACTTCAGTCAACAACATATCCTCGGGCAAAACTATGAGGTCTATCACAATGTATCAAATGTATATCTCTATTGTCAAAACATTTTCACCATTTATCGAATGATTTTCCCGTTTTCTAATCATATGAAACTATATTTATTTAAGGCATACACAATATTGCAAAGTTTTCTATGAATAAAATACGTAAGAGGATTATATGTTTAATTGTTATAAATTACGAAGAATTTCATTTTTGTCTAAGCAGTCGCCCAGGTACGATTCCATATTATGTTGTATGTACGTATTGCTTTCTTTTGAAATGGCCGGTGTAAATTGAAAATATATCCCCAAGTTCTACGATAGTAACATTCTAATGTTCGAGTTAAGAACGGGACAAGCAAAAAACATGCGTCGTAAATCTTATATAGCATGAATAAGCCATTGTACTTAATATGAGTGTGGTTTATATTTTCTCAAGTTTTTAAATAATTTATTTTCTACAATCTGCACGAAATATACATGTCATATACTATATACCGGTAAGTTTTCGGGTGAAGCAACGACAGAGGAGTGTCCAAGTCCCCACTATCACTCGCTACAGTTATCGTATTCCCCGACGCGAACGGCTGTAGTATACTACTACCACCGCTCTGGTTAACGGAGGGGAGTACATATACGTAGTCGTTCAGTGTGGGGACTGATACATGCGCTATACAATCGTTGCGTTACCAGAAAACCTATAGTAACGAAGGAAACACATATTTTGAATGCCTTGCTTTTAAAATTATATATAATTAAATGTTAAATACAATTAAAAGAAAAAGATTGTATTACGTTATGTATTAAATTGCTTTGTAAAAGAAACTACAGCGGCCATATACTATAAGCCAATATATTTGAAATATTTGTGTTTATTTATAATAATTTATTGTCTGATAACGTTCATGCTAGGTACTTTATTAGAAAAAACCATTTTTATGTTCCTCAATATCTCTCTGGCTTTTTGATAATAGCCTTTTATTTTAATTTCTAGAGGGAGATCCACTGTTTTTCATTCAAATCTTGGTTTTATGGAATTTTGGACTTGCTACTATTCTTTCTGGGAGTGCTTTGTATTTATTTTAGATGTTGAAGCTTTTTATTTAAAATAACAACGTTTAACTGAAAACTAAAATAATACTTAAACAATTTAGTATTATAACAATCCATGTTTTTCTTGTAAAAAGTAAAAATTGTTATATTCTCTAATAAGGGAATGTTTAGAATTATTAAAAATTATATTTTTCCCGATCAACACTGATATTTTGAATTAGTTTACTTCACTAAAAAAATCAAAATTTACTAATTCGTCGTCAACTACTAAGTTTAGAAAAATTTCTAAAGAATACAAAAGTACTAAGAATTTTAGAAAGACTTTTTTTTGAAATTTCTACCGGAAGTAGGCCTTAATATCTTTGCAAAAACCGGTTTTTAGCAAATATCTTACAAATTATTGATTCTTTACAGATTTATCTAGAATACAAAAATATTTAGAGCCCGAATTGGAACAACTTTGTATAAAAGAAATTTGAAAATTCGGACCGGACGTAAGACTACTCTTATCGAATAGCAGTTTTTTTTATACATTCTATATACATGTATTATAAGTGCAAAAATAATGAGAGCTACATTTGGAACAATTTTTCTATAAAATAAATTTTAAAATTTGGACCGGAAGTAATGCTTCTACTCTCATCAAATAGCGGTTTTTTGGAAAATCTCACAAATTTTGCATTCTAGTCAGATTTATTAAGAACACAAAATTGTTTGAGCGACATTTGGAATAATTTTTATATAAAAGAAAAATCAAAATTCGGACCGGAAGTAACACTCTTACTTTCTTTTATTTTTTTTATTCATTTAACGAAAATAACGTAGAAGTATTTGATTGGGCGGCAAAGCCTCCATATCCGAATCCCATTGAAAATATGTGGAGTGCTATGCACAATCTGTATGGGAGCGTTTCAGAGGAAGAAACTTATGTGAAACTTTAATAAATTCTATGCAATAAAGAATGCAAGAGTATATGGACGATAATGGATTTTATATGTCGTACTAAGGTTTTTATTATTGCGAAAAGGAAACAAACTATTTGACCAAAATCACATAACCATTTTCTTTAATTTCTTTATTAATTAATTACTATTATATATTTATTATTAAAAACTTGATATCTGCTACAATTTTTGTTTTAATTTTTTCTGGTAAAGGTTAGAGAAATTAATATTACAACCCTAATTAAATTTTATTACATGATTACCCATTAATTGCATAGTTCCAACTATACCAGACTTTAATTTTAATTAATCAAATTTTGTCTAAGGTATTCTTACTTCTAAATTTTCGATAAAAGATGTATGATTATTAATTTCACGATATAATATTTACGATTGCAGCGATTTCTTTAATGAATATCATACCTTAAAAGAACTATTTATTTCGGCTAATCATTTGTAGAAAAATTTGCGATGATACTAATGATATACTTTCACATGTGCACAAACATCCTGGATATTCATCATATTACAATGTAACAATCCATTTAAAAAATTGTGACGTGACCGCACATTTTCACAATTTTATTAAATGTCCTCTCCCGTCTACGTTAATTTTATTTTGAATTAAAACTTTTCGTTTTGAGAGTTTGTGAGAAATTGAACACAGAAGTTCAAGTATGAGACCTTGTATGTATATATGTATTATTTTTTGAACAGGTTTGTTCCAACATACGTTTGAATAAATCCGTGATTGTACGGAACAAGCGCAGTGAATAATCTCTGTTCCAACAACGCGAACTGACAAATCTGGGATCAATTGCAATCTGTTCCAACATAACATGATCTAGTTTGAGAACTGTCAAAACATAGTCCGAGCGGTTTGCTGATCTTTTACAAACCGAAAGTTATGGATACTTAGCGCATGCGCACCAAGAGAGTGAGGGGGAGAGAGAGAGATGTTTGCCAAAAACCACTTTTTCGGTATCAGGCGACCTTAAAACGTGGACATCTGCATCATAATTCCTTACTACGTATAAGAAAGTATAAAGGCAAATATTGCTTTAATTAATAAACCACAAGACAAGGTGTTAAACTCATTATTTTTATTTTTTATACGTAGTATAAGGAAGTATTGTGATTATGAAAATTTCAATTTAATCTCCCTCTTGAGATTTGATTAGATTTTCAGTAAAATCGGCAGATCGGAAGTAGTAGTTTACTTCAGTGAAAAAATCGAATTTTGCCAATTATTCGTCAACTACTAAGTTTAAACAAATTTGTAAAGAATTCATATATACTCAAAATTAAATTTAAGAAGAATTTTATTAAAGAAGTTTTTCGAAATTCCTACCGGAAGTAGGTCTTTTACTCTTATCGAAAATCAGTTTTTTGCGAATATTTCGCAAGTCATGCTTTTTAGACAGGTGCGTTCCGAGTATAAAAGTATTTAGAACTTAATTTCAATATCTTTTGTATAGGAAAAATTTTAAAATTCGGACCGGAAGTAACACTTTTACTTTTATCGAATAGCGATTATTGCAAATATTTCGTAAATTATGCATTCTATATATATTTATCAAGAGTATAAAAGTATTTAGAGTTGGATTTGAAATATTTTTTGTATAGATGAAAATTCAAAATTCGGACCGGAAGTAATACTTTTACTCTGAGCGAGTAGCATTTTTTTGCAAATATCTCACAGAGTATGTATCCTGTAGAGATTTACTAAGAGACTGGAAGTACTTAGAATAGGATTTCGAATAATTTTTGTATAAAATAATTTTTAAAATTGTATGATTGAAACGCTCATACGTATAAGAAAGTCGTGTGGTGGCCACACCTCATTTTTTTTTATTTGAATTAATTTAAAAATAAGGTAGGAGTTATAATAATAAAACTAAAGATATTTTTCAAAAGCATTTGGGTATATATTATCTGTTGAACTAAGCAAATAGAAATAAATTTAGTAAATCATGGTCACCTTGTTATTTAAATTATTTTTGGAAGATAAACTAGTTGGTTTTATAATCCAGAATATATTTTAAGAAATAATATGGAAGTGGAGAAAAGGAATGTAAATAAGAAATTATACAATGAGCAGCATTCAAACAAATATATATATTCTGTGGAGATATTTATTTAGTGTGTTTTCAAGACCTGACATCCATACAATTAGAATGTGACTATCGACAGATACGCGCAGCGTTTTTAAACTCACACCGGTCATTTCTAAAGAAAGTAATATGAGGAACGACTTCGGATGCTGCGTGAATGTTTGCATATAACTCATTTCTTGGTCGTGGTCTTTTAATATTATTCTTCCATTGACTAAATATCTCTTCTATAGGATTTAAGAATGAACTGTAGGGGGAAGAAACACAGGACGGTGACCGTGTTCTAATAAAATTTAACACTATAGCACTTCTATAGAAACCCACATTATCCATAACAAAGAAAAGGTAGGTATGGCCACCACACAACTTTCTTATACGTGTGTACGGGTCAAATTATACAAAAGTTGTTCTAAATTAAGATTTAAATACTTTTATCTTCTGAGAAAATAAACAAAACCCTACTGAACTACTTATGTTCTCTTAATAAATCACTATAGAATGCATACTTGGCGAAATATTCGAAAGAAAGTGCTACTGGCTAAGAGTAAATGTGTTACTTCCGGTCCGAATTTGAAATTTCTTTTATACAAAAAATATTTCAATTGTAGGTCTAAATATATTTGTGCCCTTGATAAATATATATACCGGGTGTCTGTTTAAGCTCGGCCCCCGACCATATCTTGGCAACCTCGCGGAAAAAATCTTGATAGTAAAACGGACGACGGGAATTACAACAAAAATATTTTTAAGTTACCAAAATGATCGCAAGGGGTCGCAATACTCAAAGTCAATTAAAATATCGATAATTTTTAATTAAAACCTAGATTAAATTTTTTACTAGCAACCTTTTTAGACGTTTTTATACAATTTCAATTTTTTACAGAGGGGAGGGGGGTATGTCTGCGTACAAAAGTAGGTATAATTTCGCTTTGCGTCAACGGATTTTAATATGTCTGGGCTCACTAGATAGAGAGTTTTACAAAGAATTGAAGGATACGTAGTACGAAATTACGTGGTCCTAAAAAAGAATAACAGGGGTCGCTGTTCTCAATATATGTATATTATTTGTTTTTTCTTTAAAATTTTAAATGGATCGGTATATTTTTAATATCGTAATATTGAAGCACATACAAAACTGAAAGGAATGATGAAAACCGGAAGTTGCTACCTTTTTTCTTGACGAAGATATCGTCAAACGAACATAATCTAAAAAAATAAAAAATCTTAAATATAAATTTATTTATTTATTAGGAGTAATAATTTTATTTTAATTTCAAGAGGGTCTCTAGACAGTGTATAGTTCGTTTTTACTTGAGTTTTCATCATACTCATCATAAATGTTTTCATTTCAATCTTCTCATCCATTTTTTAATTCCTTGCATTCAGTTACGTTAAATTCTCCTTTTAAATGTTTTCAAATTCGGTAGCTATTATTTTTTAAGCATAATTTCTTGCCTTTTCCAACATTCAAATAAAATAATAATACTGAACATTGTAGTTTGCTTTTTTTTTTTTAAATTTCCATCATACAACATGGGATGCACAGTGATACTAAAGTACATTATTATGAGATTTCCCAGGTGGGCTATGAAAATCAAAATGTAAAAATAGTAGTGTCACTTTTTGTACGTATTTAAGAAATTAAGCCTTTTTGGACACCCTAACCTTGAAGCTTATGACATGATCAGAATGTATTTTCAATGCTTTGAAAATGCATTCTTGCTTTGCGGCAATATTTCCTAAATTATCCCGAAAGAAGACATTATTGAGCTTTTATTAGTCTTGCCAGATGTTCTTGATTTTTATTTATGCCGTAGAATAAAAGGCATAGTTTATCACAAAAAGTCGATTACAATTGCTGCCTCCGAAATTGAAGTAACTCTACTAATCGACAAGTAAACATGTGTATTGAAAATAACGGTGCACACATAAGTTTGCTTTTTGTTTTATTGTTTGCACTTTCTGATTTAAATAAGTATATTTTTTTCTACTCCCATACTTTAATTGTATTATTAGATATGCTAAACCTGTACTTTAATGATGCCCATTACGATACAGATTTTCATTATGATACAAGTTTATATCCAATAGGAATACAGATTTTTCATTACGATACAAGTTTATATCCAATAGGAATGCGACATTCCAATATTCAAACAATATTCAATATGGCGACTGCATATCTGACAGGTATAAAAATTAATTAAATGTGACAGTTCTCTGCAATTTACAAGTAAGTTGTGCTTTTTTGAAAATATAAACGGTAAAAATGAGGGATAATGACAGTGAAATGTAATAATTGACTCCACCAGAAATTACGGCACAAGCCTTAGTAGCCACGAACAATTTATTATCAGTCAAATTCGCAAAAACGTACGGAAAATTTTACGCTCAATTTATGAAATGGATTGTTCAAAAAATAATGTTTTATTATGGGGTCGTAGACAAAATAGTGTATGCAACTCGCATTTAATGGATATTAAGACACTCGTATTCATTACAATACTCGGCTTCGCCTCGTATTGTAATTCTCTTACTCGTGTCTTAATAGCTATCATTAAATGCTCATTGCATAATATACTATTCTTTTTCTTTCTCTATTACTCAATATATTATATTAGTCAATATATTTTCTTATTTTTGTTTAAGGTATAATAGTAGGTTTCTTTACTTAATTTGATGTTATAGTCGGGGATGAATTAGATATCAATTTTAGTACCCTTTCGTTAGCAATGAGTAAATGATGCATTATATTATACTGTTCTTTCTCTCCTTATTGTACACTTAGGTCATGAGTTATAGAAATTATTTTTGCTGTTCTCCTATAATTAGATGTACCTGTTGGGTAATAAAGATATATTATTTTTATTATTGTTATCCTTTATTTTAATGTCTAATAAGAGAAGACATGAAATTCTAAAATAGCTAATTTGAAGACATTTAAAAGGAGAATCTAATGTAACATATGCAAGAATTAAAATATCGGTGAGACGATTGAAATGAATACATTTATGGAAGAGCATGACGAAAATTCAAGTAAAAGCCGTTTAGTGACTCTTAAAATTGAAATAAAATTATTAATCCCAATAAAGAAGTAAATATATATTTAAATTTTTTTATTTTTCTGGATTATCTTCGTTTGACGATATCTTCGTCAAGAAAAAATTCCTTTCAGTTTTGTATGTGCTTCAATATTACGATATTAAAACTATACCGTTCCATTTAAAATTTTGAAGAAAAAACAAATAATATACATAAATTGAGAACAGCGACCCCTGTTATTCTTTTTTAGAGCCACGTAATTTCGTACTACGTATCCCTCAATTCTTTGTAAAACTTTCTATCTAATAAGCCCTGACACATTAAAATCCGTTGACGCAAACCGATATTATACCTACTTTTGTACGCAGATATACTCCCCTCCACCTTCGTATGGCACTTATATCAAAAAAATGTTGCTAGTAAAATTTTTAATCTAGAATTTAATGAAAAATTATCGAATTTTTAATTGATCTTGAGAATTGCGCCACCTTGCGATCATTATGAAAATTTAAAAATATTTTTGTTGAAATTCTCGTGGTCTATTTTATTATCAAAAATTTTCAGCCAGGTTGTACGATAAACGGTTGCCGAGATATGGCAGACACCCGGTAGAATGCATAATTTACGGATATTTGCAAAAATCGCTATTCGATAAGAGTAAAAGTGTTACTTCCCGTCCGAATTTTGAAATTTTTTTTATTCAAAAGATATTGAAAATTAAAATCTAAATACTTTTATACTCGTAATGTACCCATCTAAAAAGAATGACTTGCGAAATATATGCAAAAAACTGATTTTCGATAAGAGTAAAAGACCCATTTCCGGTAGGAATTTCAAAAAACTTTCATAATAAAGTTTTTCTCATATTTAATTTTGAGTACATGTGAATTCTTTATAAATTTGTTTAAACTTAGCAGTTGACGAAATAATGGTAAAATTCGTCATTTTGATTTTTTCTTTGAAATACTTTGGGACAATTTAGAACAAATCCTAGAGCAACCTAGAACAATCGTCAGAATTACAATTTTCAAGAAAAGGGGGGCTGGCAAAAACTCGTTTTTCTCGTTTATCTCGGCCAATTTTGATTTTTTTCCGAGATTCTTTGGAAAAATGTTTAGAACAACTAGAACAACCTGGAACAACATTCAGAATTTCAATTCTCGAAAAAAGGGGAGCTGGATGGAGAAGAAGTTTTTTTTTAATTTTCTCGGCCAATTTTGACTATTTTTTTGAAATACTTTGGAACAATTTAGAACAAACCTAGAATAACCGTCAGATTTCCGATATTTGTAAAAAGGGGGGCTAACTTCACACACTCAAATATTTTGGGGAAATCCTCGACAGACCGATAAATAGAGCTACGAAAATAAAAACAACAGACAGCTTATTATTTTTTGTGGCCATACTCCACCTACAGGAATTTATGTAGTTTTTATTTTTAAGAGTTTTAATTTTTGTTTTGCGGGCCGTCCCCGTCGGTCCTTCCTCCCTAGCTACGCCACTGTGCGATCCCTAATTATAATTTACTTTCTGTTTAGCAAATTATCATTGATCACATACTTAGTCGATGTACAAGAAATTATATTTTTATATAATGACCAAGGGCTACACATGTTTTTGTTATGACAAAACGCTAAAGGTCGTCTAGGAAAAACAACTCCAGAACTTTTTATCGTCGTAAGTTTGATGAACAATTTTATATTTAGAAATGTTATCGACTGTTATTTGTACACAAAAAGAATCTCTGTATCCGTATTATGTTATGCAATATTCAATTATTTAAAAAAGAAAAGGACAACACACCAGATTACCCACAAAAGTTACAGCCTTAATGAAGAGTTTTCTTCTTTTTTTTTTATTATCAATTATGAAGGTCATCCGAATACTTCTCTGATATTTTATCTCTTCGAGAGCATGGAACGCACGGATAGAAAAAAAAATTGCGTGTTATAATTGTCGACATGTGCAGAAATGTACGAACGTGAATGTTTATTTGGAATACTCATATAATCAATTTACGAACTCTTGGTCGGAATTTCAGAAAAACCAAATAAAAAAGGAGATAATTTAGTTGAACTCTACAATGATTTGCTTTTGGTAACTTTAGCGAAGATCACTTTATCTATTATTTTGTATACCTAATCTGTTTTAAATTTTAGTATTCTGACACGTTCTTAAAACTGTTGTAATTTGTGTCTGTATTGGGTGACCCAAGTTTTACAGCCACTACTAAAATGGCTCTGGTTTATAAAGAAAAAAGAATCAAATTTTGTGTAAAGTTAGATTTAAATATACACTACATACTTAATAAAAGAAATTCTGCAAAATGTGTCAGTGGCAGCCAAATAAAACAAATCATTAACAAAAATTTTACTTTTTAATCGTTTTTACTTTCTTATACGTAGTATAAGGAAGTATTGTAATATCGAAAATTTTCGACCTCGAGATTTTCTTCTCTTATTATTATGATGCAGATATTTTTTGAAACATATTCATCTAAATTAAACACAAAAAATGTATTTGAGTTTTTCTTAAATTTGAAATTTAGTGGAAAGCATCTAAATTCCATTTATAATTTACAACCTGTCTGCACTAATCGACACCACATCCACACATTCATGATGTCGGTCGAATTACGCTTTTTACTTTACAAATTTTGCCAGTTTTGTGGTTTTAATTAATATAGTATAGTACTGACAAAATTATATCAAAAAGAGACAATAGCTCAGTAATAGTCACTTTTAAAGTAGTAACGTCTTACATGTTTTTGATGTGAAATTTAATAAGAAATTCAAAAATGAAATAATATACAGGGTGTTCCATTTGAAAAAAATGACTTTTTTGCAAAAACTAACAAAAGCATATCAAAAAACGACAGTAGCTCAGTAATAGTCACTTTTAAAGTATTAACGTCTTACATGTTTCTGACATGCAATTTAATAAACAATTCAAAAATGATCAGTTCATTTTTGAATTGCTTATTAAATTATATCAATACAGGGTGTTCCATTTAAAAAAAATGACCTTTATACAAAAACGTGTCATGTAATTTTAATCCTGTTTCCTGCACATGCAGTTAGTAACTGCAAAAAAATAAAACATGCTTCTATAAGGACCTCTTATTGTAAACAATACTGCAAAAATTTTTTTGTCCATCTAATACCTCGTTTTCGAGAAATATAATTTTAAACAAACATTGAATTTTTTGGAAAAATGGGAATAAGTCAAAAACTTTAGATTTTAAGCCTATACTATCTTATTACTTTTTGACTAAGAATTATACGGGGAATACAAAAATGCAATAATATATAGGATGTTCCATTTAAAAAAATATAACTATGGTTAGCCCCCAAGTTATGGAACACTCTTTATAATACAAAATGTTTTTAAAATGTGCTTCTAATGAACAGCTATCACAAGGAAAAAACCGCTTCGAAATATATTTACACTTAAAGGCATAATCGGCCTTACCCGCTTAGATGACTCACCCTGTATATGAAAAATATAAGTGGACGTGCGGATGTTCACTAACAAATAAATTATTTTGTTTTATCTGCTTAATTTTTAAGAAAGAGGTTAGTGCATGGAATAAACAAGGGTTGAATGATTTAAAGCATATCGCAGATAGGGCAAAGAAACACGAAAATTCCGTTTCTCAAATGAATGCATGTGTGGATTTTAGTGTTCTAGGCAAAGTGGACATACGTGAACAGTTAGACAGTGCTTATTGGCGACATAAAATTAAGTACCTACAACGAAGATGTGGTAGAAAATCGTCATATTTTGCGCCGGTTAGTTATGTGTATAAAATTTTGCGGACCTTTTGAATTGGCGCTACGAGGCCATGATGGGACATTGACGTCGGAAAATGCAGGTATTTATTTAGTCTTAACCATCATTGCAGCTGAATTAGAAGCTGTGCTTGCAGTACATATGAAAGGTTCACAAGTGTTTAGAGGCGCCTCAAAAACTATTCAGAATGTATTGCTAGATGCAATGTTGCTAATTTACAAGCAGGAAATATTAAAAGAAATTAAATCTGCAAATTTCATTAATTTGGAGGCCGATGAAACTACAGACACCTCTAATAATCAGCAAATGGTTGTTATTATTCGATACGTGTTTAATGGACAAATTTTTGAACGCTTTCGGTCTTTTTTTTTGAGTCGTGTAGACATAATGCTGAAGTATTAACAAAAACATTGCTGAATGAATTGCAAATAATCTTAAATTCTCCTTCTGGGTCTGATATAAATATAATAATAAACTAATCGCTCAAAGTTACGATGGGCGTCCATGATGAGTGGTAAGACAAATGGTGTCCAAGCTATTATCAAAAGAACACTGTTACGCGCATCAATTAAATTTAATTATTGAACGAGCGGCACAGTGCAATAAAAATGTAAAAATTTTCTTTGCAAATCATTTTTAAGCTTCTTTTTCTCGATCGCCACAACGAACGGTAATTCTTAATGAAATAGTCAAACCTAGATTACCTCGCGCTGGTCCTACAAGCTGGATTTTCAAAAGTCGAACTGTGAACACATTATTGGAACTCCAGAATTCTCTCAAAGAATATTTAGCCAAAATTATTGACGAAGATGGATTCAGTGAAGCAAGTGGTTTTTTGGAACATTTGAATTTCCCGTAATTTCACTACTGGTTGAAAATATTTCATTTCATGATGCCACATGTTGAAATATTATTTAATCAGACTCAAATGCGCAGGATCGACACTGCTCAACTGCAAAAGGCAATTGAACAATTCCAACAGCAAATTATTCACAGTAGAAATGTAAGAATTTTTACTGATAATGACAATCAAGAACGCAATAATGAAGAAGCTGCAAAGAAAAGACAAAAAACGACAGCTGGAGATAACAGAGCTGTTATTGTAAAGGAAGTAGGTAACACCATTTTAAGTCAAATTAGCGACCGATTTGATTTTAGGGATCAAGTGCAGCAAAATCATTCGATTCTCAAAATTTTAAAACTTATACCGGTAAGTTTTCGGGTGAAGCAACGACAGAGGAGTGTCCAAGTCCCCACTATCACTCGCTACAGTTATCGTATTCCCCGACGCGAACGGCTGTAGTATACTACTACCACCGCTCTGGTTAACGGAGGGGAGTACATATACGTAGTCGTTCAGTTGTGGGGACTGATACATGCGCTATACAATCGTTGCGTTACCAGAAAACCTACCGGTATAGTCGGGTTCGCAACCGACACGGCAAAAAAACGAACTAAAAACGCTGATTCAATACCACTACAAATTCCAATCAACCGGAACAATTTTAGAACAATAAAATTCCACCAACTAATTAATATTTTAGGATAAATAACTACGGCTAGTAAAATACTATTACATGAAAGTCAGTTAGAATAGTGTTTTTCGAACAATTACACATGAAACTTGGGCGACCATCACTCATATTGAACAAGAAATAAAGACGTGGTGGTATAGGGAAATAGGAATTGATAAAACAGATATTAATCCAGTAATATTTTGTATTAATGATAGCTGTAGTAACGATTGTGAAAGTTATTATTAATGTTAATGAATGACACACTGTGGTCATCTTTACTATTATAGTTTTAAGTCTCCCCTTAATGACACAGCGGAAGAACTAGTAATTCGTGATTGTAACCAGATAGCGATGCGAGACTGTAGTTAACTTGAACGTGAACTGATTGCAAGATTATTTGCAAATGATTTGCAAAGAGTAAGATTATGTATAAGAAACTGGGCGAAGAACTTTTATTTCACATAATTAAATGACCTTGCTATTAATAGTGTTTGAAATTTTACTGGCACATAAATATTTTGCAATTTGGATTTTATAACTTACGATTATCTGACATAAAAGAATACATGCAAAATATTGTCAGAACGTATTTTCCAATTTACTTATAAGAGGTTATTATTATTCTGAAGGAAATCTTTTCTTAAACAACCTCATTAAAAACTAATCAGCACACTTTCCTGTTCAGAAATAAGTAAAATATATTGATCTAAACCAAATTATATAAGAGAATGTAAGTTTTATTCAACAGAACTGTTTGGTTTTACTTGTAATTGCTTTATGTTATTTAGCATAATCACCTAACTGATAAAACGAATGTAGCTTATGAAGGATTGGAGACGGATTAAATTCAGTATTTATATCAAAAGTCAAAGACAGATTTTGGAACCTGTTAATATATTTGTTCATAATGCTTCGGCAGAAGATTACGATAGTTGAAATAATTTGTACTTATATTGATCAGTTGAAGAAAGAACTCTGTCTAATCGAAGAAGTATAGGTGACTCTAACTAAAATAACAATTGTTTGAAGATCACATATGTAATACTGTTTAGAAATTTTCAAATTTAAGAAGGTATAACCATGTTGACTGTAATAGAGGAATGGTGGATGATTGATTTCAGCACCTGTCATTCAAACATAGATGGAATGCATAGAGCAACACCAGTAAAAGATAGGCTTGACAAATTGTATGAGTTATATGTCTCTCTTAGGAACTATAACTTGTTAGAAAATTAACTGTTGTGGAATAAAGTGTGCCGATTCTAAAATTAAATAACTGAATTTAGTGTTTCTCATGAAAATTGATCCAGAATAAAATAATGTGACAACGAGATAAGCATTTGCATAGGGAAACGCAGTTAAAACATATTTCTGTTATATTATTTTTATACTTTTTCTAAAATAACCTTTGTATATTTTCTGTAGGATTTTAATTTTGTAATTATTTATTGTTATTAATGGAATTAAGACAATATAATTTCAAAAATATGGGATAGTATTGTAATAATATTAATGTAGTACATTATAAATTGGGATAGTAAAAATACTTGTTCATTATTGTATTATAATTTAAAGATGCTTGGTAAGTTAAATTCTGATCAATAGCAAAGATTCAGCTTACGAATACTCTACATTTGAAATACTGTAAAATATGATTGAATTGTTTAATTCTGCATTAAATATAATCTTTAACAACAACAAATTTATACTAGTTTAAAGCTTAAGTAAACAATAATGATGTGTATAGCTTAATCAAAATTAGCATGCAGAAATTATCTTGTAATCAATGATATACCTACGAGTGATGTTTCAAACAAGTTGCTTTTAGTACACCAGTGAATGGTAATAATCATAGTGAACAGTAAGAATCTGGCAAACAAACGTTTTTATAATTAGTGTAATACTTTTCTGACCTTCTCGCTGTTGCATGTAAAAATACTTTAATTTTGATGCATTTAATGGAAAAGCAATATAGCACTATTCGTAAGGATACTGCTGTACAACTGTCTTTGCTACTAAATATCTTAATTGTCTGTAGTAAAACTAACTCGAACATAATTATTA
Source organism: Amphimallon solstitiale (assembly GCA_963170755.1). Taxonomy (NCBI): domain Eukaryota; kingdom Metazoa; phylum Arthropoda; class Insecta; order Coleoptera; family Scarabaeidae; genus Amphimallon; species Amphimallon solstitiale. The sequence goes on from OY720678.1 coordinate 93,062,607, forward strand.
AATACATTCCTGAATGTTTAAATGAATTTCATAAGTTCAATTTTCTCTGAAAATCTAACCTTTTTTATATTTATATCTAATTACTTACTAACAGCAGACAAGTTCATACAAATACAAAATAATCATTATATCGGCTTTTCAATAGTACTTAAGCAAAATTATTATCAAATTTAATAGTTACATATTAGAATTATCATCGGTAGTGCTAAAACCACAAGTCTAATTGATTATTTAGGATTATAGTGTCAAAATTAATATTACTTGACACATCAAATTTTGCAAGGCCTCAAATTTGACGCCATTTTAATGTTGGTGGTGCATGTCGGTTGCGAGAGCGATTCTACTATAGTAGGTAAGTTTTTTTTTGTGCCCACCCTCTTTCATAACTCACGAGCCGCCACTGCTTCTGACAAAGATCAAACAGCAATTCTTGGTGAAAAGTTGTATGATGACGCCTATAAACAAATACATAAATTAGAGCATTAACAAAAGGTTTAAACTTTTTTAATTAATTAATTAAGTTTACATTTCAACGACCTTCGGCCATTTTGAAACTATTAATTCAGTGGCGCGCTTTTCAGTCCATTGGCGTAGAACTGCAGAATATTGCCAAAATAAATTATTATCATATTCAAACAATAGTTATTGGGCAATTATTATACGTGGATATCCAAATAATGCTTTTGTAAATATTTTGTTTGGAATGTTTTGAAGAGGACAATACATTAAGAGACAAAATTTACAAGTAATAAACAGAATTCTTTAATAATATAATTCATAAACAAACATATATTTAACACCAATTATATATATACAACAATAAAATAATTAAATGTAAAAATAACTACAAACTAGAAATAGTAATTATTTTTGTCGACTTGCGAGGTACTTTTAAAATCTGCATTAGCTTTTGAGAGTATAAAAAAATTTTAATTTACAAAATAATTTCATTAAGTACAACATGGCATACAAAAAGAAATTTGTTCAAAATAATATAATGTAATTGCGAAGGTTTTGAAATGCTGTACAAAACACCTATCCATTTCTCTGATATAGGTACTCTACAAAATCCAAGGCAGGCATACATAAATTGCGAAATGTTGATTTTTCTTTGGTTTCGTAGGCTTTTAAATGGCACATAATTGTACTTGCATTTAAATCCTTAATGTGAACATTTATTACATGTATGTTTATCCAAACATTTTTTCATTAAATATCCGCAAACATAATTTAATTTTCAGTTCAAACCTTAACTTTCTTTTTCGGGTGAACTGAGAGTCATTTTATGTGTTTGAGTAGCCACAGGACTTCCTCTCCTAGTTACTCTATAAACAAAAAAGGATATAATTATTGTATGAAGGATAAGTTTGATCTTAAACTTACGGTGAACTAGACCAGAATAAGCTAGATCAGTAGTTCCCAAACTGTGGTACGCGTACCCCTTCGGGTACGCGACCGGCCAACAGCGCTAGTAGTGGCGCGACGACGCGACGCAACAGGCTGTTGATTTTAGTGGTGGGATCACTCGAGTGAAAAATAACCTTCATAACTTGGTTATTGTAACTATAACGAGTAACGAATAATTAACATTCGAGTGAAAAAGTATCCAGATAATCATTCGGTTTTTGTCATCACTCGAATACCAAGTATTCGGTTATTGAAAATATCCGGTTATGCCCATCACTAGTTGATGTGATGTACCCCTCCCCCACCATGTTTAGTTGACTTGCGCGCGCCTCTCTACCAGCACTGTCACCGCAGCAGTAGTCTGCCATAACAAGCTCGCTCACAGTGTTGTGCTGTTCTGGAAACATTCAATTCTGTTCAAACAGTAATTATTGTTCAGACCTGATAGTGTGGCTGATCTTCACTTTCGTAGGAAAATTGTTTTTTTATTTTTCGTGGCCTTAAAATTTCTGAACATTTGAATATCGCATCTACTTCCAAGCAAGATGCTAATTCTTTGGCATCTACGAGCAAGTCACTGAAGCCTTTATCTGATCGATATTCCTTTAAAAAGGTATTTAGGTTGTTCAAACTTTCGCAAGCCTGTGAAATATGGAATTTTTTAGTTTGCAGGATCTTAGTAACAACATTAACTTTACTTAGTATCTTGTACCACAACACTAACATACATACAAACTCATAATTTTTAATTTTTTTAACTATAGAAATAGCCAGATGTTTTGTAGTGTTATCAAAATTATTTCCAGACAAAACTTCATAAAAAGCATCGTAAATTTCGCCTAACTGGAATCATAGAGGGGTTAATGCATCAATTCTGCTAGACCATCTGGTTTCTGATAAAGGTTTTAACGTTAAGTTTGAAATGTTACTTTTCAAAACAGACCACCGATTGGTTGAAGCAGAAAAAAAATTATATACCTCTTGAACAGTTGAGAAAAAATTTATACTAAACATATTGGATTTCACAGCGTCGTTTATGACAAGGTTTAAACTGTGATTACAGCAAGATACAAATATTGCTCGTGAATTAATGTCTAATTCTTTTTTGTACACCTTGATGTTTACCCTTCATATTCGCACCATTGTCGTCTCCTTGTCCGCGTATGTTATAAATATCTAAACCATAATTTTCTAAAGTTTGCAGTAAAAAGTTGGTTAAACCTTCACCTGTTGTATCATTTACAGGACGGAATGATAAAAAACCTTCTTCGACACTAAATTCATTGTTTTTTAAATTAACGTATCTTATGCAAACATAAATTTGCTCCTGGTGGCTCACATCGGGAGTACAATCAAATAATATAGAAAAATACTTGGCTTTTTTAACTTAATTTAAAATTTTGTTTCTTATATTATCACCTATTAATTCAATCGTTTCGTTTTGAATTTTATCTCCAAGATAAAATGGCATATTTCTTTGAGATCTATTAATATGTACAGACATCACTGGGTCAAATTTTGCTATCATTTCTATACATTTCAAAAAATTTCCATTATTTCTTTGAAATAATTTATTATTAGGACCACGAAAAGCCAAGTTTTGTTCAGCCAAAAATTGAATTGTATAAATTATTCTTTCAATGACACTGCGCCAGTGTTTAGTTTCACATTTTAATAAACTTTGCATTTCGGAATCTACGGTTCGATTAGTTTTTAATCTTTCTAATAAATCTGACCAAGAATGTAAATTTTGAAAGTGAGACTTACTTTTTTCGTGAATTTCAAATGTTCGCTTAAGTGATGCCAATCATTGAAACCGTCTTGGTTACTTAATCTTAATTTAGTATTTTTAGTCAATGGATTATTGGTGTCACTGAATATTTTATAACAAAAACAGAAAACTACATTTTTCTTAATAGAATATAGTAACCAATCTCGCTGAACCTTTTCACCATTTGACAAAATTCGAGTGAAATATATATCAGAAAACTTATGTCCATTTTTGTCTTTAGGATACATAGTTTTATTTTGATAATACATAGGACCTTTTTCGACTAGTTCTTGCACCTGGGTTAGAGATAATATACTCGGCCAAAGACCTGGATCGTTAGAGAGGGGCGAATACGCGTCTTCGGATGATTCGTCTTGCTTACTCGAACATGATGGTACCGACTGAAACGTATCAGAACCTGAATCTATCGGATCCTCATCCTCATTGGCTTGCTTCTCTAAATCTGACGGCAACTTTGATGTTGATGGAAATGGAAAACCACTGTTATCAGTAGAAGTACTGTTTTGAAAATGTGTGAGCTTCCGAAAAAAGTTGGTAACTTTTAAATTGCTCTTCTCCAAGTCTTCCTCCCGTTTTCGCTTGTTAAACAAGTTTTTTTTAACCAGATAATTTCTTTTTTTCTTCTCTGGCCATCTAAATAAAATCACTAAGAATTAGGAAACACAAAGTTTTATTTGTTTTATATAACAAATTGTTCAAAAAAATTCGAAATTTTAAATTTTGTAATTACTGTAATACCAAATTTCGTTAAGTTAAATATTTATAGAAATTAGGTAAACTGAATGTATAGTTAAAACTATGTAAGTTTTTTAAAGTTGAATAAAGCATTATTATAATTATTATTACTATATAAAGCTGAATTCACTTAATCATTTACCTTATTTTTTAATTATTTTTCACAATCACTATATTATCAAATCAGGACTTACTACATACATATATTTGGTACGCTCATACGGCCCACGCGCCTACGAAAACGATAAGTTAATAAACCTGCACCGACTGCGAAAGCGTTTAAATACACCCAAAATTTTGCAAGTTTAAACCTGCAGCCAGATTCTGTAAGCTCGATATCAACCATATTCGACCATATACATAATACCTACTAATACACGGCGCACTTGTTATATATTATGCAATGGTTCTTGAATGAAGCCGAAAAAAGTCTGTATTCATTTAATAAAATTATTACAGTATGATTATTAGCTTCTATTAAAATGCTTAAGATACCCCTTTCACCTTTTTTAATTATTAAATAATATTAATTAAGTTAAATTTATACAAAAAACAGTGTAGATGCAAATATCAAGTACACTCTTTCAAGTAACAATAAAATTATTGCTGTCAATGCTAAAATAATTGTAATAATTGTTTTATGTAAATTTGTTGATTTGTTGTAAATTTCAAAATATGTTTTTAATATTTTTAAAATCTAACTTATCACAAGTGGCCGTAGGCGCCTTTAAGGCCTTGGCGCCGTTGTGCGCTGCACGACCTTCTCCATATGGACGTCCCTGTCAACAAATGTTCAATTTACTTCAAAAAACTACTATAATCTGGGTATAACGCACAAAACAAACAGCTGACGTCTAACAGCAGTGAAACGGCCATTTTGAGAATATACATGCGCATTGAAGCGTTTTGAAAATAATATCACAGTGTCGCTTCTTTACCGAAGAGTAATATTCTTTGCTATTAGAACCACCGCCCGATATCTACAGCAGAAGACGTCCTTGGCACACGACACCCTCAAACCCAAACATTGAGATTTCAATCGTTCACTTTATTATTTATATAATATGTAAATATCTCTAGCTGTACAGTAATATGTAATACTGCGTAAATTAATATGTCTGGTGTATGCATTGTCGGTGTTATTTTTAGCCAATAATAGGTTTATTGTACTCATTTTTCCATATTATTTTTAGCACGGCTAGTTCACATGTCTAAATATAGATTATAGTTCAAGTTGTAGTTCACATTTACGTTATTTATATGATGACTGTTGTGCGGCTTGTGCTGTTGCGTTTGTATGCGTGCGTGTATAAGCCAAACACAGTCTCAATCGTGTCTACTCTATGGTATACACCACAGATGTATGTACTCGTTTGTGAGTGTGCGTTTCACTGTGTACGTCCTTCTTCCTCTCAACGGGTAAGAATGGCCGTTTGTTGTGTGTAATTGTCGTTATTATTTACACATGCATCGTAGTACATCGGTCACTCTTCGATAGTGAAGGAATACCACGTTCCAACGACCCTGTGGACTCAATTATATTGTTTTCGTATACGTACCGAGAAACGCCACAATAATCTAGGTGCATTGCATCCGTCGTCAGTACTATGAAATGTTTGCGTGTTATTATTTATGATACACATCGGAGAAGAAACTATTCCATACATAACACATTGCTGGGAACAAAATAATAATGGTGGCGCCAAACTAGCGGAAAGAAATTGGACGTGATTAGTAGTCTGCCATCCGCAAAAGACTGCTTATTCTGTTTACATTTAACAGTAATAATATGAATTATATTCGTTTAGTTATTATCCAAAAATTGTTGTTACCTGCATAATATATTTTCTTTTAAATTGAAATTGGTGTCTGTATTAGTACGTTGTTGTAAAATACTCCTTAATCCTTTCACATATATTTTCTCCAATCATATAGCTCCCTCTCAAGGGAGTTTGATCAACTAGAGATACTTTCTTATACGTATGAGCGTTTCAAAGTATACAATTTTAAGAATTTTTGTATACAAAACTTATTCAAAATCCTATTCTAAGTACTTTCATTCTCTTAATAAATCGCTATAGAATGCATACTTTGCAAGATATTCGAAAAAAAGTGCTACTCGCTAAGAGTAAAAGTGCTACTTCCGGTCCGAATTTTGAAATTTCATATATACAAAAAAATATTGCAAATCCAGTTCTAAATACTTTTGTACTCTTGATAAATATATATAGAATGCATATATTACGATATATTTGCAAAAAATCGCTATTCGATAAGAGTAAATGTGGTACTTCCGGCCTGAATTTTGAAATTTTTTTTATTCAAAAGATATTGAAAATTATGGTATAAATACTTTTATATTCGTAACGTACTTGTCTAAAAAGCTTGACTTGCGAGATATTCGCAAAAAACTGATTTTCGATAAGAGTAAAAGACCTACTTCCGGTTTCAATTACGAAAAACTTTTTTAAACAATTTGTCTCAAACTTAATTTTATGTACATATAAATTTGTTTAAACTTAGTAGTTGATGAAATATTGGCAAAATTCGATTTTTTCACTGAGGTAAACTGCTACTTCCGGTCTACCGATTTTACTGAAAAACTAATCAGATTTCAAGAGGGAGATTATACACGTAAATACAAAATTTGGAATTGAGAGCTATAGGGGTGTGACCGCTATCGTGGTCACAGACACACACACAGACACACAGACATTTTTTAAAAACCACTTTTTCGGTATCAGGGGACTTCAAAACGTGGACATCTGCAAAAATCTCGAGGTCGAAAATTTTCATCATCACAATAGTTCCTTATACTACGTATAAGAAAGTAAAACATAAAAGGCATGTTCACCAATCTCTTCGAGCTTGGTGTTGATGTCAGTAATTGTTTTTCAATGGAACTCATTGCCAGGGCACATAGTCTGCTTTCCTGCATGGTATTTCTAAAAAATGTTTTTATTCACTTCAAAGTAGAAAAACACCGTTCACTTTCTGCTGTTGTCATCGGTATGGTACAAATTATTTTCAATAGCTTCACAGATTCGGCAAATGTAGTTGTTAAATTATTTTCATAGAAACATTACAGTAATGTTAGAGCAGATGAAGGAGTTCCAAAATCTGGTCTATTATGCAAAACTACCAATTCATACTTAAAAGCAATTGATTCCAAATTAAAAGTCGTCACGGCCATCTGGAGTTCAGTTTCGGGGAAAGTATTTTGATATGTTGGAAATAAGTGTGGTTGAAAAAGAAGGGCTATAGATAGGTGATCACTAAATAAAAAACGGTCATCAATATTGTTAATAATAATATCGCATTCTTCTTTAGCAACCTTTTTGTGTTTGTCTTCATAACGAGGTCTTCTGTTCCGTTATCGGGAATGTTCCTCTTCTTTTTCATCATTATCATTATTTTCATTGTAATAATCGTAATCAGTTGAGTTCCTCACATGCTGAATTGACGATTGAAATGATGACACACAAGACTGTATTTTAATACTGTCAATTTGACGATGTTGTAATTGGTTGTAGAGAATTTCGTAATGCGGCATGATTTTATTAAAAAAATATAACTAGTAATTGAAATCATAATCATTTAAAATGTTTTCAAGCCTACAGCTTTCCTTATTGTCGACTGGTGACTAGATCATCTATGATCCGCGTCAGACTTGTGATAAGATCTCTTTTATATCTGAAGACACTCACAACACATGTTGATTTAAAGTTCCATCTGGTTGGTGCAGCCCGCGGAAGTCGATTTTTCACAACCTCATCCAGTATAGCAGTACGGTTTGGGGATCCTGTAAAAAAAGTAGAAAAACCATCTAGATTGCAAAAGAAAACTTTCACTTGTTTGTTATGTGGGGCGTAACAGTGAATATAATTTGCATTTTTGTAAATATCTTTAATTTTTGCCTGAACACCTTTGTTTTTACCACTCATTACTGAGGCGCCATCGTAGCTTTGGGATATTAATTTTGCACGCGTTTGGTCCAATTTATTTTTCCTAAGTTCTTCCAATAAACATTTGCTAATGCCATCAGCAGTATGATTCTCTGGTTGCAGAAAAGACAGAAATCGTTTTTGTATATTTCCGTTCAACTCGTATCGAACTATAAAAACTATCTGCGAAAATGTAGCCGAATTTATCGTCTCGTCTGCATGTATAGCGATATAGTGAGCTTTGTTAATTTCGTCTAGAATCAAAGTGCGAGAAACTTCGTAGATACTGTCCAGCAATTAATTTTGAATGGTTTTTGACAAACCCATCAAAACTCTGACGTGGACATCTGCAAAAATCTCGAGGTCGAAAATTTTCGTCATCACAATACTTCCTTATACTACGTATAAGAATGTAAAAGACAGATTCAAATCACGCAGTTCATTTGCTAGACAATAATCATAATTTCAATAATAAATTTGAGATTTTACATTCACTTTTTTTTAAAATCCCCATTCGTTTCTGAGCAAATGTGGTCTCTTGTTTTTTTTTGTTTGACGTACGGTTTTCGCTTAAAAAAATAAAATTCATTCAAGTTAATGATGAAATTAAGTTTTAACAAGGATTAAAAACGATCTAGTAGGTAAGTCGCAGATTTTATTTTGTAATCATAAACATTTTTGACATTTATTTACCTAGTATACTTGTTACGTATTTAAGTCGTTAAACATTAACTATTATTGTGGTTTAGTGAGAAGCACATGATTGAAAACCTTAGCACCCTATACTTCAAAAGTTAAGACATTTAGGACATATATTCACATGAAGTTTTTTTCATAAAATGGACTCAAGTATAACCCCCTTAAATATTAGCATGTTATTAAGAAACACCTTGCATATTTATTGCCGAAGAAAACTACATACTGAGGAAAAGGAAAAACGTGGAATAAAGTCGACGCATCAATGTTATAGTCCGTACCAACTTTCATGAGCTAAAATTCGTGGAAGACCGCTACGTCACTTTCTTGGAATCGACCCGACCCTCGAGTAGAATAAGGCACGCATAGTCGGCGGTCTTTCACCGTACAATTATTATAGCAAATATATAACACTTTCGGCTGTTACTTTGTGAAGAATCATGATACTGGATATAAGTAAAATAAAACACTCAATTAAGCTTTAAATACCTTCACTTTCTTTTTAATCACTATGTGACTGCAGTTTCAACATTTTGCATGTCATTATCAAACTAGAGTTACATGAATTGATGGCAATATAATATCTTATTTGGTAACATCTGAGACACATTACAAATTAAATACCTATTACTCTAATCTATTTTAAATTGTTTATGTTCGGTTACAAAATTTCCCAACTCACTTTTATATTAATATACTGTTATAATAATGTTATAATGTTTTGCAAATCATTTAATAGAATATAACCACACATTCTCAGAAAATAATATCAAAATTTAACATTACAGTGATAAAGGCTTAAAATTAAACCTTTTAGAAGCGTTAGAAATTTTTAAAAAAAATAATAAATCAGATGAAGTATTACTTAATGACCAAACAGATCTTTTGTATACTCCTCTATTTAAAGTTGTCTGAATCCTATTATAACAGTATATTAATATAAAAGTGAGCTGGGACATTTTGTAACTGAACATCAACAATTTAAAATAGATCAAAGTAATAGGTATTTAATTTGTAGTGTGTCTCAGATGTTACCAAATAAGATATATACAGGGTGTAACAAAATAAGTGTAAAACATTTCAGGGGGTGATTCCTTAACGAAAAAGAGATAGGGTCTTTCATATAAAAAAACTTCAATGGAGCATCCCTTGTTAAGATACAGCCCCATAAAGGAGGTACATAAAATTTGTTTTATAATTTTTCTCACAAACACTAAAAATGTAATTTATTTCCAATGTAACTTTTTGTCTGATTATTTATTTTACCATTTAAAAATCTATTTCCAATACCTTGTTTCATTCGAAACAAAAAATGTCTCTTGAATTTTTTGCCCAAAAGTAATCAGTTCGCAGCAAAAAATTATTTTACGAACAACTACAGAGATACATCGTCATAAATGCGAACTGGATTAGTATTGTTATTTTGTAGTTACTACCAGCATCAAAATACATATGATTAAAGATGAATAAACAAAACTAATTTATTAATAACAAAACATAAAACATGTAGAAATCATAGTAAATGTTCAATATGTCCACCTTCAGTCATTACACATGCGTCTAGACGTCGGCGCATTGAGCCACGTATTCGCACAAATATTCCTGGATTCTCTCTAATTACCCTGCACGCATCGATGATGCGGTTTCTTAAGTCCTCTACATCGCGAACAGGAGTAGGATAAACCAAAGTTTGTAAATGGCCCCAAGTAGAGAAATCGAGAGGATTGAGATCCGGGGATCGAGCGGGCCAATTCTGTGGTCCTCCTTGACCTATCCAATGATTTGGATATGTTTGGGTTAAATGCTGACGTGCTGCTTGACTAAAATGGGCGGGAGCCCCATCATGCATAAAAAACATATCCCTTCTGACGCCCAAGGGAACTTCCTCCAGCAGTACTGGATGCACTTCTCTTAAAAATTGAGTGTATGCCTCACCATTTAATCGAGGAGGTAGAAAATGAGGGCCAATTAAATAATCCCCAATAACTCCGAGCCACACGTTAAGAGAAAAGTGTTCTTGATGGTTAGCTTGTACAATAGCGTGAGGGTTTTCATCAGCCCATATGTGGTTATTATGAAAATTAATTATCTTGTCCCGAGAAAAAGTACATTCGTCTGTGAATTCGATCGTCTTCAGAAAGTCAGGATTTCTTCTAATCATTTCCAGCATCCAATTGGAAAATTCAAGACGGTTCGGAAAATCTCGCTGTAACAGTGCCTGTACTCGTTGCAGATGGTAAGGGTATAAGAGTTGTTCCTTTAAAATTCGAAATACCGTCATATGATCAACATTTAACTCGAAAGCAATCTTTCTAGTACTGCTAGTAGGTTGTTCTTCAACCAAATTAAGTACTGCTTCTTCAAGATGTGTTGTTCTAACTTCTCGATGGCGACCACAATCCTGCGTTCTTTTGTCGAATGAACCATATTCTCGTAATCGTTGATGAAGTCGGGCAAATATTCTATGCGAAGGAAGCCGCCGTTGAGGATACATTTCAGCATATCTTCTAGAAGCTTCTAACCCATTCCCCTGCGACAAACCGTAAACGTAATGCATATCAGCCATTTCCTCATTTGTGTATGCCATTTTAATAACAAGTGAATTATTAAACTAACAAATTACGAACAAAACAAGGACACACAATTAAGTATTAATTCAATTTCAAAAATTTACAAACTGACAGCGTGATACCACTACTAGCGGCCTACTAAATAAATTAGTTTTACATTTTCGTTTTATGACGATGTATCTCTGTAGTTGTTCGTAAAATAATTTTTTGCTGCGAACTGATTACTTTTGGGCAAAAAATTCGAGAGACATTTTTTGGTTCGAATGAAACAAGCTATTGGGAATAAATTTTTAAATGGTAAACAAATAATCAGACAAAAAGTTACATTGGAAATAAATTACATTTTTTGTGTTTGTGAGAAAAATTGTAAAACAAATTTTATGTACCCCCTTTATGGCTTTTTTTTATATGAAAGATCCTATCTCTTTTTCGCTAAGGAATCACCCCCTGAAATGTTTTACACTTATTTTGTTAAATGGTAAACAAATAATCAGACAAAAAGTTACATTGGAAATAAATTACATTTTTAGTGTTTGTGAGAAAAATTGTGAAACAAATTTTATGTACCCCCTTTATGGGGCTGTATCTTAACAAGGGATGCTCCATTGAAGTTTTTTTTGTCTGAAAGACCCTATCTCTTTTTCGCTAAGGAATCACCCCCTGAAATGTTTTACACTTATTTTGTTACACCCTGTATATTGCCATCAATTCATATAACTCTAGTTTGATGTTGTTTGCAGTCGATTTTCGTTGAGAGCCTGTGCATCGTTGCGACTTGCGGTGTGCGCCTATAATTAAAATAAATCAATGGAGGCGAAAAATAAAAGACAGGAGTGTAATAGCCAGTGTAAGGGTATTGTGTTCAACGTATATAATTATGTAAAGACAATTTTTCCAAATAAAAATAAAACGGAACTAAAAAATTGTGTTGTGGCTGTTACGGGAGTTTCTCTAGCAACCGTAAAGGGAATCATCAGTGAAGGTGTCACTTTGCAAGATACAAAGAACGGTGATGGTAAAATAAAATACAGTTCTCCCAAGAAACGCAAGAGAAAATGTACAATAACTGACATACTACCATGGGAACAAACGGACATTAGAAATATGATTTACAATTTTCATAAAACCGAACATTGTCGAGTTATTTTGGCTCAACTGCAAGAAAAGTTAAGTGCGGAATACGACTTCTCCGGCAAACGTACCTACCTGCATAGAATTATTAGAAAACTGGGATTCAAGTGGAGGAAAAGTAAGAACAATCGGGGATTGCTAATAGAGAAGAGTGATATTCGTGCTTTGAGACTGAATTATCTGGACAAAATTAAATATTATAGAAGTCAAGGTAAGCCAATTGTATTTTTAGATGAAACTTACATTCATGCTGGCCATACTAGTCCTAGCAGTTGGACAGACAATAGCACACTAGGTTTGTCATCAACCATATCTAAAGGCAATCGACTAGTTATTCTTCACGCCGGTGGTGAAATGGGTTTCATACCTAACTGTTTATTGATTTTTAAATCTGGAACCAAATCCGGAGATTACCACGACGATATGAACTCACAAAATTATGAGAAATGGCTTACGGAAAAGCTAATTCCAAATCTTCCCCCGAATTCTGTTATTGTTTCTGATAATGCATCATATCACAATATACAAGTACAAAAACCACCTACCAGCAACTCAAGGAAAGCAGATATGATAGAATGGCTGACAAGCAAAAATATACCTTTTTCGACGAATTTACATAAGCCACAGTTATATGAAATAATAAAGTAGCACAAACGACAACATATTGTTTACAAATTCGATAAACTGTTAGAAGAACATGGGCATGTGGCTTTAAGACTTCCACCCTACCATCCCGATTTAAATCCGATCGAAATGATATGGGCTGAAGCAAAGAAAAATGTCTCGTTTAAACTAGACACTGTGAAGACTCTGACAGAAGAAGAATTCGTTTCGCTTAATGTTCAAGACTGGATAATGTTGCCGACATGTTGTTCAAGCTGAAGACAATTACTTACAACATGAGATTCGAGTTGATGTGCTGACAGAAAATTTTATTACTGTGTCTTACATATATACCTTTATACGTAAAACGTATATGTATATATGCATGTGTTTGAGATACACACATACATGAAGTGCCATTGTCGATAATCGAACGCACAGACACCGGTGTTTCGACCTATGAGGTCTCATCAGTGTGCGTGGATCTCAAACACATGCATATATACATATACGTTTTACGTATAAAGGTATATATGTAAGACACAGTAATTATTTACTGCTTGATGTTGGTTTTAACATCCATATGTTCACACTTTTCATTTTTATTAAATTTAATTATAACAGATTCTGATAGTGAAACATCTAATGACACTGACTTCGAAAATTTATCAGATTAAGGGGCTGTGGAGGTTATCCAAATAAGTATGTATTTGTTTATCCCTTCTTTTTTATGCTAACGTGTATCACATTTATCTTTTATTATTATTATTATTATATTTATCTTTCTGTCAAATAAATAAAAATATATAATTTGAAATTAGTTTTATTACAAAATTGTCGACGCTGGTCTACCCGCTTTATTTATCGTGATTTAATTTCTTACAACAAACAAAACTTGCTGAAGATCCATTCTATACTTTCTGAATATTCGCCAAAAACAAAATACCAAGAAAAAACAAGGCACGTCACTGCTTGAAAATATCTAGTCGAGGTAGAGCCTTCCGTCGGCTTTATTCCAAGAAATGACGCAGCGGTCTTCCACGAATTTTAGCTCATGAAAGTTGGTACGGACTATACCACGTAAGAAATCCTAAATGAACACCAACAAATATCTGTGTTATCGTATTTGCTTGTATATTATTGCTGATATTTTATTTTAGAAACCTGCTTAATGTATACTCAAATCAAATTAACTCTCTTTATGTGGTGATAAAATTTAATTTGAACCTTAACTGCGACAAAGTGTTTATAATTTAATTTCGCTAATCAACACTATCAATGTCGATTGGGAAGAATATAGTACCGAATATTCATTAATCCAAAATATCGGTTTATTAGAGAATAGTGCTGAAAACTTATGAAATTTGTAGAATATGTATTTAGTAGTAATGTAATATCTGATGAAGCTACATCATAGTGAAAGATGTCATATTTTTGAATAAATTGTGTGTTTTACTTAACCCCTTCTTATTATGGATTTCCAGCAAGTATCGGCCGTTTCAATTAATATGAATACGTTCTCTTAACTTACAATACATATATGCTCTATTTCACGCTTCTCAAAAATCAGTCTACTCATTTAACAGTGTCAGTTTAACATGTTCTTGGAACAATAATGCATAATGTGTACATTATATTACATAAGAAGAAGCAAATAAATTAAATAATATTCATTGGAAATGATGAAAGTGTGCCGTTCTCATGCACATATGAAACTATGCGTGTGATAACCCAGCAATAACAATGATGTAAGAAAAATAGATGTTAGTTAGACCGTTCGTGTAAAAAACACGTAGATATATGTATATATTTTTTTATCTGTAGACTTTAGATTGGTGATAAAGTGTTTTCGTATAGTGATTCCAGAAAATACCTACCGACTAGACAAAACTGGATGGATAACACTCATTATTAATCTATGTCGACCGCATGAAATTACCATGGAATACATTTAAAAGCGAAGCAGCAATTTATATATGTCTCATGGTGATATTTTTAGAGTTGGTGTTCTTGGGTCAGAAGGTTGAAATCGAAAAATAGAAAAGGTTACGTAACACGCTGTTCGGTGATTAGGAGTAGTGATAAATCTAATCTGCTTTTCGTATTTGTTAGTGCATCTATTATGTTATGCATCAATAGCTAGTCGAAGATCAATTTTAAGCACGTCCTGTCACTAAGTGAAATTCAGTTCATATTTGCTGTTCGTCAATTTTTGCTGTTGCAAATTGTAATTTAAATGGGATATATTTTTTTATTATACCTGAATCATAATCCGGGTATCTCGAACAAATCGGGCCTTTAAAACACCGTGGTGTTTTAAAGTCGCCTAGGTAACAATAAATTTATATCTAACAGTAACAAACATACCGCATGTGTAAAATAATATAGGGGATAGGATATACAGTTACTAGCATTAAATTTTGGTCGTCAATGTCATTAAAAAAATGTTCTCATCTGTCACGAATTAAATATTTCATCTAATTGATAATTACTTTTCACAGTAATTGTCAAAATTAAATTTAGCTGTCATAATAATGGCACCAATTTCTTATTTTAGTAAAGTAAAAATTCTTTCTTTAATTGAAACTGGACTATCCGAGGCTGCTGTAGCAGTATAAATGGGAATTTCAAAAAGCACAGTAAATTCTATAGTAAGACGTTGGAGAGAAAGAGGATCTCTGCAGAGGTTACCTGGTTCTAGACGTCCACGCGCTTCAACACGTGAAAATGATGATAACCTTTTACAGGTTATTCAAAACAGTCCTTTTACAACTGTCGTAGACGCAGTAAATTTTACAGGTTTTCCGGCATCTGTATATACAGCTCATCGTCGCGTTCGGGAAAGAAATTTAAAGTGCTACTCAGAAGCTGGAAAAGTGAAACTTACTGCCGGTCACAAAGAAATTAGAATGGGTTTTGCTCTAGAGCACATTGTTAAAGATGACATTTTTTGGGAACATGTCATTTTTAGCGATGAAAAAACGTTCAATTCGTCAAAATCTGGACGATTGAGGGTTTATAGACCAAGAAATCAAAGATATAACGTCAAATACGTTAATAGAATTGAAAATAATCCTAAGTTCTCAGTAAATATGTGGGGCTGGATATCCGCAAATAGTCCTGGAATATTACTCCACGTGGAAGAACGCCTTACAAGTCCAGTATATAAACAGATTTTGGAAAGCGTGATGTTACCTTCAGTGCGACAAGTGTTTCCAGAAAATAACTTTATATTCCAGCAAGATAACTGTCCAATTCACACATCGCGTCAATTAAAAGAATGGTTTCAAGATCATGAAGTAAATGTACCGGGTGTTTTTTTATCTTTGATATCATTTTGATCACCTGCAACTTTCTTGTTTTTAAAAATATCAGAATGAAGCAAAAATCATTTTGCATAGGTATCTATGAAGTTTTTTACGTTTTAAAAAATAAAACAAAACACTAACGTTTTTCCAAGATATTAACCTAACTTATATTTTTTTAAATGGAAAGCCCTAAATATTTTCGGATATTTTGATTTTACATGAAATTTCAAGTATATTTTATAAAGCATACCCCATACCTATCTTCAACAGTTTGCGAGAAAACGGCGTTTAAACATGTATTTTTAGAATAATTTAATTTTGTAAAATTGTTTTTTTTAATAATTTGTTACTTTGTTAATCGTTAATCTTTTGTTTTATTAAAAATAAACTTTCTAAATAATTATGAAAAATGATTTCTGTTTGATTTCGACATCTTTAAGAACAGGGTTACAAAACTAAATTTTTCTTTGTTGCATGTTTAAACGCCGTTTTCTCGCAAACCGTTGAAGATAGGTATGGGGTATGCTTTATGAAATATACTTGAAATTTCATGTAAAATCGAAATATCCGAAAATATTTAGGGCTTTCCATTTAAAAAAATATAAGTTAGGTTAATATCTTGGAAAAACGTTAGTGTTTTGTTTTATTTTTTAAAACGTAAAAAACTTCATAGATACCTATGCAAAATGATTTTTGCTTCATTCTGATATTTTTAAAAACAAAAAAGTTGCAGGTAATCAAAATGATATCAAAGATAAAAAACACCCGGTACTTGACTGGCCGAGTTTAAGCCCCGATATAAACCCAATAGAGAATATGTGGGGAAGGTTGACGAAACTCATAGGAAGCAGGCGTGTGCAATATCAAAATAAGGAGGAATTTTTGGCCGCCATACATGACGCCTGGAATAATCTTCCTCACGATTATTTTAGAAATTTGTGTTTGTCCATGCATAATCGTTTAAATAAAATAACTGAATGTAATGGAGAAATGACGAGATATTAAGTTCTTTTATAGTCTTTATTTAATTGTTCGTGCCATTTTTGTTATTATAAACTTTAAATAAACATGTTACCTATATTTTATGTTCAATTCCTTGATCTGCTACGTACCTAGTACCTACATCTAAAAGTATGACATTATTGACAACGTCAGGCAGGTATTTGACGGCATTGCTTTCATTCAGCAGGCGGATCGGGAACCGATCCCGCTCCAACCGTTCACTTCACAACAGTTGAGTATTCGGTGGACAGGACCGCTCACCTTTATGTCATCGTCTGTCATCTGGTACTTTTCATTGCTGCCATATGTTAAAATTATAGAGATTAAACCGAATAAACAATAATAATAAATTGTTTTTCTGCATTAAGGTTTGACGTAGTTTTTAGTGGAAGGGTTGGTTTTTCCAACCCCGAATAAAATACTGAGTGAACTCCAATATTATAATACATTTATTTCTGCACAATACCTTTAATATGTTGTATCTTACTTTTCTAGTAACTTTCTTCAAAATTATGTATTAGGTTGGTCTTGGAATGCATCAATGGCGCATGCGTACAGAATACGCTCACCAAGTGAGCATAGAATTTTTCCGCTCACAAAAATGGCGACCGCTCCTGAACATGTTCAGAGTGAGCGCTCGTTTACTGCACACTGATCACTAAACAGTTGCGCAACTGTTGTGTCTGCTGAATGAAAGCATTGATTATATAATCTACCAGACCTACTTACAATAGAACATTTTCGATCCTGTCAGAAAATGACATTGACGACCAAAATTTAATGCTAGTTACTGTATGTATACTAGGCACACCGGCAACAACGCCCAATCGTGGCCGTAGTCATGGTACAAGGAAACAAGGTATGCTTTTGCGCATCTCTAGATGACGCGTATTTATCGAAAAAAAAATTCACTTGACAACTCTGACAGAAGTCACTGACAGAACTCACTGACAGTAGTAACTGACAGAAAGCATTTTCCAAGACTCCCTTTAACAACTAAAATTGTATCTGGAGATCGTGTCGAACAGCGTCGTTCTGTGTTTGTGAGAGGAGGGGTCAATGGTAACAATGCCTCACTACACACCAGAAGAGAAACTGCAGATTATTAAATGGTACTATAGTGGTCATTCTGCAAAGGATTGCATAAATTTATTTCCGCAAATATTTGCAGACAGACCCGTACCCTGTGAGCAAAGCGTATTACATATTTTGAATAGTTTTGAAAAATGTCTTTGTTTAAATAATTGCACAAATTGCATATGGAAGCGAAATAAATTAAAATGTTTCAAATACTCGAAAATGCAAGAAATATTTCTCGATGACAATTTTAGAAGAATGGAGTTTTGTGAAACCGTAATGGAAGAGACAAATGAAAATGATAATTTCATCGCAAATATTGTATTCACAGATGAATCGTCATTTCCATTAAATGGAAAGCACAATCCTTCTGTTGTTCGATATTGGGCTCGGGAAAATCAGCACAGATATTTTGTTAAACACACCCAATATCCCCAGAAAGTGAATGTCTGGGCAGGTATTTTGAGTGGCCATTTGCTTGGTCCATTTTTTATTGATGGTACGTTAAACGCGGACAAATACCTCGATATGCTATAGAATAAGATACTTCCCGCTATTGATAACACCGGAATAGATCGGGATATTATTTGATTCCAACAGGACGGTTTTCCTGCACATAATGTGGTCAGAGTAAAGCATTTTCTAATGAATTCCTGATCGTCTCATTAGTGGAACAGGAAACATTCGTTGGCCTCCGCGATCGCCTGATCTATCGCCAAATGATTTCTTTTTGTGGGGATACATCAAAAATAAAATATACAGTGCATAAGTTGGCAGGCTAGAAAACTTAGATATTTTGAGAAAGCTAATCATAGAGGCTTTTGAATCCCTAACAGTCGGTGTGATTCGTAATGTGCGAGAAAATTTTTATGATAGGCTCGGACAATGCCTTGCTGCTGAAGGAGGCATTTTTGAACCTATGCAATAACATTTTATTTTTTAGTATTGTTTAGAGTATATTTTTTATTTTCATTAGAATTCCGTTCTTAATAAATTTATATAATAATTTACTAATAATTAATGATTAATTAGAATTGTGCTTTTATTTTCTTACTGTGTTGTATTGTATTTTTGTTAAAAAGGACTTTATAGAAATAGTGTCCTGTGAATTCACAACTTTATTGAACTGGTAGTACTAGAGGTCGAATGCGCGTCATCCAGAGATGCGCAAAAGCATACCTTGTTTCCTTGTGCCATGACTACGGCCACGATTGGGCGTTGTTGCCGGTGTGCCTAGTACACATATATCCTATCCCCAATATGATTTTACACATGCGGTATAGTGTTATTTTTTATTCAAATAATCATTAATGGTACAATTATTATCGTTGAAAATTCGAAGACCAGAACATTCAAAATCCTTATCATTGGCTATTTGCAAGGTAGCAAATTCGATCTACCGGTTTTCTGTGATAACAACAAGGACGTCGATATCTGATGATGTTGATGCAACACCCGTTCCATTAACAGCACCAGCAATACGTTTGGAAACACGTAATTTGTTTACGGCGGACTCTTCGATATAACCACTAGCTACAATCGATGATTTCCACACAACCTCACGTTCGAGCTCATCCTACTATTCGCCAGGGCCGTCTAAAAGCGTGACCCGTATATTTGACAGCATCTGGAAGATTCAAGAAACGCGCCACAAGCGCAGCACATCTACCAGAAGTATTAATCCCGACCTCTTGTGCATTTTCCATTATTATATTTCAAAAAAACTCTGTCTGTGGATATATTATCCGGACGTAGCAAAATATATCAGAATCAACAACAGATTTTTGACCTTTTTCTGTTTTAGATGGTGGAATATTAATAATTAGGGCGCGGACACGTACGGTTGATGACTCATCGCCCATGGGCGCACTATTGAAATGTTGTATTTTTAAAGAGGTTTTAATTTTATTTATATAATTGGATATCAAGTGGCTGGTGATCTATAAAATACAAAATAAATTATTATTTGTTCTTCTCTTAGACTTGTTCTCTTTGAATTAAGTACATCCTTGTAGATAGAAAACGTCCTTTCTACATCGCAACTGGTTATAGGTGCGTACTGGAAATATTCTTTTATTTCAGCGTATTCAGCATACACAATTGCCGCAATGTTATTAAATCTGGATTTCTATTAAAACTTGCATCTAACTTTTGCCGAAGGCCACATCCGAAGTCACTTGGAATACTTTTGAAGTTATTAATAGCCCACGTCTAATGTGGTTAATCCATCTTTTAATTTGAGATTTCGATTTTCAAAATATGTTTTTAGTTTAGGCAAGTTTCCAAAGTGCTCCTGAAGGAATAACAACTGATTTTTTAAATTTGGGATTTGTGTTAGTTCCTTGCACTCAGAATACTTCGAGCATCGTCATTTAAACATGTAACGAAATTTTGTAAACTATCGAAATTCTCTGCATAAAAACTATTTCTGTGTATGGCTTTAGTTTTGGCAAATGACCGTCAGAGGGCTCTACTTCTAGTTGAGCTGGTGTTCGCCAGACGATGCTATTTTTAGTTGAGCTGGTAAATGTTAGAGTGCGATGATTTAGTTGTGTTAGTGACCATCAGAGGGTGCTATTTTTTAGTTTAGCTGGTGACCGTCAGAGGGGACTATTTTTTGTTGAGTTGATGGCGGTCAGAAGGCGCAACGCCATGACGTTTGACCCTGGGTTTAAGGTTTGTAGAGAACAGGTTGCGCCGTAACTTTTGACCAATGAGAGAACGCGGCGCGAAAACGTCATCTAGAGTACTTATTTAAATAATGTCTATATCATTTACACAGACGACTAACTTAGCACAAGCATCTAAGGTGTGTAACACCTAATTCAATTCGTTCTTATGACTGGCGATGTAAATGAATAAATTAAATTGGCAGAATAAAGTGATTACAATCATTCATACCCCTTGGGCGGTATAAATATTAAAATTGGAAACTAGAAAACCATTCGCAACAATTTGTCTAACATTGCGTTAAAAAACAAAACTTCAACATTTTTTTAATTAAAGTGTTAAAAAAGAACATAAATTAAAACAAACAATAGGTTTTGTAGAAATATAATTTGAAAATTGTGTAGGTACCTATACTGATAACATGATTGAAGGGAAAGACAAACAAAGTACTTAAATATTAAGTTACAGTCTTCCTCATCTTCTTGGCTAAATTTCTTGATGTCTCCTTATTTTGTCCTTTACTCGTTTTCCCTTTTCTTAAGATTTCATTAGTGTTTCTACAACTTGTTTTTGTTCTTTACTTTTAGCTCTTTGCACTCTTTTACTAGGCAATGCTTTTGATATAGATTCTGGCAATAAATGGAATGATGGTATGGCTAAAAGTATTTTATTAACGCAAATTCTTCTCTCACTATTCTATTTATATACTTACCTGCAGCTTTTAATATTCTGGGAGTAGTACTCATGAGCTTCGCCTTTAAACTATCCTCCTAATTATCACTGGTAAAACACTGCAAATTCTTGACGATTCCATTTATCCTTTTTGTGACAACGCTTTATCCACTCATTTCTTACTTCTGCATTTTTAGGAAAATTGAAAAACCTTATTTTTTCTCTCGCTTTTTGGCTTTTATCATATTGCTGTTCCAAATAGAAACAGTGCATCCAGTTCCAGGCATCTAAATATTGAAAACTACGATATTAATTAAAAAGAACATTATTACCTATTGTCGACTCACTTTGGTTGTTATTTCGTCTCTTACCAATGTAAAAGATACAGATAACCAAAGGGACTGATGCTTGTGGTTGCAATTAATTTTACTTGTTAACCACAACACAGATATTTTAACTCACTAACTAATGAAGAACATAATATTTAAACATGTTTTAGGTAATCTAACAAGTTTAAAACTATACGAAAATACTGATAAACTGACTTGAAAACACAAAGGCGCAAATGTAAACAAGCTTGTGTACTTTGAGTGACGCGCAATATGGCGTCACCCCCCACTCACTAACAAGTTACGGCGCATCCTGTTCTCTACAAACCTTGCCCTGGGTTGGCAAAGCTCCGAGCACGTGCTCGGGCATGTGAGTTGGCTTGGGTTAGTGCGATTTTAAATTACGTTGAGGGGTGAGGGAAGGGAAGGGGAAGGATGTGGTGGTGGGGGTGGAGGGTCTAGCAACGGTGTACCTACCCTACTGTTAACGTTTACGTACCTTTGCGATTGGCAGTGATCGCGTTGCCAAAAAGACATCTTCATAGAATACCTCAAGAAGAGGTAATAAGTCATAAAGAGGCGATTCAAACTTCAAGAGCACTAGTTGTTGGAGCACTACTTTGATAGATAATTCCGCAACTTTTTATCAACAACTATTTCAAAGACCTTCTACAAGGCTGGTAAAATGGTGGTAGGACAAAGGTCAGCAGTGTTAGTTCTATTCTTATTCAGAGAAATGGTAACGACACGCGCTATTTTTCAGGCGAAAGGCAAAACTCCATTTTCTAATCAATAATTAAAAATGTCGGTTAAAATTTGTACAAACGTATAAGATGCAATCATATCAGGCTATTTTGCCGGTAGACTACCCTAGACGTCTTGCCTACTGTCACTGGTTTGCAATTAATTTAATGCAAAAAATAATGATCTGCTAAATTTGACATTTTCGTCTGATAAAGCATGGTTTCATCTTTCGGTCATCAATTCCCCCCCTCCCAAACTCGTATGTAATGTAGTGAAAATCCTCATATATTTGTTGAATCGTTTCTGCATTCTGCGAAACTTGGTATTTGGCTAGGAGTTACACGCCGCAGAATTGTTGGACATATTTTTTTTAATTTTACAATTAATGCTGTGAGGTATAGAAACATTGAACTGCTGCACGAAGATGAAATACAATTTGTTTACTTCCAGCAAGATGGTGCAACGGCACACACAACACTTTTCTGCGTGAGGTTTTTGACGATAGGATTATAAGCATACATACGGAAGTTGAATTTGCACCACTATCACCTTGTTTGACAATTATGGACTTTATCGTGTTTCCTCACCTAAAGAATAGAATATTTAAAACTCCTGTTGTTAATTTGCAAGATCTGCAGCAAAGACTTATTGAAGAATGTGCATTAATAACGCCCACAATGCTGGAAAATGCCTATAACAGCATGAGAAGACGTATAAACTTAGGAATTGAACACCAATTTCAACACTTGCTTTCATTTCGCCTTTTTTAATTAATAAAATCTTGAATACCTGCTGAAGTTTTTGTTTTATTGTATCTGTTAAGGACGTTTATTATTATTTTTCTTTTATTCCTTTTTTATAAAGTAATATTCTCTGTTCTATGTAAAACGTATACAGGGTGTCATTTTGAAAACGTACCACCCTCTATATTTCGGCCCCTATAGAAATTACAAAAATATGCAAAAACACGTCAAACTTATTTTTAAGGGGGACATTTTGTAGGCTGGTTTTCAATTAAATTACATCAACCCCTAGCGGGGGTGGACATAACCTCTAAAAATTTAAATGGAAATGGGGGTTGAGTGATACCTCATTTTAAAGGTCGTTTAACCCGCTTTTCAAAAATGCTAATTTCTTGTCCTTTATTTTTAATACTTTTGAAGAAATCAAGTCAAACCATGAACATACAAGTATCAAGTGTTTTGCAATAAAACATTAAAAAACTAATAAAAAGTAACTTATTTTATAAAATTTTAAATGCTAAATTCTTGCCTTTTCTTTTTAGCAGTTCGCGAGATATTTGGTGAAAACTGTAAAGAAGTTTAGATATCAAAAACACTTTGTGATATTGCTTTAATGAATTAAAATAAATGACATTGAGGTATTACATAACGGTAAATTTTTAAACTATTTTTACTTCTAATATCCAACGAAATAATAAAGACGCATACTATTCAGTTAAACATTATTATTGGAAAGAATGTGATTTACCTGAACTAGTACTTGTGATAGTCGTACAGGTAGTTTAACGTAGAAAAAAAAAGCCCTGGTTTAAGCATTCTTGACATTCTTGTCAAATTTTTCTTTACTTGTCACTCCATTTATTTTAGCCAAAATACTTTATTGTAAAATTAGTTTTGCGAGGTAAAAGTTGCGATTTTATTACATTATTTTTAAAAATGGTGTTTACTCTTCAACAAAGAATTGAAATTATTCTTATTTATGGGGAATGTGGAAGATGCGCAAGAAGAACGTCAAGAATGTTTAATGAAAGGTATCCGAATAGTAATTTAAATCATAAGTATGTTCTACAATTAGTCGCTAAGTTTAGTGAAACTGGTTCCGTTGCTAACAAAAAAAGAAATATTAGCCGTGTCTTGGATGAAGCAGCACAAATAGAAGTATTAGGCACCTTTACTGCAAATCCCTCCACATCACTTCGCATTGTGGCACGCCAAGTAGGAATGTCTCACGAAACAGTAAGGAAAGCACTAAAGTTAAATAAGTTTCACCCCTATAAAATGCAAATTCTACAACAGCTTTTTGACGACGATTTCGACAGAAGGATTGAATTTTGTGAAACAATGACGAATTTTATAAATGAAAACCAAAATATCTGGCACAATATTTGCTTTACTGATGAGTGTACTTTTTTTTCTTAATGGGCATGTTAACAAGCAAAATTGTCGCTACTGGAGCGATGAAAATCCGCGACTTTTTAGGGAAGGTCACACACAGTATCCAGAAAAAGTTAACGTTTGGGCTGGTATCCTTGGGAATACTATTATTGGACCCGCCTTCATTGAAGGAAATCTAACTGGTGAGCTCTACTTAAATTTGCTTGCAGAAATAATAGACCCCTTAATAACAACTACTTTGGAAAATCAAATTGACGCGGCTGGTAACATGGTTTTGCAAGAAGATCTTCTACACTTCCAACAAGATGGAGCTCCACCACACTACTATCTTCCAGTTAGACAGTGGCTAAATGATAGATTTCCTGGCAGATGGATTGGTCGAAGAGGAGCAATAGAATGGCCACCACGATCACCCGACTTATCGCCTTTAGATTTCTTCCTATGGGGGCATCAAAAATCGATTGTTTATAAAACACCGCCTCGAGATTTGCAAGATTTAAAGAGAAGAATAACAGCTACATGTAGAGAACTTCAGGCAGAAGTGTTTCGAAATGTTAGAGAGGAGTTTGAGAGTAGACTTTATCACTGTTTAGAAAATAATGGACAACATTTCGAAAATTTTATAAAATAAGTTACTTTTTATTAGTTTTTTAATGTTTTATTGCAAAACACTTGATACTTGTATGTTCACGGTTTGACTTGATTTCTTCAAAAGTATTAAAAATAAAGGACAAGAAATTAGCATTTTGGAAAGCGGGTTAAACGACCTTTAAAATGAGGTATCACTCAACCCCCATTTCCATTTAAATTTTTAGAGGTTATGTCCACCCCCGCTAGAGGGTTGATGTAATTTAATTGAAAACCAGCCTACAAAATGTCCCCCTTAAAAATAAGTTTGACGTGTTTTTGCATATTTTTGGAATTTCTATAGGGGCCGAAATATAGAGGGTGGTACGTTTTCAAAATGACACCCTGTATATGTTTAGTTTTAATCTCAATTTGCTTTATTTTACAAGGGTACAATTAATTACTAACATGTATATTTCTCTGTATAAGTGCTTACAGTCATTTTATTACTTCATAATCGTAAAATAATGAATATTTAATATTAAATCTGGAAAGACCAAGAGGGACATCAGTCTCCTAATGTAATCTCTTTCTTAGAAACTCCTCTATTGTCCGTTCTAGAAAATCAGTAAAATGCTTAGTCTAAATTACCATTTATTTTCTCTCTTTTATTAACATCATGCTGCTGTAGTACTTAAAAATTGCCGGATTCCAGAATTATAGATATTTTGTGATTGAAGAAACCCGTAAACGCACAGCAGGGCTCATATATTTATATTAGATAATTGTATTGCTATTTGCTCCTTCCGAGAACCTTTAATGAAACTTACAACCCATTAATGTTCGGTTTTTCCAGACAACAATGGAGGAGGGGTTCAACTTGCCCAATGCAAGAAGCCTACATTTATTCGCATTGTTATTTTATTTAATTGTAAATAAAGTTGTATATAACAGTGCAGTGTTATTTCATTTGTGAATAACCACGTATAACGTAAATTCAGTGAGGAGTTATTCTTTACTACTTCTAAAACAGGAAGACTTCACAGTATCTTTAAATCAAATAACATATTTATTGTTGTCACGATGACACTGTCAAAATAATTTTCAAAAGTTAAATGGTTGTGTTACGACTATGATAATATATTTTCAATGCCATCTTTATAATATCACGGTACAACAAAATATTAAAACAAATGCAGTCTTTATGTCGTCAATGACAGTTCATATCCGTACCTCCTCCGAGATCAAGTTCTGTATAAAATTTTATGCGAATATTAAAAATATGTTTACTTTGTAGCAGGTTATTCAAATATTTAGAGATTTTAACATAATATTATTATATCTTTTTGATGAGATTTTATAACATGTGTTACTACACTTTGAACTCACCGATTATCATATTCATTTTTATTAGGGACGTGTTCACTTTGATCGACTAGATTACATTTAGAAATTAAGTTACTATAATTAATTATACATAATCAATTTGTTTAAAGTTTTGACATAAAGTGCTGATAAGAATTTTGTACATTTCCAGCGATGATCCAATCCCTACAATATTTAATTTTTCTTATGTTAATGTCGATACAAATAATCGCTAGTAATCACCCATGAAATCTGGTGTTAAAATGGAAAATATTCTTGTAGTAGGTTTGGTAAATATTTTATAGAAATTTTGCAATATCATACATCGGGATGATTGTGCGGGATTAATTAAATTGTTATTTAATTTTTGTACACTGAAGATGAAAGATATCCACTATTGCATTGCGTGTACAATAAATGATGTGGACCTTACATACTGATCAAGTCAGAATATATTTGAAAAGTATTAATATTGATTCTGTCACTGGGCACGATGAAATTCTTTATTTATTTATTTTGAGATATGCTTCATTATTACCCAAACCTTTAAGTGCAATTTTCAATTTATCTCTTTGTACATCGAGATTTCCTAGACATCTGGTAAATGAGTAAGATCAATCTTGCCTTTACAAAAGGAAATAGAAATGATATTTCAAACTAACGAGCGATTAAATAAACCCGGTGTTGAAGTAAGTTGTTCATGATAAAACGTATACGCATTTGTAATGTAATATCAACATACGACGTAGGCGCCATAAATTCTCGACCTGATATACAAAAAAGAAACTTGGAATATAAGAATTTTTATTTTTCAATGTAATCTCCCCTTCTTTACATTTATTACAACGATTAATTAATAATTCGATACCCTTGTAAAAATAATCTGAAGTTTTTCTGTCAAAGTGTTCTAAACAGCTGCTTCCAAGTCACTGTCGTCCTTAAAACTACGTCCCCTATGGTCTTTTTACTTTCTTATACGTAGTATAAGGAAATATTGTGATGATGAAAATTTTCGACCTCGAGACTTTTGCAGATGTCCACGTTTTGAAGTCCCCTGATACCGAAAAACTGGTTTTTAAAAAATGTCTCTCTCTCTGTGTGTGTCAGTCTGTCTCTGTGTGTATAACCACGATAGCGGCCAAACCGCTATAGGTATCAATTCCAAATTTTATATTTACGAATATAATCTCCCTCTTGAGATTTGATTAGATTTTCAGTAAAATCGGCAGACCGGAAGTAGTAGTTTAAATCAATGAAAAAATCGAATTTTGCCAATTATTCGTCAACTACTAAGTTTAAACAAATTTGTAAAGAATTCATATATACTCAAAATTAAATTTGAGGAGAATTCTATTAAAAAAGTTTTTCGAAATTCCTACCGGAAGTAGGTCTTTTACTCTTATCGAAAATCAGTTTTTTGCGAATATTTCGCAAGTCATGCTTTTTAGACAGGTACGTTACGAGTATAAAAGTATTTAGAACTTAATTTCCAATACCTTTTGTATAAAAAAAAATTTCAAAATTCGGACCGGAAGTAACACTTTTACTCTTATCGAATAGCGATTTTTGCAAATATTTCGCAAATTATGCATTCTATATATATTTGTCAAGAGTACAAAAGCATTTAGAGTTGGATTTGAAATATTTTTTGTATAAATGAAATTTCAAAATTCGGACCGGATGTAACACTTTTACTCTTATGGAATAGTGATTTTTGCAAATATTTCGTAAATTATGTATTCTATATATATTTGTCAAGAGTACAAAAGCATTTAGAGTTGGATTTGAAATATTTTTTGTATAAATGAAAAAGTTAATAGTTTTATTTTCTTCTATTTCAATCGTACATTTGATGTTTTGCTGAATAGTGTTAATATAATTACATAAAGTCCTTAATTGCCTATCTGTACCGTTACAACAAACTAATATGTAATCCACATATCTTAACCAGTAAATGCAATGTTTGAACAAAGGGTGTTTGGTTATTATGTTTTCTAAATGATTCATAAATATGACGGCAAGTAAACCCTCTGTTTATAAAATTCATATTGAAACTGACAATAGTTCTGGTCTAGTTATAGTAAATTTAAAAATAGATTATATCTATTACGTCCTGGGGTGGAATACTTGTAAATAGATTAGTGACGTCAAATGATACCAGTTTATAATTGTTAGGTAATTCTATGTTTGAAATTTTATTTATTAATTCATGTGAGTTCTCAATAGAAAAATTGGATTTAAATTGAGTATATTCAAATATTAAGGTTTATCTTTAATTTACCCCACAGTAAAAAATAATAGAACCCACAGTTATAATTCCATCACATACATTGGTATAATTTCAAACACAACTTAAATAAAACAAGTAGGGAAGAGACTATTTCATTCAAAACAAACAATTCTATACAAAAAGCAACAAAAAACAATACAGATAAAACAGACAATAGATTAAACTCAGGGGTGTACAAGTTGATATGCGAAGACTGTAAAAAAGTGTATGACAGGAAGGATCTTCGATACAAGAATGGAAGAACACGAAAGATGTTATAGGGATAAGAAGACAGACACAACTTTTGCGAATCATTGCTTAGAACAGAATCATAAATTTAATATCAATTTTACAACTTTACATGTTTTAGAAGAAGTATAATTCTTAATATGCTAGAAAGTTTAGCATTTAATAAATTTAATAAAGCAGGTAATTTTAAATGACTAACTAGATATAAATAACTGCCCCTTACTCAACTAAAAATTCAAATCTGTCCGCCTCTTCTCAAAATGAGATTATTTTTGTGTATTTTTGTGTTGATATATATATATAGGAGCTAAAATTTAATTTGAAATTGTATTTTCATCCTACTGATGAAGCCACAGTGTGGGGAAACATATGACATGTGAATACTATTATTTTTGAAACTAAACAATTGTGTTTTATTACATATATTTATATTTTTGTGTTGACAATATAAATATCTGGAAATCAGATCTACTACAATAAAGAATGTTATTATTATTATTATTAAACGATCAGTTGGACCTACACAGCTCCCCAATACTAAATTTTTAAATCTGTTATTAAATACCCTTTCCTAATAGCAATAATTGTTTTATCTATAATTCGATCCAGAAATCGAATTTGTATTTTTTCATCAGCTCATGAAGTCAGTGTGGTGAAAGTGGTGAAACATACATAGTGTCTATATTAAACCTTTTTTGAAACTAAACTTTCTGTTATTAAATAATTATATAAATAGATATTGTTATTGCTACTGGTTTCCGATATGAAGGTTAGTTTTTGAATATTCCTTGCTATTGAGATAATTTTATATGTTACCGTAAATACCCGAAATCCGTTTTTACGCGTACTTACTAGTAAGAATGCGAAGTAACTACGAGCATTTGTAATTTCGCGTTCTGACTAGGAAAGACACGAATTAAAATTTTAATTCGGCTATTTACTGCAGCTTTCAGTTAGAACCCGTTCTAACTACACGTATAATAGTAACTAACCGAAATGCACATCTCTTAACAGCGGGCATACTTATGAAGTTATATGAAATACGATTTTTCTTCTCTTTCTTATAATAAAACACTATTGGTTTCAAGATTATTTAATGCGTTGCGAAGTAAACTGACTTACTTATTATTACATGGGTTATTATAGTGACATTTTGAATTGGTTTAGTTACTGGTATGCGTGTAGTTAGAATGGGTTCTAACTGAAAGCTACAGTAAATAGCCGAATTAAAATTTTAATTCGTGTCTTTCCTAGTCAGAACGCGAAATTACAAATGCTCGTAGTTACTTCGAATTCTTACTAGTAAGTACGCGTAAAAACGGATTTCTGGTATTTACGGTAACATATATACCTATAATAGTAGTTTTGTTACCCATAATTTAACCATCTCTGATTTTAGGTCATATATTCGACCTACTTTACCTATCTTCAATGTCTTTATGGTTTTGTTATAAGAGCCTAGATATCTTAGTTTATCTATTTTTAAAATGGGGCACAATTCACTGTAATTATTCCCATCATAACATACTCTTATTGTCCGCTTTAGCATCAGATGAGAACAAATTGAGAGTACATAGTGGGGATTTAAAAAGAATTATTACATACATGGTAATTATCGTGAAATTCACATATTATACAAAATAATTTGAAAAAAAAATATTTACCAATTGTCAGAGAAAGTTTGGTAATTTACAAAAATATTCACATAAGAGCACCATCTTTAAATATTTAAGCCAAAGGTGGGTCAAACTAGTAATAAACAACAAGAAATGAATCTATAAATAATATTATCACTATGAAAATAAATCTTTGTCTTGGTGGGGCACATATGCGATGCCGGTTGTAGAATTTTGTTGTTGAAATGATATAAACACGATCCAGTCTTCTTTCAACATTTATGGATTATACAATTACAGTGGTAAAACAGTATAATTACCCGATCGAATGTGTGCTATATTATTAATAATATATTGTGATATTAGTTCTATATTGTACATAATTATAGAGGTACGTTTGCATTATATCTATAGTAACAAATTCTTTTTATCACCGCGACAGGCACCGTCTAATCACTCTGTTTTTAATTTGAATATAAATTCGTATTTTCAAAAAAAAAAAAAAAGTCAAAGCGCCAAACAAACAACATATTTGTTCCAACTATTTTATTGAAATTTTTATGATGTAAACATCATCCCATCTCGAATTTATTTTAAATCTTTTGTTTAAAATACAATTACCTGATTTTAAATTCATTGAACAAAGAAGAACATGTATTTACTGCAATATTATTATTATTATTAAGTCCCTAGGCATTCGACGGCTATTTATATAAGATATCTTATATTCATAATTCTGTTTACCAGTTTAGAATTTATTGTAATGGTCCTCCGAAAATATATGCACTTCGATACTGATTATTATAGTGTAAACACGTATAAACAGGTGGATTATATAACGATAAATAAACGCATATATACTATTTATAACTATCACAAAAATTCCTAATGATAACGATTATACAGTTCACTATTATTTTAGGTGTTATTTTTATATTCAAATATTAAGGAATTATCGATTGTTAATGTTTTTGTTAATTACGCGTACACAACTTATTTCAAAAATAACTTCATCTTACTAGGTACTGAGTTGCTTGCAAATTATAATATGCCACTTGCCTTTTATTTATAAGTAATTATTTATCTAATGTCATTTTGGCGTTTGTCATTTTGTGATTAGCAATATATTTTTTTCTGAGAAATTACTTTTTTTTTTATTTAATAAACCACTAAATAATGAACACATTGCATGAAAATATTTTTATTGTTGAGCCATATTTCCGAAGTGCACAATTTCTTAATGGACAATGACAATATTCCTACGCGGAATGTAAGCGACAGTTTCACTTGCAGTTTCCTAATAGTGTTGTGCATAATATCGCTTTACATCATTACATTCACCTAGTCGTGAAGAAGTTTTGGGCTACGGAATCTGTATTAAAAGGCAAAAGTTCTGGTAGACCACGTACACAGCAAAATATTGGTGACCAAGTACAAAACCTTGTTGGAGAAAACGTATCTTCTAGTACCGTTCATAGAATTTTGAGGCGCCGCGACGCTGGCATTTGTATGCGTACAAAGTATCGGTTGTTTGCCAGATCTTACCTAGAGATCACGCTAGCAAGCTTAATTATTGCAATTTCTTTCAAGAAAATTTAAGTACGTGATGACGAAATTTTAGATCTAAGTTAAGCTACTGATGAAGCATTGATTCATTTAAGCGGGTTTGTAAATAAACAAAATTATAGAACATTGTCTATTAATTATCCAAACAATCGCATCGAATTTCCTTTAACTGCTGTTAAAGTCGAAGTGTAGATAGCTGTATTTCGTCGTAGAATATTAGTACCAATATTTTTTCACAATAACATTAATAGCCAACGATACCGAGAATAGTTATTAACACTATTTTCTACTCAAGTGCAACACGACGAATTGAATGAGGGTTACTTCCAACAAGACAAGCATTATGCATTCAACAGAATGGTGACCATATTGAGCATTTTTTATAAATTATAATTAACTAAAACTTCTACAAATAAGTTATTTACCTTAGTTGTGTCATTAATATCCCATATTTGAAGTTATCTATATAATAATTAATAATCCAACTGTATTTGTTATTAATTTCATCATCATATCTCTTGATGATAAATTTTGACAGTAACAGGTGAATTTAATCTATTTAGGGGAAGGTTGCCTTGAATGGACCAGTTTGCAGATTATTTGTTATTGAGGATAGGTAAAGTAAAAAAAGATAGGTTTAAGAAACGGAAACAAAACTTTATTATATTAAGAAACTTTTGACAACAAACATTTTGAAAAATTTTTTTTTTCTTTGAAACAAATATTTCGTTGCCTACTTGCAAATGGACCAATTTAAGAAACCCATTGCCTTAAATGGACCAGCAGTACCTTAAATTGGACCATGATCAAAAATTAATGTTTAAATATATATTTCATTACATTGTCATCAAGCATGAGCTATTGATTTTGCGTTTAGGACTGACATTGGCACAGTCTGCATGTACCCAACATCGACACAGCATACACCGGATCATGTCCCTTTGGTCTTCTTCCTCACAGATGGTTCAAAACCACCGGTTCTCGTTTACTTTAGTTTTCTTTTGCGTTCTTAATTTTTTGCTTGTTTATTTTGATCGGTTTTCTTAGAGACACCTTTTTGCTTTTCTTCTTTCTTCATCGTCAAATGATTTTTGTACGAACTAGTAATTTCAGCGGCCTGTTGTGGTCCCCTTTCTAATGCTTGTTCAAGATTTCTTGGTTTTGGTTTAGGAGATATTTCTTCAACTGAGATATTTAAATGGGTTTGCGACTTGCTCCCACTTCCTTCATTTTCAAATAGTTTCTTTTTTGCTACCATAATGTTTTCGTGAGCCACTTCATTTTCACTGTCTTCTTCTTCGTTGCTGGTATCCTCTTCCTTGTTTTCGTTACTTTCTTCGTCGGCGACGACATGAAGTTCTTCCAAATTATCTGCAGCCGCGAAAAACATGACGATCAATTGGCCAAATTCCGGCAGCTTTGAACGCATTTATAGCCGTTTGTACGCTTGCAGATTTAGCGTAGGCCTTTCCAAGTAGTCCGGATACTTGAAACATCGACACTTTTTTACCAGGATTTATCCGTAATCATGTTTCTACACTTTGTGTGTAATATGTTTCCATGGGTTTGAAAAAACCCACATCAAGTGGTTGTAATCTATGGGTTGTATGACATGGCAATTGCAACATAATATCCCCATCTTCCCGTGCAAGCAGTATAGATTCTAAATTTTTACTGTGCGTGGTCTGACCATCTAACAATAAAAGTACTTTCTTTTCGATGGTGGGTTGTACAATTTTAATGAAATTGTCTACCATACTTCCGGGAGGAGCAGCATTGGCTAGTTCTGGAGCCATTCTTCCTCTTTTAAAAATGATCATTGGAGGAATGTATTGACCCGCGGCGCTTACACAACAAACTATAGTCGTATTTATACCCCTTTCCCCGCTTGTTACTGCACCTATCTGCTTTTTTCTTTCTTGCTTACGCTTTCATCCACATTGAAGATGCGGGTAGCGTCAATAGAGTTTTCTGTGCATATTTTTTCAAGCAAATCAAAAAAACTATTAACAATTTTGCGATTAAAACCGTTTGCAATTTCGTAAGCAAGTTTTCTGACATCGTAGGGATTTAATCCGAACATGACTTCTTCTCATTTAAGAAGATGCCTTTCGAATTCATCTTCTATTTCTTTTGAAAGTGCACATGCCTTATCAGATTTTTTTTAACTATATCTGGCAACTTAGTTTCCATTTTTGCGTATCGCTGCACAGTTGCTTTTGGGACGTTGTAACTTCGAGCACTTGCATTTAGGCCGTACTTGCCGCTTCTGTTAACAGCTAAAATAAACTCTTGTTGCGTCCATTGTCCATATTTTCATCTCGCCCTTTAACAAACATTTAGTTTATTAGAGATGTATATTAAAGTTTCTTAAAATGGACCGGTTCATTTTAGGGATAGCAGTAGTGGTTCATTATAGGCTACTACTACATGAGAAGGTTTAAATAATTGTCGTTTAATGAAAACAAATGTTTTTACAGATACTGAAATATGGAAACATTGCTAACTAACTACAGTTTTTCATCGACTAAATAATAATTTAAATCCACTTACCGTTTCTGCATTATGTCCTTAGCGGCGTAGCCAAAAAATAATAACCGCAACAACACAAACATTTATTGCACCTGAGTGCCTGAACAACTATAACAGCGCCCCGTGTAACTGACTCTTTTAGGTTTTAATGATACTATGCACCTTGTAAATAGATGGCGTAGTTCCTTTTATAATTTTTGAGATATTACGATGGTCCATTTTAGGCGGTGGTCCTAATTTGGCAACCTTCCCCTAATCTATATCCGTATATCAATAATGCTGAAGATCATAATTTATAGGAGAAATTTATGAATTCTCTTTGAAATACACTGTACTACGTGGCAAAAAACAAACGAATAACCTTGTACATGTATATATTTGTAGCCACCTTATCTCAAAATAAGAAGGAGTGATTTAAATATGCCGCCAAAATCCAGAAGACATAACTTAAATTGTAGTAAATAATTTTGTATAGTATCTAAACAGTTGAGAATGTAGTAATTTGCTAACAATATTAAATTTTGTAAAGAATGACTTTATGGATTAATATGTAAAATTTACTCAAAAATTGGGGTTAATTGCGATGTTCGACATAAACTTATTCTGGTAAACTTATAACATATAAATATTTCATGTTTTAGTTTTCATTAGTAATATCATAAGAGAGTGAGAATAAATTGAAAATAATTCGACAGATTTTCGAAAGCTTGCCAGGGGAATGGAACCTCCGGAATGGCAACAACTTTGAGAAAGACACTGGAGAATTATTAGATTAATTCTCACTCTAGAGTGGTATTCGAAAGATTATTCTTTAATATTTAAATAAAAAATACTTAACTTTTTAATATTATTTATTTTAAGTTAACAAAATTAATTATTGTTAAAGATTTGTACATAAAATACACAATTATTTTAAATGTTTTGTCCGTAAGTGATGGAGTTTGCAAGATTGTTCTGTTCTGTTGTGTTAAAAGTTATAACCTCCCTTGTCTCTTGAGTTACTAATCAAACTGGAATGATGTTTACAATTAGATGAAATGTCGCCCGTGACTTTTATTATCGCCAACCGTCAATAAAGCCATGCATTACCATAGCGTTTTACGGAGGTAAACAAACACTTTATGGTACTGTAAAATAAAATACTTTACCTGCCGCTAATATCTGTCAACCTAACCATGACTGATGACTTTAAACGTAAATCGTTTGTCGCTGTCATAAAATGTGATAAGTTATTGTATCTTTATTTTTTAAATTACAAGATCTTGTGGTTGGCGATAAAATTTTGTATGCACAACGTCACAAAGTGCCTTTATCGAACTCGCCTCTTACTTGTCGCGCTCGTTTGGCTCATAAATCAAACTCGTTTGATCAAGGATCACATTTCTGACTTGGTACATAAGTAACTATTATTTCCTGCTCGTTAATACCTTCTTTTGCAAAATGAGACGCTGCACTTGACCTTGTTCAATAGTTCGCAATTTTTATTCTTTTAGTATTCAGCCCAATCATCTCCACCGATTCTTTCATCCACTTCGACATTATGCTCACTCCCATTGACATATTTTTGTACAAACATGAAGAATACGGTTTATCCCAAGCAATGTTAACTGTTAGAAAAAGCCTGTCTGTTTTAATATGTTCGTTTCTCTTACTCATTAATTTCTTGAGTAATCGGCGGGACAAATATCAAGCTTTTCAATATTTGGTATTAACCATTTACTATTAGTCAACTTTTGTGCCCCAACCTGCGCTGTTTTAGAGAAACTCGGCCAAACCAGCATTGTCTCTTTCTTCTTCAAAATAAACATTGAACATTGACAACTTTCTCCCCCAGGCCATGCTAACTCATGTGAAGCAATGTGATAAAATTTGTTTGCAAACCAAAGGTGTTTCCTCGATGTAGTGTTTTGTCATTTCCATGATTTGTTCTTTAGTTAAAGTTACAGAACTTTGCTTTCCTTTTTGGCTCCTTTTGTAATATTTTACATTTTGTGGTTCTGGCTCTCTCGCGGTACTAAATTCAATTTTTTTAAAGGGTTCTAATTTTCTATTAAATTCGTTGTAGTACAAATCTTGCTTTAATTTGGCGATTTTATTTCACATTGTTTTAATAAGCTTCTTCATAATCTTCTCTATTGCACCTCTTCATATTAAATCTCCAGTCTTTCGAAATGTTTGCCAGTTTTATTTTAGCTTGTAACCCAGTTCGTCGCAAAATGATTGGAATTGTTACTAATCATGGAATTTTTGCACGAATTTCGTTTAATTCGTGTGTTTATATCTTCCACTGATGCAGAACTAAATCGCTTATGGCTCATTTCTTACAATTTACAATAAAACTAGTGACAGATTTCAAAACGAAAATACGGGAGAATAATACAACAAGATTATTCTCACAATATTGTGATTCTTCAAAATTAAATACGTGTCCGCAAATACAGTTGAACGGTTAGTTAATGAAATAATTCAAAAATACTCTTTTAAATATGAAAGTGATTGGTAAATGCAAAATAAAATGTAAAGTACTTTTAAAATTTATTATAAAGTATCGCAAAAATACAATTTTAAAGTTAAAAATATACAAAAATTTACTGTAGAAATTAGTATAATTCACTGAAGCACAATATTTCCAACACTAGTAGTAACTGGTAACAATATCATCCTATAAACCATACCGCAATCTTTTTTTTAAAGTAGGTAGTCTTTCTGCTCTCCGTGTATGATATGATGCATTGTCCATCATCTGAGAATGTATATGATGCTTGTTCAAACTGTTATTCAAAAATAATTAAACAAGTTACACACTTCAATTTCATATCTGAGATTTAAACTCGTGTTTTCTGTTAGAAAAATAGTGAAAAAGATCGCGAAAAGTTGACAAGAAAAACTACTTTGAGGATAAATGCTTCGATGGAATTCAACAAGCTCTTTGTAATTGAAATTTGGCGCCAGGCTTTTGTGTTTCAAAAAACTTGCATAAACAAAATCTGGAGTTAATCACGATGATAAACTCGTTTTGTCTTGGTAATTGCTAACTTTCATTCTTTTACGTTTTTATACGCAGTGGTTGTGATGAAGAAAATTTTCGACCTCTAGATTTTTAAGGACGCCAATAAAAACAAAAAAATAATAGCGAATCCGTTAAAGAAATCAACAACATACAAACTATACTGGATGTTTTGACATTGCAAGGCACTATTATAGGTACTTGTTCTCCAGCATAAAATAAACAAAAAAGTCCATATAAATATATGTCTCAAATTAATTCATTAATAAGATATTGGAGCATACAGATATTTATTTAACAATACAACATCCAAAAGAACTGTTTAAAGTGGCCACCGTTTTGTTGAATGCAGCATTCAGCACGACAAATTCATGTTTCTTTAGCGCATCGTATAGCATCAGGATGATTCTTGATAGTTACTGCAGCTTCCACGATGCGATTACTCTGATGAATCCCGATCTCCCGATCTAACGCCGTTAGATCGAGAGACTGTCAGTAATTTGTCGTTTGTTAATTGTTTATAATTTGTTTTTATTTTGATCATTATTGTTAATTTAATATTATTTTTGTCCTGAAATCTCACTGATTTTTATTTTTGACTCATGATTTCGAATGAATTATGAATAATAAATGACTGCTGTTGCCAGTGTTGTGTAACAAATAAAAAAAGTGTATATGACAAATGCAGACTTCCCAGCTAATTTTCGAATAACAGATATTTAAATGACATATTTGTCACATTTGCGTTGCGATTTTTTTCCACGGCACACTTGAAAATTTCATACTAAGCGGATAAAGATTGCAGATAATTCAATTTTTTTTAAATTAATCAACCAAATGATAACTAAATAAACATTACTAAATTCAGAAAAAAATTATCTACCAGAATAAATGAAGAAAACTACAGGTGTCCATTTAAGAGAAAAAAGATGACTATCGTTACGTATTCAAGACAGCGTTGAAAAAATTGAAAAGTAGTCTACATATATAAACATTTCTATAAGAGTATATAACAATTAGAGTGAATCGTAAATTAATTTTGTTACTTAAAATAAATTCAAACAAACAACAGTGATTACATTACAACAAAGACATGTAAGCAGCGACTAATTAACAACAATGAAATGTCACAAAAGTATAGCACATATCATGAGTGGAAGTACAATCTTATATATAAAACAATTTGTAGAAAAACTTGAATGTCTGTGTCTTGTTGATTTCTAATTTTATAATGCTATTTTTTCTTTGTTACAGATGAAAAAGCATTTATTAGTATTAATGATGGCCACGCTTGTATTTCTACTAGTGAAAACTCAAACGACAGCAAAATCAAAGTTCTCTCCTGATCACATGTTCCAAGTTTGTGGAAAACACCTGGCAGCTTTATTATCTTTCGTCTGCGAGTCCAAGTACAATACACCAAGTAAGTTTTTCTTTAAAATCTGTTAAATATAAAGTTAAAGGGGTGCCATGTTACATCAAATATATTATGGAAATATACATGTGAAGAGCACGATCGAAGTCACATTTTAAGTAAGCTGAGAAAAATAAAGTTTTATTTGTGAAACTGTATAACATTTGCACAGTTTACATGTTTTTTAATTTTGTTTATTCTACTGCACTATGTTTCTTAAGAGTGTGAGTTAAATGACATTTTATAATTTTTTTTATAATAACATAAAAAAGAGAGAAATTTTGTGCATAAACGATCTAAGTCCATAGTTGTATAATTAGAACTGACATGTGTAGAAGCGTTCGAATTTTTGCGTTCTCATTAGGTCTAAAAGAAAAATAGTAGGACTTTAATCTACTATTTAAATCCAGAATACATTACCTTATATCAAATTATTATTGTGTGCAAGTGCAGCATTAGCATTAGGTAAATTGTCGTAAAATGGATGCGCAATTTTTTTTTTAAAAATTGTAAATTGTTATTTTTTCCTTCGAAATTGGTACTGGACTGGTATATAAAGCAAATAGCTCTGGCTAGGGTCGTCAAATAGTTGTTTGATTCTTATTATATAATTTTCCCAAAAGTCATTGAAAGATGTTCTTAATTCTATTGTCCTGCAATGTTCTTTAGGAGCCATGTATTCTCTAATCGGACGTGTAGCAAATAGGTAGCGGTTGCAAGCACGTCATTCCAGTATTATGATAATTCACGTATCGCCTTTTGATTTATTAGACCCATTAGGGTTTTCAAGTCCCGGCACCAAAAAGGTCTTCGGGACTTCGGTACTTAATTCTAAGTCCTGGTGCTAGTGTGGTAAGAAAACAAAAAAAGTGATTTAGTGTTTTTTTTATAACATTAAGTATTGGGCTTTAGCCACAGTACAAAGCAAGAACAAAAAATAATAAAAATATAACATGAACAATGAACACTATCTTAAATAAAAAAAGAAACAAACAATTCCATTAAATTATAGAAGTAGATATTATGTTTTAAAAGATGACTACATGTGCATATACAGATCAATCTCCTAATTTTGACTGAATTTTGTTGCAAGCGATCCAGCCACTGAAAGTGTCCTTTCAGATTGAACGCTTATGGATGGTATAGTTAGCAAATATTGATGACATAATTGGAGATTCTGACCACGACAATCACCATTTTCAAAAAGGGCCATTTCACCTTTGATCTTGTGGACACAGACACTGCATATTATAAGCTGTTCCATCGGGTTTTGCAATCTACAATAAGATTTTGTTCCTTGCTGTGTTTTTCTTTCACGTAGTTCTGCAGAACAGTGTTTTTTAATGGAGAGCGGCGGAATAATTTAACAATTTTTCTTACTTGGGAGTGCTTGAATGTTCCAATCATTTGTTAAATGGAAAGATTCTTGTTCATAATCTTCAACTAACTCAAGAAGCTCTTCTTCAATATTGTCATCTGATAATCTTCCGTGAATCTTTCTTTTCTTTGAGGTTTGTACATTATTACTTCCTTCGTTGCTTCTTTCGGAATCACTATCTATTCTTCCACATCAATGGTGAAGTGAAAGACATGACACTTCCTAACATGGGATCACTTTTTCGAAGTTTTAAAAATGCAAGTATATAGCTTCGAAATGGACTTCAAGATGGCATCAAAATCTCTATTTGTCGAAAAATGTGACTTTGATCGTAATTCCCGTGTAAAATCAATGATACGTTAGCTAATCTCTATTTAATTAATACAAGCCAACATTAAAAAAAAGTTGTATTTGGTCTTTTTTTTAATAAGTCCAAGAAACACTAATATATATATATATATATATATATATATATATTTTAAATTACTTAAACCAAAACACATTCGAAATATCTAATAATGCACTTTGTTCGATTTTGTATTCTATTGCATTTATATTCTATAATGAGGATTGTTCATTGTATTTAGAGTTCTGCAAAACTGCCAATTTCAGAACATACCAAGCCAGTGCCATAACCTTTTCTTGTTTGGCCTGTTTTAAAAGCAGCGAAGTGATTCAGTCTCACAGCAGTCTATAGAGTAAACGTTTTTAATGTATGAAAAACTATGATAGTTCGTTTTATGATATTTTCTGCTTATAGGAGTCGATAATGTCGAGGGTAAATTTGGCAGAAACTAACAACAAAAGCACAAGCAAATGAAGATGATGAAACTTTTAGTTTTGACTTTCAACAGAATGTACCTGTTGAAAGTCAAAACCAAAGGCTTCATCATCTTCATTTTCTTGTGCTTTTGTTGTTAGTTTCCTCAATTTATTATAAAACCATTCGGATTTCTTTGTACCACTCAATATATATAATACTACTACGAGGGATGTCTTTTAAGTTTTGCATAGAGCTGGAATAAAACAATAGATAGCTTTTAAAGACTTTATTGTTTTTCGGCAAACAAATGGTTGTATACCTATAGGCAGTAACAGTTCATTGATCTTGTAGAGGAATTGACCTGGTTTTGAAACAAATGTCACCACCATCTTTTTGGAGACACTTCGAGAACGAATGTCTTTTGTCGGTCTTTCTTCACCTTGGAACACTCAAACAGATGACTGGCGTTTATTTTCTAGCTCGTATGAGTAAATTTAAGATTCATCACCACTGACGTTTTCTGCGCCGAAGCAGTCTAGAGTTTTTTGACACCAATTCACCCTAGCTGCTTGTTGTTCTTCAATGGAAAACTTTTTCTACACACAATTCTTCATGTAAAATTGTTTGAATTGAAGTATTTGAAATTCCCAATTATGCTTCAATCTCCCTATATGACACATGAAGATCTTCGTTGGTGAACTTGCGCACAGCATCGAAGTTTTCATGATTGACGGCTGTTTTGGTGCATCTGCTCTTGGATAGTGGCTAAGACTAATCCGTCCACGTTTGAATTCTCCATATGCTTCATTGCCGAAAATAGAAACCAATTCGGCGAAGCATTCTTGTTGAGATCATTGTTTAATTCCATTTCAATCTTGTCAACTTTGGCAGTTTCTTGTAGCTACAACACTTCACGTAACGCACTGAAACTTTGAATTTAGAGTATCTGAAGATGGAGGATAATTTTTTTGTATTCAAAACGTACGTGTAGACAAGGGCAATTTCATATTGAAATAGAAGACATAGTCTATGCCGTTCTTGGTCATACGGTCAAAACTGCGCAAGCGCTACAACTTATGTTTTTATTCTAACTCTGCCTGTTTATCACATAGAAGCATCAGACGTTTGATATATTTAATCCCATTTTTTTTATATTTAGCGTTAAACAAAAGCTTGCAATATATTTGCTACTAAAAACCTTTCTTTCATTATAAGAGTTTATATTAGCCTGATCCGAAGGGACTTCTTACCGCCCACCGAATAAAACATATTGATAACAATGGTCACATATTTTAGAATCATCTACAATTATCTTCTATGATAGTAAAAATATTATCAATCAATTTCGGCGAAGTTTTTGTTATGATAATAATAATAATAATATATAATAATAATCTTTATTAGCAATTGCTATTAAAATATACAAATATAATACTTAGAAACTAAAACTTTTTCTATAATATAATTACGGACTAATTGTTCAAATATTCTAATGTTCTTAACACTTAAAAAACTACAATTTAATCATTACTAAGCAAATCAATCCTACTTACAATTTAATTGTTACATATATTTAATTTTCGTTTTTTGCGTATCTACTATTCGTTTGTAATGTATACGTACCTATCACATTTGTTTGTCAAATGACTACCAGCACAATTACCACATGTTTCCGCATTTTTACATTTTTTAGCAAAATGATTATTCCCTGCACATTTATAACATCTATTTGTAGGTGTTCATACACCTTACATTTTTTCCATCCTGCATTTATTTGTGCCCTGTCTATGAGGCTGGAATACATCTCCTGTTGAATACACAATACAATATTTCCATGGTTCTTCTTTTCCTTGTCTAAGTATTTTTTTTCTATTTTAATTTTATCTGAGACTTCCTTGTCTATATATGTTAAGTCATTTTGCCTAATAATTGCGTCTAACACTTTTTCATTGTTCTCATCAATAACATCTGCTTCAGCACCAGTAATTATTATTTTCGGATTTCTTAATTTCGGTTCAGAAACTACATACTTATTTCCAATATCATTTATGACTTTTCCTCTTAATTTTTCTTTAGAATTGATATCACTACAGTTAATAGCGATACCACCTTTTCCAACAATTTTTATTGTTTCAATTTCAAGTGCTAGTTTACTTGGATCCACTTTATTTTTAATATCCTTTTTTGTTTCGTCCTTTTTAGTATAACGATTAACACATCATT
The DNA here is from genome assembly GCA_963170755.1 of Amphimallon solstitiale. NCBI lineage: Eukaryota > Metazoa > Arthropoda > Insecta > Coleoptera > Scarabaeidae > Amphimallon > Amphimallon solstitiale. The sequence continues at coordinate 93,106,374 of OY720678.1, forward strand.
TTTCTTTTTCAATAGATCGCTATATAATGTCTTCTTTTCTGCCTTATTTTCGGTGTTCGAAATAAACTCTAAAATTTTGTGAATAAATACATTTTGTTCTGATATTGTTTGGAGACAATAATTAAGTTTTTGATCCAATTCCTTCATGTTTTGTCACACTTTCATTTTGCCACAGATATCGCATACATATGTAATTCTATACGTATCACTCAACTTCTTAGCTGTTTCGTCACTGACTGCAGCACATTTACCATGTCTCTCTTCCTCACATACGAAACACTTTAACGTTCTTTCTTTCCTCCGAAATTCCACTCGGCAAACATAGCACTTTTGTATGACATATTTTTGTTATTTTATATATGTTGACCCACTTGACAAATGATTGATCATCCATTTGCTTCATCGATGCATTTCACTAATAGTTTACATCATAACAATTTCATGTATGTCTCAATAATAATTAACAATATTTTTCTTTTCGACACTGCATTATATGCGGAGCCGATAAAAATACGTCATCACTCTTTGAATATTAAACTACTACATGATATTATGTTATGTCTACTTAGATTATTAAAAATAAAGGTTTTGTATCAAAATCGCGAACTGACATTTCATACGTCATTAATTGCCAGCTTTCGTACAAGAAACTCGGCCAGGACCGCCCTAAGTTTTGATGAAATCTGAAAATTCTTTTGCATGTCGTTGTCCGAATTAAAAGGCATTATTACAATTGTTTGTTTTATTTTTTGTAAAGCCCATTTTCTTTTATTTTCAGAACCTGGTAGAGTCCATAGGCGAGTACGAAGTGCTGATATTCAACCATCGGATTTCGAGGAAGAACCCGCAATAACAGAAACACCACAAGTAATTTCGACATCAACATCAACGCCAGAAGAATCAAGAAGCGTCTTAAGCTTCATACTGCCCAGAGAGGAAGCTCGTTCGTTCCTGTCTCTCAGGCGCCGCAGAAGGAGGGGTGTCTTCGACGAATGCTGCAAGAAAGCATGTTCATACGATGAACTCAGAAATTACTGTGCGACCTAAGACACCTCGCACGCCGAAAAGATGGGCAATTCGTAATACTAAATTCGGTTTTTTTTTCGTGTAATTAATGTGTGATAATATGAGTAAGATTAAAAACGAAACGAAAACTGAGAAACTTTAAATGAGAAAAGCGATGGGGACCAAGTTTTTCTTGCGACAGCATGATTGAGATAAGATAAGAGGGGGCGAATTCGACATGGAGATGATGGTGATGAGAAAATGATGGGAGATTAATGGTGAAAAAGGATTACTGAAAGAGCATGACAGACAGCCCGTGTGTTCATGATGTTACTCACAGAAGCTAAAAGAAATGCAAACACTAGTCATTATTACCTTTTGTTGTTCTAACTGAAGACTCACTTTAGAAATAAGTAATTTTAATGTTTTTGTATTGGCAGCAGGGTCTTGGGGGAGTTTTGCATGTATATTTATTACACACCAAAGTAGTACAAAAATAATTCTTTTTTTTATTGGTCAAAGGAAAAGACTTGATTATTATTTATTATTGATTTTAAAAAGAGATTTGTACTCTTCTCCTTTGATAATAAATAATTATTAAATAATTAAATAATTAGATTGTTTCGAAACATTGTGTGATAATTTATCTGTTCATTTTGGGACAGTATTTGTAGTAATATTAGCATAATTTTCTTTGCTCTACGTGGATTATATAAAGTCGAATAAGAATGTTAAAAAAGTAGTTACCTTACATAACCTATTAAATACACATTTTCAATGACAATATTAGAAATTAATCCTTTTTATCATTGCCGTCGGACTGGGATCCCAAGTAATTTCACTGAAATTTTATATCTGACAGAATCATCAAAACTAGTAACCATACGTTAAATTCTACAGTTTGAATATTAATTTTTATTAATTTTATACATTTTGCACGTAGACCGAAACGTATGACCCCCTAATTTGGAATTTTTAATAAACAGTACTCCTTGCAACGCATGTGAATAACAAAATGCCTCGAATTTTAACATAAAAATATAAATTTTATTGTATTTTGACTTGTAGTCGTTACCTACTAAAGAAGAAGATCTGATGGCTGTGGCGTATTTAGTACGTGACAGTTTACTAGTAGCCATAAAGCTGGAGGGTCTTAAGTCTTTTTGTTGTTATACTTTTTTTTCAGAAAATACATTTTATTAAAAATATATTGTGGGAAATTCATCTATAGGTTAGGTAAAAAATAAAAAAGACCTCTTGAGACTTTTTCAAATAAATAGATAGGTAATATTGACATTATAATTTCCTAAGATTTTTTTTTTTGATTTCACATAGTTACAGTCTTCGAAATTGTACGACTATCAAGTCACAAAATTATTTTAAATTTGTTGAAATTTTGTTTGTCATGTATGTTGCTCAAAAAATTAATGGAGTTTTAGTTTACTACTAGCAGTCTTGTGTAAACACGAAATTTTCAATTGTTAAAATTTTAGTATATGCAACGGCAATCATGCGTGCAAAAACAGTAGTCGTTTATATTGCACGCGTGACTACTAGTAAACACGACTCTAGCCAGCTGTCAGGGCTCGTTCTTAATTAGATAATGTTGTACATAATACGTTTTATAGGTATACGCTGTTTATAGTTAAATCGTTTTGATAACCGACACTGTCACCGTCATAGTACAAACTAAAAACGACGATCAATGCCATTACAAATTTTTATTGATCAGAATTATTTAAGAACAATAAAATAAATTTATTTAACTAATATTTGAGGATTATGTGAGCTGCTGCTAGCAAAATACTATTACACAAAGCCAGTTATTAAATATTACTTCTATATACCTATATTTTATTTAATACTTGGCTATTTTGTTTAGTAGGCAAGCATTGTTGACGAACTTATAACGTTTGAATGACAATTATAACAAACGTCAAAAGGTAATTATGACAAATGTCAAAAGGGGTACGAATATTATCATTTATGACAGACCTAAAATGACTTTCGTCAGGTTATATTACTTGACAAATGACATTTTGTAAAATTTGAAGCCATTTTAATTTATTGGTGCATGTCGGTTGTCACAGCTATTGAACCATAGCAAAATATTGAGGTCACATTGAAATTGTTATAAATTTGCATTAGTAGGTGCTTAAGCATTTGTTTTCCGAGAAATCTTATACGTTATATTCTATAGTGAGGTGTTTTATAAAATGTGTGCACTTTTATTGAACATTTTTATTTAAATAACTTCTTGGTTTCTGAGTTAGACCCACATCGTCCTCTCTAATCATCTTCATGGCTTTTACTACTACCCTAACCAGAAACGGTCTGTTTTAAAGCTTTTGCTGCTGCAATAACCTGGAACCTGTTTCAGGTATCAACGATAATCGTGGAAGCCTACGACTTAGATTTTTATTTCAGAGTTTGTGTGTCCACAAGATTGGTTAAGTCGAGGAAGAGTCTCTACTCAGAGATATTACCACGTTTTGGTGTCCTCCAGTTTACGGAATGGAATAGCATGACATTTTAAACCTGCAAGAATAGTTGGTAACAGCCTCTTTACTGTATAAAAGGAGAACCAGTGCGTTGGCACTGACCTGGTAAGCAGGCAACTAGGATTCTGTAGGAAAAGAGTCATCACCCAAAGAGATTATCGTTTTTTGGGTGAACTGAAGGAGATTTTAAGACTGGACTGCAAAATCAACTGTAAAAAATTAGAGAGTTGCAAATGCTAGTGAATCGACGTTTAGAAACAGATTTTTTGTTGCAAAACTGCAAGAATTGTTGGTGACAGCTTCTTTGCTGTATAAAATGTGAACCATTACGTTGGCACTGATAAGCAGGCAGATTATCGTTTTTTCTTGGGTGGAATGTAATAGATTTTAGGATTGTGCTGCAAAATCAACTCTAAAAAAATTAGAGAGATGCAAATGCTAGTGAATGAATGTTTAGAAAAAGATTTTGTGTTGCAAAACTGCAAGAATTGTTGGTGACAGCTTTTTTGCTGTATATAAGGAGAACCAGTGCGTTGGCACTGACCTGGTAGGCAAGCAACCAGGATTCTGTAGGAAAAGAGTCATCACCCAAAGATATTATCCTTTTTTGGGTGCAATGGAAGAGATTTTAGGATTGTGCTGCGAAATCAACTCTGAAAAATTAGATAAATGCAAATGCTAGTGAATGGCTGTTTAGAAAAAGATTTTATGTTGCAGGGTTATCATATAGAAGAATGGCAAGGTCAGCTTTCATCACACATGGATTCAAGGACTGGTACAATGTGTAAGAAATTGTGAAAGACATGCTATAGCTTGTATTGATAAGCGACTTCTATTCATTGTTGGGTAGGCTATGGGTTGGGGGGGGGGGGGTCTATTCACAAGCTCGCACACAGTTGGTACTTATACAGAATTTGGAAGATCACTTTGTACTTTTCTTGATCATCATCGACAAGCATAGTGTTTTCATGAAAGATAATGCTAGCTCACGCGTAATCAGAGTTTTTATCTCAGCAGATTAAATTGATGTCGGCGATTGTAACAAAACTGTTGAGATTGATGTGAAAGCTATGCCATAGTTTGTATTGATAAACGACTTCCATTTATGGGCTGGTAAGATATGGTTTCGGCGGGGATCTTTTCACAAGCAAGCACAAAGTTGGCGCCCATACAAAAAGGGCTCCTTGACAGTTCATGAGTACATGGCATGTGTTCTAAAGCAAGGTAATGCTAGGACCTCACGTAACCAGAGTTGGCAGGGAAGATCTTGATGATGTAAAAATGTGATGGTTCGATTGGCCAGTCCTAAGACCAAATATGACTCCCATTGAACATGTCTGGGATGTGATGAGATGATGTATCCTAAAAGATACACACGATCCAAGAATTGCTAGAATGTGATCATTAAGGTGCCAATCCACAATGAGAATATCTCATGAGATTTTTGTCTCATGCAACACAAAACGCAGGATAACTTCAATTTAATTGTGGAAACAGGGACCTGTTCCCACATTAAGGTTAAAAATGTGGGAACAGGTCTCTGTTTCCCCAATTTAAATTTAAGCTATCCTGCGATTTGTGCTGCATGAGACAAAAATTTTATGAGATATTCTCATTGTGGGTTGGCACCTTTAGTTTCATTAAAAGTATTGAGAGATACACATTATCAGTGATCAACTATTTTCATTATGTCCCCATCTTCGGCCATGAAGTAAATTTGTGGCTTTTTCAAAACAAATAAATCGTAAAAGTTAAGTAAGTTAGTAAATTTCTAAAGCATATCACAATTTCAATGTGACCTCAATTTTTTACTACCAAAAGTATTTAAAATTAAGGCGTCGCGTTATTATTTTTTGCAGTTTAAAATAGAAATCGGTGAATTTTCAGAATAAATATTTGAACACAATATATTTGAAAGTTGCAAGGAGTCCGTAAATTTTTTTTAATCAGATATCTCAGAGCTATAAAATAAAAATGGTAATTTAGAAAGTAATCCACGTAGACATAATAAATAAATTTAAATGTAATATAACCAAGCGTACAAGCTTCTGATATATAAAATGCTGTTCAAAATTATTTTTCATAACTGCTTCAATAAGCAATACCATTACCATATTTAACCAATCTTATTGCAAAGTAATCTATTACTAATTTCCAATCCAGACAATGGCGCGTTATTCTATTGGCGAAAAGAGCAATCATAGTCTAGGAGACTAGCAAAACCGAGTAACCCCTAAAGAATCATAAATATACATTTGATTACATTATAACACTATCTAAATTTGTCTCTGCTTTATAATAACGTGCCATTTAGTCAATATACCTATAAACATAGTTAATACATATAGCACGCACTGTATATATATAATATTTCTGCATATTTAAAATATAATTTCATGTTATAATATTTTTTTCTGGCATTTTAACTTACTGCGCCAAAGGAGCGTTAGATCGCCGTACTACATGTATGCAGACTGGTTGTGTTTTTAAAACCACGTCTTTATAAAACTCAGTGTGGCAGTGAACTTCTTATTATACAGGGTGGACTCCGATGTATCCGAGATACTTCGTATATGAATTCCATGGATAATTTTAAGCAAAAATGATTTTATTTACTTTTCCCGAATCCCTAACGGTTCTTGAAATATTGGGATTTCAAGTTGAAGTAAATTCCTAGAGGGTTTAGGAAAAATGTGGCTTATTTTGAGGAAAGCGTAATTATAAGGGCTTTCCAGTTGAATAGGCAAATGTCTTCACATGTCCCCACATGAAAAAATCTAGTGGGATGAGATCCGGAGATCACGGTCGCCAGGCAATAGGACCACCGCGACCTATCCATCGATTTCGATACTGTTCATTGATGTAATTAGTGACACCTCTTCCGTAATGGGCCGGAGCACCATGAAATGGGTTTCTCGAACAGCATGAGGGTTTTCGACACATGTTCGTTGTGGAAATTGTTGATTCCATCTTGTAAATTTAGCTTCGTCACAGAAAAGGAACCTTGAAAGAGTATCCAGATCATTGTTCCATTATTCACAAAGTTGAACTCTTGGTGGAAGATTCTTGGGAAGAAATTCTTGTATCGGTTGGTAACGATAGGGATGCAGTCCGTTTTCTCGCAAAGCACCTTGCAGAACAGTCCTAGTTTGTCCCGTAAATACAGAAATTATTCTCGTACTAATACCAGGATTATTTTCAACAACCTCAAGCAGTTCTACAGCATTCTTCTTTCTTCGCATAAGTTCTCTTCCACATGTTGATTTAGGGAACGCACCTATGAATCGAAGAATTGTGAAGGTTCTACTGAACGTTTGCTTGTCTGGAAGACGATGGTTTGGGTATCGTCGTTGATATTCTCTAACTGAATCGGTGGAACTACCGTTGCAATATCCATACACGAAAATCATGTCCGGGTATTCTTCATTTGAATAAATTATAGGCATGATTTTAACATAAATGACACAATCGAAAATATTCAACTGTCAATGATGACAATTAACGAAAATTTTTTTTAAGATCTATCCATACGACCTGTCAACTTCAAAATCCGATATTTCAAAAAACGAAAAAAAAAGATGAATAGAGTAGCTTTAATAATTGCACTGTCATCACGCTGTTCTTAAAATAAACCACATTTTTCCTAAACCTTCTAGTAACTTACTTCAACTTCAACTCCGATATTTCAAGAACCGTTAGGAATTCGGGAAAAGTAAATAGATTAATTTTTACTTAAAATTAGTCATTGAATTCATATACGAAGTATCTCCGATAACACGGCAGCCATCCTGTATATTAATTTTTATTTACAAAAATATAATTATTAACTGTTAATTTCAACGATTAAAAAACTGTGGTCGTAAACACTTTAAGCGTAAATCCTTTTGTATTTACCACCTTTTTCTAACGATAAAACATTGTTAGAAAAGTAGCAGAATATCAATCTTTAATCCTGAACTCGTTGCATTAGAAACCAACCATACTGTATATGTGTTGATACAAAATATATACTCGGATAAGACATAGACATAGACATACATAGAAGGAGTAGAAATATTAATTTCACACACAATTGAAACCATCTTACTTTTCAATTTGAACGACAAATCAAAATCGGATTATCTTAGAAAAACATAGCGGTTTATTGTTGTGCTCTATATATGTCTTCGTCTGTGATAAATAAGTATGCATTACTGTAACTTGTAAAGCGCAATTTAAATCAATTCTAATTATTAGTATAATTAATTGCAATTACTTGTGGTCGTCGTAGAAAATGTTGCTGTGTTATTTGTGAATTATTGTATTGTTTTTTTTAACTATTATTATTATTATTATTAATTATAATTGTTAAACATAAATTTATATGATGACCTTGTGATAAAATTTTTATTAAATAAGTGCAATGTTCAAACTGATGAATTGTTTTAATTGTTCACGTACATGTAACGTGTTGTACTTGGATGATTGATTCATTGTTGAGAAAAAAGAGTTTTAATTAATGAAAGAAGACGCTATTTTGTAATAAATTTTTATTATAAAATTGTTTTTGTTTTATTTTTTTTTGCGGTTAGTGCAAATGTACCAATGAGTTTTTCCAACATCAATTAAAATAATGGGCTTACTAATCAAACCAAATCTTTCCACCACGTCTAGTTTTAGAGTGATAATCATACTCAGAACAGCATGGATTCGTTGGCAGAAGATCTACTATAACTAATATGTGCATATTTGCTCAACATGCCACAGAGGTCGTCGATAGGCAGGGCCAGGTAGACGTAATTTATACAGATCTAACTAAAGCATTTGATCGTATTGATCATGGAATAATGTTGGATAAGCTGGAGAGATTGGGTTTTAGTGCGTTACTAGTAAGTTTCTTTAAATCCTACTTGCAACAACGGCAGTTTTTTGTGTCTTATAATGGTTTTGTTTCTGGCACCTGTCCGATTACTTCTGGTGTGCCGCAGGGGTCCAATCTTGGGCCTCTCCTATTTTTATTGTTCATCAATGATATTGTGGGGCAAATAGATTGCAATATCTTAATGTTTGCCGACGACGTCAAGTTATATAAATCTATCTAAGTACATTGAAAGATCGTTGGCAGAAGATCTACTATAACTAATATGTGCATATTTGCTCAACATGCCACAGAGGTCGTCGATAGGCAGGGCCAGGTAGACGTAATTTATACAGATCTAACTAAAGCATTTGATCGTATTGATCATGGAATAATGTTGGATAGGCTGGAGAGATTGGGTTTTAGTGCGTCACTAGTAAGTTTCTTTAAATCCTACTTACAACAACGGCAGTTTTTTGTGTCTTATAATGGTTTTGTTTCTGACACCTGTCCGATTACTTCTGGTGTGCCGCAGGGGTCCAATCTTGGGCCTCTCCTATTTTTATTGTTCATCGATGATCTTGTGGGGCAAATAGACTGCAATATCTTAATGTTTGCCGACGACGTCAAGTTATATAAATCTATAAGTACATTGAAAGATAGTGACGAGCTTCAGTCAAACTTGCTTACTCTCAATAATTGGTGCATTACTAATGGGTTGGACCTCAGGGTCGTTTCCTACACTCGGAAACTGTCACCACTACATTTTAGCTACACTGTCAACTGCATTTGTATTTCCAGATGTGATGGCATACGTGACTTGGGTGTTTATTTCGACACCTTTTTGAAATTCAATAAACATGTTCAGGATGTGGTGGCTGCGGCTAGTGGGATGTTGGGTTTTGTCTTACGCTATACCAAATCTTTTACCAATATCTCAACACTCAAAACTTTATATTTCACTCTAGTCCGCTCAAAAATGGAGTATTCTGTACTTGTATGGAATCCGAAGTACGAAACGCATAAACTTTCATTGGAGAATGTTCGGAGACGATTCCTAAAGTAGTTATGGTATAAACAGCATAACGTCTATCCATATAGAGGGTTTCCACATGATATTTTACTGAAGAATTTTCAATTATTTCTCTTGAGGCTCGTTGTAACAACATAGGTCTAAAATTTGTATATAAATTACTACATAATCAAATTGACGCTAGTCTACTTGTCTCAAAACTTAATTTCTATGTACCTCGTCAATCTTCACGTGATTCCGATACATTTTATATTAACCAGGCCAGACGTAACTTGTTATCTCGCTCACCAATTTCATTTATATACTCACTGTACAACGAAATTAGCTCTGAATGCGATATTTTTAATTGTTCCCTCAAGCAGCTTTTACATGTGAATTCAGATTAATACTTTATGTTGTTTAGCTGCCGATATATACATTTATTTTTTCTACATGAAGTTACAGAAGTTATAAATCTTGCCATAACAAATACTTGAATGTTTAATTAGTATCAAGAATACAAAAACACTTAACTGCAAGGAGAATTGCTAATATGTCAAAGTTTTGCATAAATAGAGTTACTTCTTCCACTAATGTTGCCAGTTGCCTTCTCTAATGAGAAACTAGCAAAAATTTTCAGTCATAACGGGATCCTACCTATCTTGATATCGTTTCTCCATTTCTGCAATCTCTGGGGAGGGGGGTCAAAGTGGGTGAGTCAATTTTTGCATCAAGAAATGCTTCCCACGATATCACTTCTTACGTGTTTCAGGGAATTTTTCATAGATTTCCAGATTTCATGAAATTTAGTGTGGGAACTTTTGAAATGAACTGTATATACTTGCTACATAAATAGAAAATATGGCAGAAGAAGATCATTTAATTTTTCCCAAGAAGAATTACATTTGCTTATAACTAAGTTGGGCTGAAAAGTTCGTATCGTTTTATAGAAAAACACATTTGTTTGGCAAAATTGGATTTGATTATTCAACATAGTTGCCTTCGAGGGCGATACACTGATTATAGCGATTTTCCAACTTTTCAATACAATTTTTGTAGTACGATTTGTCTTGAGCCTCAAAATAGGCCTCTGTTTCGGCGATTACTTCCTCATCGGCTTTAAATTTCTTTCCAGCGAGCATTCTCTTGAGATCTGAGAACAGGAAAAAGTCGCTGGGGGCCAAATCTGGAGAATACGGTGGATGTGGAAGCAATTCGAAGCCCAATTCATGCAATTTTGCCAGCGTTTTCTTCGATTTGTGACACGGCGCATTGTCTTGATGAAACAATACTTCTTCAAATGGGGCCGATTTTTCGCGATTTCGTCCTTCAAATGCTCCAATAACGCTATATAATAGTCGCTGTTGATGGGTTTTCCCTTTCAAAGTTAGTCGATGAAATTATTCCATGTGCATTGTGCATCCCAAAATACGGACGCCGTAGCCTTACCGGGCGACTGTTGTGTTTTTACACGCTTTGGATTCAGTTCAGCGCGTGCAGTCCACTCAGATGACTGTCGACTGGACTCCGGAGTGTAGTGGTGGATCCATGTTTCATCGATTGTCACATATCGACGCAAAAATTCACTTCTATTGCGGTTGAACAGCTCCAAACATTGCTCTGAAGCATCGACACATTCTTGTTTTTGGTCGATTGTGAGCTCGCGCGGCACCCACTTTGCACATAGCTTTCGCATACCCAAATATTCATGAACGATATGTCCAACACGTTTCTTTGATATCTTTAGAGTGTCAGCTATACAAATCAACTTCAATTTACGATCTTCCAAAATCATTTTGTGGATTTTTCTGATGTTTTTGTCCGTAACAGCCTCTTTTGGACGTCCACTGCGTTCATCGTCTTCGGTGCTCATATGGCCTGTACGGAATTTAGCAAACCACTTATGAATGGTTGCTTCGCCCGGTACAGAGTCCGGATAACACTCATTAATCCACTTTTTGGTATCAGTACTTTTTCATCAAAAAATAGTGTTTCATTAACACACGAAATTCCTTTTTATTCATTTTCTTCAAAATAACAAAAGTTGCTTCACTCAAAATGCTGTATCTCACAAACTAATAATCAGACAGCTGTCAAATTTATACACGTATCTTTTGAAGGTTGGTACTAACTAAAAATGATATTGATTTTATTCTAGTGGCGCCATCTCATAGAAACGATACGAACTTTTCAGCCCAACTATTATTATTAAACGATACAGAAATATTATTGAATGTAAAAAGACACTTCATGTGTTATGGAAGGAAAAGAGCGCGACATGGGAGAAAATTGCAACACAGTTTAACATGCGAAGTGGGCAGTTTTATAGATCAGCAGAAGTTTTGCGAAACAAATACGAAAATTTAAAAAAACGCACTAAACGAGGTACGCAGGACGCAAACAATATGTGTGAAGTATTTTCCACTGGTGGCCGACCACCCACCAACTTTGTATTTACCTCAATAGATGAGAAAATAAAAGCTTTGCTATGTGCACGCTTAGATGGTTTGCATTATGCAGTTAATAGCGATATTGATAGAGGTCATTAATAATCAGTACACATTTTATTTCTTAAAAACAATAAATATTTTCAAAATAAAAATGTTTAATACAGTGTTCTATTTATTGCAGAGGATATTTCACATGGAGATGGCGCAGAAACTATTATAATTCAACCAGGGGTTGTCAATGTGGAAGATAAAGGGGATGATGCTCAAGCGGGCAAGGATGCCTCCCAATAGCAATATTACTCGATGGCCAAGGTTTCGCAGCCTATCTTATCTTCCGCAGAGCCTCGACATGTTTCGCAGGCTTCCTCATCAAGAATGAGATTTGCTTCCAGAAATGAAGAATGATAACGAATACCCGCAAGAAACAAACACAGGACAGGAGAGAACAAGTGGATGTAATCTATACAGATTTTTCTAAGGCTTTCGATATCATAGATCACTCACTCTTAATACAAAAATTAAATTCCTTCGGTTTTTCGTATGACCTGACTAAGCTATTGACATCTTACCTTACTGATAGACTTAATTATGTCCATTACAATGGTTTCACTTCTAATAGTTTTCACGCACGTTCCGGCGTGCCTCAGGGTTCTAATTTAGGCCCACTTCTTTTCAATCTATTCATTAATGATCTTATAACATCTATAAAGTGTCATGTGCTCGCGTATGCTGATGATCTGAAAATCTTTGGGAGGATTGGTGGTGATGATGATTGTGTAGATTTGCAGAGCCACCTTACTTTGATACATCAATGGTGTTCGGATAATGGCCTACAACTTAATATTGAAAAATATGTAGTTATGTAATTTGCAAAGATGCGTAATCCCGTGGTGTTCCAGTATCATGTCGGTGGTACTCCTCTTGCAAGAAGGGATATAGTCAGGGATCTTGGAGTTCTCTTCGATAATCGTTTATCTTTTTCAGAACATGTCAATTCCATATGCCGTGCATCATCCAGGTCTCTGGGATTTCTGATCAGATCGTGCCGTGGCTTTCGAAATATGCTCGCTCTGAAGACGCTATACAATACCATTGTTAGAAGCCAACTTGAGTATGCATCAGTTATATGGTATCCCATTTATACTTACCTTCAATTAACGATTGAGCGTGTGCAAAAGCGTTTTTTGAAATATTTATCGTATAAAATAGATGGCACATATCCAGCGAGTGGATCAGACTATAACCAGCTGCTGGAACGGCATGGAATGGTTTCCTTGGCAGAGCGAAGGGAGCGCTACAGCTCTCGTTTCCTTCTTAATATTCTACGAAACAGCATAAAGTCACCTTATTTACTTTCGCAGATGAATTTTTCTGTACCTGCATACAATGCGCGCTCAGTTGATACTGTTCATGTGGCTAGGTGCAACACCAATATTTTATTAAAAGCCCCTTTAACTCACATGGCTCGTAATTTCAATAGGCGTTATCCGGACCCATTTTTGTTAATATAGTGTTATGATGTTGATTGATATACTATATGTTTCACCTTTTTCATTTTGTCATTTTTTCCATTTTATTTACTCATGTAGATATAGATATGTGTACGTATGTTTCTCTGTTTAACCGTACTTTTCTTTTGTTGTTATTAATTATTATTGTAAATTGTCCTGTAATTGGTCTTGGCTGTTGGACAATAAATGATATTATTATTATTATTATTATTATTACAGGAAGCGCCACCCACGAGAAATGGTCAAAACTTGCGAATAATAAAAGCAAATTTCTATTGCAACAGCAAGAAAATTTAAATAACGAGCATTTATTAAAAAAAAAAAAACTGCTACAGCTACAAATAGAGGAGCAATATTTAAGTACCCAGTAAGTTTAAAATTTTGTATTTGCAAAGCGATTCTTTATGACTTCATTTTACGTCTACACTCACCAAATGTTAAAGTGATTGTTTTGTTTATTTGTGTCATTTACATAATGTTCAATAATTAAATTTACTTAGTTGACAATATCAATTAAATTCAGGATATCCATATTAACTTATGTACTGATTCAAAAAAAATATTGCAAAGCACAATATTTATATAAGACATATTTCAATGTGTAGGATATGCCAGTACTTTAAACCAAAAACAAGGCTTGAACTGAATAATTTACTGCGTTCAACTTCAACTCAAATTTTAGTTTACTTTTTAGTTTAATAAAAATAAATAAATACACTTTGAACCTTAAACTTGAACTCAAACCTGTGCTTGAAAAGAAAGTAAAAAAACTTAACTTGCTGGGAAGTTTAGAAATAAATAAATTTAGTAAAATAAATATAAGATTAAACATTCAGTTGGACGTAAATACTAAATTTAAATGTGTAATTGAATACCCCTAATAACAATAACTGTTTTATCTATATCTGTATTTATAAGCTGCAGTGTTCTAGAAATTGAATTTGTATCTTTTCATCACCTGATGAAGCCGCAATGTGGCGAAACATATTGCTGTAGACTCAATAATTTAAATGAATGCTGATTTATGATAAAATTATTATACTCTATTCATAAGATTTTTCCTCAACAGCATAATATTCTAAAAGTTCTTATGAGTTCTTGCAGTGATTTGCTTCTTTTGTTCTGTTACATCTCTTACTTAGTTTTTCTTTGGGATAAAGTCAAAAATCTAACGAAAGATCTAAATCTCTTATTAAAAATTATATTTATATTTATAAAGATGCCAATCGTAAACATTGTCAGACTACATCTATATATTTTGTTTTACAAATAATGAGAAAAGAAAACGTTTATACTCATTTTTAGAGTTATAATGCTTGTATAACGCTTCTACATCTATGATAATAGTTAAAAGAATAATTATCTTGTTCTTTTAAATGAAAAAAAAAATTATTGTTTTTTGATAATTTTGTTTATTAATACGAAGCCGATTCCATTTCACCAAAAACATACATTTTCACATAGTGCCTTGGTAATCTAGAATCTAGCAACGCGAATGCTCTGAAACTGGCCAATACTAATCGCTAGCTGCAAACATTCGCATATTGTACCTCTAGCGGCTTAGCACCCGCCCATCAACAAACATCCCCGCTTATTCGTATTTATTTTATTTGAATTACTAAATTAGAATGACTATATAATAATTATAATTAATCATGCTCAACGATTTACTAAACGAAAATATTTTCACATAGTACTTTTAGCACGTCTAACACATTAACCATCCTTAAATAGAATTATTTATTTCATAACTTACTTCATTTCATCATATATTTCATCGAATTCTACCTTATTGATAGCTTCCATTTTAAAAATTAGCAATAAGAAAAGAAAAATTAATTGAATAAAATTATTTAACAAGAAAACTAAATTAAGATTGAACTCTAATCTTTAATACCTATTATGAAATCGTGAGATTATGTGTAGTGCATAAAAACCCTACTCTCACTTTCGCTATTAGTGTTATCATCAACTTTGACATTGTATTTTTCTTTTGCAGGTTTTTAAACCACACATGACCATTTTCATAGTCTTTGAAGCCCTTGTGTTATACATACAAAAACTAATAAATGTATTTTTAATTCATACAATTACTGTTTACATAAAACATTACGATCTGATACCTCGCCCTGAAAATGTTTTGATTTATATCCTTTTTTCTGTTCATAGATATAAGTTCGAGGTATTTACTATGTCTTGAGTATTATCATTATAAAATATTTCTTATGAATTGGCACCATCTTTATATTTAAATTGACATTCATTTGTATAATGTGTATCAACAATTCATGTTTATTTTGGTACATTAGATCCTCCTTAAAAGTAGGCAACTTATTGTACTTACTTTTATTATTTTGGCTAATGCTTAAATCTAAAAATAAACAATTTTAAAATAAAATTAATGTTCTTTTTCAACAACTAAGCTAATTGTTAATATTATTATTTCTATTTAATGTGGAGGTCACAGCAATATGTACTAGTGTCTACATTAAACATTTCTTGAAACTAAAGTTTGAGTTATTGTTTAATTAATATTTAATTATTATAACTATTTCTTTTATAAATAAATTATTTATTTATATATTGCAAAGAGGAAGTAATTTTACTTCCAAATTGTGTAAATTATTCAACAAAACAACATTTTCTCAATATTTATAGTACTTATAGTTATTGCCTGCATGACGTAATATTTTGCAAAGTTAATTAGACAAACATATTTTTGTTTTTATATTAGTTCTTGTTCATAAATCAAAAAATAAAAGAATAAGACAACGCAAAAAATATGTTTTATTTTCTCTTTATGCCAGGTATTTTCTTTTTTTTACAGATTGAAGAAATCACAGAGAATGCAAATCTGGGATAATTTTTTTTTGAAATTAGTAGGTATGTTAGAAATTTGTAATTTTAGTATCTAAAATCTTTTTAAGAAAATTGAAATTAAGAAAAAATGAAATCTGGTTCTTTGGGTCTTCCATCTCCCGGAGTATAGACTAACTTCAGCTCCGGATTTAACGCTTTCGAAACAGTTTCCAAGAACGCTTCTCTGGTCCGATCAAGCTTAGGTTTATCACCTTTCGCAATCGCCAGAATTGTTTTTGCATTTTCTGCTATAACAGAAAACTGTCTCTTGACTTCGGCAACCTCTGCTAAATTTTCCGGTTCGAGGGCCACATCTTTAGGCGGGACAGTTCCTTCAATGACGAGTCCATCGAAACCAGTAGAGTACCGAACAGTTTGACGGACCTTATTATTAAGCAAATAAGAGAATTCTCCCTTAACACTTTCATCAAGGAATCTCTCTTGAACTCTGGTAACATTCTTCGAGGTCAAGGTGTATTTGTATCGTCCTTGATCATCGCGAGTTAAATCTACCTTAGCTTCGTTCGGCGTTGGAGCAGCAAAAGCAGTTATTGCAAAAAATCCAAATAAAATCTAAAAGTAAAGTAAAAATAGAAGATAATGTGTTTTTTGAGTGTGTGCCGTAATTTTTTTTTATTGGAAAGGAAAGATCACATATAGTTGTAGTGCAACCGCATACATGTGTTTCAGGCTCGTTGGTCGTCATCGGTATGGTGTAGCCAAGGAATAAGGTTGAGTATCCTTGGTGATAGAAACAAGAGCTGCTATCTTTCCGTTGGTCCTGTCCTCCTTTTGTTTCTATCTTCAAGGATATCCCACCTTAAACCTTGGCTACACCGTACTGACGATGACCAACGAGTCTGAAACACGTGTCTGCGGTTGCACTACAGCGGAATAACCCAATATTTTTTCTCATATTTATATATTTATAAATTTTACATACATGTTTTCTGTGTTGATAATAATAATAATTGATTAGTTTTTTCTTACAAACTTGTTGTTGAAAATTACATACTGTGTCCAAAAAGTCTGGAAACGCCCAAATAAAATCGAAACGGATGATTTTTGAGAAAAATGCAAAAACAGGTCAATTAGTATTTTCAAAAAACTACTGGCTGATGTTATCTGTTTGGAATTTTTGATGACCTTGAAAAAGTTATGATGTCATCAAAAAAAAATTTAAATGGCAACGCCGCAGTTTTAATTTTATTTTAGATAGATCTTTTAATTGTCTAAATCACTGTAAAAAAATTTTCATTTTACTTAAGAAAATGACTGAGAAAAATTTAATTACTTCTTCGAAAATGGAAAAGTTTGTCTTTAAAAAAAAACATAGTTGGCTTAAAAGTCGATTATTTTTCAAACACATTTTGTTTTATTTGTGACATTCTGTAAAATACGAATTGTGCGTAAGTTAAAAAAAATCTGTTTAAAAATGGTTTTAAGTGAGAGGAACGTATTCAAATATTGATGATGATTGGTTTTGGGGATAGGGCTCGTTCAGTTAGAGAAGTTTGCGACTTATTTAATACAGAACATCCGGAGCGTGCCCCAATTAGTATTTCTGCAGCGAGTAAGATTCACAAAAAATTTCAAGGAGAAGGCCATGTTCGAGATCGCCCTAGAAGTGGTCGTCCAAAAATCGCAGAAGATACGCAACTCGACGTATTATTGTCAGTAGAGGAAACTCCAAATTCTAGTACACGGCAGCTTGCTCGGGAGTTTAACGTGTCGAAGAGTACAATTGGTAATATTTTCCGGAAAACTAAGTATCATCCGTACAAAATCTGTTTGGTTCATGAGCTGTCTGAAGACGACTTCGACAGGCGTGCACAGTTTTGCGAACAACTGATGCCTATGTGTGATAATGATCCGTTTTTTATCAGAAATATCTTATTCTTAGATGAAGCTACGTTCACATTACATGGGACTGTTAATAGACAAAACTGCAGGTACTGGGCACGCCAAAATCCACGCTAGATGAGAGAGGTACGAACTCAGTATCCTCAGAAATTAAATGTATGGGCCTGTTTAATTGGTAACAGAATTATAGGGCCTTTTTTCTTCAACGGTAACCTGACGGCGGAAATATATTTGGATTTTTTACAAAATTATTTAATTCCGTCATTAGCAGAAATATTTCCGAGCCATGAAGATCATAATTTGCCCAGCCAAAGAATTTGGTTTCAACAAGATGGGGCTCCATCCCACTATGCGGAAAATTATTGGCATTATCTCGAGAATACCTTCCCAAACAGATGGATTGGCAGGAGGGGGGCTATCGAGTGGCGGGCTAGGTCGCCAGATCTAACGCGTATTGATTATTTTTGTGAGGTTACCTAAAAAATAAGGTATACGCAACTAAACCTGAAAATTTGGAAGACTTGCGTCAACGGATTGAGATTGAAGTACGAAGGATCACTCCTGAAATGATATAAAACGTTCAAAATGAATTTTATTATCGTTTAGGGTATTGCCAAGATGCTCAAGGACAACATTTTGAACATTTATTGTAAGAGTTTTTGCTGATTTCTATGATTAAAATTTTCTTTGTTTTCTATAATGATTTTTTTTACCAAAATTTTTCTTAAGTAGAATGAAAAATTTTTTGACTGTCGTTTAGACAATTAAAAGATCTATCAAAAATGAAATTAAAAATGCGACGTTGCCATTTAATTTTTTTTGATGACATCATAACTTTTTCAAGGTCATCAAAAATTCCAAACAGATACCATCAGCCAGTAGTTTTTTGAAAATACTAATTGACCTGTTTTTTCATTTTTCTCAAAAATCATCCGTTTCGATTTTATTTGGGTGTTTCCAGACTTTTTGGACACACAGTATATTGCCTATCCAATTTTTCCTAATCATTCTCATTTTGGATTTTGTACATAGGAATGACATCGGTAATTTCTAATCAACTGTTTATTATGTTAGTGACAAAGACTAGCGATTGATTGATTGTTAAAATTAATATTTTGACATAACCTCAATAAAATGTTGATTGCAATTTGTTAATATACTAAATAGATAATTTAAAGTAATTTCGACTTTATTACTTAATACATACAAACTATACAATAAATAGAAAACGACAGTGTGTTATACAAAATAAAACATTTTCTGTTACTTGATTTTTTTTTAAATAAATATGTTTATACAGGCTGTTTGATAAAAATTGCCCCATCCCGTAACTTCTTTATTTATTATCCGATTTCAATAAATAAAAAAAGTATATGAATGGTTTGACAAACTCTATAAACTGCCCATAATCGAAATTCTTTCAATAACAATAGCCAACTTTTTTTTTTAAATAGACACCTGTTGTTTTTTTTCCTTTAGTCTGGTAGACAATTTTTTTTTCTGAATCTAGTAATGTTTATTTAGTTATTATTTGGTTGATATTTAATTTAAAAAATAATGAATTATCTGCAACCTTTATCCGCGTACTATGAAATTTTCAAGTGCCGTGAAAAAAAAATTGCCACACAAATGTGACAAATATGTCATTTAAACGTCTGTCATTCCAAAATTAGCAGGGACGTCTGCATCTGTTATTCACAACAGTCATTTATTATTCATAATACATTCGAAATCACGAGTCAAAACTATGAATTATGTCGATCTTATTTCGACACTTATTTCATACACTAAATAGACAAATGTTTTTATTATACTCTTTTGCATTATATTAGATGGGTTGAGTGAAGTTTGTTGTTATTATATTTACATAAATTAAGGGAGGAATACTAAAGAAAAATTGGATAGACTGTATGTGTTTTTTTTTGTTACAATATAACATTAAATGAAAATATTTCTTTGATTTTTCCTATAATGTAAAAGTTTTGCTTATAATTAATGTGAAACACTCATATTGTATTCAAACCAAATCGTACAATGAGTATTTACTGCACTTTTTGACAATTATATGTGTTTTCAACTTACCCATGCGATCATTGTAGCAAGCTATTGTCGTCTTTCAAATAGTCACTCTAGCAGACTGATATGTATAAATAAATTAAAGCTAAATGATGGAAATATTTAACGAACTTTTAATATATCATTACCAACTAATCTTTTAACGAGAGGCTAATAACTTTTAATTATTTTTCGACTTTAGATCGTGGAAATAATTAAAAAGACATTAGAATCCGAAGTAGTAAGAACCTAGGAAATACCAAATTATAAACTTATAGTTTTAGAATAATTATTTTTGATAAATACAAA
This sequence comes from Amphimallon solstitiale, assembly GCA_963170755.1. Lineage (NCBI taxonomy): Eukaryota > Metazoa > Arthropoda > Insecta > Coleoptera > Scarabaeidae > Amphimallon > Amphimallon solstitiale. The sequence continues at coordinate 93,126,776 of OY720678.1, forward strand.
TACAGGTAATAATTACGTCATTAATAACGTCACGGTGATGTCACAACAGTGTTGACAAATTACGTTGCTTTGAGCAAGCTTGTTGGTCCGAACTTTGAATTTGTCAATATTTTTGTAGTGTTAATAAATCTGTATAGAATGCATAATTTGCGAGATATTTGCAAAAAACTGCTATCAAAAAAAAAAGGGATGCTTCCGTTTCGAATGTAAAATTGTTTTTTATGGAAAAATTATTCAAAATCAAGATATAAAAACTTTTGTATTTTTGATAAACTTATGTAGAATGCATAATTTGTGAGATATTTGCACAGATGCTGCTATTAGAGTGAATGTCCTGGTTCCGGTCCGAATTTTGAAATCCCTTTTATAAAAAAATTATTCAAAATAATACTTTAAATATTTGATAGCTTTAGCTGTTTAGCCGCTGGGTGATCATGACTAGGGGGCGGACGTCCCAGGTTTAAACTACGACGGAGTTACAACGGAGCAAAGAAATAATGTAAACAAGTGTGTGTTGTTTACATTATTTCTGAATAGCTTTATTCATATGGTGAACTGCAACATCTGCTGCTTACTTAAAAAGTTACTGAAAGCCACAAAAAAAAATGCCCATCAAAAAAGGAATTTAGGAGTAAAATCCTTTCTTCATCGGTGTAGGTAGTAGGGTGACGAGTTTTTAAAATTTATTATATTTACCTTTTATTTCGTAAAATAAATAAAGTTATGTATGTGTATACCTATTCATACTTACGTTAGTTTCGTTTCTTCATTGTTTTGACTGTCAATTACGTACTTCGTAATTTTTGTAATATTTTCTGATTAATACCGGTTCATTGAATCTACTTCTCCCATTTATATCGACGTAAGTGTGCATTGCGTTTTGTTAAGTTTTAATAACATACGCATACATTTCTAGATATCATTTATTTAGATCTAGAACATTGTTTATGTTACTATGATATGGAAGAATGTCGAGAATGGCATCGTAAAACAATGGCAAGGTGGATTAAGGGTCATACTGATTGTATGTCCTCCATTGTCAGTGATTGGCTCAAAAAGGCCACGTACAACGTCACTTACAATTATAAGACAGTAATAAAAAATACAACAAATTGAAGATCTTGCTGCAAGAAAGAGGCAAGTCCACTCTTATGGTTTCCGATATAATCGAAAAAAACCCTCGTATCTTTTTGTCCTGTTTCAAAAAAATCTCATCTTTTTTTGAAAACATCTACTAAAGCAACGTGTACAAATTTTCACTTTACATGTTGATGATTTTTAAAAATTACAGCTTATTTTTAAATAAATAAAGTGGACTTACCTCTTTTTTGCCCTCAAAAGTTGTAAATCAATGAAGATGTCAGTAAAACTATACTAAAAAAAGTATTAAAAATAGTGTTATTTATTTTAGAACAATGTTTGCAACATGAACTTATAAAAGTCAAAATTTCTGAAATATGTTTGGACTCATTCGTCATCCAAGGCGCCCGTCCATCTCTTCTATATCTGTTAGGTCAGTGTCGTCACCTGGTTGGCCTACATCGCATTTTAAGTTTCTATAGTAGTCCTTACAGCTTTCGGGAACTTATTTTTGTACAAAGGTCAGGACATCATATTTCTTTTTTTTTTTAAATGACGAGTCATATGCTCGATCCTCAACAGTTGGCAGAGAAAACGGAAGCGTCTGATTCCTCTTTCTGATATCAAAATCAGAAAATGCAATAATCCCAGTTGAGGTGCTGCACTTAATGTCAGTCGATTTAGAGTCATACTCAAAAATTCTTTGTTTCGATAATTTTTGCTTGTTGTTATCCATTACAACTCTTTTGAAAGACAGAGCTAAGTTGTTGACATAGTTAAGAATCATATCTTGAATAACCGCAACGACATACACACTTTATAAAGATTTCTTTAACTGATCTATGTCTTCTTTAGGTGTGTAGATCCGTTCTCTTTTCGAGTGTACTTTTCCGTTCTTCCAAATGATCGGTCACATGGCAAGAAACTGTGCCCGGGTTCTGGGAAGCGGTGCACAATCTTGTCGAATCTGCCATGTTGAACTAAACAATACATATATTGCATTAGACTATGATTCTTATTCTGAGCCGCACAGTTATCGGAGAAAAGGGACAGCACCTTCACAGTCATGTCTAATGCGTTGTGAATGTTATGTGCCAAAAAACTGATGGTTTCATTTGGAGTTTTTCTACCAGTCACTTCATCATAGACGTAATACGTAGACTTTTTCATCTTAGCAGAATGAATACAGAAGTTGTACATCCATAGTTGGCGAAGATAGAGTGCGTCATCAGATGGCACTTTAGAAAGCGGAACATTTTGTTGGAAGTCAAAGCAAAGAGTGTCGACTCTTGGATCTTCAAAAGCAGTAGACGTTTTTTGCGAGAGGTCATCAAAAAATGTCTTGGCCTTACTTTGGTGCAATGTGTGCTGAGTTTCCATCTCATTCAATCCTTCGTCTGTACGAACTCACTTCTTGTTCTCCAAAATATCACAAAGCTGGCAGGTGTCGGATCTTGGATACCCAAAGTTATAGTTTGAAAAATTTGCTTTGAAATGCATATAATAGAAGTCGTAGGTAACGGTTGGTTTAAAATCAGGTAATCGATCTCGATTTTCTTGAATTAACTTATACATATATGCTTCAAACTTTGACAGATATAACGCATAAAGTTTACGAATATTAAGTTCAGACGTGAGGTAGTATTGGCCATTGTTTTTAGAGCGAATATAATGTGATTTTCGTTTTGGAAACTCTGTTATGTGAATAGATTCAACAATTACTGCAGAAATGGTCTATTGGTCTATTGGAATGTCTTCCTTTCATATCTCCAGATGAAGTTATTGTAGAAGGCTTTGCCAAATTTGCCGCAAAAGTTTTTACTCGTTTTGAAGATACATCATGAACTCCACAGAAAGCCTTCTTACAAACATCAAACACTACTTGACCAAGACGAATCTAAAAAATATTTAATAAATTAATAATAATGTTCTATATTAATCTAGAACTGGTTTCACCTTATATTTATTAGAAGCAGACTTGGGTATTCTGCTTCCAGTACGAGGTCGCAATCTTACAGGGAGCGTAGATGTTATAAGTTCTGTTAAGTAGTGATTTTGAACGGAATGTTCACCCAATTCATTGAATTTCTGCAAAATTCTTTACTGAATTTTCTAGATCAATTTTTGAAAAAACACTTGTTAATGCATTTGCAGTCTTTACCGATTGCTCTTGGAGCAACTTGCTCATTAACTGAATTTATATGCTCTTCTCCGGGTGCGAGTTTTCTTTTTGGTACACATCTTTTCCATATTTCTGGGTGCCTTCTTTTCTGTTGTTTGGGGGTGGTTGTTTGTGATCGCCTTTGAACCGCAGCTGTTTCCTGATTTTCGTCGTCACTGCTCGAATAATTCGAAGTGTTTTCCGGTTCATAATTATCAGAAGAACCCGAGCTAAAAGGCTGCCTTTCACTGTCACTGTACTCAGAATCCATTATATAGTTATAAACAATTTCACTTGCATAAATTTGCATAAAATAATTAATATAATACACTGAACAGAACAGCGAAACTCACACGTGAACAACACTTTATTTGAGGTCAGAAAACGAGATTTCAATTGACGCAAGAAAGAGGCAAGTCCAGACTTACATAATTATTGCACCAATTAAGTTAGGAGAGTAAGTTGAAAATAGCTATTATGCAACCAAATATTACTTGGACTTGAATCCTACTTGCACCAAGCGATGGGGAATAGCCAAGTTAATAATAGTGGACTTAACTCATTTTTGCCCAATAGTGGACTTGCCTCTTTCTTGCAGCAAGGTCTTCAATTGTTTTAAAGAAAAAGCAAAGAACATTACAATTTTTTTTTTACTTTTTTTATATTTGTGTTTTTACATGAATATTTAACAATAGAAAAAACAAGATATATTTCTATAAACAAATGCGATTTTCAATATATTACAAGATGTGATCAAAATAAGTAAGCATTTTTTATGCACTTTTGACAACTCTTGTATTGTAAAAATTTGAAATTGTTATTTTCACGGGTGGTAAAACATAAATTTTGTTAAACGATACATTCATATTAATAATAAGAAACTAAACTTGGAGTCTGTGACGTGATACGAAACAAAACACTAAAACACAAAAAAGGCTAAATACGTATTTCGACAACTATGTTGTCATCTTCAGTAGCACTGATTAAAAACCGCGTTGTCTATGTTAAACAACACAACAACAGTGTTGTTATGTATACGCTACGGTGTATAGACAACGTGGTTTTTAATCAGTGCTACTGAAGATGACTGATTAAAAACCGCGTTGTCTATGTTAAACAACACAACAACAGTGTTGTTATGTATACGCTACGGTGTATAGACATCATGGTTTTTAATCAGTGCTACGGAAGATGACAACATAGTTGTCGAAATACGTAGTAAGCCTTTTTTGTGTTTTAGTGTGGTAAAAGTGTTTTGTTTAATATCAATAATGATTAATAAACAGATTAAATATTATGAATCTGGAATATGATTCTTGCGATATATAAATTTGTCTTAATTTTATAGATTACGTATTTTTATTTAGTAAATTGAAACTTATGCTTAACTTATGAATTCATTTATAACATGTCTATCGTTTATAGACCAAAGCAAAATTTGACAAAATATTTTCAAAATAAAATTATAAAACATTCAGTGGTATAAAGAAACGGACGTCTGCAATTGATTTACGCATTGCAATTTAGAAATTTTCACGTTATTAAGTCGGCAATATAGATACATTTTCCTTCATTTGTAAGTACTATCACCAGAATCTTGCCTAAATATTTAATTTACAATAATAGTATATTATAATATAAGTGTATAAGAAAGCCTTTAAAGCAAGCGCGACACGTTTAAGAGCACGACGCGATGATTAATTAATTTAATTTCTTGTGTTTCATAATAGTCCGCTATCTATAAATCGTTAACGCTGTGGTGCATGCATTAAAAATTACAAACAATGCTGGAGTGAACATGCTACTTGCGTTTATGAAGCGAATAAACAAACCTTTGTTTGTATTTCGAGAAGAGGACATACGAATTTCTTTTGTTCAAGACCCTGATTGTGCTTTTCTGTTTTTGAAGGTAAGGGTTGTCTTATTTTAACAGTTGTGACAAATATTTAGAGCAATATTTCGCTTTTCAGGTGTCGTTATTTGTAGCATATTTGGCTTATGCAGAAGACATGAAATGTGTGATTAATGTATGTCGGACATTAAGAGAGAGAGCTCCGTTTTCATTATTAATATTCGACCATCTAAAACAAAAGAAGGACGAAAATTTGCTATTTAAGCGTAATTGCACATGAAAATCATACGATAATAAGGGAGAGAGAGACAAACCTATCTGTACAGAGCGAAATGAAGCATCGGCGGAGAGAGAAAAAACATTGAAAGAGAAGGATAGAGCGAATTCATCCAAGGCAGCAACAGGATATGACGTCATATACATGCAAACGGCCATAAGACTAATGGCTGTCTTTACGACTTTAGCGCATAGCATTACTACTGGTATATTTTATGCGAAGTTGTTTGATCAATATATTTCACTACGTTCGGATAATGTATCCACACAAAGAGTGTTTTTCAAACATAATAGTGGAAAATGCATTAAACAAGCGGTTGGAATTAATCCTTTAGATAGATGGCCTGCTCTTATGGCACGTTTTTAGACGGTCTTCTGCTACGATCATGGCGAATAGTGCGATGAGTGTGGATGAGCCCAAACGTCAGGTTGAGTGGAAATCATCGTCTGTAGCTAGTGGTTCTATCGAAGAGTCCACCAGAAATTACGTGTATCCAAACGTATTGCTGGCGCTGTTAATGGAACGGGTGTTGCATCAACATCATCAGATATCGACGTCCCTGGTATCACAGAAAACAGAAAGATCAAATCTGCTACTTTGCAAATGGCCAATGATAGGATTTTGAATGTTCTGTTCTTCGAATTTTCAACAATAATAATTGCACCATTAATGTTTATTTGAATAAAAATTAGCACTACCTGTTTGTTACTGTTGTAAGTAAATTTGTTGTTACTTATAATAGGCGACTTTAAAACACCAGGGTGTTTTAAAGGCCCGATTTTGCAAGCAAATGCGTTGGAGATACCCGGATTATGATTCAGGTATAATAAAAAGACAATTTTATAATCATATGATCATGCTTGCCATTATAACATTTCCAAAAAAAAAATTAATAGAACATGCAAATGGCCGATCAGTTTGGATTAATTGGAGACATCCGTTATCTTATTAATACCTTAATTGCCTTATTTATTATATTTTACGACTTTCTGATCATTATGGCTGGATAAAAATTTTTTTACTTAAAACAATTATGTTTTAGAACATAAATTGGTATTAAAACTATTTTAAAGTTTATTATTATTTTCTTACAAGTTACAAGTTGGATGCATTACACATATATTTATTATGTATTTCTTGATTTCTGGGCTGTTCCTGCTTATGCTTATGTTATGAAAATATACCAGGTCATACGCCTTGCACGTAGAAAAATTAAGACAGACAAAAATAAAACCGACACAACATTTTTTTTTTTTGAGTAAAAGCAACTATAGGTTGGGTACCTTCTTTTGCTTACCATTTTTAATATAATCTGCTATTTTGGGTTCTTTTTAGTTTATGTTTTTTTTAATGTTTTTTGTCTAATTTTTATTTAACTAGATTCTGAATATTAGTGACAATATATATGTATATCTATCATATAAAATCATCATTAAAATTATGCTGGAGCAATATTTAGATATAATATATAAAAATTTGTACTTGTCTTATAAAAAATTTTGGTCTCTTTAGTGAAAATCATCGATGGAATTAGTATATGTTTCGGGTTTGTCACTTGGTATTTGCTACCAGCACAACATTTTGAGTCAATAAATGTCAGAAACATTTCTTCTTATTCTTCTATCTTTAGCTTTATCATAAATACGTTATTAGTCGTTTGCCTTTCTGTTTGTCCTCCATTTGTAACAATCTATTTACTCAAATTTATCTATTACTGTCATAACACAAAATTGAACAAATTTCACTAAGCAAATATCTGAAAAACAATTACAATCCGCACATTTTTGGCTTACGTGTTTTTGAAAGTGCTTCTTCGTTTTGGTTTCTATTCGGAAATGTGGAAGAGTACATAAAAGTAGTTCTGGTGTTGAATAACCGTAGCCACATGTTTCTGACTCATTGTACAGGTTCAAAATTTATGGCATATGTATGTTTTTGTTAAGTATTGTGTTGTTATGTAATTTGGGAATTAATGTTATATGTAATAACTACAAATATCAGAAATAACACTCTCATAAAAATACAGGATTAAGTTAGTAGTTAGGGAATATGTATAAATATGTATATATCAGTTTTATATTAAATTATACATCTATTTCAAACATAATTAGTCTTATTAAAAAGACATTCTTGTAAATAACTCCTATTTTTACGCAATATATCTTTGGTACGAGTTTTCATTTAAATTAACATATTTAAAATCTTTTTTTTATCTTTCTTTAAATTTAGGTTTGAGGCGGTTAACCTAAAAATACTTAAAAAATACCTGACACGTTATCACAATAAAATACTTATTGAGAACATTATTATTGCATAGGGTGACCATTCGTCCCAAATTTTCCGGGACAGTCCCGGATTAAAGCCCCGTATCCCGTACATCGAAAAAATCACAACTGCATGTCGACACAGTAAAAGCAATGATAATAACAAAGTACAATACTTGTGAAGATTGTAAAAAACAATCTTCACTTATCACTTTGTTTTCATATTTAATTTTTTGTATTCCTATTTATATTTATCAATGTTTACTATTTATATAAATATTATATAAAGTAAATATTTTTTAATAAATTTTAGTTTTAAAATGACAAGGATTTTTTCCAAACAAATTTCCACGCACACGCATTTATGTTTGCTTCGTACGCAATGAACGTTGCTTGTTCCGCATTATGTTACGATAAAAATGGTCATCCTATTATTGCATGTTTTTAGAGTATTAATCTGAGTCTTATAGCCAGGGATAGGAATTTAGTTTTCATATTGTTGTGAATTTTTCTATTGTAGAAAGCGAATAAAGATTACATTCTTCTTATTATTATTATTATTATTATTATTATATTTCTTTTTCGTGCATCATTCTTATATTGATGTATTCATTTTTGGTATATATGGTGAGTTATCTCTCTGGGAAAGGTAGCATGTGGACTATATGAGAAAAGATATTTCAATATTTCCTATGATAGCCACTCATAAAGCGTACCTCTTAGATTTATTTTGTTTTATACAGAGTGTTCCATAGTTTGATGGCTGACCTATAGTTTTTTAAATGGAACACCTAGTATATTATGTTTTTATTCCCCTTATAAGTCTTAGTCAAAAAGGCATAGGTAGTATAGGCCTAAAATTTAAAGTTTTCGGTTTTATACCATTTTTCTGAAAAATGCATTGGTTTTATAAAATTATATATATCGAGAACGACGTCTTAGATGTACACAATTTTTCATAGTTTTGTTCATAATACAAGTTCCTAATATAAGCATAATTTATTTGTTTTCAATTACTAATTGCATGTGCAGAAAACTGGATTAATATTTATTTACACCACAAAAGAGGTAAGTAGCTTTAACATCGAGGATAATTTTGCACCAAATGATTCTGAGATTTATTTTGAGAGTGACACTTATTATTTTTCTTTTTGACGTTAATGGATATACGGCGCGTTCAACTCATACATCTATAGCAATAATTTGTTGTCATTTTCATGTCAGCCCTTTCAATACAACCGATGTGATTGAAATCGATTATGACTATTTGTACCGTAGAAATTTAATGATGCAAATCGGTGTAGGTACGTGTTCTTGTTGGCTTCATAGAAAAATCATATTTCATCATCTACAGATGTGCCTGAAAAGACATTTATCTGCAAATTCACTATACACTACTCTGATACTACGTCTTTTAAACTCTCCTAATGGTAGCAGTTCTTGCTGAAATTTTCCAAAGTGCTTCGTGCTACCTTGGCCACAGTATACACATATGTTTATACTGTCTTGCCATTACAAAATTTTCCGTACATTTTCTTTAAAAAAAATTTTTAGCAATCGCTTATATTATATTTCAAACAATGTTCGTATGTATGGTATATATTTACGAGATGATATGTCTGTTTACATGTTAAATATAAAGGTTATGTACAAAAAATCGTAAATTGACACTTTACGTCACTAACGGTAAAATTTCGAAAATCATCATATAACGTTGCCAGGGACCACGATAAACGAAGCTTACGAGAGGGTTTCAAAATCCCACCAGTAGTTTTGTTGGCTAGAGCATTCAAGGAATGGTGCCAGAGCAAAAATTATGGTGTTTTTGAAATGTAACTGTTCACATACTTAATAAAGAAATCAGTATCATTCAGGTGACGGGCAAGTTTTTGGTGTGAGTACTCAACCATTAAGTCATGTCTTTTTATAGAGGAGAACATGGATATATCGAAATATCTTCAAGTAAGGGCATTTTTAAAATGGAAGGTTGACGGCAACAAACCTGAAAATCAAGGATTTTCACAAGAGAAAAATGAATATTTTTTTCCAGCAAGCATCTAATGACGTATTTGCTTATGAATGTAGCGGCGGTATTGCAAGCGAGGCTCGCTCTGATGAATTAAAAATAACAATATTATTGTTGTTACTATTCCAGATTCTAAAAACGGTATGTCACGTATATTTACAATTACTTCTCGTCGAGATAGTGTTTGCCATCTTGAAATTGTCAAGAAATATATAACGATTAGATTAGAGGTCAAAACGGATAATTAACGCTTCTTTATGCGGCAACAATGAGACAGATGCTGTAATCAACCTGTCGGCAAGAACACCATTTCCACGATATCTAACAAGATAGCGCAGTTTTTGAATCCAGAAAATCACAAAACGTATACAGAGAATTCATTCAGAAGAACCCCTCGGCAACGTTACTTGCAAATACTGGAGTGGATGTTTTAGCGATCAAGTGGCAAGGTGGGTGGAAATTCGTGACGATTGAAGAAAGTTATGTTACATGACTCGAAATCACTTATTTACCCAAAGGGTGGTAAGTAGACCACTTACCACCCGTTGTCAGAAGCAACTAGCACTTTCACAGTAAAATCAACTTACTTGCTTGAAAACAATTTAACAATAGTCTACTTACCATAGTGGAAGCTGATAAAATTAAATGACATATTTTTTTAAAAGTCAAATTTTTGAAATGGAACGTATATCTAGTATATATAGTTCATTTTTAATTGTTTTTTGATTAAGAATTCTACGGGGAATACAAAAATGCAGTAATATACAAGCTCTTACGTTTAAAAGAACTATTACTATGATCAGCCACCAAGTTATGGAACACTCTGTATAATACAAAATATATTCAGAATTGCTCCTAATGAGCTATCATACAAAAAAAAGCCGCTTCGGAAAATCTTTCTCATAAAGTCACAATTTGCCTTTCTCAGGGAGAAGACACCCTAACATTTTATTATTATCACCTTGCCATTGTTTAAGCATATTTAATATGTTATCAATTTAAACATGAAACAAGCAAATGGAAGCATTGCAAAGAGTTATGCATCACAATAAAAATTTTAGTTGTGAGTTACGTTTTTTTTATAGCTAGGTGATATAAAAACATTCTGGCGACGGTTTTTCCAAAGTCAATTAAAATATTGAGTAGTAAAATCGTTGATTAAAATATCAGTTAGTACAAATTTGTGTTTTTCCAACACCGTATATCACCAATCAGGGATTAAGTTTGTCAAACTGATAACTTTTAACCGGTATTTCAAGTATCTGATGTAACAGTATTAAGTAAGACTTCTTACGCATGCGTATAGCTATTTATATGTTTTTGTTCTTTGTATAGCATTGTTTGTTTATTTGTTTATTTTCGTATGTAATTATTTGTTCATATATTCCGGTATGTATAAAAGTACTTTTAGGAGTTAATTAATAATTATTTTCATATGTGATTTAATAACTGTATTATTTCTTTTACAAACGAAATGAAAAGAATAATTAAAAATATAAATAATGTAGAAAATAGATAGATAGAAATCAGAAATTGAATTTTCACGAATATATAAAAGCAGGGAAAATAATTTTGGGGTAAATTTTGCGGTAGAGCAACTTCAGATACGTGTTTCTGACGGAGGATCATCAGGTTGTAGCTCCTAACATCGCCAACCTGCGTGCCATCCGAATTCAAGAAAGAAATCAAAAAAGGAATAATTGCGGATACACATAAAAAACGAAAAAAATAATATTGGGATAATTTCCCCTATATCCCGTTTTATATTTTTTTTGGGGGTTTAGATGGCACGCAAGTTGGTAATATCTTCCTCGTGGTGATATTAGTTGTCCTCAAGAAGATTCTCTAACAGAAAAGTTATATCGGCTGTCACCTGTTAGTTTTCCATGTATGCTGACGATGACCAATGAGTCAGAAACACATTTTTTCTTAAATTCAAATAAATTATTTTCTATTTTTTAGCTAGTTCAAAAACATAATAATAATAATAATAAAAGACTGCTAACATCTGGCAAGGTTGGCCACTACAATTGCATATTCATGTACATATGTATTATCAATGCACAGAGTTTGATAAATCTTAATTTGAGTTAATTAAATACAGGGACATTTATACCCTTCGTAAAGTATGTTAATGTACGAAGATACTAAGAATGCTGCCCAAAAAAAAAGCACTGCAAAAAAAATCGCTTGAAGGGATGTTTTTGCAATTCTAAATGACAATAATGGAAAACGATAATGTATTTTATTGGAGAGCCTGTTCCTACGTACCTTTTGTTCTAGTAAAAATTAGAAATAATTAAAAAAAAAATATTAATCCCAACTGCAATTTTGTGTTACTTTTTTTTAAAAATACGGTACACAGTACACAGCAAATCTTTTAAATACTATATCCCTAGTAGCACACAATATCGGGCCAACGTTGGCTGTCGGTCGTTTATTTATTGGCCTGACATCGGCGTCTGATATCAATCCGATGTACAAGTATTAACATTTTACAACGTTGGATAAATATCACTGCATGATACTGCATTATTTTGCACAGACATTTTTCCGATTTGAGCATTTACCTTATATATTAATAACCTTACCTTATATAATAATAATAATATTTAATAAGACAAATAAAGTATAGAAAATTTACTTGATTTGGACTACAAAATCAACAAACAAAAATCTGTTTTGTATTTGATAGATCACAACCCACTTGTTAACCAACTATGTTAATAAAATAAAAAACTCTTTAAAAATACAAAAATTCAATAAAGCGCCCGTGGGCGATGAGTCATGGGCCTCTCGTGTCCAGTCTCTAAAATTATTTATAAAAGTGAGCGTAGTACTTTTAATGTTAATTTGGTGAGAATCATTATTGCAAATTATTGCTAATTAACTTCTATGATCTATATATTTCATTTCACACACCAACAATTATTCATGGTACAGTGTGTAATATATTCTGTGATAAATTAATATAGACTATATCCATATTGCTTTGCAAAGTTAATACGATATTGGCGTTTAATCGCAGAATAACAAATTGTGATGTCATCCCCTTTAATCTAAATTGATATCGAACACTGACCTACAACCAACATCACAGTGACTTTGTGAACTTGATATTATGTAGACATTTTTCTTTAATGTTAATAGTATGTAGATTTTTGTTGTCAATAAAATATCAGTATCAGATATTTAACCAATATATTACCAATGTAGACAACGTTGGTCTGATATTAACCCAACGACATAATTTGACATTTACTTGATATAGGAATTTTATATTCGTACGACATTGGATGGGGGTCACTGATGTTCTACCGATCTTAGAATATTGGAATGACATTGGCTCGCTTTGAGGGCAACGAACTTGGCTACTAGGGATAGCTAAGAGTTGTATTTTTTTGTATTGAAAAACACCGGTTCGAGTTAATTCATGATTAGTTAACTCAGTATTTTAATATGAGATGGAAAAATGCACATATTCCAAATTCCTATTCCTGTTTATATAAAGATTTACGCGCATTTATATTACAAGATTTAAATATTCAAAATAAATCTTTTTACAAGACAATCACAATGAGATTTCATAACAAGTAACTATCAATATTTATATGTATTGTTTTATGCTTAGCACGCTAAGGAATGCGTAATAATATTACATTAGTGATCTTGTTGCATCTCTAAATATCTTCGGGAAGTTTGACTTGTTCCATTCTTTCATTCATCATATTATTCGGATACCCTGACAGTAGAGGATCCAGTTGTGCATAATAACTATACACGCACATCAAACAATAGATGGAAGGTGCTGAAAATAGTAAAAAAAAATATTAATTTCTGATTTCGGCCGGTTGGTAAATAACTGTTATCACCAAAACATGAAATGATCGTCAACCGAGCGAACAATTCAACGAAGAATTGATCGTGAAGTCCGTCTACGACGCCAAACTGCGCGGTCAATCGAGAAAATTACTGTTGTTGCCTATCGATACCTCGTCACGCACAAGGATCTGGCCTTTCTGTTACCTCAATTAGGAGAATTTTGGGAAAAGACTTGGGCATGCATCCGTATAAGATCCAAATGACACAAGAATTGAAGCCCCAAGACCACATCAAGTTCGTAGTACGTTGGCTGATTGGGCTCTGGAGCAGTTGGAAACGGATCCAAAAATCATCTTCATTGATGTAGCACATTTCTGGTTGAACGGTTTCGTGAACAAGCAAAATTGCCGCATTTGGGTAAAGAGTAACCTACAGCAATATTAAGAGTCTCCATCCCATTTGGAGAAAATTACTGTTTGTTGTGGATTTTGTTCAGGCGGCGTTATTGGGCTATACATCTTCCGAAACGAGAATGACCAGACACGGTGGATGACATGGACCAGGACGAGATGTGGATCCAACAAGATGGTGCAACGAGTCTTACAGTGGAGTTGTTGCAAGAAAAGTTTCCAGAACACCTTATTTCCAGAAGAGGTGATGTGGATTGGCCGAAAAGATTGTGCGATTTAACGCCCTTAGACTTTTTTCTCTGGGGCTTCACTAAGTCGCTGGTTTATGGCAACAAACCAATAACAATCGAGCAACTGGAGAAAAATATCATTCAGACTATTGGTAAGATCCAGCTCGACTCATGCATCAGAGTCGTACATAATTGGACCTCTCGAGTCATAGTGCAACATAGTGCAATAACGTTTCCCGACATATCTCGCACATAACTCTTTTTAATCAATTTTAAAATTCAGGCACGTTTAATGAAAAACTCCTTACACTCTAATGTTGTAAAAGAAACTTACCTAATAATAACATCAGTAGTAATACCCAAGGCTCTACTAATGAATACGTTAATATGACAAAAACTATTACATTTATTATTGATCCGTCACACATCAGAAAGGGTAACATGAACACTCTTTTTTCCTGGAATTAAACCAAAAGTTATTTAAACATTATTCAGTATGTCTACTTCTAACCTTAATAGCGCCATAAATTAAACAGGCCCCCATGCATATGTTGACAATTGACGATGCTATGTGAAATTTAGACAGTTCGTCTTCTGTATCGCCCGCTGCCATTTGTATTACGGTGCTCAAAAAGTATATGATCGAAGATACCTGCAATATGAGAGAAAAATATTTCTTATTGGTTGAAATTAACATAGAAGTTTGGTGATCTTACCGTATAAAATATTCCAATAGCTATAGAGCCGGTCTTGAGAGACCATTTGCAAAGAAATTTCTGGATTTTCAAGAAATCTAAAATCGATTGAGAAATTACAAACTGTTGCAAGTTGATTTAGTTTTTAAGGATAAATTAATTCCAGTAATTCTAAAGATTTCACATTATTACGTTATAATACGTACATTTACGGACAAATAAAAGTGGGACAGTTTTTTTGCCTAATGTACGCTAGGATATTGAAAAACAAACGTCAATAAATGATGTCAGAAAAAATGGATAAGTTATTGTCAAAAAACACAAAGCAAGATTGAAATGGACTAACAATAGTTTATTCAAAATCACATTGTCTCTTAAGTATTTTATTTTGTTAATATTTCTTCATTGCACCGTTTCGATTTATAACATCTACTTAAACTTAAGTCCGAATTATCATCCTACGTATCATTAGTTTCCAGTAAGTCTTGCACATTTTGTGGTCGAACATTTCTTCTTTGAAAAATACGAGCCAATAGATTATTTAGCCATTTCGCATTAGCAATTCTTTTTGCCTTATCAACAATATTAACGTGACATTTTCACGAAAAAATGTATCGTTTACAAATTGATGACAATTATAAAGTTGGGACTACTATGTACTATTCGGTAAAATTTTAAAAGCCAGCAATAACAACTAAAATAAAGCAAAATTTTATGTAAGAGTTTTCCCACTTTTTTCTGTCCGTAACTGTACACTTAGTTGCAAAGAAAAGTTTCCACAAAAATTTCGAATATCACCGCTTCAATCCAAACCCTGGCCCACTAAAATTCCAGATTTAAATCCGCTGGAAAATCTCTGGGGATTTATGAAAAAGAGAACCTCTGATTCAACAATTCATATCAATTATAGAATCAAACTGATAATACTACTACTGATAGAAAATAACGGAGGGTGGACAGACTATTAATTAATTTATGTATTTTAAACTTTAAAGTTATTAATGCCCTACGTATGCAAACATATCAGTCACACAGTAAATCATGAAAAGAATATATATAGTATTTAAAAAGGAAAAGGTTTATTATTTCTTATCCTTTTCTTAATTTCTTCTATATATATATATATATATATATATATATATATATATATATATATATTCTCTTATACATTTGTATATCAATCTCAAAAAACAAAATGGCAGATCCAATATGGTGGAAAGGTTTTTCGAAAATTGATGAATATTTGTGAAATTTTGCATTTAGGGGTTTTTGGGGTCGCTGATCACAAATCCGAAGTCGAATTTTCTAAAAAACAAAATGGCGGAAGGGTTTTTCCAAAATAGATTAATGTTCGTGAAATTTTGCTTTTGGGGGTTTTTGGGGTCGCTGATAACGAATTTTTTAAAAACAAAATGGCGGATTCAATACGGCGGAAAGATTCTTCGAAACTTGATTGATGTTTTTATATTTTTTTTTGGGAGGGTTTTGGGGTGGCTGATCACGAATCCGAAATCGAAAAAAAATGACGGATCCTATTTGGCGGTTCTTCGAAACGTGATTAAATAGGGCTTAAATTTAATACTTGGGCTTTCTTTGGACCTTTGATCAAATTGAATTTTAGGTTTATTTTTGTTATTATTGTGTGCTTCTTCTCTTAATGATAGTAGACTTCGAAAAGGTTGTCAAGTTTTTCCACTGTCACATCAGAAGCGTATTGTAGACTGTTTAACATTAAATTACCTTTCTCGCTCTTTAGTGTGTACCGGTTTGTGTAGAAAACAGGTCGAGAAGAATTTTGAGCAAAATATATGACTGGCTTCACTATATACATGTATATACAGGGGTGCTTCAAAAGTTTATAAAATCGGACATTCTAAAAAGCGTCATGACAGTGATCGCGTTTTACAGGAAACTGTAAATAAGTTGTAAGCGGACGCGAAAACGGCGATTCCAGCTTGAAGAGATAGATAAATACAACTAGTCTCTTAATAATTGCCAAAAATATAAAATGCATGCAAACATGTCAGCGAAATAGTAAATCAAGAAAAAATATATATATATATATATATTCTCTCATACATGTGTATATCATTCTCAACAGTAGAAATTCACATGAAACTAAACCACAGTATAGCAAATATAGAGTAAGTTTACTCCTTGGTGGTCCCTTTGATGTTCGTGTTCGAGTTTTATTTCTTTAGGACGATTGCCCAGTAAGCTGCGGTCAGAGAGGGAAACTGTAAAGACATAAAACACAATGTCCATGTTATTCAATATGTCTATGGGACTGAATTTTTTCTGGAATCCTCTTTTTGCAACTAAGTGTACATTGTATGCATTTTTATGTGTATTTTGAAATTATTTTCAGAAGAAAAGCTAAGTTTTCTAAATAACGTATATTTCTTTAGTTGTACAATCAGTTTTAGCTTATAACGGGTGATCAACATTGATTGTCATTGCCGCTATACTACTTTTACGGTAAGTTTTACTATGTATCACTTAATCTAATTGAATGTTAATAGTTAATAGTATGATATGGGTGTCCTATTTCTTGTATTATCTGAAGGAATTCACGTCAAAATTAAGTGTTTTGTTTTTAAACATTGTGACTTTAACATTTGTTCTCAAGAATCTGTTCAAGTGTCATTAACGTGCTGTCATTCAATTTTTGTGTGCTGATAGTTTTGGAAACATTGCAAATTTATAAGCAAACAACGAATAGATATATATGTGTTGCCTACCCAAGTGTGAAAGTATGATATCGAAGAATTAAAAATGGAAGCAAGAGGATTAATAATGGGCTTCAATTCAAGATCTCATGTACTTAAACAAAAAATATATATTTCACATGCTTTTACACCATGACGTGGTAGAAATAATTTCTTTTTAACACTATTATAAGCAACAGGTACCAAAAATAAATTGTTGAATTAGAAGTTAATAGGGAATAAAAGTTAATTGGCAAATAACATTGTTTCAATTGTGTAAGAATTGTAATATTTGTGTCTATTCAATAATTATTTCGCCTATTAAATTACTTTAAAATTAATTTTTGCCAGTGTTAAAAATTATAATTATAATTTTCTGCTTTTAGTACTGATAATTATTGAATTAGATACATTTTTAATTCTTTAAAAAGCACCCGGCTGAGTTTCGAACCCAGACCTCCCGATTGCTAGTCGGTTGCGCTACCATTACGTACCCAGGGTTTCTGGGTTAGAATCTATAAATCGTAGTGAATTATATCAAGTAACAGATGAAATTTATGTTGGTAGTCCGACATTTGTACTAGATTTTAAATTACTTTAAAATTAAATTTTGAGCAATTTTAAATTTCATATTCAAAAATATTCCAAAAATTATTTTGTATTATTAGCTTCAAACAGTGCAATTACTTATTACCGAAATCCTTATTGTTGTATTGTTTTCAACATATATCCGTTATCTTAGCTTTCTATTAAGCATATTTTACCTGCTAAAAATACAAATAAAGCTAAAGTAAATTCCAAACATCAATTTTGACATTTAACGAAAAAAAATTCAAACGTTGGTTGATTATCGTATTATTTTCGCAATATGATTGTGTTTGTTTAATAATTATGTAATATATGCTAAATAGATATGCTTTTAATTTGTATATGTTTTTATCCGTTTACTTGTATTTAATTTATATGAGGTAGGTTAAGCGACGTATGTATATTATATTTACATAAATTAACGGAAAAATAGCAAAGAAAAACTGAACAGCAATATTAATTCCTTTAAAAATTGTATAACAGTACATACATTTATTTTTGGAACACCCTATTTTTCTAATTTTAAATTACCTAACATGACGTATCCACCAGAACAAATTCGTGTATTGAGCGGAAAGCTTTCAGACTTGCGTACAAAATTCTAAACAATTTTTTGTGTATTATATCTAATGATATATTTTTTGTTTCTCTGAAAGAGCCTAAATTTTAACATTGATATTAAAAGGCTTCAATAGACATTTCGCTTTTATGATTATTAAAAAGAATCTTAGCTATATATGAATATGTTATGCATACTGTCATAAGTAAAAGACGAAAATTAAGATAAAACAAATATAGTTCTATGATATGTTATTTATTAGTATTTTAAATTGAAATTGCATATTTGATACTAAAAAATAAATGTTAAATAATTTAATATATATGTACTATTAAAAAGATATTTTTGTAATACTATATTTGATTTATTAACATAATTACTGGAAAAATGTTATTTTAACTTGTTGAATGACTTTATTACTTTTACATTTTCAAAAATTGACTTATATAATGCTTATTTTAAATTCGTATATTTTTTTAAAATCATTTTTAATTTTTCTACAACTTTACAATTTAATTATAATTAAACTTACCCATTTTATATTATTATCCTTCGCTCGGTGTGTCCCCTTCGTTTTTTAATCGTCAGGCGAGGGATGACACTCACTTAATAATATTGATCAAAGTGAGTGTGAAGAATTCGAAAGATGATGGTACGGGATAAAGATGTAAGGAATAAGAGAAATAGTTTTATTAATGTATTATGTATTATGAAAGGTACGTTATCTGTATCTGCGATGGTTTTAAAGGAGAGCTTGCAGAAGGTCACGTTGGGAGTATCAACTAACGTCTACGTAACTTGAAAGGACGAGCGAATGAGTTTGCGCGATGAAGTTTATTCCATTCATAAATTCCACCTTAATTGTATTGAACTTTTGAATTATAATTACCCGAAATTTGTTGACAGTTTTTGATTTATTAGGGTACCTAAATAAAATATAATACAAAACTTCATCTTTGTAAGTGATCTATATCCTTTAAAATTTTACTATAATCTAATAATCCAGGCAATGAAGACATAAAAATGGGCTTTCATTACAAAACAAGGAGAGTTCTTCTTTGGTAGATTTTTACAGTTCGTAGTAATTAATATTCTGAGTTTGCGACCTTGATCGACCACCGCTAGTGCCCCCATATTGGAAAAATGGTACCAAAAACCAGTTTCTCGAGAATATCTTCTCTCTAGCGCCACCTGGGTTAAAAATAGTTATTAGAAAATTATAGCATGTTCTAATCAGATGAATAGTTCACGAGCTACAGGAGAGTCAAGTTCAGCAAGTTTCTACAATTCGCAAAATCGCTACATTTTTTTCTCGAAATTTCAGTAAATACTATAATAGTACTCGTATTGGAAATTTAAGTTAATGATAATAATAATATATGATTTTGCGTCACGTTGCTGCGCCAATATTGACATAGTACAACTCAAAATAAATTTATTATAATGTAAAAATGGTCCCACGTTGTGAAACCATAATGTAAAGGTACAACCCTAAAATGAATAAAATGCCCCAAGTTGGGCATTTTGAACAGGAACCTTTTAAAATAAAATTAATAAATTTAATGTAAAGTTAAATTCTAAAATAAAATGTAAATAAATTTGCTTGCTAAGCTCGGTTTGGACTCTCGTGGGCGATTCAGATTAAAAGAGATGATTAATGAAAAGGTTTCAAAATCATTTATTAGATGTTAAAAAATACCATTTTAAAATTTAAATAATAATTACATTTAAAATCAATGATTTTATATGTTTTACAAACAAAGAAAAATTCAATATACTACCTTTATACAACAAAGAAACAAAATAAGAAATTGGTTAAATACCTTTATAATGGATACTTTGAATAATATTTTCATGTAACATTCGTTATATTAAAATGACAACTCAGCAAGAAATAACAACGTATGTTACACGATTCATATATATTTATATACATACAAACATAGCTGAGACATATCAAATTACATTTTAATTCATACATTGAAAACGTTATTCATTTATTGAACATATTTAGCTCACCTAGATAAATATGTTTACTGTCTCTACTTGAAAATTGATTTATAATCTTTAATTCTTTATTATCAAAATACACTTACATACAATAATTATTTATCATGTAAATAATACCTTATATTAAAGCTTTTTTCTGTCTTCTTTCTTCTACGATGCTTCGCAGAGGAATTTTATTTGTTCACGAACAAGACGTGAAGCATCGGCCTACTCTGCCAATTGGAGCACAATATCTTTATCACAAATATATAACACTTCGCACATTTAATATGTATATGCAATTTATTTAAATTACAATTAACAACAACACTTATGGCTGTTGCCGACCCACTACAGGAGCCTATTATTCGTAGTTCGCCTTTCGAAACAAAGTCTAACTTTCGACTCATACTTCGCAACACGTATTCTTGCTTTTAATAAGTGATTCCCCGCTCTCTAAATAGTCCGGGCCTTTCTGCTACTTTTTCACACACACCTATTTAAGTCACCGCGTGAACACAACACCAATCTTAAATAAACACGGATCTTTAGGCGCCACAATACTTATAGATACATACATAATAAACTTATGACTATATGTGAATTAACATTACAATAATATACTCATTGATTTTAAATATGTTTAAAAATATTAATAAAAGTATGATTAATTAAATTATTCAATAAGATAAAGATTACCACATTAATAGATAAGTAATTAATAAAAAATAATTATTTGATTAGTTAGCAAATGCCTAAAATAAACTTAATTTATATTCTCTCATGTAGGCTTCCATAAGAAAACAGCAACAAAACAAAGTAAGCAAGATATGTATATACACAATTTAACAAAATAATAATAATGTAGAAATACCAATTTTATTGTCTATCATAGAGCAGATCGAAAAGGGCACGCCTAACTTCTTGTCTCTGGCATCACCTGGTAAGAAATTATATAATTGATATATATTATATTATAATAATAAAATAAATAATTTACAAGAAACTTTAGATTAAAGGATGGAAAATCCATCTGACGTATGATTAACGTTGGCAGTTGTTCGAAAATTCAATTGCAGGTTATGAACTGTCAAAACCATCGGCCACTTTAAGTTAGCGATGACACTTGTCGGGAAACGTCAGAATTTACGGGCGGAATAGCGTCACTCGTGGAATAAAACGTGTTTTGTCAATTAATATATGCTCCGAATTGACAACATTAAATAATAAATATGTATATCAAAGACAGACATTTATAATAATCGAAAGATGTGTTATGAAATACGAAAGACTATCGAGAAAGAATATTCACTTTCATCGGCCAGTTGTCAAGTTTGAGCATCAGAAAGCCGACAAATATTGAAGAGTTTACGAGTGAAAAGTGAATTTTTCATTGAAATGTGATATCTTTGAGGTATGCATTACTGTTATTATCGATTACTGTTGTACGAGTCATTTATTCATGTATATCTTCAACGCCGTCGGCACATAAATAAATATCTATCATCTTCCTTTCAATATATTGTCATAAATTGTCAGTAAAATTGAAATTTATTATCATATAAATATATGTATAATAAAGACGCGCTTTCTACATTCGTTAGACTTGTCTGAAACTGCCTGAAATGGAAAACAAATAATTTTCGCATAAATACTTATGCCATTTCTTTATCACTCAAATACAGGACGAAAGTCGGACACGAAACCCAGCGGATCCGCCTATACTAATAAGCGTAATTTGGCGCGGCGGAGGCAAGGAGTGGCAGTTTCCACTCTAGAAAGAATTGTCCAACCCAGTATTTAGCCACGAAATTTTGAAGTAAAATATGAATAATTTACAAACAAGTTTAAAATAAAATTTTACAAGCGCGGTAGTTTTATGGTTCGTTGTTAATCAAGCCTTATTTAGCGCAGAAAAATGAAATGTTTATTGGAACTTGTATATTATAATGTTAAATGGAAATAGTAGACTATAGCGCTACCAAGAGAATCTGTCCCTCGGAAGATATGCGAACTAATATAACAGCGTCTTGCTCCCCGTACCCCAGTGGTCCACACTTGTTATGTTGACAGCTGTGCACAGCCCCGATTTATGTACGGATTATGTACTTCTTTATCAAATCATTGTTTTCATTTCTTCCTGCGTTTTCTCCTCGCTTCTATTATTTACTACCTCCTTTCGAATATCCAAAAAGTTTTTCTTAAAACTACTTCATTTTGTATTGTGAGTTGAAGGTAAATAATAATATAACCTCAATTTTGCCATACGCGTCTACATATTGCTGTGGCAGCATAATTATTTGGTATAAAATAAATGTAGTATTGCCACACGTTGGGCATCGCCAAATAATTATGCTGTGTGCTGTACAACATAATTATAAAAATAATGATAATTTTCACTATATTTGATATGTTCACTTATTTTTTTTAAACAGCACGTACTTTGCAAGTACGCGTGAGTTCTGGCAGTGTACCCAGCTTTCTTTTCTCCTGGTAAATCTCTTGCTTATTTTTAAATAGGGATAAGGTTATAATTTGTATTAAAGAAAAATCTAAGTCTATATAAAATCATACTTGTATATTTTATTCAAATATTAATAATAGCTATACTATATTCACCACAAAAAAATTATAAAAAGCACATAATTGAAACAAAACATTTGTACCGTATTCTCGGTTGTAATGTTTTATAGAATAAATATATCGATAATGCTAATCTAAAAAAAATAATATTATCCTGTTTTAAAACAAAGAAACTCAATTGAATGTCGAGAATCTGTAAATATTGTGCTAATTCTATTTTATCAGAAACATTATATTTGCACGTAATGCCCCGATAATTTTAGAACTTCGCAATGGTCAATTTTCGAAGATAAGCTTGAATTGATAACTGGCAACAACCATTCGCACGTATTGCAACCAGCGTCTCAAAACCCGCCACATAGAAACATTCTCCTTTTCTAATTGTATATTTTATTTTAAATTTGAAATCAAAAATGAATTGCGAGAGTTAATGATGCCTGATAAGATAAAGGTATTTGAAAATAAACATTCGCATTTCGCATTTTCTTATTACCCAGCACCATTAATAATCCTCTGTGTTATATAATATAAAAAACTAACGAATTATTATTTACAGGACAATATCTATTTTATCCTTACTGCTCAACGTTATTCTGGAATAAATATTTTTACATAGTATTCCTACAAATGCATTGCAGCATTGATATTTCTTTATAATTGAAAAACTCGCTTTGTTTCATTAAACATTTCTTCAAATTCTGCCTTTGGCATCTCTATTTTGAAATACAAAAAAAATTATCAAAAAGAAAAATTATGAAATTAAAATGAAAATGAAATTAACATACTAATACAAAATGAATAAATATATATAGTCGTAGTGTATATAACCCTACGCTTAAACCTTTATTAGCTTTTTCAAAAAGTCTTTATCTTTCGAAGTCGAAATCAGAAGCTTCTTGTTCATTCCTGTTCTTGAATTTATACCCGAAAAAAATATGTAACGCTTGTTACCCCATCCACCGAACTAAAATTTAGGTTGTCACCCTGCATCATCTGTGAAATCTCCGCCCTTCATTTTCTTCAAGTTGTCGTTGCTACACTAACACACGCGCACATATTGTCTTTTTGACAGTTCATTCACTTAAACGTCAACACCTTAAACCATTTGCTTATTTAAAAGTCTTTTCCCTAAACTATTCGGTATCTTCAAGGTAGGTATATTCTTCTTAATACAATGCCTCCTTGTATTTGTTTATAAACTCGTTGACTTTTTCATCATTTGTTAGATACTTCCTTCTCCCATTCACTAACATAATCCTTAATTTTTTCTTTTTAGAAGAGACTGGACTCGGTAAAATTGGAAATACATTGCAGATACCAGGAATTCTTCTTCCCATATTACTTACATTTCAACGGTCAGTCGTATCCACTACGTTGTCTTTCATTTCTACCCAAGACTTTTCGCATGGTGATATATTTATCTGCAAAAAACTATAAACAAATGTTGTACTATATTTCTTTTCGTAGGTCTCCAAACCATACAAGTCTTTACAGTCTATGAAGCTTCTGTGTTACACATACAAGTTCATGAATGTTATATTTTATTTGCTCAGCTGTCTTTTATATAAAAAACATTTGCTGATCGTATCGTGTCAGAATGTATACTTATAACGAATAACGTATTTGATCCTGTTCGTACAGTTTGATGGCGTTTAAATGACTCACTCTCTTCACTGTTCCATCTTTCAACATCACTCTATCTCTATTGCTTGCTTTAAGTGCCTTTTTATCTTTGAACAAAGGTCTATTATTTAGATTATTTAATGCAATTTTTACGCCTTGAGAAAAGTTAGGTTGCGTTTTATTGTACACAAACTATATTTCTTGTTTATCTTTTCTACAAAAGAAATATATTACTTAGACTTATTTTGTCTTTATTTTGTACCTATATAATACTTAATTTTAATATACTTATTTAACCTATAATTAGAACAATAAATTCATTTGATATCAGAATTTTCTATAGTTAAATATATGCAACCCATCATACACTTGTGTTATTTGTATTGCAAACATATTGAAATCTTCAGTTTGAAATAAAAATCGTTGATATTACTATTTCTTTTATTTTTTTAATACTTAAACTAGTTCTTAATACTATTTTTATTTTTAAATATGCAAGAGACCACGGCAATATGTTAAAAATATCTTGTAGATTATCTATCTGTAAAAGATGACGTCTTGAATATATTGGAGACAATTATTGAGTTTTGTGAGGAAGAGAAACGAATAGGCCGCTGATCAAGTCATTAGAAGAGTGTTTGTCATGACAGGAAAATCAGAAAAAACTATAAAGAGTATCAAACGCATATTGTTCAAGAGTTTGGAGGCCCAACCTTCATCTTCTACTACCCTTATAGAGCCGAGAAAGGAAAAGAAGTCCAAAATTATATTAGATCTGCACTGAGGAACAGAATCACATCCATGTACACTGTCAGTAAGAATGTACCTACTTTACACAGTTTACAAACTTATATGAAATCTGAAACTGAATTCTCTGGTGGCAAAGAAATATTACGAAAAATTATTATTGAGATGGGATACAAGTACAAGAAATGTGAGTCGAAAAGAAAAGAATTGATGGAACGACAAGATATTGTGGCCTGGCGAGCACGGTATTTGCGATTTAAAATCTTTAACGATAGTCTTGGTGAAAACAAAACACCTTTGGTATATCTGGATGAGAGTTACGTGCACAAAAGCTATACTGTGACAAAGTGCTGGCAAAGTTCAGACAAAAAAAGGAGTGCCAAAGAAAGACGGCGCAGGACAACGATGGATTTTGTGTCATGCTGGTGGTGAGATGGGATTTATTGACGGAGCTTTGCTTTTATTCAAATCGAAAACAAAAAGTGGGGATTACCATGGTGAAATGAACTATGAAAATTGTGGTTCAAAACACAATTAATACCAAATTTACCACAAAATTCAATTATAGTTATGGATAACGCACCATATCACAGTGTCAAAATCAATAAAGCACCTACATCTTCATCAAAAAAACCAGATATTATATATTGGCTGTTGTTTGAAAAATATACCATGTCACCCCGAAATGTTAAAGTGTGAATTGCTCGAATTAGTGAGACGCAATAAACCAGAACCTGAATATGCCATAGACAATTATCCGGCAAGTATTGGTCATTCCGTGTTAAGGTTACCTCCATATCATTTTGACCTTAACGCGATAGAAATGATTTGGAGCATAGTGAAAAGAAAGTTAGCCTCAAAAAATATTGATGGGAGTTGCAATGTTGAGGCTTTAATATTGCAGGCTTTTGCTGAAATTACTCCGAATTTGTGGCAAGCAGAATGCAAACACGTACAGAAAATAGAAAAAGAATATATCGAAAGGGACAAATTAATGGATGTTCATGAAGAATTTATGATTAGATTAGGTGAATCAGATTCAGTAATCGATTGGTTACAATCAGATGATGAAACATAATTTTAAAAAGTATGTAGTATATCATACCATATCAATTAATTCTTGTTTTATTTCACTATCTTTGAATAAATGGCATATATATTTGTTGTTTTCTCTGCATTTTTCAATTATCATGTATATGCATATTCAAATTATAAGATTCTATCTTATTTTAATTACAGTCGTTACATAACATTTGACATGATACGACAGATTTAAATACTGACGCGCGCACTTTTTGTCTGAGAATGTACATAACAAATGGACGGTGCTGCTCGAAGGGTCACGATTTGTTGGTTTGACTCTAGCAGGCGTGACGTAATGATATAGATGCGTAAAGACCGAGAATGAGCGACGTCGCGTCGGAAAGTGGCAACACTGTTACCGCAACAGGGATGGGTTCACTGGGGTCTTTACTAAAGTGTTGTCTGTCGAAGCGTCTGCCTCCAGTTGAGACTGAGGCATGCGCTTCGACAGACATAAGTTAATTTCAATTAATGACTTAACGCCCCAAGCCGTAATGCATTCAGTCGTCTGCAATTACTAAGGACAATGCAAAAAGCATTAGTGATGGAGCAGCGGCATTGAAGTCTTTAAGTGATACCAGATGGGCTTGCCTTGTTGAAGCAGTGCGTTCTTTGTTAGATAATTTTGAAACCATTTTGGGGACTCTACAAAGAATTTGCATAGAGAGACCCTGACAGTGGTGGATAAGTCAACTTTGTATTTAACTTGCTATTGCTAAAAAGAGTTCTATCACAATGTGACTTACTGTCAAATACCCTTCAGGCAAGCACTGTGAGTTACAAAGTTGTGAAATCTTTAAAAAAGCAGCACATTTGAAGTGTTACAATACTTCAGAACAGATGAGTTTTTTACTCAGTTATTCAATCAACACTGTTGCCCCAACAGGGATGGGTTCACTGGGGTCTTTACTAAAGTGTTGCCTGTCGAAGCGTCTGCCTCCAGTTGAGACTGAGGCAGACGCTTCGACAGACATAAGTTAATTTCAATTAATGACTTAACGCCCCAAGCCGTAATGCATTCATATCTGTAGAACAAGAAACAAGAATAGATAAGGAAACATAAACTATAAATACCTAGACAAAGTCCTACTATAAATATTTTTTGTTAGAAGTTTGTTCAAAAATTCATAAAAAATACTTACATTGCAGAAAACGTATATTGTGGCACATTTTCATAAAGGATATTAAATGCAATCACTTAAAATAAGCTCTTACTGTTTTTTTTTCTAGGCTCAGTAGAACTAAAAAGGGCAGAGTTCGTTGCTGTCTTACTTTTGCACAGGCCCAGCAAGCAAAAAAAAAGGCCTTTGGAAGATGAACCAGAACCACCTGTAGAAGATACGTTAGGCTCATCATCCTCTCAGTCGTCTGCAATTACTAAGGACAATGCAAAAAGCATTAGTGGTGGAGCAGCGATATTGAAGTCTTTAAGTGATACCAGCTGGGCTTGCCTTGTTGAAGCAGTGCGTTCTTTGTTAGATAATTTTGAAACCACTTTGGTGACTCTACAAAGAATTTGCATAGAGAGACCCTGACAGTGGTGGATAAGTCAACTTTGTATTTAACTTGCTATTGCTAAAAAGAGTTCTATCACAATGTGACTTACTGTCAAATACCCTTCAGGCAAGCAGTGTGAGTTACGAAGTTGTGAAATCTTTAAAAAAGCAGCACATTTGAAGTGTTACAATACTTCAGAACAGATGAGTTTTTTACTTAGTTGTTCAATCACTGCACTGAAATCCTGAACTGAGATATTTTTTGCAATATGCATGGGTCAAAAAACAAAAATATGCAAGAAAGAGCTGACATTTTTGTTGAGAAGTCTTTAAAACGTGTGTTCCCTCTTCCTTTTGATCTTTACCGTTTGTTTTTTTTTACAATTCCATTGAACTCAGTATCCTATGACAAAGAATCTTTTTGGGTAAATAGAGAATGTTAGCGATTATTTTGTGGTGAAAATAGTCTGAAGAAGCTTCAAAAACTAACAATTTATTGCTAGTTTTTTACAATATACCGGGGAGGACCCACGGGTCTCCCTTCCAGTTAGAAGCATTCCATACCCCCAGACCTATGGTACGCCTTACCACCCCAGTTAAAAAGCTGAAATTACTGTATATACAGTGCGTTCATGATGAAAGGAACAAATTCGTTTAAAATTCAGGTAATTATTTTGCAGAAAAACGCTCGGACAGGTCGATTAGTATTTTTAGTTTTGAATTTTTTGACATAAGAAAATTATATACAGGATGTCTAAAGAAGAACATATGCAGCAATCATTGTTTTCTTTAAATGGAACACCCTGTATATTATGCCATTTTTGAATTGTAGGGTAAATTCTAAACACATTAAACACATTTTTGTGTAACATACCATATCCCCAAGGGCACCGTGAACATTTTTTTAAAAGCCAACATAAACAACCTGGTATTGCAAATTTTATCTTCAACAAAAAACTCTACTTCAAATTAATCGATTTTCATGTATTTTTTTTAATTTATCACATTTCAAACATCATTATTCCGAAAACCGCTGATTTTGGAGATATGGTATGTTACACAAAAAGTGTTGAGAATTTACCATACAATTCAACTATGGCATAATGTACAGTATGTTCCATTTAAAAAAAAACAATGATTGCTGCATATGTTCTTCTTTAGACACCCTGTATATAATTTTCTTATGTCAAAAAATTCACAGCTAAAAATACTAATCGACCTGTCCGAGCGTTTTTCTGCAAAATGATTACTTGAATATTAAACGAATTTGTTCCTTCCATCATGAACGCACTGTATAGAGACAATGAGGTGCACAAATAGTTCAGCAATATATTATTATTGGTGTTTTTATTGTCACATATCAACATAAATTATATATAATATATAGGTATAAAACATGTAGGTATACAATAATCATCTACATTAAACCATGGTCATTTAAAATTAAACATAATTTTCAATTTTTGTATTCAATATTATTAAATAATATAATATTTTTTACGTATTTTTTCTAACATAAATTCAGATTCTTACTTACATTTATTGCTTCAGATACGTTTACAATAATTTTATATATAAGTAGATGAATGTTTCATTGATTTATGATATACACTAAGGACACATATTATACAATTCATTTAAAATATTGAATTTTCCCAAACAATATACCTTCTTGCCTTCATTTTAGGAAATTAAAAATAAAATATGATAAAATCATAACTCATATATGTATATAGTTTATGTAATAAATAACTATATTTTATAAAATTTTTGCTTTTTAAATTGAGATTTGAAATGTATTTTTTTATTTTGAAGTATGTATATCCTACACTTATCCCGGAATATTTTGCGTTTTTGTTAGTGGTGTTTTTCCGGTAACAGATATTGGTGTTAAAACGGATAAATACATTAATTCAAATTATGTTATGTTATGTTGTTATGAACGACTACAATCGTACACGTGTTTCAGCTCATATATTCGTCATCAGCGTGCGACGTATTGTCATAATGGACTTTAAATTTATATCTCCAATATATCTGTCAATTTGCATAACATATGTTTATAAGTAATCTTGGCGACATCTGATACCCAAGCTGCCTTCATTTTTCTTGTTAGAAATAGTACTATTTCCACCCTCAACTATACTTGCGATGTGTGAACTTTAAGTAGTTCATACATCGCAAAATCAAGATTTTTCAATACAATTATAATTCAAACATGAAGTTTCAACAATGTTCTGTTTAGTGCAATTAGGTGCATTTTCATCTGCATGATGGTGTTCATATTTCAAGATTAGTTTCTAAACAGTCTTCAAGACACTATGGGTAGCAACGTTTACATCTAGCATCCTTGCACTTTATCCTATCGGCATGGCAGAGATCGAATACCTATCTATTACTTCCATGCAATACACAGCAATGAGAGATGATTTTCATAGATCACAGGTGAACCATTTTGATCTATTCATCTTATTTCTAGCAGACTGGAAGTACTCTTTACCAATCTACTGAAAGTCAATAGAGCAACTTTCCGCAGAGAATTGACGTCTTGAAAGATTAATTAACCCCTTAGAAGCTGGAATTTGATAGGTATAGATTTTCTCAATGGGATTGCCTTATATTGAAAGTATAGTTGTTACTCCAGATACATAGATTATATTGAAATGCTTAAGATTATACCAGATATCTGTCGCGGAATCATATATTTAGCGTTGCGGCTTTGAAGAGCGAGACAGCACGAGAGAAAACACCATGACGAAGTAATATATTTCGAAAGCTGTATCGGTTTGTCTTTCACATGTTTTACTAAAGGAAATTCATAAAATTATTACACACACATGTTTTTAAAACGCAAAATATTTCAAGACAGATTGCCATAGTTTTGTAGGGTAAATGTACCTAAATTTGATCAGTTTTATTAACCGATAATTTATTATATCAACTCTGATCACTAGTGATAAAATATTACCCTGGCATCGAAAAAAGAGTCACAAAAATTCCAGCAAAGGGTGGTTCAACATTTTTGGTTTTAAACTGTTTAGACATTCTTTTTTTTTTTAATGTAGACCTTCCAATAATGTTCTTTTATAATAAACCCATTAGGTTGAGTGTTTACGAAGGTAGACATTTATATTTAGCTAACTAGCTTTGACATGACCAACTGGTGAACGCAAATTTTTGCTGTCAAGTTGGTTTTGATGTTAACTAACCAAATTTGGTCTACTTCCGAAGAGTCTTGCTGTTTCTGGATAACCTTACATTTGCAAAATTCTTCTAAAATTTGTAGCTTAGTCAAATTGTTGACGAAAGAAGGCATTAAACTCAACAGTATTCCCCAGAGGATGTTTAATGTTTACGGAGAAGATTCGCCTTCAAAGTTTACGATGAAATTTTGGTTCAAGGAAGAATCAACTAAAACATTCAGAAAGTTAAGGCTTATGGTCTTAACAATTAGAAAAAATAATAGTTTCAATGACTATTGATAAAGTAAGGCTATCGGAAGCAATATGTTTAATATTACTTTTGCAGGAAGACTTAATATATAATAATAATATTAATATGCTTTTATTACCCAACAGATTTTCTTCATTTGCAGAATAATTATTACAAAGAAAAAAATCTCAACAGTTGCTCTCTTAGTATATTCTAATTGGTTGACATTAGTCATAAATTATCTGTAAATTGTCCTGAAGTAAATGACAGGTTTTGACATTTCTGATATCCATGGAGGTCTGTAGGTCATCCGCATATGCCAAGACATAATATAGTTAAGGGAATTTAAAAGATCATTAACAAATATATTGAATAACAAAGGACCAAGGTTTTATCCCTACGGTACACCTGACGTTCTTGTGAAATGACCATGTTGGAATTCGTTGTAGAAAATGCAACAGGACCGATGATAAAGGTATGACGATAAAAACATAGGAACCGAAAAATCACGACCTTGGTCGACATTACCCTTCCGAAAACATACTCATTACTCGAATATATTCAGCTGATATATTCGTTAGCTTTTAAAATGCACGCCTTTTAAAACTTAGTATTTCATCTGTTAAATAGAAAAAATAATTTTCTTCACATGTGTATATTCATTTACATCTTATTCAACACTATTACAAAATTAGATGTGTTTCTGATCAAACATATATGTACAAACCTCTCAATTAATCTCACATGTACTTGCATACTTTCAGTTATAGGCTTCTATAATAGAGAGCGCCAGTAATAGTAATCATACATTGTAGAAATGTGATAATGTAGTGGTCGGTATTACCCACTGGTTGTCATTCCTGTATGCTCCCCTACCATGTGACTATTTATCTTTTCTAAATTAAGAAAGTATTTGAAGGGAGATGAAGGATTCTTTGAGGATTAATGAGCAGAATTTTTTGAAGGCATATTCTTGTTGGAAAAACATTGGCATAAATGTGAGACCGTTAATACTTCATATGTTTATTAATTGTCTCCAAAGTCTTTTCCATGATTGCTAGATAGATAACATAAAATCTACTCTCGCAAGTAAAAATGTTAGGTTATATTGATCAGACGAAATATTATTTAACAATGCAACAAGAGAAAAAAATCAGAGCAGAATTTATTATTATAAATATTACCTATAGGTAGCTATCGTGAAGAATTACTGGTGCATTTACCCTAGATGAGATT
The DNA here is from genome assembly GCA_963170755.1 of Amphimallon solstitiale. Taxonomy (NCBI): domain Eukaryota; kingdom Metazoa; phylum Arthropoda; class Insecta; order Coleoptera; family Scarabaeidae; genus Amphimallon; species Amphimallon solstitiale. The sequence continues at coordinate 93,159,637 of OY720678.1, forward strand.
TTGATATTCGTTTAAATTTTTTAAAGTAAAATTTATTGTATGCATTCTCCATACATAACATTTATTTGTATGAATATCCATATGTCATTCTGTTTTTTTTGTTCCCTTCTTTAAGTTTTGTTTTCGCATATTATATGTTGTTATTGTCGTAGTGCACGCTATTCTTCCCCTACTTACTGCCATAACCCCAGATTCAATGGCATTTTCAATTCCTATTAATAACTTACGATTTCCACGCTTCTTAAAATCCAATATTAAGCAAACTTGTAAAATGTAATAAATAAGGTATGGATTTATTTGTTTAAATAAAAAAAATAGCTTAATCATAAAGATAACACGAATAAATAATGCTCTATTATTTGTCGAGATTGTAGAGAACTTATTGCTATTATTATTTGTATTATTGGTACGCAGAGTATTCATGGAAGTTTTGAGAGACACCATGGATGGCTTTTTATTGTACTTTTTATACAACCTCTGGATATTTGACCGGTTCTGTTAGGTCCTGTGGAGCACCAGCGTAAGAAATAACAGTATTACTGGGATACTGTGCTCGATTTGGATTCAGTTCTTCGTAGTAACTGTAAATTGTCATCCAGGAGTAAGCGAACGGCACTGAAAATGTAAAATGCTATAAGTATCCAAGGTTAGGATGATGACAGCTTGTTTAAAGGTTGTCATTCCGTCTTTTTCAGTACTTTACTGTGTGTGAGGTGTTTATGGCTATTTGCGACGCAGTTCTGTACCATTTTTTAATGTCAAGCAAGTTGTAACAAAATTGTTAATGTGGGTACATTAGAAAACATTTAGCATTCACTACGACTGTTATTGGAAAAAGCTACAGCTCTTAGAAATAGAAATGAATGCTCTTGATGCAAATAGTAGAACCATTCGGCAATGCGAAAGAACCTCAAAATATAAGTACCACAAATTGCAAAAGAGTTTGTGTTTCGAACGCTGGATAAACTGTAATATATATAACTTAAAACACACATTATTAAATTTCTGGCTTATGCGTTCATATGGTAGAAAACTATGTTCAAAATGTATATGATGCATGTTTGGAAATAATGTATGCGAAATATTAGAAATAATATATAAATTTTGCAAAGGTTAGTATTCAGCATAGAGATTTCAGTCAAAGCCGAAATATGCAAATGACTTTATTTTTTTGTAGTTTTCACATTCATTTACTTTATATTATCCAAGAATGGGTGGAGATTGTGGCTAAAAATCTGAAACAAAATGCAAAAGAAAAAATCCATTACCACAAAAATTAAAAAGATATAAAAAAAAATCTATATACGTATTTCGCCAACTAAGTTGTCATCATCAATAGAAACCGGTAGAAAAACAGATAAAAGTGTCAAAGTGTGTTTTTGGCTATGGTGTACCCTCTGAAGATATGCTCTTCACCAAATCACCACGTTCACTGTATCTGCCATAACTGTAAATTGCATAAATTTACGTGTTAAGTGGATAGGTTAGAATTTAAAACACGTAATAAATAAAGATAGAGTTATGACAGCAAAATACTTTTTTGACATAAGTGGCCATTATGTGGGTGTAATTAGTGAAAACTAATCAGTACGAATCTCATGAGTGTCACTACTCTCATTACAAAGGTGCTCTGTTTAAATATATTAAGTCAGTGAACAGAGCAGAATGATACCTACTGACAATACGGTCATTACGTACCATAAAGTTATAAATAGAATAAGAGAAAAACACATTATGCAAAAAAAAAAGAATCCAGAGAAATAAACAAAAATTTGTATTACTATATTTTTTAATTATCTATTTTTATTTACTTTTTATTTGTTGCTATCTTATAATAAAGCAATAAATCGTATTACAATATTTTATATATTTTTTAATTATCAATTTTTATTTATTTTTTTATTTGTTACTATTTTATAATAAAACAGTAATTAGAATTGCTATATTTTAATATTTTTTCATTATCAATATTTATTTATTTTTTTATTTGTTGCTATTTTACAATAAAACAGTAATTAGAATTAATATATTTTAATTTGTTTTTTAATTATGTTTTTATTTATTTTTTATTTGTTGATATTTTATAATAAAACAGTAAATTAGAATTACTATATTTCAATATTTTTTCATTATCAATTTTTATTTATTTTTTTATTTGGTGCTATTTGATAATAAAACAGTAATTAGAATTACTATATTTTAATATTTTTTTTAATTTTTTTTTTTATTTGTTGCTATTTTATAATAAAACAGTAAATAGTATTACTATATTTTATATATTTTTTTCATTATCAATTTTTATTAATTATTTTAATTTTTAATTTTTATTGCGTATTAGGTATAACTTTCGTTAACGTCAATAAATTGATAATGTTTTATTCGGTTGACACTCTTCTTATTACAAAAGTCTGTCGTAATAAAAATATGTATATCAATCTTTCATTATAACATCGTGAAGTGCTATTACAAGTTCACTCGCAAGTATTTTTAGTCCTCAGACAAAAAACGAAGATCTCAGTGCTTACAAACGTTGATATAACCTTAAACAAGCTGTCATTCTGGCAAGCTTATATTTAGTTCATATTTTTAAAATGTTAATTTAAAAAAGTTCTCCTTACGTAATGGCAATATTGCTAATAATGTATACGGATCTTCCAATGAAAAAGTCAGGAGAATAAAGACTATTAAGTTAATTGAAGACCCACCAAGAAGTAGAAACGGCAACAGGAATAATCTACTCTCCTGCAAGCAGAAAACGTTTAAATAGCGTTTAGAATAAATGTTCCTTTTCGATTATTTTACCTTAACAGCTCCATAAAGCAAACAACCACACATAGTCACGAGCAAAAGTCCCGCGGTGATGTGAAAGCGGGACAGTTCTCCTTCATAAGACGAGGAAGATACTCCGATCAGATAATACAAAAAGTACGAAAGTGAAGACATCTAAACATGAACGAACATTTCATTGTAGTTATTGCAAACATGAATATTACATATCACTATAAACTTCGTATAAAGTGTGAGGGGGCGTTTTGTAAGTTCGCGGAATGGAGGGGTTGGATGATAATGAGAGAGCGAAGAAATCAATTTTGGTCAAACTTGATATATACTAGTTTCCAATAAAATGAAATCAATGCCAAATAGAACAATAAAACTTTAATGAGTTGTTATTTGTTCGAAATCTGCTTCAATAAAAATTATATTTATACTGAATGATTGGTATATGAAATTTATTTAGAATAGTAATCACCTGTATATGACTATTCTAAATTTATTACCGTAAAAAATGCTCCTATGCTGATAGCACCAGCTTTCAGAGACCACTTGCACAACCATTTTTCAATAACGAAGCTTTCTGAAACATATAAGTCATAACGTTTTAGTTAATTGTTTAGTCGTGCTCCTAGACTAAGAAGCGCAAAAAAGAATAATCTAATATTATATTATTATATACAGGCTGAATCATTAGTAGCTGCTTCTTCGATTGCTCTTATTTGTTTTGAATTAAAAAATGAGGTGAGGCCACCACACAACTTTCTTATATTTTTTACAAAAATTATTCAAAATTCTATTCTAAGTACTTCTATTCTCTTAATAAATCTCTATAGAATGCATACTTTGCAAGATATTATCAAAAAAGTGCTACTCGCTAAGAGTAAAAGTGCTACTTCCGGTCCGAATTTTGAAATTTCATATATATAAAAAAAATAGCAAATCCAGTTTTAAATACTTTTATACTCTTGATAAATATATATAGAATGCATAACTTACGACATATTTGCAATAAATCGCTATTCGATAAGAGTAAAAGTGGCACTTCCGGTCAGAATTTTGAAATTTTCTTTATACAAAAGATATTGAAAATTATGTTTTAAATACTTATATACCCGTAACGTACCTGTCTAAAGAGCATGATTTGCGAAATATTCGCAAAAAACCGATTTTCGATAAGAGTAAAAGACCTACTTCCGGTAGGAATTTCGAAAAACTTTTTAAATAAAATTGTTCTCAATTTTAATTTTAAGTACATATTAATTCTTTATAAATTTGTATAAACTTAGTATTTGACGAAATATTGGCAAAATTCGATTTTTGTACTGAAGTAAACTGCTACTTCCGGTCTACCAATTTTACTGAAAAACTAATCAGATCTCAAGAGGGAGATTATACACGTAAATACAAAATTTGGAATTGATATCTCCAGCTGTGTGAGCGCTATCGTGGTCACAGACAGACAGACAGACACACAGACACACACACACACACAGACAGACATTTTTTAAAAACCACTTTTTTGGTATCAGGGGACCTCAAAACGTGGACATCTGCAAAAATCTCGAGGTCGAAAATTTTCATCATCACAATACTTCCTTATACTACGTATAAGAAAGTAAAAACAATTAGTGGATGATTCATGGTTGCTTGTGGCGCGTATTGTAAAAATACATTAAGCTCTGACGCACTTCCAATTTCACCGCAAATGCATGGAACATATTTTTTTTAAATGACTCACCCTATATATTTTTGGATTTTCTAGTACTGTTTTAAATTGTCTGTTCAACTGTTTTTTCTTTTTCAAAATTGAGCCAATAGTTTTTTTTGAATATATTTAACCAAAACACGTGTTCAGAAAAAAATCATTTTCACAATGTTTTTAAAATTAAAAACATTAACTTTGGTGTTGCTTGTAGCCAAGAAAATTCTGCATCATTTGGTAAAGTTGCACTCGACAATACCTGAGAAAACTTTGTTTTTTTAAAGCCTACTTCCTGAAATTTTCACATACCAAAAACTTATTTTTTTTTAATGAGACATTTTTTTCTTTTTTTATTCTCCTTCATTTTTGTTAACAATGTTCTATACCTAGCTTTTGTAATTTCTGAGATAATCACTATTGGAGCAATTAGAGGTCAATTAAAGAACTACGAGCTCTGTTCTTCTATGCATCAAAATATTCGTTCAACCAATGGAAGGCAGGAATAGTGCCCGACTTCCTTAGTCAACTACCAAATAAAGTAAATGTTATATCCAACTATCCCAAAAGTAATAATTTTACAGAATGAAGAGCTTCGAATTTCAATTTTTTAATTCCGGCAATGTCCAGTTGCAGTATTTCATTTTTGACACTCTTGGTTAACATCGACATAAAATAAAGGTTATGTTTACTGACATATTTGAAGATGTCTTCAAAAGGTTTTGAAAATCCGTCCGTAGATAGCGAAGATACTCTCCTCCATTAACATTTTCATCAAAGAAATAAGGTCCAATTATGTAACTATTCCTCCCCACACTTTTAATGACCAACGATTTTGAAAGTTTGCAGGTGTGATAAAGTGAGGATTTTTATGTGTTATAATAACGAAAATTGTGACGATGAACGTATTCACTTTAATGGAAGGTGGCTTCTCCGGTAAACAACAAAAAATTGAGGAAGCCAGGATAATTTATCTGTTGCCCAATGACAACGATTCTGATTTTTTTTTCATCTAACCCTGTGTATGAATATGGTACGGGTGAATTACATATTTCCTAAATATTCTAGATTCTCAAATATGACTTACATCTAACTGACGACTAATTTTTGGGATGTTCTACTACACTCGCAAGTACCATAAACATCTTATCCTTACCAGTTATTGCTTTTCCGCTCTTTTTGTCATATTAACACTTTCTGTTTACTCAAACCGTTCCTTTATACTGTCGAAAGTTTTTACCTCCGGTTGATTTCTACCAGGGATCACTGTGCATAAAGTCTGGAAGCTAGCAAAGAGTTTCTTGCAGATTCACCCAAAACGTCAATCATATCTATTAACTCTTCATAAGAATAATTCATTTGAATGATAACTAATAGTGATCCTTTTATATGTTTGACATAAATGTATACCGACCTTCTTAACAGTTAACTCAGGCAGCCTTTATTGGACGAATATTTGGGGGGATAGAACAACGCTCGTAGTTCTTTATTTGACCGCTAATTGCTCCTATAGTGATTATCTCAATAATTACAAAAGATAGGTATTGGACATTGTTAACAAAAACTAAAGAGAATAAAAGAGGGAAAAAATGCCACAATAAAATACTGGATATTCCATTTAAAAAAATAAATTTTTGGTATGTGAAAATTTCTAGAAGTAGGCTTTGAAAAAACAAAGCTTTTTGAGATATTGTTGAGTGCAACTTATACCAAATGATACAGAATTTTCTTGGTTACAAGCACCACCATAAACAATGAAAAAATGTTTTTTTTCTGAACATGTGCTTTCGTCAAAAATGTTCAAAAAAAAATTAATATCTCAAAAACGAGTGGCTCAATTTTGAAACAAAAAAACAGTTAAATAGACAATTTAGGACAATACTAGAAAATCCAAAAATATATAGAGTGAGTCATTTTAAAAAAATAAATTTCATGCATTTCCGTTGAAACCGGAAGTGCGTCAGAGCTTAAAATATTTTTAGAATATGCGCCCCAAGCAACCATGAATCTTTCACTATTTTTTTTTTAAATTTAAAATACAAAAGAGCAATCAAAGAAGCGGCTACTAATGACTCACCCTGTATATAAGTCATTCACATTTATATTTGAGAGGCACACAATTTTTGCATAATAATTACACTACTTTGCCTTTTGAGGAATATAGAAACTTTTAATTATTATTATTTAATATATAAAAGTTTAGTATATTTGTTAATAAGCCACTAAGCCAAAATGAAATTTTAGATTATTTTTATGTTTCTTATACAGTGTGTCTACTTAAGTTGGAATCATATAGAAAACCTTTTTATTAGTAATTTTAAGAAAAAAAGTTGCTCTTTGTAAAAAGTTTTGCATGACAAACTATCCTTACAAGAACGCTAACAATATTTGGTTTCAACGCGAGGGTGCCTCATGCCATAGCACACTTGCTGTTAGAAAATATTTGGAAAATATCTTCTCACAGATATTCAGATTTCTTTTAGCCTGCTAGATCTCCAGACTTAACCCCTCTTGACTTTTTCTTATGGGGTTACTTAAAACAGCAGGTCTACCACCGAAGGCCGTTTCAACATGTTGATCATTTGGAGAGAATTATTTAAGAAGCATGTCAGGAAATGCTGTAGATATGATAACGAATGTATTACGGGAATTTGGCAATAGAACCATTAAATGTTTAGGAAAAAGGGGTAGATATGTCGAGGCGGGACCAGAATGACTTAAAAATTAATTATTTTTGGTTCTATTTATTAATGTATATAATACATGGATTGCAAACTAAATTACTATTATGCATTCATTACGTATTTAATTTGCGAAATTGTTGCAAACATTAAGAAATGTAAAGATTATAATGTTTTATAATAATAGTAATTTTAATAATAAACAGAAGATATAAATGTTCAGTATTTAAATTTACAAAATTGAAAGTAATTTATAATATTTTTAAATAGAATCAATGTGTAGAAAAATTTGTAAAAATTAACAAAACCTGATTTTTCAATGTAATTACATACTTGAATGTAGTTTTCAAATCTGATCTATTATTTTTTATGAGAATATTCGATATGTCAAAAATAAAGGTACTTTACTCTTCAGCAAAATTTATATTTTTTGACACATCTCGTATACGACTGAAATGCCCAGAACCGGCTCTGGGGGTACCCAAAAGTATGACCCGTAGCCGGGTTAAAGACTGGGTTTGTGAAAAACAGAAGCATCACTGGGCAACAGTTCCAGGACAATATCATGGTAAGGAATTTATTGGCCAACCATGCAACAAAAGAGCCGCAGAACTACTACACATGAGCAGGGAACGGCTGCGAACAATAACGAGTCTTTTGACTGGTCATGCACCTGTTAAAGTGCATCTCAACAGGATAGGCCTGTATGATGGAGACCTTAGTTGCAGACTCTGCAATAAGGAACCAGAAACAGTCGGGCATATCCTGGTAAACTGTGAGGCACTAGATCACAAGAGACAAAGCATCTTTGGGCAACCGAACGTAGATCCAGAGATGCTCAAGAGACACCCAGTAAAGGACCTGTACAGATTAGTACAGGAAACAACATTGCTGGAGTGGACAACGTAGATAACACAGGTTGGGCACAATAAGCCTTATTGGCTGCGGTGCAAACTGGAGACGTTAGTCAGACAGGCCTGGAAGGAAAAAAAATACGACTGAAAAAAATTGATATTTGATTAATTTATTTTGGGTTCTAGATCATGCAGAATTTTTTACGATGAATAACTTTCTTTTCTAAAATTAATAATGAAAAATATTTCCATACGATTCCAACTTAAATAGACGTCTTATTAAAAAATGCCGTACATTATAAAAATTGAAATAGGATATTTGTAAATTTATAAAAGTAATATAAGTATTAATAAATTGATGGTCATAAACAGTAGGCAGAAATCCTTATTTAAATGTTGCATAAAATTAAATATAATAATTTTTGTAAATTTCTGTATCAGATCAACAGCTAACTCATGTATATGATTACAGAAAGTAAACAAAACTCCGAATGAGATTACTTTCTATATACTTATGCTATTTTTTAAATGTGGTTAAATAAAATAATCGATGATTGTCAAATCTCTACGTTCTATTGGTTTGTCACGGCATGATGTTTCGACTGCAAATTCTTTTTAATGTCAGTTAATTAAGAATAATATTCATCACCTGATGAAGCCCTAGTAGGGTGAAACAATTGTAGTAAATTGAATAAAACTGTTTTGAACTCAATTTGAATTTATTTTAATTTTTACTTGTAATTAAGAATTAACTCTCATTATCCACATGACAGTGCTTGATGTTCAAGTTTTCGAATAGACGATTTAAGCAACTTGGTAATTCGATCCTCAAATTTGGCAATATATTCACTTCTATGTTTTGTTTATCTGTCACCACTATAATTCTCAAATTATAGAACTTTTTAAACAGAATTTCTTAAAATATTGTAGGCTTGTTTGCCATAGACTACTTACTATACGTCATAATTTGGAAATTTTGATTACTGCAAGGAGTATTACCATTCTACATGTCACTATTTAAAAATATCTACCAATAATAAAAAAAACTCTGTGGTTTGTTGTAAACAATTTCCAACATGATACACAAATTGGAGAGTTCTGTTCAATTTGTCCCTATCAATATAATATTTTTGAAGAAATTCTGTTATAGTACTTAATATTCACTCAAATTAAAGAAATAAAAGCAGTCATGCACATTTAGTAGTTTAAGCGAAGTATCTGTATTTATTTTGGAATTATTTGTACACCGAATTTTATTGTTTGAAATGAAAAATATATTGAAAATTCCATGTTACTCTTAAAACATTAACAAAATAAACTGCTTTAATTATACTAGAACTAGTATTAAATATCGAATTAAATATGTATACGTACAATATTTTTAAGGTTTTTTTTTGTTGATATAAACTGTATAAAATAAAGTTGTATATTATTATGAAAAAACATACCCATTTTTTCTATATACCAGTATGCTAAATTTAACAATATTATCCCTGATTGATTGTAGTCCTACTTTGTTCAACTTCTGCGTAGCAAAGTCACTGTTAAACTATTACTCCTTGCAGTTTCTCTATTAAGAAAGCTCAGGATCTCGCAGTCGCCAGGATGTCTAGGCTAGTTGGCGATATCCTATCTGGTCCATGACATAGACGCGAGATACAGAAAACATCAATACATGAAAATTACGCGAAGTAGATGGCCTTTCAGATCTTTTTTATAGCAATATTATGCTTTCAATTATTATTAAGGGGTGGACACGAGCGGTTGATGACTCATCGCCCATGGGCGCACTCTTGAAATGTTGTATTATTAAAGAGGTTTTAATTTTATTTATATAATTGGATAACAAGTGGCTGGTGATCTATAAAATACACAATACCTTATTATTTGTTCATTTTCTCTTCTGTAAGACTTGTTCTTTGAATTAAGTACATCCTTGTAGATAGAAAACGTCATTTCTACATCGCAACTGGTTATAGGTGCGTACTGGATATATTTCAGCGTATTTAGCATACACAATTGCCGCAATGTTATTAAATCTGGATTTCTCTAGCGTCTAACTTTTGCCAAAGGCCACATCCGACATCCGAAGTCACTTGGAATTAATAATAGCCACATCTGATGTGGTTAATCCATTTTTTAATTTGAGATTCGATTTTAAAATATGTGATTAGTTTAGGTAAATTTCCAAAGTGTTTATGAAGGAATAACTGATTTTTTAAATTTGGGATTTGTGTTAGTTCATTGCACTCAGAAATTCTTCGAGCATCGTCATTTAAACATGTAACGAAATTCTCTGCATAAAAACTATTTCTGAGTTTGTTTTAGCAAAGCTAAGTGACGAACGTGCGATATTTTGACATTCTGTAATGATATTTTACAGACTTTGTAATAAATTTCGGAAACACTGACAATTCATTTTCATATCAGAAAAAGTAGCATAAACAACGTTCTAGATCTAAATAAATGATAACTAAAAATGTACGCATATGTTATTGAAACTAACTAACAGTAAGTATATACATATTTACATTATTTCTCTTGCGAAATATAAGGTAAATATAATAAATTTTAAAAACCCCTCACGCTCCTATCTACGCCGATGTAGAACTGATTTTACTCATAAATACTTTATTTTATGGGCATTTTTTGATGTCGTTTTCAAGCAAACAACAGATGTTGCAGTTCACCATATGAATTAGTGCTATTCAGTAAGTGGGTGTTGTTTACATTATTTTTTTGCTCCATTGTAACTCGTGTCGTTGATTAAACCGGTCATGTCCGCTCCCTAATTATTATATACGAGGGTTGTTCGATAAATGTACTTGACGTAGCTAGAATGGTTAAGAATGCAGAAATATCATTTCAGAAGTTCGGATAATATTAATGCTCCATTATTAAAAGTGTATATAAATGATATTGTATTTCGCTTAACTAATGTAATAAACAGTTTATTTATAGAATCTTGGTCTATAGAGCAACCGATGATTACTAAAATATAGTAGACACTTGAGAGTATGAACTTAGGGCAACGGAAACCCCGCATAAGGTGAATAACATATTGTTGGGTTTCGGGTTCCAATAAACAACTCGTGCAATTATTTATTTAAAACAGTCTGTATATTTATATACTTAAAATTATATAACAATATAAAAATATAAAAACTAACGTAACACACTTAAACTACTACAATTTAATTATCACAGGTATTTATTTATATCAGTTCTATTACTAATATCTCTGTCCGTATTTATGTAACAGTTCTATTTATATAAGACGGCACTACTATATTTATTTATTTGGCTACCACTATTTATTTCCACTGTTTCCACGAGACCACTTCTTTATCCCGAATTACTCATCCCGCAATTAATTCTCCGCAATGAATGAATCCCGTAATGAATGAATCCCGTAATGAATCATGCCGCCTTATATACGTATGCGAAGATTACTAGAGCATTCCTGTAAATTCCATACTTCTCTCGATATTTGCCAGTAAATTCGGCAATATACCAGTGGAAATCTAGACTTTTTCTTGCTTACGTCGCACATCTGTGAGATGACTCACTGCATTTACGATATTTACCAGCCGAGAGAGAGATGATTTATGGCTCGCCCGGTCTGCCTCTTTTTTTGCGTGTGACAATTTCGTTTTTATCGCGCCGAGAGATCTGATTCTTTTATTTACTGTAACTCAATTCGTCTGCTGGTTTCGTTACAATATTAATTGCGCTAGGCTACCGTATACCCTGAACAAACTCTACCTTTGCTTATGGAAACGAATTTCACTGGCAAAATTCACATGTATTTCGCACTTCCATTCAAATCAACAACATATGTAATTTTCTTCGCTTTGCTAGCATCGTCGCTCATATTCGGTAATATCCGGTCGTAAAAGTTTTACATATGTTATTTCGTGTAATCACTATTCACTGCAGTTCGTCAACATATATTGCAATTTTTAAACTGATCGTTGTAGTTTTCTTATCGACAGGCCTCTGATTTTTGCTAACATATTCTATAGTTTCTTTTTGGAAGCGAAAAAGGCCGGATCGCGTAATAAAGAAGAATTCGTGGCGCCAGGCGGCCATTTCATAATTGATATAACCTACCAACTAGAAAACTAATAGGAACAACTTCTACGCTAAGCGCAAAGAATCTACAGGGGTCAACCAATAAGTTTAAGACTACGGAAGTTATAAGTGGCTGGTACGTAAATACACAGGTATGCACTTTTACAATGACGTTAAATGTAAAACGGTTGCTACAACTTGAAGAGCCATGGAAAATAAAACATCTGGGTCAATATAAAATCCAATTTATTTGTATTTATTTATTATTTAATGAATAATTTCGTTGTATTTTCTTCAACATTTATAATACATATACTAATAAATTACACATATTTAATACAAACATAATATATTAAGTAGAAATAAGCCCAACATTACACACTGAATCGGTATTATAAACAAGGAAAAAGATGATATTCTTTGGTACCATTGGCAATGACTTAATGTATATAGATGAAAATTCAATACAAATAAATAATTCAATCATAAATGCATTACATACAAAATATAAATTTAACATTAATAATACATGATTATAGTACAAGGGAAAAAACGAAATTTGCAAAAAGAAAACGCAAATAACATGATCGGAAAAGAATAACTTATATCAAATGTAGCTATAATTATTATGAGTAGGATTATCCGATTTTTGAAATTTTTGAGAGCCGCCATTTAAGTTATGTATGTACAAGTTATTACAGATTAAAAACAAGCGGAATCATACGATGCATAAGGTGGTATCTTTACAAACTGATATTTGTGCTTCTTGCATTATCCTTAGGCGTGGTCCCAGGGGAACTCCCATTTTCTGTAGACGTTCTTCTGTTAGATATGGAAGTTCGACCATGCCTATTCTTTCGTTTTCGAAAACCGCTGCATATTTCTGAAACAAAACGAATTTAAGTATAATTCTTTTTATTTCATTTTTGGATATTTTAATTTCACTAATATCAAAAAAAAAATTATTGTTATCAGTAAATAACGGATAAATTCAGTAGTTCTGATAACGATTTTAATAACGGTACGTAATGGTGTACTAAATCATCTAACTTTATTGCCAATGCTATAGCATTGTACTATTAATATAGTATTTTATGATATATGAAATGGAATAAATGAAAAATAAAATAAATATATAAAAACTAATATAAATAAATATAGCAGACCGAGCGTGTATTGCGTGTTTTTATATTTGGCATAAGCTACTGATACAGTAAGCAATTAAAGAATATTACAAAAATTGAAAGCAGTTGGTATACGGGGGCCTACTTTAGGCTTGAAGGAGAATTAGTTTGTGGAACGTACACAGTTTACTAGAATTGATGACAAACATAGTGGGGAAAATGTTGTAACGTGTGGAGCACCCCAAGGTATGATTCTAGGACCATCTCTGTTTTAGGTGTATATCAATGATATTTTTGATACACATAAGTCAGCTGATATAGTTAGTTTTGCGGATTATACTGCCTTAGTTTTAATGGTTGACGCATGAGCTAAGCTTAAGATTAAAGTACAACTTAAAGAAAGGTGAATGATTACCTTAAGGACAATCAGTGGCGGCTGGTGAGTACGTTTTGGTAGTGCATGTACATAGACAAGACTTATTCGTTTATTATGCCTTCATAGGCGGCATCTTTTTATAAAGAGGTATGTGGCAACTATGTAGAAAAATAGTTTAAGAAAAGCTCTCATGTTCAAATAAATTTCGTTTTCATGACAATGTTTTTATGAGTCTTTTTCCAAAACGGTACTTACTTTCCGGACATACCTCGGAAGTTATAATTTAAAAGTAAAAATCATAAAGAAAAACCTATTACATAAAAGGAATAAGCATCTGACACAAATTGTTTCCAAAAATTTGTAACTTAAATTAAAGACGAAGATGAATATTTTTCATATAAAAGAAATTTATAATTTTTTGCTTATTACTTGTGTCCAGTAAACATCCTTCTAGTTTTCTTATCTTATAATTAATTTTCTTCTAGAAGCAAAAACAACTTTGTTATTACAATTTTAATATAATATATTAAGATGGTTGTGAAAATAATACTTGGTTTTCTTCGTTTCTAGAAGGCTTTGCCAATTTTAACTGATTCTCTTTCACCGAGAGTATTTTAATATGTTATGAAACAAAATGAAAACACAAAAATTTTGCAAGCTGAAACTAAACTCAACTAACTCCCGCGTTTCTCGACGAAGCGTCCAATTTTTCACCCAATGAAAAGCCAGCATGAGGACAAAAGACATAATCTCGAAACCCTGAAATCGACGCAACGCGTTTTGCATGTATGATAAAAAATATTTCAACATAATTCCATTGTGATGTGGAATTAATATTACATTAATACCCTCCATACATACAAACTTATTTAATGTCAGTATAAAGTTAATTTAAATATCGCCCTTTGTTGTAATAGCCAATAATGTCTCGAGGCGTGTGATTGTTGACGATGGAGTATAATTTGAGTTAGTGTTTGGGTTTTTATTAGATTTTGTCGCCTTTAGCGTAGCACTGGGAAGGTCTGTTTCTTGGCAATTTAATTTTGCTTTAAGTGTTTCCCCAATTTCGTAGTGCCAATGTACCTACGTTCTTAAATTATAAATAATAATAATAATGTGTTAAATGGCGTACATGTATTACAGTATTCTTCTGTAACAACTTAAGGTTTTCCTCGTTAGAGGCCGCTGTATGTTACAAATACATTTCGATAAATAATTTATTTTATCCATAGTCTTATTTCATACATACACTTATATTCAATTTAGTTTTTATTTCAAAAATATTAATAAAATCATATCTATTATTTTATGAAGGTATAGTATAAATATTACCATTTAATTAATTTGCTTATTGTATTTCTTGCAGATTTGCCATAATAATCTACCTAACTCTAGAACGTGCGTTCAAATTACATCAAAGCAGACTTTTTATTTCAAAAACTCAGTCCTTCAAAATGTGTTGATAATATTTTGCGGAATTAAATACTTACTTCGTATCCTAACTTTCGTAAAAATAACCTCAACAATGGCGGCTCATCGCCAAAAAACTTCGTCAACTTTTTCACTCTCGTCGGATTGGCCAGACTCGGCAGGTCCTTGGAACTGTTTATAGCTCTAGAACTAGACTGCGACCTCACGTTCAGCATGTTCGTCTGGGTTCGCAACGCTGCTATTTCACCACGGATATTCTCCATTTCCTGTATCATCAAGTGTTGAGTCCTCATCTCCGAAGACAGATGAGCGACTGATCTGGCCAGGGTCACTACGTGAGATTCTAAACGTTGAAATCGCTTGTTGATGCCGCGCATGTCCCGAACCTTTTTCCGATCTTCTGTCGCCCGACGCTTGTCCCTAATTGGTCTGCTGCTAACTGAACTCGAAGGCAGTGAAGACATACTTCCGTAGCGTCGCTTGCTGAATTTTGGATCTGATGGTTGGTAGCGTCCAGAATGTTTTTTCACTCCCAGCAGCTTTAGGACTTCCGAGTACATGCTTTCTAATCCTTCCAGTTGTTTCCTGATAGCTCTGGCATCTGTCGTGCTCATGTCACCTTCAGAATCTGATTGGCCATCTAACATTGACTCTAAATCTAAAGATCTGGTTGTGGTAGAAGTCATATCGGCAGTATCAAGTCCAAAAACTGCAATTGAAAAAATTGAATTGTTATTCTGAAGTTTCTTGATTTATAGAACAGGCACAAATTGGTTTTTGCATTACTGTTACCGTTGTATAGAACATGTACAAATCATGACTTTTATCAAGAAGTCGTAGATTAAAAGAGACTTAGTAAGGCCAAAAAACATTTTTCTTCTAACACGGTTCAAAAAAAGTGATGTAACGTAATGTAAAAAGGAAATGGAAAATATATAAGTGACTATAGAAAAATTTCATAAATTCATTATATAGTATCATAGAGGTGCAATAACTTCACTGTTAATTTGCATGTGTAATCACAGAGGTTTTGAAACAGCTATGTTAATGCGCTTGTTTTTGTGAAGTTGACAGGCGGATATATACTATGCCGAGAAAATTTTAGCTTCTTTTTAAAAGTGAAGTCTCATAAGACACTAGGGTAAGCTCGAATGATAATATCATTTAATTATAATCTCAAAGCATCCTATTTGTTAATGATAATAAGTAATGCACCTTTTGATAATTGTTTCTCATTTTACAAGCGCTATTTCTAACGCTTGTATTTTAACCTCAAAAGAAACACATGCTAATTGTTAATTCGACTTTTAGGCTTTAAGGAAAATCCTTTGAAAGGGAATCCTTTGTTACCATTTAAAGGAAAGGAAACATATTGTTAACACTCCCCCAGCCTCAACTATCTTACTAATTTATCTTATTTGTTATTAATTTTGTGTTTATTTTTAAAATTTTAATAAATTTTTTTATTATACAATAGTTTGTCGCTTTATTAATTTAATTAATGATATTTAATAGATAAATAAACAGATACATTAGGTGCAGATAATATGCAACAATATTTTCACATTTCATATAAAATTTACGGATTAGGGGTACGTTGACATTTTTATTCCCTTTTAAAGGGGCGATAGTCCAGAAGAGATTGGAAATCATTGCTCAAAGATAAAATGTGATTTGTTTGACCATTTTATTGGACAATTTCGATATTCAGTATGGGAATATTGGAGGTTAATTTTAATTATTACTTACTTTGTTTGCTTCTTAGTATTGCACCGTGATCAATTTTCTTTACTTGTCTATGTTTTTGTGCGCTTCCGTTATGCCACCTACTTCCGACCATTGCACCTGGATGGATTTTTGATTTGTAGTGATCATAGTCAGGCTTACTCCCGTAAGGTAAACTGTAAGTAAATTAACGCATTAATATGATTATTATTTGATAAAAATAAACAAAGTTGCAGAGTTATCTATTACAGACGAGAAGCATCATTGAAAGAACGAGGTTATCAAGGAAAGTACTAGAAGCTTAAGACTCGCACGACAGCTTTAAAGAGGTAGAAGATATAAAATCTTTTTTGAAACTGCAAAATCATTGTTCTATAGACCAAAAAATTAGGTTTTAATAAAAGGCTTGTGAAGTTAGTCCCTTCTTTCCAGAAATCGAAGATCTGGCGGGTGTTCTACGTTATTATAGGGTTGTTCTTAACATAAAATATCAAAACAGTACCTTTTCGAGATCAGGAGATATTGCAAAAAAGAAGAAATTCGAAAGTGTGAAGTTAATCATCTTTGTTTTCGAAAATCGAAATTATGATTTGAATAGCGAAGACACGGCTTTCAAAGTGACAGAAGCTGTTGTGTCCGTAGTTGTAAACTTGCTATGGAAAAGATATCGTCAGCAGTACGATATAAAGCATGAAGAGTTCAAAATCTGATGCTGGGTTAAGAAATCCGAAAAATAGATGTGCCTTTGATATATTATGAAGCAAAATCGGATACCCACAAGTGATCCAATCTTTGGAGTATTTTTCAATGTGGAAAGCAACTCTTTTGATAAATAATAACATAAATATCGGTAATTTGGTCAGATTCTTCTTCTTAAGGAAAATCGTGGATTTTCAATCGAAAAAGTCAAAAATGAAGATATGATGTTGATAAATTCTAGCAACAAGCCTCAGATAAATTTCAGTAGCGATTCATCCATTTTTTAATTCTTATTTGAGGTGATGTTTTTCATGGGCTTAGAAAACAATTGCCGATGTGATGACCTGATTAAGTTAATTAACTCTGGATGACATGATGATAGTATAACGTTTTGGTAATACATATCAAAGAGATCAAAACGTATAAACCAAGAATATTTGCAGTCCTGGGGAGAAAATCAGAATTTTATTTTTTTATCAAAAATATTTGGCACTAAGATCACGCCGTACACTCCATCGGTATTAATTTATTGACTGTAGAAATGAAAAATGTACCAATCAAATTGCTTTGTACTTTGGTCTATCCCAACAGGAGTTGTACAACAGGTCACTGCTTACGACGTTCTTCTGCTACTTTGTTGGTAGGTAGCGGTGGTGATATATATGCATTAAAAACTTAGAAACACTCAGAAAAAAGTACCTAGTTATTAAGCTATTGGAAAATTTAAATTTAAGAGCATTTCCAGAATGTTCAAGGTGTAGGTGAAATTTACCTGCTATGTTTATATCGCGTAGAATTTCTTGGTGTTACGTTTGGTGATGATTGCTCGCCAGGAGAAAGCGGAGGTAATGGTGGCGTTATGGACGAAATGCTTTCACTGAGCGTGGAATTGGCTATACCTGGATTGTTCCCATGTAAAGACAGCTCATGTAACTTTGGTTCTAATATGTGCCTGAGTTCGTTTTCGACTATATCTACCCATTCTGAATCATGTACTGGAATTATGAAAAAGATTTTTACATAAATCGTGTTAAGATAAAGCTTAATTTTACTTACCTTGGTTATGTACGTCTCTATAATTCGTGGAACCAATAGGATCTGACAATTCATTGCTGGTGTCTATACCGCCTGGTCTTCTGCCACTGCTATAAGCAGCACTACCTCTTCCGGAATCCGCATTAGACGATGACTGGCCAGGCTTATCGTAATCAGAACTGGCACCCGATCCAGCGTTTTGTTTCCTCGAGTTTCTAACGTCTTCGCCATCGTTTTTAGTTCGCTGGCCGACGTTATAAACTCCTTCGATTTTTCCTATTTCACCTTCTAGTCTCTTTCTGGGCGTACCGGAAAGCGCAGGTGTCATACTTTTGGAATCTTCTTTGATAAAATCGCTCTCTCCAATCTGGCAGGATTCATCGCCAATTTCCGTATCGATTTTTCGATCTTTCGAGTTATTCCTCTTTAAAAATCCACCGTCATCACTGTCCTTTTCACCATCCAGATTGGAATTGATAGTTTCGACGATATTGCCGTGCGAACCCCGCCTCGTAGGTGTTTGACATATTTGAGGTTGCGGCCTGTTATCTGGGATTTCATTTTGAGCGTCTTCTTCGTAAGCCAACTGAGGTTGCGAAGCAGTCCGCCTTTGCTTCAAATTGTCACGTTCTATTTGCTGGGCACTTCTTTGTTCGGGTGCTGGTCTTCTATCGTCTACGCACCTTTCTTTAACACCAGATTGATGTATAGGAATGTAGCTTTGATCTCTACCTTGTATTCCATACCTATTCGATGACCGCGTCGCGTTACTGCTGGCGTAATTACTTTGGTAATATTCCTCCGGTCTTGGTGCAAGCATCTCTTGAGATCTGGCCTGCATCAATTGCTGTTGAGAGTACATATTTTGCTGGTTCTTATACTGTTGGTACTGTTGATTTAAAGCCTGTTGCGCAAGTATATGCTGTTGCATTATGTGTTGGTTATACTGATGCTGTTGCATTGACAAACCATCAGTTCTTGGTTTACCATAGATGCCTTGATCGGTACTACCTGAGGGCTTCTTCCTGTCTTCATTTTCGTCTCCTAGACGTTTCTTCATTTCATCAGCTGCGTTATTTAAACTAGATTCTTCGCATTTTTCGTCCATCGCGTCTTTGTTACTCTTGAATTTGCTCGAAATTATATCTTTGATGGTGTGGTAAGTTTTGGTCATGCTCTTTCCGTTTTTATTCGTGTCTTTTTGGGGGTCTTTTCCACTTTCTATCTGCACCACAGTTTGGCTGTTACAATACTCTTCTGTCTGATAGGTTCTTGAGGATTTATTCGGTTCTTGATGCCACGTCGAACGTGGCACAGCTCCGGTGGACATCCCTAAGTTTTGACCGTTGTAATAGTCCTGAGTTGAGTGGAAAGTAGCCCGGAAGAGTGTATTTGATTGTTCTGAGTTTTGGTGTTGACTTTGTTGTGTTTGTACATGTCCAGAATGACTCTGAAATGATTGATGACTTCATGAATGGAAATATTGCATAAATTAGTATATAATTGTTTTGGAATTAAAATGATGCAGATGTTGATGACATACTATGTGTGTTATTTTTTACTTTCTTTTGCGTACTATAAGAAAATATTGTGATAAAGACTCTTGATAACGAAAAAGTGTTTTTTGGAAAATGTTTCTATATCTGTGGCCACGATAGCGGCCAAACGGCTAAAGCTATCAATTCAAACCGTTATATTTAGAAGTAAAATCTTCCACTTGAGATTTAGTTCGATTTTCAGTCAAATCGGTAGACCGCCGGAACTAGAAATTTACGTAAGTGAAAAAATCAAATTTTGCTAATATGTCAGCTACTAAGATTAAACAAATGCCTGAAGAAAATGGATGTTCTAGAAATTAAATTGAACAAATCAATCTTATAAAAACGTTTTCAGAAAACCATGTCGGAATGGTACATCTTTCATCGAAAAATAGTTTTTTGCAAATATCTTGCAAGTAATTAAAGCTTGATTTTGAATAACTTTTGTATAAAAAAATACTCAAAATTTAGACCGGAAGTAATAGTTTTACTTCCAGATTTATTAAGAAAATATTTGAAACTTCACTTGGCAAAAATTTTGTATAAAGAAATTGGAAAGCATATACGTATAAGAAAGTCGTGTGATGACCTCATTTATTAATGTTTGTAATGATGTAATATTAGAATGCCCTATATTGATATCAACAATATAGAAAACAAAAACACCTTTATCGCACGAAAGTACAAAAAACTAAATATGTATTTCGACAATTATGTTGTCATCTTCAGTATCACTGATTAAAAACCGCGTTATATATGCACCGTAGCGTATACACAACACTCAGTGTTGTTCTGTACACGCTATAACGCGGTTTTTAATCAGTGCTACTGAAGATGGCAACACAGTTGTCGAAATACGTATTTATTTTTTTGGATTTTAGTGTGGTAAAGGAGTTTCAGTGTTTTTGTTTAGTATCAAGCTACAGACTCCAAGTTTCTTAGTATAGAAAGCTTTCAAATTTATAGTTAAGTAATCAGCTTGTATTTGATTATTCTTGTAATTGATGAAATGATAATAGAAAATTAAAAGAAGAGGTAGAAGGCATGATATGAGTACAACTTGAATCATTTTGCATTTGCAGATAATAGAACGTGCAAATTTTGATCAAGGAACTGAACTAAAGAACTCACAAGCAATCAAAAAGTTAGCTTTAGGAAAGAAAGAATAGATAATACAGAGTTTGATGATAAAACTATAGAAACTGAACGTGAACATATAATTCAGGATCATGGATATTAAGTTAAAAGACAATATTAGAAACTAGAGGCTAAGCCAAAGGATAGCAATAGAGAACTCACTAATGTAGTGGCACCATGTCAAAAACAAAAGAAGTAAAGAAAGTACGAAAATCTAAAATGAAGTGCAGGTGAAGTATTAGAAGAAAGTGAAATGATGAAATAGAAGGGACTGTTTCATACATTTAGGACTTAAGCAGAACAAATAGGAAATGACAATATCATTCGTGGAAGAAACGTTTGTGAGAGTATTAAATTTTTACTTTAATACCAGTGACAAGTGGTATAATAAAGTCTTGCATGTACACATTTGGGAAATGATTTTTTATTGTGTTGTAGCCCCCTTCATGGGCACCTGTAGCATGCCATGAGCTATTGGATCAATCTGCCAGATGAAATTTATAGCACTGGAGCTAAAAACAACATACTTAAGCATTGACAACAATTTGTGATTAAGAGTGTCAAAAGCTTTGGAGTATTCAAGCAGTACAGCCAAAGCAACAAAGTTTAATTTCACATCTGCAACAATGTTATCCATCATATGCTGCAAGGGCGTAGCAAAACTGATACCTGATCAAAAACCAGAAAGGTGCCTTGGTGGAATGTTAAAAATTTACAAGTAATTCCTCAAGACTTTCAACAATCTTCTCCAGAATCTTGCAGAAGGCAAGCAAAATACCAAATGGTTTAAAGTGAGAGAGCTCTGAGGGTTTAAAAATGTTAGAAACTGCAACAGTATCAGCTGTTTTCCAGCAAAGACACCACCACTAATATAAAGAATTCATAACATGGGTGACATAAGGCAGAATTAAGGAACAACACAGCTTAAACACAGACGCAATGATTCAAATATTAGGAGTAATGTGATAGTAAAACCATTGATATAAGTCGTCAAAGAAACGCAAAGCACAAATAAATAAAAGTATTAAGATCGAGAAGAACACGCTTGATGGATGTCAAATTGACACTAATGAAGAAGTGAAAAAACTGGGAGCATACACAGCAGAATGCATGAAACACGAAGGGATGGCGAACAATATGCAAGACGGGCACAAGCCAACGCCTCAACTCCACAGGCCGTTATCTTTAGCCGGTGAAGAATTAAAAGAATAAGAGAATTAAATCAAGAGTTATTTTGTATAGGTATGGTATTCAGGTTAAATAGTAAAATCGAAGAACACGTTAAATACACAAATTAAGCACTTTATGGCTCAAGAGTCTACGCATGTATCATTTAACCATTGCCGGGGCATACACCACAAAAGAAAATTTTCTTTACTAATTTATAATAACTACATTTAAAAAGTTTGTCATCCTTAACATTCTTGAGCAATATAACGAACAGATTTAAATTCAGCTTCGCACTCTTCATCATCGTTAAAGCACCGATTTCCGGGGTCACAACTGCATCACTTATCTACTAATTGACGAACTTGTGTATGGTTAGACAATACAACTTACAAGGTCGGAGTTTAAAGCAAACTCAACCATCACTGAATACGGAAAAAAAAAGGAAAAAATCAAAGAAACGAAACAGTTTTTATACTTCTTCTTTTCGCACAAACGATCACCATTGCACTGAGTGTATCACGAGCCGATGTGTATACCAACACATATTCCAAAGGACACTGCCATGTAGTATACCTAGAATACCAACAATTCTCAAAGATAATATCTTTCCGTGGAAAAAACGCCATCACAATCAAATCTTAAATGTAAAAATATCAGACGCTGCGCGGCTCGAATTCGCTGAGCGATTGTAAATTTTAATGTTCTTTTTGTTTGATAATTCCACGCGAGAACAGAATGAAGGCGGTGTGCGTTGAATATTCAATTGCATTAAGGGGGCTTACGTATTAAGTCAGACAGCCGAGAGGATAATATGGACAAGAAGTTAAGACCTTTAAAAAAAACAATATCGTTGTAATATGCTTGTTATATATAATTAGATTTATCAGAATTTTTTTGCAACCGACATAGCCAAATTATGAATTGTAGATGAATATTTAATACCACTACCAATTAATATCTGTCGGAACAATTTCAGAAAACATTCACTAATTAGGTAATTAATATTTAGGAGATATTAATAGCATTCAGTCAAAATTCAATATAATTTAATTATACATAATAATACAGTAGATTTTTTTTTAAGAAATAATAACTACAAATCGAAGAAAAAAATGTAGTTAATATGTCCTAACAAGAATAATGAATCAACATCAAAAGCTTTACGAACATTCATATCTATTTCGTAGCTGTTCCTCCTCCTAAAGAAATGAATTGTAAAAAGTCTCGAACACATAAGGTATCACAAATTCCCCTTGAGATAACAGTGAATTTGGAAAAATGTTAAACAAATTTGACGAGAGGGAATGCTGTTTCATGATCAACGATACAAAGGGAAGCACGCGAATAAATCAAGAGAAAACAAACAAATTGAAGGAAATTGACGTCATATGATAATTAAAAATTAGTAATATAAATTTAGAAACAGAAACCGAACAATAAATCAATTAAATAAGGGAATAGCAGAAATCTACTATTTTCTGATTAAGACCACAACTAAAGATACCCCCGATAGATGGCGCGTCATGTTGCAAAAGGAAAATAAATAAATAGAAATTAGACAAGTAAAGCGAAATTTAAAGCTAAAAAATGAAATTATAAAGTTAAATGAACATACAAAGACTTCCAAAAATAAAGAACAAGACATTTCGCTCTAAAATAACAAATCAAAGTTAAAAATGTAACAACGCTTAGAGAAAATGTGTATCTTAACCTTACAAACTACTGACTGCGCCAAGCATGCACAATTATTTCATAGTATTTTTTTCATAATCCGATCATTAAATCAGAACAATCAAATCAGCAATTTACATTTTAAAATAAACCAATAAAAATAAAATAATATGTGTCATACGTCAAGTTCATTATTCCTTTTTCTTTATATAACCTTAAAAACGAAAACATATTTAATATGTATTCGTCAGTTTTTGAGGGGAAAATATTCTCTTTCAATTATTTTGAACATCCATATTACTACGTGACAAATCACTGTATTGTAAATTCTTCAGCAAATTATAATATTACGGAAACAGGGTTACTTACGTTTAAAAGTAATAGAATTGTCATCATTTCCTTTCAAACCGGAAATGAAAAATAAGACAATTAGAGAATTATTATAAGTAGCGTATTGGAATGAATGTCAGGCGTCGGTGTTAAGTTCCAAGTTCATTAGTTTAATAATAAAGAAGTCAATATCAGTTATGTCTATACAGCAGGATCTCAATTAACTTCTTCTTAAATTTAACTACTCGCTTTCGATCTGCTAAAGGAATGCTAATATCAGAAAAATAAAGTAAAGTAATTGTACACACTTGAAACATATTTCAGTATTCAAAATTATTGCAATATAATTTTGGTGCGTCCTGTATGTTCCATGAAGCAACAATTTTAGTGGAACAGGAGGCACATACATAAAACTAAATTGCGAAAATTCTCATCGTTGTAATAGAACAACATCATAAAATATTACCACTTCTTTCAAGATAGTTATTAGTATTTCGTCAGGTCGTAAAATTATAAGACAGTTAGCGGAAAAATATGAAAGTAAATACATGTAAATTTGAATGTATGCATATTAAATGAGAAAGTAGTTGCGAGAAATGATGTGCGACATAAAACTGGATTAGTTGTAAAGCTGTCGTTGAATATTTCAAACGTATACAAAAAGATGGTAGTAAAAATGATTGCATCAGATAAATGCAAAATGTACAGTTGCAAATGAGACAGCTTGTATCAAGTTTACACCTGGACTATCAGGATTTTTGACATTGCATAAATTTATTGGACTGGATATTAAAATAGTGCCTGTAGCAAGCTTACAAAATGTGGAGAAAAATAATTTTTGATTAAAAAAATACTTTCTGGAGAAAGAAATGTTGCTTGTTTAAATATTAAAATTGTATACTTTCACTTCGTGTTTTGGTTTTATGGTAGATGACAATTACTAAAATTTTGTGATTGAAAAATATTATATAGTAGAGTTGCACAAAAAAGGTTTCAGAGAGCTATCAAATAGCATGTAAAAATCTGTACAAACATCTAAAAAATATAGTTCTTCATCTGCCAGATATAAAAGGTCGAGGAACAACTCAATCTTTTAGAATGTCCTATAGAGCTTTTTCTCTTGTGTTTACCGAAGGTATTCTAAAAAATATATTAGAAAACATAAATGCAAGAATTACGGATAGTAAGCCTTGGGTAGGAAATAAAAAGAAGATATGTTAGAGATAATAAAAAAAATAAACTAAAAGCATTTCTTATACCATT
This sequence comes from Amphimallon solstitiale, assembly GCA_963170755.1. NCBI lineage: Eukaryota > Metazoa > Arthropoda > Insecta > Coleoptera > Scarabaeidae > Amphimallon > Amphimallon solstitiale. Next base: position 93,185,219 of record OY720678.1, read on the forward strand.
GATTTTGGCTTGTGACTTTAAATCAAATCTACACTGAACAAAATCTTAGAGAAAAGCTTACAAATTCAATTGTCTGATCATCTATCAGTGAATAAAATTGTGAACTCCCACCAATATGCTTGCCAGAAGAACTCCGGTACAACATCTGCAATAACAGATTTATACATAAACATGAAGAAAGCATTCGATACAATATCCAAAACCAAACTTATTGAAAAATTGCAGAACATGGTATAAAAAATACAGAGCAAATAATAATTGAAACTTATCTAATGAATCGTCCACAAAAAACAAAAATAAACAAAGTCGAAAGTGATGTACGTTTTGTCCACAGCGCGGGAACTTACCACCATTACTTTATATACTGTATACCAATATTATATATTTGAATTAACACTCCATGGCAAAATATACGGATACGCAGACGACACCTGTATTACATACAGTAACATAAACCCCCACATAATAGAAAACCACATTAATAATGCTATGAAGCAAATAGTGGTGCTTCAATAATCTCATAACAATAAACGAAGATAAGACAAGCTTTATGATCTTCTCAAATAAAGCACAAAATCCAAAACTAGATATACAACTTAAAGGCAAGAAAATCCATCAAAGAAAACTTACCTAGTGTTAGAAATCCAAGAAAACTTAAACTGGGACGGTCATATCCAAAACCTTGTCAAAAAGAACTCAAAAGTAATAGCTGGAATATATAAAATTAAAAATATAATACCACCAAGCATGAGACCAGCAATATATCACGCCATGTTTGCATCTCATACGAATTACTTCGTTAATATATGGGGCCAAACAACGTCAAAAAGTATAAACAAATTACAGCGACAACAAAATAGATGCATAAAACTAATATATCGACTAAATAAAAGAACTCTAACAGCACAACTATATAATATCACTATGGAATACCAAATATTGAGAAACTTATAAGAATTAAAAATATATTACTGATACATAGAACGGGCAAGGGACTAATCAAAACAAAAATAAAGCTACAAACTAACAATGAAATACATAATTACCGAACGAGAGGACACACATACATAAATAAGAGCAAAAAAAACACAAAATAGTAAGATGCGTACAAATACCAACAGCAGATGCGATAAAGGACTACGACAAATTAACAACAAAAATAAAAAACATGAATCACCATAACTTTCATAAGGAAATCAAGAAGAGGATATTTAAAATATAAATGAAATCGAGAAGAAACCAGAGAGACATCAAGAAACAAAAAGAAGAAAAACAACACACAAGAGCCCTCAATACCGCTCATGCGGGAAACTGGAAAATCCCAGGATCTTGCAATGAGGCTGAGAACCAAAGAGAACATGTTATATACAGTATATGTGCATATGTATACAGTGTGTTATGTCATTGATAGACGTTATACGAAAAATATGTACACTTACATTAGTTACTGCGAATTCCATAGATATTTTTTTAAATTCCTTCTTTTAAATATGCGCGAAGTTTGTAGGACGTACATCACAGTACACATTATCATACCTCCTTCGGGCAAGTGCACTTATTTTGTTGGCTCTAATCGATAATGAGTAGTATGTCCAACAATTCATTATTATTAAACGCCATAACAATAATTAACAACGATAATCAACGGAAAACTAAATTATTCACTTAACTAAACACAACGCCAGCGACAATAACACAGTCGTATCTTTGGCCGACTGACCTACAATTGTGATGATAAGTACTTCAAATACAGTTCTAAAAATAGGAAGCATAGGTACTAAAGGGGTTTGTGGCACCAGGGGAGGTAGTTGTGACTAAATTATGGCATATGAGAAGTGCAACTCTTGCTGCATATGTAAACAAACATACGCATAGCGGGATCACGTTCATTCAATATAGACCATCTCAAAAATATTGACCGCACTTTTCAATATTTTTCCGGCCTTAATTGAAACATTGATATACAAAATTTTTGTCCATTACTTTGTAGTTATTGTGAAGTATGTCACCTCAAAATCCTATCGATCTTTGACGAAACACAGTGTATATCTATGTGTATATACGTGTTTTTTTTTAATAAATGTTTACTTTACCTTAAAAAAAATGATGAGGATACCAAAAACCTTTTTGCAACAGAGGGCACAACATTGATAATTTTTAGAAGTATATTGCCCAAAGAATAGTAGAAGGACAGGCAGTATTACTCAATACAATACAAAAAATGGAACGAAGAACAGAGAAATAAGAAAGAGGGGAAAACATTAAGAATGATGGTCTAACATATTTCTTCATCTGCTAGGTATAAAAGGTACAGGAACAACTCCTTCTTTGAAAATATCCTTTGAATCTTGCTCTCTTGTGTTTACTGAATGTGGTCTAAAGAATATATTAGGAGATATAATGCAAAAATTACGGACGGCAAGCTTTGGCTAGGGAAAGGAAGATATGTTGGTGATATGAAAAAATTTGAACTGCAAGCATTTCTTAAACTGCTGATTTTGGCTGGTGATTTCAAATCAAATGAGGAGGATACTAAAAGCCTTTTTGCAACAGATGGCATGAAATCGCTAATTTTTAAAAGTGTATTGTCCGAAGAACAAAAGGAAAGGCAGTATTACTCAAAACAATGCAAAAAATGGAAGAGAGAGCAGAGAAATAAGAAAAAGGGGAAATAATATTATAAAGAATGCTGACATAAAATGAGAAAAACTACCAAAATAATATCTCGTAAGCACATCAAATTAGGAAAGCGTTAATAATGGCAAAAAGGCAAAACTGAAACAAGAAAAAACTGTGATGGGAAACGATTGATGTCTGGGAGAAACAGTGATTTATATAGAGAACGATATGACAATACATGAAAGTAGAAATTGAGAAGATTGACAAAAGATGAGAAAGAAATAAAGTGGGAGACAGGAAAAGCGTTATAAATAAATATGGATGGCATGACATTGAAATATTTTTTTTTCAGAAAATTACTAACATAAAGAACAAAGAACGAAACAAGCAATAAAACAGGAAAAAAAGGAAATTACAACAATAGAATGAGAATAAGTACATGGAATATAAAAGCAATTGTGAAAATAGGGAAAATGAAAGAAATACCAAAAGATTGATAAACTACAAAATTGATGTGGTAGCACTGCAAGGCGAAAAACAATTAGGCAAAAATGGAATATATTTCATAATTGCAGAGAAAATGAGAAATAGAATTATAGAATAAACACCAATCGGTGGACGATTGGCATATTTATAACTAAAAAGAAAAATTCGTCTATATGTCAATAATAAATATATATGCGCCAACAGCGACGTACAAAGAAACAGAAAAAGGTTCGTTTCATGAAGAATTCGAAAAAATCAATGAAAAGATACTTAAATAAAACAAAATAATAATAGCGAGAGACTTCAACGCCCAGATAGAAAAAGAAGAATATTTTAGAAGAGTAGCATGGAAGAACGAAGGACAGTCATAAGTTAAGCAATATGGCTGAAAATAATATGCACACAATTAAACAAAAATGAGGTGTGGCCACCACACGACTTTCTTATACGTATGAGGGTTTCAAATTATAGAGTTTTAATTTTTTTTTTTTATAATCAAATTATTTCTTAATAAATCTCTATAGAATGCATACTTTGCGAGATATTCCAAAGAAAGTGCTACTCGCTAAGAGTAAAAGTGTTACTTCCGGTCCGAATTTTCAAATTTCATTCATACAAAAAATATTTCAAAACCAACTGTAAATACTTTTGTACTCTTGACAAATATTTATAGAATGCATAATTTACGACATATTGGCAAAAAATCGCTATTTGATAAGAGTAAAAGTGATACTTCCGGTCGGAATTTTAAATTTTTTTTTTATACTAAAGATATTGAAAATTAAGTTCTAAATACTTTTATATTCGTAGCGTACCTGTCTAAACAGCATGACTTGCGAAATATTTGCAAAAACTGATTTCTCATAAGAGTAAAAGACCTACTTTCGGTATCAATTTCGAAAAACTTTCATAATAAAATTCTTCTCAAATTCAATTTTGAGTACATATGAATTCTTTATAAACTTGTTTAAACTTAGTAGTTAACGAAATATTTGCAAAATTCGATTTTTTCACTGAAGTAAACTACTACTTCCGGTCAGCCGAGTTTACTGAAAATCTAATCAGATCTCATGAGGGAGATTATACTCGTAAATATAAAATTTGGAATTGATATCTATAGCGGTTTGGCCGCTATCATGGTCACAGACACACATACACACACAGAGAGAGACATTTTTTAAGAACCACTTTTTTGGTATCAGGGGACTTCAAAACGTGGACATCTGCAAAAATCTCGAAGTCGAAAATTTACATCATCACGATACTTCCTTATACTACGTATAAGAAAGTAACAAAAGGGAACACAAGATAACATGGATGTCACCGGGACGAAAATATAATACCCAAATAGGCCATTTGTTAATAAATGAAAAGAGAGTGTTTTCGATGTGGGACTCTACAGATATGCGAATGTTGACTTTTGATCACTTTATGAAACAGTTAAATATTTGCAATTTACTATAATGTTTATTTAGCATTTAATACCTTTTTATTTACTCAGTTGTTTATACTTGTAATTGGAGAATAAATACATATTATTATTATCAGGTAACCAAATAAGTTCATGCGGTTTTTTATGGTAAAATATAAATATTTATTAAGAAACAATAGTACAATATTATTCATCAAAGTAATTACCATCACACTCAATGACCTTTTGCCAACGTGACACCAATTTTTTTATGCCGGTATTGTAGAACTCTACGGATTTTGAATCAAAAAATTGACAGACTGCGTCTATTACATTAACTCGAGTTTTAAACTGCCTATGTCTCATACAGTTGTCAAGAGACAAAAAAATGAGGTGTGGCCACCACACGACTTTCTTATACGTATGAAAGTGTTACTTCCGGTCCGAATTTTGAAATTTCATTTATACAAAAAATATTCCAAATCCAACTCTAAATACTTTTGTACTCTTCATAAATATATATAGAATGCATAATTTACGACATATTTGCAAAAAAATCGCTATTCGATAAGAGTAAAAGTGGTACTTCCGGTCTGAATTTTGAATTTTTTTTTATACAAAAGATATTTAAAAGTATGTTCTAAATACTTTTATACTCGTAATGTACCTGCCTAGAAAACATGACTTGCGAGATATTCGCAAAAAACTGATTTTCGATAAGAGTAAAAGACCTACTTCCGGTAGGAATTTCGAAAAACTTTATTAAAACAATTTTTCTCGAATTTAATTTTGAGTATATTTGAATTCTTTATAAATTTGTTTAAACTTAGTAATTGACGAAATATTTGCAAAATTCGATTTTTTCACTGAAGTAAACTACTACTTCCGGTCTGCCGATTTTGCTCAAAATCTAATCAGTTCTCAAGAGGGAGATTATATTCGTAAATACAAAATTTGGAATTGATATCTACAGCGGTTTGACCGCTATCGTGGTCACACACACACACACAGACACACAGACACACACACACACACACACACAGAGAGAGAGAGAGAGAGAGAGAGAGAGAGAGAGAGAGAGAGAGAGAGAGAGAGAGAGAGAGAGAGAGAGAGAGAGAGAGAGAGAGAGAGAGAGACATTTTTTAAAAACCACTTTTTCGGTATCAGGGGACTTCAAAACGTGGACATTTGCAAAAATCTCGAGGTCGAAATTTTTCATCATCACAATACTTCCTTATACTACGTATAAGAAAGTAAAAAGATGGTAATCACTTGGCGAAATGTCAGGGGAATATGGAGGGTGTGGCAATATTTCCCAGCCAAGTTCACAATTTTTTTCCCGGGTCACTTTTGCAGTATGCGGTTTGGCGTTATCTTGTAAGAATATCACTTTCTTTCGATTGATTAAAGAAGGCTGTTTTTGGATGAGTGCTGCTTGTACTCGCTGAAGTTGTTCACAATACAAGTTCGCAGTGATGGTTTGGCCCTTTTCCAAAAACTCATAATGGACTATTCCATTTGCTGTCCACCAAACACACAATAAAATCTTGTTTGGGTACAAGGAAGCCTTGGGAGTGTGAGGTATTGCATCAGTAGGCGACAACCAATGATACGAACGCTTAGAATTTGAGTATAATATCCATTTTTCGTCGCAGGTTAACAACCGATCAAGAAATGGTTCATTATCGTTGCGTGAAATGTTTGCCGAACAAATGGTAAGACGACTTAATTTGTTATCATTTGACAATTCATGTGTAACCCATTTGCTCAACTTCCACGTCTTTCCTAGCTGATGAAGATGCAAACGAATGATTTCGTCACTCACATTGAACCTTTCTGCAAGCTCTAGGCACGTTGTACTGGAATTTGCCTCCACAACCTGTTGAAGATCCTCGTTGTTAATGATCTTCGGTCTTCCAGAGCGTGCTTCATCGATTAAGTTGAAATCTCCCGAAGAAAATTTCTTGAACCACTTCTGTGCTGTTCGATCACTTACGACATCATCTCCGAATGCGGTACATATTTTTCGCGCCGCCACTACAGCTTTAGTACCAAGTTTGTACTCATAGAGTAAACAACCTCGAATTAAAGTTTTATTCGTTTCCATTTTCAACTATCCAAATTAATAATTAAATAATTGTCACGAAATGTGTATGTATTAAATGACAGAAGGATTGATACTAACGTGGATGACAGATAACAGACAAGTGCTATCGATCAACAACTTAAAGAATATTCATGGCACTCTGCTGTATACAAAAACCGCATGAACTTATTTGGTTACCTGTACTTGTACTACGGATCCTTTTAAATGAAAAGAAAATGTTGTCACGTAGAGATACATCAGATAAAAAAATTAATAAAAGTGAAAAAAAAGTAAAAGAAAAAAATATTGAAACACGTAGGTACATATTATTATGAAGTTTCTTCTTCAGCTGCTCTTGGGACATCTCCAACTTATTTGTCAACACGCGCTTAGTCAGACTTAGCAACTCCCATCCTTACCAAACCTACAGGCGCGTACCCTTCTCAACCACACAGAATACAAATGAGTGTCACACGGCACGCGTGCCTTGCTTTTGAACGTAAAAAAATACTAACGGTTAAATTCTTTACTGTATTTTTTTCATCTTCGCGCAAGTCTCGCATTATAAAAGAAATTGATTCGCATGGGTGTATTCCACGTTTCTGTCTAGATACGAAAAGCTTGCCAGAATAATAAGTATGACTTTCCATAAAAATTAATTTTCTCGAATTGTTCGAGGGGAGATTTTTATGTTATCTACCTAGCTATGAAAACAACATGCTACAATATGCTTTAGATTAGTTAAAACTATAAATAATTTTAGAGAATTAGACAGTTACGAAAGTATTTATATACATAGAAATAGATGTAAGTTAATGAATCTTGGACCGCTTACCCTAAGGTACAGATCCCGAAGGAGGTAAAGTATCTAGGAGTAACGCTAGACTCGAGACTTACCTGGAATCGACACCTGGAAAATATCACAAAGAAAGCGGTAACATATCTAATGATAACTAGACGCTTACACGGGAAGCAATGGGGTTTAAGGCCGGACATGTTGTACTGGACATACAACATGGTGGTAAAACCGATTTTAACGTATGCCTCTCTAGTGTGGTGGCCCAAGACACAACAAAGGAAGGCCATTTTACAACTAGGCAAGGTGCAAAGATTTGCCTGCTGGAGCATAACCGGATCAATGTGAACCACTCCAAATGCAGCCATGGAGGCCCTCTTAGGTCTCCCGCCTCTTCACCTTCTGATACAGAGGGAGGCCAGGATGGGGGACCTTTTGGCTACAGCTGAAAAACGCCAAAACTAATAAAACTGCGGGACACGTGGCAATTGTAGACCTTGTGGGTGGAGATGTCTTAAACATGAGATCGGACCACATGGTAAAGCAATATAGCCTAAACAGACCATTCGAAGTAAACATTCCAGAAAGACTCGAAAGGTAGAATGGTATGCCAGGTATCAACAGGCGGGATCAGACCTGCTACACAGATGGGTCGAAGACCGCAGTTGGCACTGGAGCAAGAATCTACTCTGCCAGGCAGAGTAAATACTATCCACTGGGGGGTATGCATCTGTGTTTCAGACAGAGGTGTATGCCATACTCCAATGTGCTATAGAAAACAATAAAAATGACGTCAGTCACCGTCGGATTCTTATATTATCTGACAGTCAAGCGGCACTAAAGGCGATATCAAGCCAAGAAGTGTTGTCAAGACTGGTCTGGGAATTCCTCGAAGAACTCAAACTGTTGACAATCCGGAATAAGGTAAAACTGATCTGGGCATAAAGCGATTGAGGGCAATGAAAATACTGATGAACGCTCTAGGAGAGGATCAGATGCAAGACTCATAGGCCCAGAACCGGCTCTGGGGGTACCCAAACGTATGATCCGAAGCCACGTTAAAGACTGGGTTTATGAAAAACACAAGCATCACTGGGTAACAATTTGAGGACAAAATCATGGCAAGGAATTTATTGGCAAACCATGCAACAAAAGAGCCGCAGAACTACTACATATGAGCAGTGAACGGTTGCGAATAACAATGGGTCTTTTGACTGGTCATGCATCTGTTAAAATGCATCTCAACAGGATAGGTCTGTATGATGGAGACCTTAGTTGTAAACTCTGCAATAAGGAACCAGAAAAGTCGGGCATCCTGGTAAACTGTGAGGCACTGGATCACAGAAGGCAATGCATCTTTGGGCAACTGAATGTAGATCGAGAGATGCTCAAGAGACACCCAGTAAAGAACCTATACAGACTCGTACAAGACACAACATTGGTGGAGTGGATAACACAGGTTGAGCACAATAAGCCTTATTGGCTGCGGTGCAAACTGGAGACGTTAGTCAGATAGGCCTGAGGAAAAAAAGTTAATGAATTCTGACAATGGACCAGTACCCGAGTCCAGTTTGTATGAATTATTGTAAGTTTAGGTGATCAGTCTGTCACGCTTCACGGTTCCGTTATTGTCCCGTTAGATTTGGGTAGTAAATAAAGGGATGTTGCACTCTTTTCTGTTTTTCTACAGATTTCTACTGAAGATAAGAACTTAGTTGATTAGATTTTTTCTATATCTTTTTAATTTTTGTGGTAAGGGATTTTTCCTTTTGCATTTTGTTTAAGATTTTTGGTCACAGTCTTCACCCATTATTGGATTTGATCTGCTGATGTTTATATATTTGTTTTTTATGTTTGTATCCCTTATGTATGTTTATTGACGTGTCGATGTTCACTTCCAAACTTATGAGAAAAATATATTATTATTATTATCGTTCAATAAACGCGTGTGACAATTTAAACGGCCAAATAGTGTTTGTGCAAATATGGCGCCCAATAAGGTGGGCATTTTCTGATTAATTACTTCAAAATAAAGACGACTGTACAATTATTGTATGTTTTTTTAGTCTTTTGTTTGTTTTGTTTGGAAATATAAACTACGTGATAGTAATTTCTAGCAATTGATTAATTCTATTAATGTTTTCCTATATCGACGTAAGAGTTTCGTCACTTTACTAATGATTTACCAATATTATTTTTAACGCGTACCGAATTAATCAAATTCAAATTGCATAAAAATCGTTAAAAGAGGACGTGAACAGGAAAGCCATAAAATTACCAACCAGTCAGGATAGGTTATTTACAAATTACTCAGCTGCGCTAGTAGTATAGTTGTCCGTAGATATGTAAATAAAACGTAATTTCAAGAACATCGTTCATACCATTTTTGTCTATCTCTTTGTACGGACGCTGCAATAAAAATGGTTTTTCCTTATACACATATAATAAAATTAAAATTCCTCATTCAAATGGATCGGAGTAGTCGCGCAAGCAGACCAACAGTAGCAACGCTCTTGAATAAGTTATAGTACTGCCGTTTAAGGTACGGCCGCGTTCTTCTTCTTCTGGTTTAAAGAAAGAACCTTTGCGGGTCGTATTTTATTGATATTATCTCTCGTACATCGAATTTGTCAATATTGTGTCGTGTTAAAATGTTGTTTTCTATATCCGATTCTGAATAATATTAAGTAATTGTTTGAATAAATAGTTTTGATATTTCATTTCTTCGTTTGATCAATTGCAGGTGTTATTAGGTGTTATTAAGGAATTATTACAACACCTTTATATGATTTTATAAAGTGTCGTCATCTATTATTAATTGGTAATTAGTTCACAGAACAAAGTGACTCTATCTGTTACAGATATCTAATAGATTTCCGATATTACTGTATAGAAATCTTACCATACAGTATGTATGATTGAGTTTACAAGTGAAAAAAAAATCTTATTTTTGATTTTACAATAAAATGCTAAAGAAATTAAATTTTATGCTTCATTTCAAATGATCAAATCTGTAATTAGAATTACGAAACTGTCAATCCCCTATTTAGAATTACAAATTTTTATTTTCTTTTTTTTTCAATCACAACATTAAAAAGAGAAGTCGGCTAGAAACAATAATGCTTAAAATTATTCTTTTAAGTCAGCTTTCAGCAAACAATTCGATTCTAAGCCGCAGTTCCTTATAACTGTTGCGAATTTCTTCAAGTGTCAAGGACGCAACAGCATCTCTTATACGATTTTATAATACTTCCACATTGTTAGGCAAGTTTTCCATGTAGGCTAGTTGCTTTAACCGTCCCCACAAATAAAAATCTAAAATAGTGAAGTCAGGGTTTCTTGAAGGCCGCAAAGCAGGACCATTCAAACCAATCCAAGAATTTTCGAATTTTTGATTAAGCCAGGCAGCAACAATGCGCGAACGGTGGGCCGGACAACCATCATGTTGAAAATACGTACATTCCCTGCAAGTGGGAGTTCACTTAAACCATTCCAGAAAAAGTTGCTTAACATTTCCAAATAATTGTGCTGATTTAAATTAGCATCAAAAAAATATGGGCCTATTATTCCATGGTAAGAAACAGCACACCACACGTTTACCTTAACAAAATATTAACGTTTTGATGCAATTCTAAAGTGAGGATTAGTATCACTCCAATAACGAACATGTAACGAAACGGTACCATTGCTAGTAAAAGTTGCTTCATCGGAAAATATAATGCTTTTGTGACAATGTTGGTTCTCCATTATTAGATCTCCCATCCACATGCAAAAATAAGGACGCTTTTCATAATCTCCCGGTTCTAACGTATGATTAAAAAGAGGTTTATAGGGGTATAATTTACGTTCCTGCAAAACTCTTTGAATATGGGATTTGCTCATATTTAGTTGAAGCGCCCGTCTCCGTAATGAAAGTTTAGGATTATCTTCCACCGAATCCGAAATTAAAACTGTAGAAGCATCATCTTCATCACGTACTATTTTATTTTTTTTAAATTCAGAAGAGAACCAGTTTCCTAAAATCTTTTCACCATCTTCCTTATACCCATACGGGAAACAGTTACTCCGGGATATTTTTCATTAAATTGTTCCGCAACGCGACGGTAGCTCTTTTCCGCAATACCACAACATTGTAATAAATATATTTATTGTGATAACGTTAACATTTTCACCAAAACTTACAGAATTACAGTTTGAAGTTATTTTTGACACATAAATTTGTGTTTGACGTTTTGAAGTCAAAGCCTTCCACCACAAAAAATAATAGATGAAATGTAATGAAAAAAAGAAAAGAAAATTTTGGAACCATAAGTGGAATTAAAATTCTAATTACAGCTTTGTTCATTTGAAATGAAGCATAAAATTTAATTCCCTTAGCATTTTATTGTAAAATCAAAAATAAGATTTTTCCCCTCTTGTAAACTCAATCCGGGAACATACTGTATAATAATTATCATTCTATCTTAGATGTTAAATTTATTTATACTATTGAACATTTTAACTTCTTAAAAGTACCTCTGCCGGTGTACCGATTTTACTGAAAATCTAGCCAGATCTCGAGTGGAAAATTATACTCATAAATATAAAGTCTGGCATTGATGGGTTCAGCCGTTTGGCCGCTATCGTGGTATAACACACACACAGAGAGAGAGAGAGAGCGGAAGAGAGGAAGGGGGAGTGAGAGGGAGAGGGAGAGAGAAGGAGAGAGAGGGAGAGAGTGTGAGAGAGGGAAGAAAGAGAGAGAGAGAGGGGGAGAAAGAGAGAGGGAGAGAGATAATAATATGTCTTTATTATCCAACAGAATAATCCATTTACAGGATAATTATTACAAAATAATTCAGAGCAGCTGCTCTATACAATGTAGAAATACAAAAAAGTAAAATCAAGAAGAATAACAAATGTGCTGAAGAAAACAACAACAAAAAAGTCTTTCATATATCAGTCAGAGTCCAGTGCAAATTGCAACACAAATCTAGAAATACAACCACACAGCTGCCTGAACGGATCCGGATAAATGCTCATAATATTTGTCATCACGTGTGTAAGTGGTGCTTTAAAGAGAATGTTTGTTCTACGTCTAGGTAAAACGAAAATCTCTGATGATCGCGTCAGTTGCGAGTGAATTGGGAAATCAACTTGCGAAAGCAAAGCAGAAGAGTCTATTTTGTTATTAATTAAATTAAAAAGGAACTTAGCATTGCCGATCTTACTCCTTTCGGTTAAAGAGTTAAAGACTAGAAGGAATGTCATTCAAGAAGAGCAACGTAATCAACGCATCTAGGAGGATAAATGCCATCAATTCTGAAACTACGTAATATAGTTCAGGAAACGCCTTTGTACTCGCTCCAAGATTATTTCTTGGTATAAATAGTGCGGATACCAAATGATAGCACCATACACCAGTCTACTTCGAACGAAAACGTAATAGATCCACCTCACAGCCTGTAAACCATTGAAATTCCTGCATGAACGGGTAAGGAAACCCAATGATTTAGTAGCCGCACTGCAAACTGAAAAAATATGGTCTGTAAATCGGAGAGCAGAATCGAAGAACACTCCCAAATCCTTAAAATACGTGTAGCTTGGGTATTACTATTTGATTCACGTGATAGTCAAAGAAGACGGGGCTGGCGACTTTAGTGTACGTGACTATTGCGCATTTTTCTACATTTAAGAATATTATATTTTGTAGACGCCAATCATAAACTTGTCCTCGAGTAAATGCCAATTTTCAACACTACTAATTTGCTGGAAGACCTTTAGATCATCCACATATGCTAGGACAGAGCAGTCCAGAGAATTTAAGTGATCATTAATAAATATATTGAATAGCAGGGGACCAAGGTTTGATCCCTGCGGAACACCTGAAGTCGGTGTAAAGTGACCAGAGTGGAATCCGTTGTAGCATACGTAACAGGACCGATGAAAAAGATGAAGAGAAGAGTTTGAGAGATGGTAGGGAGAGGGGGGAGAGAGGGGGGAGGGAGCGAGGGAGGGAGGGAAGGAGAGAGAGAGAGAAAGAAAAGTTAACTCACCTGGTCTGGGGTGAGCATTTGTTGTTGTTGAGATCCTTGTGTCCAAGCGGCCATCTGTTTAGGGGGAACATCCGGGGCGATAGTGGCTTTAGTCTTTTTCATGTAGTCGTGAAGAATTGGAATTTTCGAGTTTTTGTCTGCACTAGATAATATCACTTCCCTCTCGATCTGAAACGAGAAAAAGAGAATGGTAGAGTATTAAATAAACAATAGAACTCCTAAATAATCTTGACTAACAAATTAGACGCTTGCTAAATAATGATTTTCTGCACTCGTAAAGAGCTGTTAGCGATTTATACTCGGTCCGTTAATTTATCTAATAAATTTCTCATTTCAAAAGGGTATCTTTCCATCAAAACTAAAATTAGCCTGTATTAAACCGGTTTATATAGAAGGCTCTTGCAACAATCTTGAAAATTATCGACCAATATCAATTTCGTCAACATTTTCCAAAATCTTTGAACAAATTATCAACAAACAATTAATTAATTACTTGCTTAAGTTTGAACTTTTCACCAAATGTCAAGATGGTTTCTTGCCCGATCACTCTACCAATACGGCATTATTTCGCTTTATAAGAGAAATCTGCTGTGGTATTGACCAAAAGGTCTTAGGTCTTGCTCTATTTATTAATCTTACCAAGGCTTTTGATTGTGTCACACATCCTATCCTATTACACAAACTGGAGAGATATGGTATAAACGGTGTTGCTTTTGAGTGGTTCAGATCCTACCTTGACAGTAGAACACAAAGAGTGACTATAGGGGAACATGAGTCAACAACACTGCAATCTGATATTGGGGTTCCACAGGGCTCAGTTCTTGAACCTACCCTATTCCTGGTGTACATAAATGATTTTCCAAGGACTTTACATTCGTCGGTAACTGTATCACTTTATGCAGATGATATTAACATTAGTCTTTGTTCTGACACTCTAAGGAACTTGATTGACAGCTTAAATCTTACACTTTCACAAATAAACAATTGGATGAATGATAATGAATTGTTAATTAATGAAGAGAAAACGAAGTGTATTGTGTTTGTCACAAGCTCACAGGAGAGCATTTTCTTAGAGAAATATTTATTTTATATTTATGGGATGCAAACTTTTTCATAAGCTACCTTCACAAATCAAACCGTCAATGAGTTTAAAGTCTTTCAGAGGTGCTGTAAGACGCCACTTGCTGGCAATCAACTGCTGCTCTGTAGATGACAATTTAAATTATTGATCTTGTGGATTTGCATACTTTTCTCTATATATCTAATGAACAAAACATTCTCCTATGTTGAGGAGTTCTTTTGCTTTTATTTATCTCTTTATTTCTTTCAATTTCCTACATAATAATAAATCAACTTTATTGTTTAGTTAGTATACAAGTATAAATAGAGACACTGTACTGATATAAGCGAAGTATATTCAGAATAAGTATAATACAACGTAATCATACAAATATACAAGATAAAAGCAATTAAAAAACAATCAAAATGTAATAATAAAACAACTTCCATAAATTTCGATAAAGCAGATAAATATATAAAAATAAACAAAATAATAATTTTAAAACAAAAGTATGAATACAAAGAAAGAAAAATACAAAGTGATGCATAAATTGTAATATAAACAAGAGAGAATTGTAAAATAAAAAAAATGAGGCGTGGCCACCACACGACTTTCTTATACGTATGAGCGTTTCAAATTATACAATTTTAAGAATTTTTTTACACAAAAATTATTCAAAATCCTATTCTAAGTACTTCTATTCTCTTAATAAATCGCTATAGAATAGATACTTTGCTAGATATTCGAAAAAAAGTGTTACTCCCTAAGAGTAAAAGTGTTACTTCCGGTGCGAATTTTGAAATTTCATGTATACAAAAAATATTGCAAATCTAGCAGTAAATACTTTTGTACTCTTGCAAAATCGAATTTTGCCAATTATTCGTCAACTACTAAGTTTAAACAAATTTGTAAAGAATTCATATATACTCAAAATTAAATTTGAGAAGAATTTTATTAAAAAAGTTTTTCGAAATTCCTACCGGAAGTAGGTCTTTTACTCTTATCGAAAATCGGTTTTTGCCAATATTTCGCAAGTCATGCTTTTTAGACAGGTAGGTACGTTACGAGTATAAAAGTATTTAGAACTTAATTTTCAATACCTTTTTAATAAAAAAAAGTTCAAAATTCGGACCGGAAGTAACACTTTTACTCTTATTGAAATCGCAAAATTCTTGCAAATATTTCGTAAATTATGCATTCTATATACAGCGTGTCCAGAAACTCTCCTGACAAACGAAGACCGGAGATTCCTCAGATAATTTTAAGACAATTCAACCCAATTCACCCTAGTCCGAAAATGCTTCCTAAGGGAGCTAGAGCTCTTTGAAGATGGCGCCTTGTAATTGGTTTTTTTTAATACCTCCTGAACGCTTCTATTTAGAAAAACAAAAACTGGTATGCTTATTTACCCTCCAGAGATGAATCGATTCCATCAATTGCGAATTTCTAGTACCGGTCATAGGCGTCCGTTTTGGGTAGGTTAACGGTTATTTTAAAGCATAACTTTTTTGTCTTTAACTTTTAAGCATTTATGACACTAGATTATTAAATTTTCAGGTATTCTAGTACTAAAAGGTACTCTTACTTTAAGTCGGTAGGATACACCGTTTTCTAGAAAAATCGATTTGAAAATTTTCGTTTTTTCGTCATTAAAATTCAATATATTATTTTTTGCACTAGTTCGCTCTGAACTGCCAACAGAAATAAAACCTACGTTTTGGAGGATAAATAAGCATACCAGTTTTTGTTTTTCTAAATAGAAGCGTTCGGGAGATATTAAAAAAAAATAATTACAAGGCGCCATCTTCAAAGAGCTCTAGCTCCCTTAGGAAGCATTTTCGGACTAGGGTGAATTGGATTAAATTGTCTTAAAATTATCTGAGGAATCTCCGGTCTTCGTTTGTCAGGAGAGTTTCTGGACACCCTGTATATTTGTCAAGAGTAGAAAAGCATTTAGAGTTGGATTTGAAATATGTTTTGTATAAATTACTCTCATCGAATAGCGATTTTCGGAAATATTTCGTAAATTATGCATTCTATATATATTAGTCATTGTACACTTTTACAGCATCATATGAAAACGATCTCCGAAATATGGCTCTTCTGTGGCGGGTCTAGGTGAGAGTATATCTATGCCTAACATTTATACTGTGTATACTTCGGCGAACAAGTAACTAAGTTTACCTGCGATTAGTAGGCCCTTAACAAAGACTAGAAACCGCAGAGTTACTGTGTTACTTCTTAATACTTTGTACTAATTGACACTTTGCTATTGATATTTATGTTAAAAAGGCATTCATATTTTGCTTACTCAACAAATCTACAATGTAATTAGTGAATAAGGACTGTTTTAGATATTATTATTATTCATTTTTGGCATGGTTTCATCATATACTTATTCTTGACGTGTTTGTAGCATATAGTTTTGTTTTTTATAATGCTGTATATAGCTTTTGAAATAAAGATGATTATTATTATTATTATATATTTTAATTAATAAAAACAAGATTATCATGAAATATATTTAAGTACTGTTTAGTAAATAATTCTATAATTAGTTATTGAAGAGGTACACCTACTTGCGAGTGTATGTATCTGAGGCAACCAAGATGGCGAGCCAAAATCTAAGATGGTGGAACCAAGATGGCGGGCCAGAATCTAAGATGGTGTTGAACAAGGGTGTAAGGTTTTGAAATAAAAAATTAACATTTTTAGATAACATTTATTTTGTGTATACCAACAGATACGTAATACAGAAAATACAGTAGTCCTTAGTATGAAACATTTTTCTTATCTACCAGTAAATACCATCTATAAACAAATTTATTCAAAATATTCAACATCAGCTTTCATTATTTCATAATCACAATAAAGACTATAGAAAGAAGTTTGTAAAACTTCTAACAGCAACAGAGCATTAAACGAATTGGAATGATGTGATACTATTTTAAACAGGTTATTATATAAATCACCGCGCATATTAATACACGATTTCAACATGGTTTTATAGAAATTCGGAAAGTCGTTATCAACAAAAAATGATAATTTATGTTTAATAAGCGGTTGCAAATTAAACAAATTATTATATGTATCCTCCGGTAATACCATCTGCTGAGTTCTGCTTCTTATTCTTATAACACGTATGGTTGTATATGTCGATGATTTGATTTGGTGATTTGGACTGAAACCCTCGGTTACGCAAAATTCCTCCCATTCTTTTAACGTGAAGAATATACAGTTCGGCGTGGAACGAAGCTGAATGATAGGTGCGAATTTTGCTGACGGACTAAGTCCAATGTTGAGCCAGTATGAGCCGCTTTTGTTAAGGAAGTACGACGATTGCCCAATCAACTGAGTTTCTTTCACAATATTCTCCTCCATCACGGTAAATTTCTTATACGTTTCTGAAAAACACCAAAAATATAATTATTACTTTATATATAATTTTTTTCAAACTTACTAGCTTCCACTTTAATGATTAAAGTTTTATGAGAAATTAAGCACCACGTCTGAACCGACGCTTAGACAAACAAAGACTGGTTCATTTTAGAAAGCATTATACGTATTAACTATGAAAAATAGTAGTAGGGATACTCACAAGATTCTAGCGGCTGCCCCGCTATGGGTGAAAGCAACATTTAATACAAATGTCGGAGGCGGGAAATATAAAATGCAATTTGTACCATTACAATAATTTCTTAGCAAATTATTATTGATAGCAGTTTTATTCTTCAATATTTATTTAAAAAACCATTCGAACACTGTATTGTATAGACTTATTTATGAATATTTTTATAATTATTATTATTATCACCTTTCATATTAAAAATAATTTGTAATAGGTACCTATTTTATTTGATTTTTGTTTTATAGAAGCCACATGATCTCAAACGAAAATAAAACTCCTAGTTTATTGCAACAAATTAATGGCTATTTTATTATCAGAATCCTAGGTGATTAACAATTTTCCTTTTATCTGTAGGTATCTTTTGATTTTTTATTTTTTGACAAAAATAATAGAGGATTTTTGCGCTGTGGAGTTTTTTTCTTGGAATAGCTCCTGGTTTTGGGTTTTCTTTGGTAAACGATAAGGAAGCTTTCCTTGTTTTGCTGAAATCGCCGACGTTTTGACATTATTTCTTATAGTTGTCTTCAGATTGGAAATAATTTTTTCTAAATCTAAGATGGGTACAGCATCATCTTCATTAGGCTCCTAAGGATTGCTGATAATTCAATGATTCTACATTCTTCTACATCAGTGGGCATCTTTTACAGAAAATCAAAACATATGACATATACCTCAATCAACTTGGTAAGTGCAGTTATCAAAATATGAATTTTGCTTGTCCAACTCCATCAAAAATTTACTAAATAGTAACAATTATCACAATATGTAGTTAATTTTCAAAAACATTAGATATGTACAGAATGTTTCCTCATAATTCGCCGCCCCTCTTATCTTTTTTACTTAAAGAGATAGGAAAAACATTAACTACAAAAGTTTTCTAGTTTTTTCTATTCGTATCAAATTCTGATAATTCAGAAAAATCTATAAAAATTTTGTACTTATTTAATCTTTTTTTTCTATCTCTTCAAATAAAAAAGATAATAGGGGTGGCGAATTATGAGGAAACACCCAGTACATATCGAATGGTTTTGAAAATTAACTAGATATTGTGATAATTGTTACTGTTTAGTACATTTTTGATGGAGTTGGTCTAGCAAAATTCATATTTTGATAAATATACTTACCAAGTTGATTGAAGTATATGCAATATGTTTTGAGTTTTTGTAGGAGATGCCCACTGAGGAAGCAGAATGTAGAATCATTGAATCTATTAGGAATCCTCAGGAGCTTAATGAAGATGATGCTGTACCCATCTTAGATTTAGAAAAATCTATTTCCAATCGGAATACAATTATAAGAAATAATGTTAAAACAGTTGGTGATTTTAGAGTTTTCATGAAACTAGTGGCTTCTATGAGCCGACTCTTGTAATGTTATATTTGTCACGTATATATATAAAGTTTAGTCATTTGATGTTCATTAGTAGGGACATAATAAAAAGAACTAACAATAGTAAAATATATTCATGATTATTAATGTTTATTGAAGATATAAATTTAAACACATGTTCAATATATAAGCGTAGAATCTATATGGATGAAATTTTACAATAATTTATTGCATATTTAAACTGCAATAAGAAAATCCTACTCAAAAAAAAATCATATGTAAAAATTTTGGTTCAATCGCGTTGGAAACGAGAACAGATTATTATTGATTTTGAGGATAAAAAAATGTCAAGAGAAAAATTTAAAAACTTGAAGTACATTGAATGAATTAATGGGTTAAAAAATAATTATCACATTAAAGAATGTACTAAGGAAGGAGCATTAACAGCAGTCGCAACTTAGAAAGGAGCAACGATGTATTAACTATTTCATAAAAGAAAATCATAGTAATTTGGAAAGGATAGAGGAACAAGAATTTTGGAATACACAAGAATTTAAATTATTAAACAGTGAAGAGAGGACCATTGAATTAGAAGTTTCAAGAAAGGAAGTCACCGTCCCTCAACAGTTGAAGGAGAATAAAAGAATCATAATTTCACACACAAAAATACAAAATTTAGTTAATTAAATTATATAATAAATTGGGGGAAAATTATTGTCAATGTAAAATATTTAGATGTAAAATAATCATGAGTAGCAATTTAAATTTCATAGTACATTAAATAAAACTTTTTATATACATATATACATATAAATTCTTATATATTGTTCTTCTATATTCTGTTAAAGAAATAAAACGACAATTTTGTTAATATCATCAAAATCAATAATAATCTGTTGTCGTTTCCAAAACGATTGAACCAAAATATTTCACATATGATTCTCTTTTGAGTAGGCTTTTCTTATTACAGTTTAAATATGCAATGCCTATATTATGTAAAATTTCATCCATATAGATTCTACGTTTATATATTGAGCATGTGTTTAAATTGACATCTTAAAAAAACATTAATAATCATGACTATATTTTACTATTGTTAGTTCTTTTTATTATGTCCCTACTAATGAACATCAAATGACTAAACTTTATATATATACTTGACAAATATAACACATTACAAGAGTCGGCTCAATAGAAGCCACTAGTTTCTTGAAAACTCTAAAATCGCCGACAGTTTTGACATTATTTCTTATAGTTGTATTCAGATTGGAAATAGACTTTTCTAAATCTAAGATGGGTACAGCATCATCTTCATTAAGCTCGTGAGGATTGCTGATAGATTCAATGATTCTACATTCTTCTTCATCAGTGGGCATCTTCTACAAAAAATCAAAACATATCACATATACCTCAATCAACTTGGTAAGTATATTTATCAAAATATGAATTTTACTAGTCCAACTCCATCAAAAATTTTCTAAACAGTACCAATTATCACAATATGTAGTTCATTTTCAAAAACATTAAATATGTACAGAACGTTTCCTCATAATTCGCCACCCCTATTATTTTTTTTACTTGAAGATATAGAAAAAAATTAAATAAGTACAAAATTTTTATAGATTTTTCTGAATTATCAGAATTTGATACGAATAGAAAAAACTATAATACTTTTGTAGTTAATGTTTTTCCCATCTCTTTAAGTAAAAAAGATAAGAGGAGTGGCGAATTATGAGAAAACATTCTGTACATATTTAATGTTTTTGAAAATGAACTACATATTGCGATAATTGGTACTGTTTAGTAAATTTTTGATGGAGTTGGACTAGCAAAATTCATATTTTGATAACTGCACTTACCAAGTTGATTGAGATATATGTCACATGTTTTGATTTTTTGTAGAAGATGCCCACTGATGAAGAAGAATGTAGAATCATTGAATCTATCAGCAATCCTCAGGAGCTTAATGAAGATGACATTACACAGGCCATGCAATAGAGCAACACAAGGAAAGCTTCCTTATCGTTTACCAAAGAAAAAACAAAACCAGGAGCTATTCCAAAAATAACTCCACAGCGCAAAAATCCTTTATTATTTTCGACAAAAATTAAAAAATCAAAAGATACAAATAAAAGGAAAAATGTTAATGTTACCTATGATTCTGATAATAAAATAGCCATTCATTTTTTGCAATAAACTAGGAGTTTTATTGTCCTTTGAGATCATGTGGCTTATATAAAACAAAAATCAAATAAAATAGGTACCTATTACAACTTAAATGAAAGGTGAGAATAATAATACATAATTATAAAAATATTCATGAATAAATCTTTACAATACAGTGTTCGAATGGTATTTTAAATAAATATTGAAAAAGAAAAATGCTATCAATAATAATTTGCTAAGAAATTATTGTAACGGTACAATTTGCATTTTATATTTCCCGCCTCCGTCATTTGGATTAAATGTTGCTTTCACCCATGGCTGGGCAGCCGCTATAATAGAATCTTGTGGGATACTCACTTTGTTACCACTGCGGTTCGAGGTTCCACGTTGCCCGGCGTAGACTCGTTGATGACAATAAGGTAGGGAATCAAGGAATAATTATTAAAGTTAGGGGGTGGGAGTCTACAGTCAAACACACACTCATCATACAACAAAGCAAAATTTCTATATAGAAGAACACACAAACAAACGACAAACAATATACTAAAGAACATAAAGGTTATTTACACAAAAGGGATAATGACTGCACTGATAGTGTTACTAAAGAAGGGGTTTATGGCGATTGTTACTCACACACTATTCATGTCAATCGACACCATCGAATGCGGCAGGTGGCGGCGTGCTCGATGACGGTGGGCCCGGATGGCTTTGTCTCGTTGGGCCTGTGCGACCGTTGAGTCGGTGGGCACGCTATGGCCTTGTTGTTGGTTTGAAGATTTTCTTCATACGGCTGCTGTGGAAAAGAGGCCCCGCTGCGAGCATGCCACCTATTTATATCCACTCGCGTTCTATTTTAAGATTTTTATGTAATTTTTCACCAATCCGCGCGCACCGGGGTTCACACAATAGCTTAACGGACCTTGAGTTTAATTTGGGAGGGGATAGATTGGTAACAACTTGGATTAAAGCAGCATAATAGTAGCGTTGGGCGAGTTAGGGGGAATACGTGACATTTTCATTGCGACTAGATAGGCTCGTGTTTTGTCGGCTCTCGGGGAAACCGGTAGGCCCCGAGAGCCGACAAAACACGAGCCTGTCAAGTCGCATTGAAAATGTCACGTATTCCACTAACTCGCGGAACACTAGATAATACCACAATGTCACACATGCATATAAAACATGCAACTGCATACACTGAATACATTGAACTATTGAACACTTACGTCACCGCAATAGATATGTTTAAGGTCATATAAATACGATCCCAAAGCCATTATCCTTCTAAATGATATTTAATATATTTACACATGTAAATTTCATAATTGAGAGGACTGCGTTTGTACAAAAATATCGAATCTTTTACGCTAGAATCAAAGCTAAAGAGTAATATATAGTCAATGAACTGTATATACTAACTGGAAGGGAGGCAGGGTATTTTCATTTAAGGGAAAAGTGTGTCAGGCGCAACAGAAAGAGATAGTGCTACGTTGTGGTATTTTCATCCTTATTTGTTGCATGTTCGTTTACGAAATTTATTTGCACCTTGATCTTAAACGTTTTTCACAGTCTATACCTGAGGTGTTCGGCAGGTAAAAGCATACAATTTGATGTTATAATATTTTGATGTGCCTGTGAAGAATAGTATCGTTTTACTTCAGTACTTAGAACAAGAAAAAATGGTACATTATTGCGTGGCTTATGGATGCAAAACTTTATATGACAAGAGAAATAATATTCAGTTTCACTCGTAAGTTTATTATTTAATATTTTTATTACTACCTTCCACAGTATTGAAGTATGTAGAGTAGAATGTATTACTCTGTTCTTATATAATTCAATTTGTTACATCGCAGTTGGTCGACGCACGGAGATCACACATATACTTCTGTAATGCAAATGTCTCCAGAATTTACAAGTTTTTACTCCAATGTTGGTCTAGTATTCGCGGGTGATGTGTTGTTCAAGATAATATAGTTTATAGAAAAACAATTCCGATTTTTAACAACCACTGTTTCAGTACAAAAATCAAATTTAAAAAATATATTGCAAAATGCAGCGGTACAAAAGCTTTCGTCAAACTTACAACTTTTTTTACCTAGTCATCCTATAACAGAGGAGATATTTAATGAAGATTTACACGAAATACAATTAATCAAATGCATTGTAAGTATGTATGTGAAATGTCGGATGCCGAATCATGCAAAAGTTTATAATGAAAGTATTCAATATACTAAACTAGGTTTAAGGCAAAAATTTACTAAATTAATACTTTTTAATAATCAATAAAACTGTCATTATATTGAATTTCTTTTTACAATACCCTTCCAACGTATCCTGCTCCTCATAACTACTTAATTTAAATTTTGTTACGTATTGATATGACTAACTTAAAAGTATCCAGCCAACTATTTACTTTAAAACACGATAATTATATAATAGTTATTTATGTAACAAGTCAGTAAAGTGATACTTTATCGAACGAGTCTGATTTACGAGCCAAGCGAGTGAAGCGAGCGCGGCGAGTAACAGACGAGTTCGGTAAAGGTACTTGCAGCATGCCATTTATGTTTTTACAATCAAAATGTTCAAAAGTGTCTCTTTACTTTTTAAAAATGACATCGGAAAGATGTCCTCCCATTCGGCGTTCACACTCTAACAGCCTGTTATGAAAACTCTGGAATGCGCGGTGTAGCAAATCTTGGGGAATGGCAGTGATTTCTTGTTGAATGTTCTCCTTCAGTTCATGGATTGTTGCAGGACGTGTACGGTACACCTTGCCTTTAAGATACCCCCACAGGAAGAAGTCGCACACACTAAGATCAGGGGATCTCGCAGGCCATTCAATCTCACCGTTACGTGAAATAATGCGTCTTCCAAACTATTGACGAACTGCTGCCATCGAATGTCGAGCAGTGTGTGACGTGGCTCCGTCCTGCTGGAACCACATGTTTTCGATGTTAAGATTAAGCTCGTACAGTCTCGGTGTAAAGAAAGTTTGAAGCATTTCAACATATCGAGCGGATGTTACTGTCGCTGCACTACCATTCTCACTTGTAAAAAAATAAGGGCCGATAACACCATGACATGATACAGCACACCATATTGTTACCTTGTCGCTATGTAGTGGTCGCTGGTGTAACTCACAAGGATTGTCCTGGGCCCAATAACGAAAATTCTGTTTGTTTACGATACCGTTTAGGTGGAAATGTGCTTCGTCTGATATCCATATGTTACCAATGAAATTCGCGTCCTCGTTAATTTTAGCCAATATCTGCCTACTAAACTCCATACGTGACGCTCGGTCTCGTTCATGTAATTGTTGCACAATCTGCAACTTATAGGGATGGAAATGTAATTCGTGCAGTATTCTTTGTAAGCTTCGTCGCTTAATTCCTAGCGTAGATGCATGCTGTCGAACGGAGCGGCGAGGACTTCTCTCGATTGCAGCTCTAACAGCTTCAATGTTCTCTGGGGTACGTACCGTTCGAATGCCACCTGGAGCTTTCTTTTTCAAGGCAGATCCTGTTTCTTCAAAATTACGCACCCACGTTGTAATCGCATGCGCAGATGGGACACGTCCATGACGTCCAAGCTGGTAATGCTGTCGAAATATTCTCTGCGCGGCAGTCGCACTATCACCATTTTTATAAAACGCTCTCACAGCTACTGCACGTTCCGCACCAGTCCAACGATCCATGATTACTAAATGGCAATGCGTTCACAACAATTGTGCGGCGTTACGAACAACTGCCGGCTCTACAGTGCTAACAACTGTAACGTTCAAAATTTCCCGTTCCCCTGCGCCACCCTGTATATACAGGGTGTGGCACCTAAGATGCCCGGCGTTTCGGTTTCGAATTTAGGGATAGACTAAGACCTCTTCTACCTACTCTTAATTTTTTTTCAAATGATTTAAGTAAAGAAGATAATTTTTGATTGGGCTTTGCAAATAGTCATTTTTTTCTAAAATATTAAATCGGAACCATATAAAATAATTACATCGTTGGATAATCGAAATTTCAAGCTTTCCATTTACTAAAAAAAACACACATTTCATTACAAAATTAAAAAGAAAAAAGGTCAAATTGTCGAAGAACGTCCTCTTTCAAAGTGAGCTGTCATGATAAAATAATATAAGTGCAATTGTCAATGCAAACGGAAAAAATAACTACAAACTGACAGAAGCATTATTGTTATCTCATATACGTTGCGAAAATGGCTCGAACTCAACAAGAAATGCTTGACATGGTGTTTATTCTTGGAGAATGTTTCAAAAATTGTTTGTTGGCAGCACGAGTGTACGCTGAGAGATATCCTCTCAGAACGTGTCCAAAAACAAAAGTACCAGTAAACGTAAATCTATCCAACACCTTTTTAAACGCACATGGATTTGGACACGTTCTGAGAGGATATCTCTCAGCGTGCACTCGTGCCGCCAACAAACAATTTTTGAAACATTCTCCAAGAATAAACACCATGTCAACCATTTCTTTTTTAATTCCAGGCATTTTCGCAACGTTTATGAGATAACAATAATGCTTCTGTCAGTTTGTTGTTATTTTTTCCGTTTGCATTGACAATTGCACTTCTATTATTTTATCATGACAGCGCACTTTAAAAAGGACGTTTTTCGACAATTTGACCTAACAACTTCTTTTTTATTTTTAATTTTGTAATGAAATGTGTTTTTTTTTTAATAAATGGAAAGCTTGGAATTTCGATTATCCAACGATGTAATTATTTTATATGGTAACCATTTGATATTTTAGAAAAAAAATGACTATTTGCAAAGTCCAATCAAAAATTATCTTCTTTCCTTAAATCACTTGAAAAAAAATTAAGAGTAGGTAGAAGAGGTCTTAGTCTATCCCTAAATTCGAAACCGAAACGCCGGGACAATTTAGTTCCTGCCAAAAAAAAAATGTCGAAGTACGGTCTAACTGCGAAGAAAAACCGTTATAACAGCGAAACCGCTAAAGTTAGGGGTATGACGTTACATAAGAATAAAAAAGAATTCTTCGAGGGCTTTCCGAATCAGCCATAAAATATATATTGTTCCATTTAAAAAAACATAGGTTTGATACGCCACTGGAATACGGCACGGCACTGATGACCAAAAATATTGAAATTATGGACAATTTTTCTCTTAGACTTTTTTCGATATATTGTATGATAGAAGAGCTACGGTCCGAGGCATCTTAGGTGCTACACCCTGTATATTTCACTGTATATAGTATTACGATAGTTTTGTACAGTGACGGACGAAAGTTTGTTACACCCTAAAAATCTAATTCAGAGTATTACAAAATTTCATTTTTATTTATATAAATAACAGTGAATTTAAATAAAAATAATTATGCCGGGTGGCCAACTAAGAATGGCCGCCGGCTATATCTCAGAAACCAGCAGTCATATTGTTTCCGGTAAACATTTTTCAAGTAAAAGTTCCCAAGAGAAAATGTTGGAAATTATTTTGGAGTTTGTAAAATGTCCGCTAGGGGGCGCAACAGTCAAGATCAATGTTAAAATTAAGAATTTCTTCTAATTTTCACTAATTGAGGTAATAAAGATTTTTAAATTTTATTCCTTACACATTCTTTAATAATTTTATTTTTGAACATTTTTTACTATCCAGTGAAATAAAGTGGTGGGGGCAGTGCAAATATTTCTTTAAGTAAACTACGATTACTCCCGTTTGGCGTAAAAAAGTAAACAAACTCATGAAAACTAACAATTGATCCGTTGTCTTTTTCAAAAATTTTTTCTTTAAAATTATATTTTACATTTCATCACAACATTTTAAAAAGTTTTTGTATAGGAAACATCGATAACTTATCCCCGCAAGTAGGTATAAATTAAACATATCTTTTTGATAGGATGCATCAACAATCTTTCTTAAATCTATATTTCTTTTCTTTGTGTTATCCGATATTATATTTTTCATATTAATTTATAGTGCGTTACACTTAGTCATTAGTTCTTCATTTTCTATAATATCTTAATTAGTGAAAATTTAAAATAATGTACAATATTTTATTTCATTGTTTCAAGTCATGTCCCAAACATGAACCCATATAGCACGGCACTGTGCATTATAGTTAGTACAAACCCCGCGCGATGTTAACGAACCCGTAAAGATTGACCGTGATGATGTCTATCTATTTCTCTTACACTACTCGTGTTCTGCTCGCGGTGATGTTCTGCTATAGAAGAACAACGTGCTTCGACGAAGGAGGGCCTTCACCTCCTATTGTTACCTTGATCTAGTCGCCGTAGTTGTGTGTGTGTGTGTTCAACTGTATGAGTGTACATATTCCCGCATACAATCACACGGAGACGATATATGTGCCCTGCCCCGTTCTACAATGCAGCAGGAAATCGCGCCATCTCTTGGGGAAAACAATACAGTGACGAATTGGATTAAAAGAAGTTGTGCTGGGAGCGGATCGAACGTAGCACGGTTATATGATGGTGTGTGGAGGTGGATGGTGAACGTGCATTGTTGCTTTCATTCAAGAAATGCTTCTCGCTGCTGCGGATTTTAATTGTGGTTAATTGAGATCTTTTCCTGATGATTCTGACATTGTAATTACCGGCAATTATTTTGAATATTCTGCAGCGAAGAGTTTATTTTGAAGGTGCGACTATTAAACGAAGCAGTATTAAAGAGAAAAAAAATGTTTTGTATAAAATTAGTTCTAACGTCTAATACATTAATTTCTTTCCCTTTTAAAATGGTGCAAAAGTCATCATGTGATTTTTTTTGCCTTTAACTTTCACTTTAAATGAAAAAATGAAGGGTGACCACACACGATTTAAATTGTTTATACGACGTGTGCCAAAATTCGCAGAACACCTGGATGGTATGTTATTATGGGAGGACAAAGGCTCATGAGAAAAATATGGAAAAAATTCCATAGCCGTTAATTTCAAAGAAATTAATATTCAAAGTTAACACTTTAGATGTCGTTTGTTTAAATTACTGTACCTAATACATTTTAAAGATTGGTTTTGATATGGTTAATGGGATAACAATTTTGAACAACTATAACCAAGTTTGTCTCACTCTTCTAATTATATCGTTCCCAGAAAATCATTTTAGGCTATTTTTATCTGAAAAAACATGTGGCAACGTTGGCCTGAATTTACATTTAAACCACTTTAACGTCAAAAAATAACGAAATGAAAATTAATGTCATTTAGACGTTGTCAAATTGTCCTGCTTATTTCAACCATATTACTACCAAATTAACTTTCATTGCATTTTAGATGCTCAAGTTCTTTGCTGTATTTTCCGTTGAATAGTTCTTTAGTGTTTGTGCTAATTTTCGAGTTTTGTTGTCTTGTGTTGGTGTTTTTTTTTTACTTTCTTATACGTAGTATAAGGAAGTATTGTGATGATGAAAATTTTCGACCTCGAGATTTTTGCAGATGTCCACGTTTTGAGGTCCCCTGATACCAAAAAAGTGGTTTTTAAAAAATGTCTGTGTGTGTGTCTGCTGTGTGTCTGTGTGTGACCACGACAGCGGTCAAACCGCTGGAGATATCAATTCCAAATTTTGTATTTACGTGTAAAATATCCCTCTTGAGATCTGATTAGTTTTTCAGTAAAATCGGTAGACCGGAAGTAGCAGTTTACTTCAGTGAAAAAATCGAATTTTGCCAATATTTCGTCAAATACTAAGTTTATACAAATTTATAAAGAATTTATATGTTCTTAAACTTAAAATTGAGAACAATTTTATTTAAAAAGTTTTTCGAAATTCCTACCGGAAGTAGGTCTTTTACTCTTATCGAAAATCGGTTTTTGCGAATATTTCGCAAGTCAAGCGTTTTAGACAGGTACGTTACCTGTATAAAAGTATTTAAAACATAGTTTTCAATATCTTTTGTATAAAAAAGATTTCAAAATTCGGACCGGAAGTAACACTTTTACTCTTACCGAATAGCGATTTTTGGCAAATATGTCGTAAATTATGCATTCTATATATATTTATTAAGAGTACAAAAGTATTTAGAGTTATATTTACAATATTTTTTGTATACATGAAATTTCAAAATTCGGACCGGAAGTAGCACTTTTACTCTTAGCGAGTAGCACTTTTTTTCGAATATCTTGCAAAGTATGCATTCTATAGCGATTTATTAAGAGAATAAAAGTACTTAGAATAGGATTTTGAATAAGTTTTGTATAAAAAATTCTTAAGATTGTATAGTTTGAAACGCTCATACGTATAAGAAAGTCGTGTGGTGGCCACACCTCATTTTTTAATTTATGTTAAAATGTTTTCAAACGCGAATATGCAGACATGCATTTATTTGGTTCTGCGAGAATGCGGAAATAATGCTGCTGCTGCTGCTGCTATATAGAGTATATCGCGAAAGGTATCCTCTGAGAAGACATCCTATAGACATATCACACAGTTCAGCTGGCCGAATTATTAAGGATGAGCGGTTTCACCCTTAACATTACAGAAAAGTTCAAGCTTTATTTCCTGAAGATTTTCACGTCGTGAGAATTTTATAACTAGTTTTTAGAACAAATACAAAGAAACCCTCAATTTTGCAGAAATTCTATTTCAATAAAAATTCAGAAATTATTTCTTTTAGGTACTAGTAGATGGCGTTACATAAGGATCAATATTTTGAGGTTACCAGAATCAAACTCATCAATGTAAATCGATGTTATGTGACGGCTTTATATTGCGCAGCAATATTGATACAATTGACCTGGTTCTACCAAAACAATAGCGCCATCTGTCGGACGGCAGCACATACTAAAACAATGTGTTGATGAAGTGAATATATTGTGTACATAATAAATCATTTCGGATTATAAATACAAAACTATACTAACTTTTCTTTGTAATTGTAACGAATTCTTTTCCTGAAAACTTTTCCAGGACCATAACGAACGAAACAAAAAAAGAATTACGCAAATACCTACATCGTTCGAATCGTAAGTTATGGTCTTGAGTTCATACAAAAATCCTATATGTATAAATGAGTTTTGCCTGCCATGCGACTTTCTTATACGTATGAGTGTTTCAAATGATAAAATTTTTAGAATTTTTTTATACAAAAATTATTCATAATCCTATTCTAAGCACTTCTATTCTCTTAACAAATCTCTATAGAAAGCATACTTGCAAGACATTCGAAAAAAAGTGCTACTCGCCAAGAGTAGACGTGTTATTTCCGGTCCGGATTTTAAAATTTCATGTATTCAAAAAACATTGCAAATGCAGCTCTAAATACTCTTGTACTCTTCATAAATATATATAGAATGCATAATTTACGACATATTTGCAAAAAATCGCTATTTGATAAAAGTAAGTGTTACTTTCGGACTGAATTTTAAAATTTTATTTATACAAAAGGTACTGAAAATTATGTCTTAAATTATAAGTTATTTTAAATTTATTCCAATAAAAATTTTGAAATCATTCTTGATGGGTTTATTATGTACTACTAGATCGCCGTACATACCCCTTATTACCAGATGATTTCTGGTTATCTAGCAGAATAATATTCAACAATGTAAACCGAAGTTATTTTACAGCGTAGTAATAGCGAGATATAGTTAGCCATGGTCGTAGCTTAAGTACGGAATAAGTTTCCAGTATTTGGAAAAAAACTACATAAAACGAAACAACTAAACGTAAATCTTGCAAACGACAAAACTTGACAACCGGTTTTTTATTCGTTTTTTTTGTCACATAATCTAATTAAATTTCTTGATTTTTTGTTACAACTCCATATCATGTTGTCTTGTGTTAATGTTAATTACTTCGGTTATGTTTCGTTTAATTAATGTTCCTGTTATTTTTCTATAGTCATTAAGACTAATGTGAACTTCTCCATACAAACGCGATTTAATTACAGTTGTCATTGTTTCATAACAACGATCCCCCAAAAATAACTCCACATGTGCTTTATAGACCGCGTTTCAATAGCACAAGATGACAATTTTCCTGCTTTATTATTACAAATAAATCACCTCTTTGTTTTCTTGTTTATCCTGTTTCATTTTTACGGTTTCTTGGAACGTTCCCATACATCAACAAGACATAAATTATTAACTAATAAGATATTATGTTCGCCTGTTAAAGCAAGTGCTCACATCAAAAGGTACAGCATTAATAAATCATAACATTTCCTTTTATGCGACAGTTGTTAGCATTTATCATGGGACTGTGCAATCGTTTCTGTTCCATTCGAAAAATGAAGAAATAGTAACTATGTTGACAAGAATATTTCCTCGAAGCCTCATCATATTTACGGTTTTTTTCTATTTTCTCAGGTAGCGATAATTACTTCACATATATGAACAAGACTTTTCACGTACATTATTAGACCACTCCAATATAGGACGTAATACCATTTCGAGTAATATCAGCGTAAGATATATTATGTACGTGTATTATATTTTAATATATGTATAATACACAGACAAGACTTTGTCAAACGTAACAGTGTTTTAACAAAAATATTCTTAATAATAAACGAAACAGTTGTCAATTAATATTATAGTTACGATCTACAGAAACATGTACATAATAGTACATATATGCCGTTTGATTTCTTGTTGGGAAGTACGTGTTGGTTAGATATAATTTAAGTGCAGTGAAACTTCCCTTAACGGGCACTTCTATTAGCCGGGCACTTCCCTTAAACGGACATTTTATCCGGTCCCGAATTTATTAGTAGGGAATTCCTAATAAATTGGTTTCTCTTATGCGGATACTCCTTTGAACGGGCGCGGACAGTTATTTAGCTGCTTTTGGACCGCAAAGTTTCCATTAAACGGACGCGAGAATCGAGACATAGTAATTCTGTCCGGTAAATCCCATGCCTTCGTCGATGGTTTAATTTGAACAGTATAGATATTTGTTTAGTTCGCAAGTCATCTTCGTCTGGATGTGTTGTGCGAAAATATATATGTATGTATTTGAATACATATTTGTTACGTTCTCTGTAGAAAATCGTAAGTTTTAAATTGTTTTTATGGCATAATTCATATGAACTATGTACGTATTTTAATTATTGTAGAAAACAATATCAAAAAAAAGGAATACGTTAACGCTGAAGTAAAAGATTTCGATCATAGAATATAATAATAAAAACAAGCTTAGTTCACGTGAATTAGCCAGAAAATTTAATATTGGCAAAACACAAGCCGCGCAAATAATAACAAACAAACATGAATATCTAAAGCAGTGGCAAACAAATGACAACAGTGGAATTAAAAGGCGATTTTTTAAAACTGAAGGCCTTAAAATAGACCAGTTAACATACGAATGGTTTGTGCAAGCTAGAAATAAGAATATGCCTGTATCTGGGGTAGTAATACAGTATAAAGCCGAGGATATTGCTGAGAAATTAGGAAATTGTAATTTTTCCGCTTCTACTGGATGGCTAGATAAATTCAAGAAGCGACATAATATTCATTACCGCATGATATCTGGCGAAGGCGCTAGCAAATCAAGAAGATGTCGAAGCTTTCATAAACAGGTTGCCGTTAATAATTAAAGGGTACAAACCCTGCGATATTTATAATTTGGACGAAACAGGGTTATTTTTTCGGGCACTACCAACAAAGACGATGGCATTAGACGGCGAAAAATGTGTGGACAGCAAGTTATCGAAAGAAAGATTAACTATAATGCACTGTGTGAATATGGCAGCGGAGAAAGAAACACTGTTGGTTATCGGAAAATCAGCACGTCCTCGCGCATTTAAAAATATTAGCATTGCTCTTCTTCCAGTCCAATAGTATTCAAATAACAAGGCTTGGATGACTAATTCTATTATGACAGAGTGGTTGCGTGAATTTGATCGGAAAATGATCGATCAACACAGAAAAGTTTTATTATTTTTGGACAATGCAGCTGCCCATCCTAAGGACGTACAGTTGCAAAATGTTAAACTGGTTTTCTTACCGCCAAATACGACAGCTTACTGCTAACCGCTAGATCAAGGCATTACAAAAATTTTCAAAACTTGGTACCTACATTTAATACTAAAACACATTTTATCGCAGTTTGAGAGTTCTGATTCTGTACATAATTTAACCAATTCTATTAGCGTATTAGATGCGATTTATTTTATTAAAAAAGCATGGGATGATGTCTCATCTGATACAATTAAAAATTGTTTCAAGAAAATAGGATTTCAGTAAATGAGGAGTTTGAAAGTGATCAATTTGATCCTGAAGATGAAATTCCTTTATCTAAAGTGGCTGAAATGTGTACGCTTATGGGAAAATTAGGAAGTAATGATGTACAGGAATTTATAAATATTGACACCAATTTGTATACAGAAGACGATAATCCAGCCCCATATTTTGCCCGATAATTTAGAAAACGAAAGTCAAAACAGTGATGATGAAGAACATGAAATAGAAATTCCTAGAACTAATGATTAAGAACAGTATCGTATAAAGATGGTCTACTCGAAATAAAAAAACTTAAACAATTTTGTTTTGAAAAAGATGATGTACAAGCGTTTGGTATGCTTAGTGAGCTATCATTTTGTTTTGAAGCAAAATTGGCATGTAATACACACAAACAAACTTCCATTTTAGATTATTTTGTAAGATAGGATATAAATTGTATATGTACCTTACCTACAATGTTCCTATTATATGTATGTATATATGTATAAATGTGCACATAGCCGTTTGAGTTTTATTTAGCAAATAAAGTTATAAGTATATAATTTTACAATGTGTGTTCAAATGAAAGTTTAGCTTTGCGTTTCTACTTAATTTTTCTGTCTTCTCTGATAAACGAGCAGTTTTATCGGAACGAACAGTGTCCGCCTATGGGAAGTTTCACTGTATTTCATATATCGCTGGGTAAAAATTATTCGGTTCTGTTACCGATTTTTGCGCTTTACGAGTTGTGTTATACAGAACATTAACGACAAGACTGCTGATTCGTCATGCTCACCGCAAAAGTCTTAGTATGAATAGAAAAAGTAGTGCTGAAAATTTCATCTTGCCACATTAAATTTCTATGCAGTGGCAGCACTAGATGATAAGCGAGTTATGATTCGCTTAGGGCGCATCTAGTGTCAAAAAGGTTTTCAGCATTAACAGCTAAGTAAATTCATTTCTTAAGAAACCAGGTATTACATTAAACGAATAAGGTTCAGCTGTTGATTTGCAAATGGTATGTCTGTACCTAATACCGAAATCTTACTATTATAAAAACATTTATCAAATGTCAAATATGTATTTCATTGATATTTCTTCAGGTTTCTTTTTAAGTAAACTTCTACAAAACGCTTACACAAAAGAAAAAAGCTCTCACAGTGACGTTATAGTCTACAGTTTATGCACTTATGTCGTATGAGAATAGAGAATTTTTCATCTATTGTTTTGATCGTTTTTAAAATTTTGCGCACGTAGGCGTCTTCGGTCGATATATCCCCCTTTCTATCGTCAATAATATTAATAGAAAATACGGAGAGCTTTCTGATATTCTAAGATATTGAGAGTTTCACAAGACAGCACCGTAAACAATTTAATATTTTTTATAATTGTTTTTGGTTTAAACTTGTATGAAACAGTAAGACAGTAATATTTTCAAGAAAGATATCCGTATCACAAAATTTCAAACGTGAAACATTTAGACAACAAGAACGCGAGAACAAAAGGATAAAATAAAAAATATCTCAAAAACATACGTCATGTTTCCACTTCAAGAGATTTTGACATATGTAAAAAATTGACGAACAACATCTACACAGTTAACCCAAGGTGAGTACGCAAATAAAGACATTTCAGCAAGTCAAGAAGAATTAGATGAAGTTCATGAAGCTGAGTCCGTTGCAACAGAATATGGAGAAGTTTTTAATGTCCCTCTACCACAACCTTGTACATACCTCAAATGAAGCATCAGTGTCTACCATATTAAGCAAATCTGATGATCCATCAGCGTGGCACAAAATAAACGATAAAATTAGAACAGTATTAATTATAATAGAAATTTGACCGTCAAACAAAATAACCATAATTTATCCATTAGAAGATAAAAATAGAAAATGAAAATATGTATATTATTATTCTCAAATGTCAAATTCAGAAAATGTGGTTAGAAATTGGTTAGTTTATTGACAAAAATCTAACAGTGTACATATAGTTCTTGTTGTAAATTATTTACTTTTGTAAGTTTAAAATACGGATGTAATTACTAGGGAGCGGAATCGAGCGAGTCATGACTCATCGCCCATGGGCGCGCTATTGAAATGTTGTATTTTTAAAGTGGTTTTAATTTTATTTATATAATTGAATAACAAGTGGCTGGTGATTATAAAATACAAAATACCCTACTATTTGTTCATTTTCTCTTCTGTAAGACTTGTTCTCTTTGAATTAAGTACATCCTTGTAGATAGAAAACGTCTGTTCTACATCGCAACTGGTTATATTTACGTAATGGAAATATTCTTTTATTTCAGCGTATTTAGCATACACAATTGCCGCAATGTTATTAAACCTGGATTTCTATTAATAACTGCGTCTAAGTCACTTGGAATTATTAATAGCCACATCTAATGTGGTTAATCCATTTTTACTTTCTTATACGTAGTATAAGGAAGTAATGTGAAATTTTCGACTTCGAGAATTTTGCAGATGTCCACGTTTTGAAGTCCCCTGATACCGAAAAAGATGTTTTTAAAAAATGTCTGTGTGTCTCTATGTGACCACGATAACCGCTGTAGATATCAATTCCAAATTTTGTATTTACGTGTCTAATCTCCCTCTTGAGATCTGAGTAGTTTTTCAGTAAAATCGGTAGACCGGAAGTAGCAGTTTACTTCAGTAAAAAAATTAAATTTTGCCAATATTTCGCCAACTACTAAATTTAAACAAATTTTATAAAGAATTCATATGTACTTGAAATTAAAATTCAGAACAATTTTATTTAAAAAGTTTTTCGAAGCTGCTACCGGAAGTAGGTCTTTTACTCCTATCGAAAATCAGTTTTTTGCGAATATTTCGCATGTCATGCTTTTTAGACAGGTACGTTACGGGTATAAAAGTATTTAAAACGTAATTTTCAATATCATTTGCATACAAACAATTTCAAAATTCAGACCGGAATTACCACTTTTACTCATATCGAATAGCGATTTTTTGCGAATATGTCGTAAATTATGCATTCTATATGTATTTATCAAGAATACAAAAGTATTTAGTGCTAGATTTGCAATATTTTTTGAATATATGGAATTTCAAAATTCGGACCGGAAGTAACACTTTTTTAGTCTTAGGAGTAGTCCTTTTTTCGAATATCTTGCTAAGTATGCATTCTATAGCGATTTATTAAGAGAACAGAAGTATAGAATAGGATTTTGAATAATTTTTGTGTAAGAAAAATATAGTATAGTTTGAAACGCTCATACGTATAAGAAAGTCGTGTGGTGGCCACACCTCATTTTTTAATTTGAGATTCGATTTTCAAAATATGTCATTAGTTTAGGCAAATTTCCAAAGTGTTCCTGAAGGAATAACAACTGATTTTTTAAATTTGGGATTTTTGTTAGTTCCTTGCACTCAGAAATACTTCGAGCATCGTCATTTAAACATGTAACGAAATTTTGTAAACTATCGAAATCTCTGCATGAAAACTATTGCTGTGTAAGTTTTAGCAAAGCTAAGTGACGATATTTTACAGACTTTGCAATAAATTTCGGAATCACTGACAATTAATTTTTATCTCAGAAAAAGTAACATAAACAACGTTCTAGATCTAAATAAATGATAACTAAAAATGTACGCGTATGTTATTGAAACATACATATTATATTGCGAAATATAAGGTAAATTTTAAAAACTCGTCACCCTTGTATCTACGCCGATGAAGAAAGGATTTTATTCATAAAATTCCTTATTTTATGGCAGTTTTTTCTCTGATTCTCGGGCGTAAACAGATGTTGCAGTTCGCCATATGAATTAGTGCTATTCAGATATAATGTAAACAACACGCAGTTGTTTACATTATTTCTTTTCACGGTTGTGGCTCCGTGGTAGTTTAGCTCGCTCGATTCCGCTCTCTAGTAATTACAGCATTCTCTAAACACAAAAAGCTCAATAGGTAAACAACGAGCTGTTTAGAGCGTATTATTGAAACTAGAAAATACTTAGCAAAGCAAAATCTTTCGTTAAGAGGAAAATCCGGTACTTTATTTGTTAAAAATAATAGTAATTTTTTGCAGCTCTGTGAAATTTACACATACAAAGAGTATTACACAACAAAAATGTAGGTACATTATTTCAGCAAACATACACAGAATAAAAGTGTTGCTCTATTAGCTAATAAATATTTAAAAAAACAAATTTTTGTTCTATTACAAAAACAAACTATTTTTTCTGTTTTATTGTACCACACCAGATATAACAAAATGAAAAAAAATGTGTGGAATTGTAAGATTTGTATCAACATAAAACAAGTAGAGCTGCATGAAAGTTTTTTAGGTTTTATTAAAATAACAAAATCAACCAGTGGGGGTTTACATGAAAAAAGCAATGGTTTTTCTTTACTCCATGTTCCACACGTTCTCTTAATTTAGTTAACGGCGCTGTAAAATTAATAGGAAAAGAATTTTTTTGGAAAAATTCAAGAAGATTATAAATTTTTTTGAGCATCAATGGGATGTTTTGCAAAAAAAAAAAAATGAGAAAAATATTATAACATAACTGGTCACAAAAAATTTCAGATTAAATAATTAGTTTTCAGTTTTAAACATAATATCAACAGAGTAAGAAGTAGAAATCAAATCCTTTCCTATTACTTCAGTACTGCTACCAGGACAGAAAACTATCAAAATCTATTTTCAAGCACATTGAACTTGTTACGACGTATTTGAATTTGTGTTGAATTGTTCTATGATAGATATACTTTTCATCCTATTAATTTCCACTTGGATAATGATGTAATTAACCTTTATAAAATTTTAAAATAGAAGCACTACTATTAAATATAAGGGTCATCTGTCATTGAGAAACACACAAACACACACACACACACAATGATACAAAAAGAAATCTTTCGTAATGTAATTAAGAGAGTTAAAAGAGAACAGATCGATTTCTTCACTGGAATTATATAGAATTTTAGAGTGTTTCATTGCTCCTCTGAATGTGTGTGTTATACAAGACGAAGAAACTGGTTTAAATTCTTCATATGTATGTAGAAAATTACACCGGATATCTTGAGAATTTGAAAAAAAATGCACAAGGAATAGTGATTAGTGCTGGCGACATTGCTATGAAAACCTGTTTTTTATCAAACGTTAGTATATATTTTTTCACTACTAGATCACACACATATATGTGTATGGATTTGCGATGCAACACTAGAAGTAATAAAGAAAATGGTAATGATACTTTTTCATTTATTCTCGGACGATATTCTGATGATGCGTTATACAATTGATATTCTGTAAATTATAACGTCGTAGAGAGTTACATGTCTATTTAAATATTAGAATATTATATTGGTATAAAACAGACAGAGAAATAAAATCGGAAAATATCAAAAATTATCTATTCAAGGCAAATGCAGTCCAGCAACATTAATATGTCAAATTGCAAGCGAAAACGAAATCTCGCACCAGCAATACAAGGGGGGGGGGATCTTCACCAAAATACTAAAAAAATCCTACATATTAAAGAATTCGTCTATCAATTTTTAAACACAGCTACAGTAAAGCAACATCAATATTTAATATCACAACTGCTATCATATCGTCAGAGAAATATATTTCAAAAAATTACTTTTTGTTTTTTGACTTAAATTCTGGAGCTACTACTGATAGTAGCTTTATCTGGAGATATAAATTTTGTAGTAGTGGGATGATTTCATTTCTTAATCAGTAACCAGAGATGGAGCCATGGTTATCGGTATTTGAGTGTAACTTCGCAGAATTTGCTTTTGAACAATTTTTGAACATCTTTGTATTTTATGTTAACATCAAGTGCTTTCCATTCGTTAAAGTTCCTATTACGTCTGACAGACACATATTATACTATTGCATTTCTAGCTAAGCTCAGTAGGTATAAATTATAATCGAGTATGAAAAACAAATAATAATCTCAGATTGATTTTTTTTGTAAAAGTTATTTTAATATTTATTTTCAAAATAATATTTTTGTAAACACAATATAATGTACATTGAACTACATAAATTAAGTAATGATTGAAAACTCTGTTAATCACATAACAAATAACACATAAATTCAATTTCAAAATTAAATTCTGTCTTAATGAAAATTATTAAAACAATAATAGAAATATGACTATTCAGATGACGTTTATATAAAATAGAAACATTGTTACAACAAATTAACTATCAA
Organism: Amphimallon solstitiale; assembly: GCA_963170755.1. Lineage (NCBI taxonomy): Eukaryota > Metazoa > Arthropoda > Insecta > Coleoptera > Scarabaeidae > Amphimallon > Amphimallon solstitiale. Next base: position 93,225,201 of record OY720678.1, read on the forward strand.
TTCTATTATTCTCTTTATCTTATAAAGATATTACTTCAATCTTTGATAAGAAATCAAACTTGAAGTCTGTGGCTTGAACTAAACAAAAACACTAAACACATTCACCACACTAAAGGACAAGAGGGCTAAATACGTATTTCAACAACTAAGTTGTCATCATCAGTAGCACTGTTACGCTACGGTGTGTAGACAGCGCGATTTTTAATCAGTGCTATTGATGATGACAACTTAGTTGTTGAAATACGTATTTAGCCCTCCTGTGCTTTAGTGTGGTGAAGGTGTTTAGTGTTTTTGTTCAATCTTTGATATTAACTATTATGAACGGATTTTCTTTTAAATGTTTATAATTGTACTTAACGGTTTTTCTATTTCTGTCTAGGATTGGTCCGCTTCATAAAATACGTCTTATCTGGATTACAGGTAGAATTTCTTAAGGTCCGGATAATATAGTATATAAGGTCCAAGTTAAATTCATCCAATAGGTTTTTCTCGTATTTGTATACACGTTATGGGCTTCTTCTATTTCGGTAAAACGTTTCTTATATGTATTTTTAAGTTTATAAATCCAATTCCATTTATTTTTATAAGCAACATCAAAGTAATTCCGGTTCACTAATCACTTTGGTCCAAGATATGAGTTCCACAAGTTTACGAATTATCAAACATGTAGATGATGATAATTAACTTATAAAATCAGTTATTTATTACTTTTATACCAACTTTTCCATATAAATTTTTCTTTATTCAAAAAAATCTCGTTTCATTCCATAATTCGTTTACTTTCATGTCAAAATTAACAAACCATCTATTTGTTTATCAGCAACCAGGATATTTTTACTTAGTTTCCATATACGTATTTGATTTTTCATGATAATGACATTTTCTTGTATAGTAATTTAAGTTTCCTAACTTATGTCTTGACAATATTAGTTATATTGTGACTTTTTAAAACCTTTCAATAAGAATGAGATTACAATAAATTTAGTTCCCATCTAACATTTTATACATTCCAATACTATTCTAATAAATTTTTTGTATTTTATATTCGAATGAACTTTTATTTGTATAACATAAATTAATTTTTTTGAGAAGTTAATTTTGATTTTATGCTTATAAATATTGAAAATTTAAATCATTATAATATATCACTGGGTTACGCCAGATATCGTGAATCTCAAGAATGAAATGGTATGTTTGAAAGATCTCTCCAAAAGTTTGTATTACTTCCTTCATTTTAAACTCATTTCCGAAAAACAACATGACTTTTTCCCAGGTAAATCGACAGGCATTGCTTTATTTAATTTCTTAAGCAGCATTTACACTTCCCAGTCTACGTATGCTACGACTTGGATTTTTGATTCTTTTGACCATTTAATATTACTGCATAAGCTTAGTAGATACAGTATAAATGATGTCTGTTTGAAGTGGTTCGCGTCATATTTGTCGGGAAGGAAACAGAGAGTGAGCATCGGCGGGAATTTTTCTGGTAGCATTGATGTACGTTTGGGTCTTCCACAGGGCTCTGTCCTGGAGCCAACGTTATTTTTGATTTTTATCAATGACTTCCTTAACTGCCTAATTGGTACTGCTAAGGTGATGCTATATGCGGATGACATAAATTTAGTAATTTGATCAAATACTGTTGACGATGTTATTAGTGCTGCTGATGTGGCCATGTTTAAAAGTAAATAAGTAGGTAAAGTTTAATAAGATCGTCGTGAATATCGCGAAAGTACAATGTATGCTTTTTTTACAACAAAAGGAAGTTTAACATATCAAGGTTTACCATGGCTGACTCACAAATTGATTTGGTTAGCAGTTGTAGGTTGCTCGGTGTTATCGTCGATGAGGACTTAAAGTGGTCGGAACACATACACCAGTTGTGTTCTAAGCTCACCAAATCGCGCTCCACTATCAGAGGTAGCGCGGTAGCTGTATTATAAATACTTGAGATTTTGAACAAGTAAAAAGAAAGTTAGATTGGATTGAAATGAATTAAAGGATTCCTAGCACATATAGGTTAATTATCAGCGGTTCCCAAACTATGGGTCGCGACCCACTAGTGGGTCGCCGGATCAATTCAGGTGGGGCGCGGGAGGACGGACGACCTGAAAATACCGCGCGATCATTTAAATTCTAAATTAGAGCAGGCTGTGAAATTTAAATTAAGTTGGTATATAAGTACTAATTTACAATTTGAATTGTCAAAGTGACGTTTCAAAATGTTAATTAATCAATAATTGACATTCTGGGCAACCTAATAAAAAAAATCCCGCCTGCTATAATTTAGAATTTAAATGATCGCGTGGTATATATCATGATTCTGCAACCTTGCAGTAAGTTAATTACTTATCTATATATATTGCGTGCAAAAGCCGATATATCCATTTTGTAAAATTTTTGAGGAAACACAGAAAACGTATAAAACATTGGCCCTTCAACTTATCAAAAAAGGGAATGCAGGATAACTTGATATATGGGCAGGCATTCTATGAAAGCATTTTTTAAAAATTCTTTTTAGGCTTGGAAATATTGCAAAAAAAAGATTGGATTTATTCGGTTTTGCTTCAAAATTGTTGAAATACAGTCATTTTCTTTTGCTTTTCCGCTTTTGTCAATAATAACTTAATTCAAAATTTCATTTCTTTGTAAACAGTTTTGTAAATATATGTCTCCATGTGTTGAACTTAATTGAGACAATTTTGTGGACTTATACGCTCAGATACATTATGTACTGCCTTATATAATTCATTTTCCCTCGTTGGCTGTGTTCTTTTTATTATTTGCTTCCACTGGTTAAATAACCCTTTGGATTTAGCAAAGGACTATAAGCAGGAAGGAACACTGGAAAATGACCATGAGGGCCAACACTTCCTCACTTCTATGGAATCTTATACTGTCCTCAACAATATGTCAATGATAAATTAACGTTGTGAGAAATTTAGAAATGTGCAGTACATCTTGAATTTGAAACAAATACAAGAAATTTTATTACAGCGGCAATATAATAATTGCGCCCTCTTAACTCTGCTTTTATTTTTGATGCTCTGGTATTTAAATTGATTTTTCTGCTTCCCGCTGAGTAAATTAATTAGGAAATTTTAGCACAAAAATTTGCCCACGATGAGATTTGAACTCACGACCTTCTTAATGCCGTTAAGACGCGCTAACCAACTGCGCCACGAGGGCCTGTAAGTTCATATCTACTTAAACGTCTTGATATCATCAAGTGACAGTTGAAATAATACATCTTTATCCGGCAGTTCGGAAATGAATGTGTAAATTTGAATTTTAATTATTTTTAAAATACTGTTTTTCTCAGCGGAGAAATACCTAAATTGATTTTTCTGCTTCGCGCTGAGTAAATTAATTAGGAAATTTTATCACAAAAATTAAAAAATATGATAAAATTTCCTAATTAATTTACTCAGCGCGAAGCAGAAAAATCAATTTAGGTATTTCTCCGCTGAGAAAAACAGAATTTTAAAAATAATTAAAATTCAAATTTACACATTCATTTCCGAACTGCCGGATAAAGATGTATTATTTCAACTGTCACTTGATGATATCAAGACGTTTAAGTAGATATGAACTTACAGGCCCTCGTGGCGCAGTTGGTTAGCGCGTCTTAACGGCATTAAGAAGGTCTTTAGTTCAAATTTCATCGTGGGCAAATTTTTGTGATAAAATTTCCTAATTAATTTACTCAGCGCGAAGCAGAAAAATCAATTTAGGTATTTCTCCGCTGAGAAAAACAGAATTTTAAAAATAATTCAAATTCAAATTTACACGCTCTGGTATTTTTCACAGACCTTCCGTATGGAACGGGAGAATATATTTGCATTCGGTATTCATCGATGAAGAAGAATTTTTCTCTTTCCAAAGCGAGCTTGAATAATGTCCGGTGTATTTCTTCTTTCGGGAACAAGTGACTCTTTTAACACAATAATGAAAGTTCTTACGTGCTTTATTAATCGTAGATAGATATTTGTTGAAGAAGTGGCCATTGGTTTAAGCACTTTTCTTGCAACTGGCAGAGGACTAAAGAACAACCCAGGTCAACCCAGTCCCAAATCTGTTCTTTTTGAGCATTTAATAAGTTTTACTGCCGATGTCCTACACTTACTGACGTTTAAAAACATGGAAAATCATTTGGCAAATAGTGAAACGCTATTGACAAATGCGGAAAGGCAAAAGAAAATGACTGTAAAAAGAACACAGCCAACGAGGGAAAATGAATTATATGAGGCAGTACACAATGTATCTGAGCGTATAAGTCCACAAAATTGTTTCATTTATGTTCAACACATGGAGATATATATTTACAAAACTGTTTACAAGGAAATGAAATTTTGAATTAAGTTATGTTTATATTAATTACATAGATGTTACACTGTGTTTGTATCCAAATATAAAATAAATGTCTCACTTTAATGTGTAAATTGCTATATGTACTTTTTATAAAATGGTAGAGGTATACATACCTATATATACAGGGTTCGGCAAAATAACCTCCCACATTTTAATCGTTAATAAAAATGCCATTGTGAATGTTGTTTAAATTTTTTTTTATTAAATGGAAATGTATAGTTTGCCATTTGTTTTCATTAAGTTTTGAAAATTACAGACTTCAAGTGGCGACTATTGTTTTCGATACATATTCGAAGGTGATTTTTGAACGTTTCCATTACTCGAGTAGTCATTTGAGGCGATATTCCTGCAATATATTGCCGTATTGCTGCTTTTAATTCATCAATGGTTCGGGGATGGTGTTCCAAGACCTTCGCTTTCAAGTAGCCCCAAAGGAAAAAGTCGCATGGGGCAAGATCGGGTGAACGCGCAGGCCACCCAACGTCTCCACGTAATGAGATTACGTGTCCTGGAAACATCTCCCTTAAAACGTTCATGGACCTTCTAGCCGTATGAGCCGTAGCTCCATCCTGTTGGAACCATACATTCGCATGGTTAAGTTCTCTAAGTCTTGAGTCCAAAAAATTACGTAGCATGTCGATATACCGATCGGCGGTTACGGTAACCGTAACGCCTCCCTCTTCAAAAAAATAGGGACCCCAAACGCCAAACGACCCAACAGCACACCAAACAGTAACGTGTGGGCTGTGAAGTGGCCTTTCATGGAGCCGCTGCGGATTTTCGCGTGCCCAGTAACGAAAATTTTGCTTGTTCACACAGCCGGATAAATGGAAATGGGCTTCGTCACTGGTTATTAAAAGCCCATTTTGTGGGATGTTTTGAAGAATATCGTTGCAACATGCTCTACGATTTTCCCAGTCACGTTCACTCAGCTCTTGTGCGATCATCATTTTGTATGGGTGGAAGTGTAGGTCTGCGTGTAAAATTCTTCGCAGCGAACGATCTGATAAACGCAAAGCAGCGACATGTTCAGCAGCTGAACGAGTAGGAGATCGTTCCACAGCATCTCCAATAGCTGCGACATTTGCAGGTGTCCGAACACTTCTGGGTCTACCGGTTGGTTTTCTTTTTAAGGCTGAACCTGTGGCTCTAAAATTCGAAACCCAAAGCAGTATAGTTTTGCGATCTGGAACCGGAGCATGTCTACCCAGTGCGATGTGAGTACGAAAAGTTCGTTGCGTTGTAATCACAGATTCATTTTTCAAAAATGTTTCGATAATGACAGCACGATGTTCGCCCGTCCAAATCATTATGACAACTAAAATGGCAAGGCATGTGCTACCAACTGTAAACACTAAGCTCCCCATCGCTTCAGTGGCGCGGGCACAGTAGCGGTGCAAAATGTGGGAGATTATTCTGCCGGACCCTGTATAAACACGAAGAGCAATTGATGTAAAGGGAAAGTAATTTGACAAAAAAGGGAATTCTATTTGACAAACTCAGCTGACGTTTAAAAACATGGAAAATCATTTGACAAATAGTGAAACGCAATTGACAAATGCGGAATAGCAAAAGAAAATGACTGTAAATCAGGAATATTAAGAATGGGACAGTATATTGGTCTAAAATTAACACTAATCAAACCTAAATAATATTTTAAGAAAACAAACAGAATTTAGATGTGAAAAGCTGTTTTCTCATGGTCACCACCGCTTTCGGTAACCTCTTCGTTTTCATTGGCCGTAGGTAAACCAAGCAGCTCTTTGTACAATTGCAGATCACTTCGTTCTTGCCATTCGGCTTTAAAAAAATGTTCCATCAAATGGTCCAAACTCTTTTCCTTCCTTTCAGGTATATGGTTTCTCGGCGGCAAAGTTCGCAAATTATATCAGATTTGCCGTTTCTTGTAAGTGTTTGGGTAGTTCCCATTATAGATTCAAACTTCATCATCATCTAAGTTTTTACTTTTATGAAAGATTTTCTTTAACATTATTCTTTTAGTTTCTGCTATTTTTAAAACCTTAATGTCGAATACTTTCATTCTTTTCTATGCAATGTTTTCACTGCATCTACTTCGGCATACAATCTAACACATTTATCTCTGCAAAAAATGTCCGGATTTTGACGGGACATCTTTTCTATTCTACCGAATACTCGGTCAGCTGGTATAAAGCCGTGGTCCTGAACTGGAAATATTAGCTCCATCTGAGTTACATGTTGTGGTGATTTATTTTTTAACCAGTACATCAATGTGTTTTTATTTTGACCGGGGCACTCATCACAAAACAGATGAATGTGGTGAATCCCTTCAAATTGTGTATCATCTAACTTATACAATAATGCCGATCATATTTCCATCGGTGAAAAAAAGAAGTTATGATGCAGTTGATAATTTCAGAGACCAACCATTTTATACTACGGTGCTCACCGAACAGAATACTGCAAAACATAAAACCAGCATTTTAAAGTAACGCCAACAGATATTGCTGTGCCAAAGAACTTCAAATCGAGGATTTAACCGAGTTTGCTCCAATATGTGAATTTGTCCGCTTTTATTTTCCTACAAAAGCCTACAAAAATGAATAGAGCTGATCAAAATTATACGGTTTTAACATGTGTAACTCAATTTCGTCAAAATATGAATTTATCCGGTTTTATACGCAAGCTTCTCATATATGTATATACTGGGTCGCGAAAAATTTTCCAGTAAGAAGGTGGGTCCCATTACAAAAAAGTTTGGGAATCGCTGGGTTAGTTTATATTTTTAAATTCTATAATATAGGGTAAAGTAAATAATGTAATTATTATTGTTAAATAAACGTGAATATGTTTCTCGTAATTCATATTAAGGTCATCTACGTTTTAAATGTTTGTCATATGTTCGTTTTTTTACAAAATAAAACGTCAATCGCTAGAGAATCAATTATATTTCTTTGGTTTCTAATTCATCTGTGATTTGAAAGATAAGGTGTAGGTAAATTCTATGCTATTTATAAAGTTTCATTCAGTTTTCGTGAATATATTACAATAAATTTTTTGACTTTCAGAGATTTAGTATTCTATTGATGTTCATATAATATTTAACATAAGACCAGTGTTTCGTTAACCCTTTTTAGCAGTTTGAAAACGCACTAACATCGAACAATATTCAAATTAACCTGAACGTATCTATTTTATAAAATTGTATAACAAGATACTTACGGGAAATTTACTGGAATGTGTTTGTAAGTTTTGCGGTGTGGCAGGTGAAGATGTCGCAACAGGTGTCTCGAGACCGGCAGCCGCTCCGGGTATACTAGGTTCGTTGTAAAGTGGATAGGGTGGCATTCTGTAAGGAGGAGGTGTGAGACAACTGGGTTGCTGTTGTTGTTGCGAAGGTGGTTGTTGTGGGAGCGGTTTTGGCGGAGGTACCGGTTTATACGGCCCATACCCTTCCACCTCGGCTGGAAAAATATTAAGAATAAGTAATTAGAAAAGGCATTTATTACACAGCCTGATGCATTATGAATATATATGATAATTTCTATGTTTTGATTCACGTTTGCTTGAATAATAATTAATTGCAAATAAAGGGTGCGGCAAAAATAACTAAGCGATTTAGTTCATTTATAATTATGACAAATAATACAATATTTTGTAAATAGTTAATATCTACTTTTAATAAACGGTTTAGGTAAATTATTACAAATTATTTGAATATTATATTATTTAAATGAGTGACGTGATTATCACGACAAGATTCAGCTCTTTTAACCACATTTAGCATAACTGTATCCAAACCCTGAGGTGTTATGTCTGCAATTGTTTGGCGAATATCCCTTTCCAACTGTTCCAGCGCTTCTGGCCTGCCTTTGTAAACATTGTCTTTAGATAGCCCCACAGGAAACAATCTTGGGTGGTCAAGTCAGGCGACCTTGGTGGCCAGTCAATATTGCCACCACGTGAAATAACACGTCCCGGAAACATCGTCTTATTAGGTTGATGGTTTCTCGACTTATATGCGATGTGGCACCATCCTGTTGAAACCACATGTTTTTCAGATTTCGTTCTTCAAACTGCGGTTCGAGAAAATTACGTAACATCTCACGGTATCGGTCGGCATTAACAGTAACGACATTACCTGCATCATCTTCAAAGAAAAACGGTCCTAAAATGCCAGTGCTGTAAACACCGCAGGGAATGTAAGGGTTTTTCATAAATTATTCGAGGATTTCCTGTACCCCAAAATCTGTTGTTTTTCATCGCTCATGATAATTTTTGTGTAGAAAGTTATTTAAGTTTATAAACGTGTTGCTTCATGCTAGACACTTTTCGTAATCTGTAATGAGTATCCCCTGCGTTAGTTGAATATTATAGGGATATAAGTAAAGATCTTGTTTAATAATTCGACGTACAAAACGATCACTAAGTTGTAACTGCTGAGCACCGCGCCGCGCCGTGAGGACGTTTGTGGCCTTTGACACATCGTTCCATACACGTTCAATATTAACCTCGGTTCGACTTGTACGCGGTCAGCCAATATGGCACGCATCTCTCACTGAACCAGTATTGCAGAATTTTGATATTACATTGCGAATGGTGTTCGAATTTGGAGCAGGACGATTACGATATTTTGTTCGAAATTTTCTTTGAATTATTTTCATAATACCACTGAACTAGTTCTATTCGCTCTTGGTTCGTGTAACGCTGCATAATGAATGCCTAGGGTGTAACCTGTACAACTGTAACAATACGACAGACGTTTTGTGCAGCGTTAATTGATTGCTACGATTTAAAATCGCCTAGTTATTTTTGCCGCACCCCTTTAGATAATTCACAATTATCTTAAGTTCTGTATAATTTACTGGTGCTCTTTGTTTAGGCGTGCGGTGTCAAATCTTAGAAGTTCGTATATTTTCGTTGGAGGTATTTGCTTTTTAAATAAACGGCCAATCTTATTTATCCCTACATTCTTTCAAATTTGACATATTATGTTTATTTCCTTTAGTGTGAGGAGCAAACTTTGGCTTAACAGGTTCATTATAAAATTTGTGTATACCAACCTTTTAGTATTTGCGACCCCAGTTTCAATCACAGTTTCATCCCCCCCCCCCCCCCGTCATACAAAAATTTTCACTGAAATCGTACTGTAATTGTAATATTAGTCTCTATTTAATTTTATTGTATTTTGATGCTAAAGCTACAATACGACCTTGATAACAAAACCTAAAAATTACTTACAAATTAGTTTTTTACTGAAATCTATTGCAATAAACGTAAGCGTAAGCATACAAAATTTTCTAATTTTTTTGTCAATTATTATATCAATTCTACTTATCAATATTCAAAATTAGAGCTCTTACTATCCGGATATTCGAGTATCCGAGTTACTCATTATAACTCGAAATCCGGATCAAGATCCGGATCTGAGTATCCGGATATCCGGGTATCCGGAAATCCGGATACTTGTTTTACTTAGATTCGAGTATCCGGATATCCGATTTCGGATCTTTTATTATGGCGCCTCAAATATAAAGCTGGCCATATTTGTATTCTGATTAACCCATATATATATCATACTACTATATCGCGTGTAGACAAGGAAAACTTCGCTCCAACATTGTGAAATAAAATATATGGTGCTATGCCGTTTAAGAGTCGCATTGTTCAAACTGCGCATGCGTTATAAATAATTTTTCAAATTTAGGTCTGTTTGTTTATCACATAGATTTATTACTATAAATATTTGATTAAAGTTTGTAAATCGTCAAACAAGCATAAATAGTTTTAAAATCGACAAACCTCTTTATAATTAATAATTGTGCCTTGTTAAATGTGGAAAAATAATTTCATTTCCCTTAATGAATGAAGAAATATCGTCGTGGCATCATGTGCAAATCATTGACAAACAAACGATCATACCGCAGAAATATATTTGTCAAAAATTGTACGAATTGTGGTTATGTTATAGTAAAAATTGTATACTAATTAACTAAAACTCGCAGTCAGTTCAATTGCATTGCAATTGTGTTTCTTTGAAGATAGAAAGAAAAACAGCTCTATAGGTATAATAATTTGTGATATAATAACAGCACTAAAATTATTCAACTCAACATGCAAGAATAATAAAGAATTAGATAATGTGGTATTCTTGTATTCTATAATTACTGTCATCTACATCGGAGAAATGTATGCAAATAACACAGTAAATTGTACTTGAATTAGGTAATTGTATTACTATGTTACATATTAAAATATTTGAATTGCTCATATGTAATAAATAGGCTTTTATTAAACCTTACAGAGTTGCACACCCATCTGTTTGCCATGACCTTCTAATTTTTTTGGTATATGTCTAATAGAACATACATGTGTTCATAGAAACTTGAAGAATTTTGATATGTCCACCACGGAATCCATAGATCCCATATGATATGAAATAATAATATGCCGAAATTGGGTATTTTGAGGAGAGATTGGGCCGGTTATTGGAATTTATGCTATGATACATCACTGATTGTGAAAATAACTTGAAGGATGAACACATTATTTATAAGATAGTGAAGTGTTTTTTTTTAATTTGTACTTTGCTAAATATGTATCGTAATTTCTGTCACTAAATTATAATCAAGCACATTTAAAATGTATTTTATATTTAAATTTACAATAAAATATGTTTTAGCTTAAAACAACTTGTAGATGGTACAGTATAAAGATAATATTCATTTTGGAATTTGCCAAGACAATGTGTGATGAGTTCTTCTGAACTTTTTCCAACATTGTGGAAGTAAATACTGTAGTGTTATGAACAGCAAGGTAGGCACGGCATCAAACGGTATTCCTGGTTTTATGATATTGTTACATTCTCTAAATCTTTTTTATCATTTCATAAATTTGTATGTATCTATTATTTCATACAAATATTTATATTTCATAATAATTTTTAGTGAAATAAAGTGGTGGGGGCAGTTCAAATGTTTTTTTGTATAAACTAGGATTACTCCCGTTTGGCCTAACCGATTTGAATATGTTTGGTCTCATTTAAAAGAGCCTTATTTGCTCTATAAACTGAACTTGTGTTTTTGTATCTCGAACTTTTGCCGTCACCGGTAGATGGCTTTAACTGAAATGTAAGCAAATATTAGGCATTTTTTCAAAAAAATTAAATACAATGATATGTTTCTTTTTACATAAGTTAATAAAGAATTAAAACCTCTACATTTTGGTAAAAAAACCAAATTTGTATGTTTTTAGAACAGGAGATATTGGCAAAAATAGATTATAATGCATGAATTCTTTTGTTTTAATTGTCTTCTTGTTTTAATTGTCTTCTTTTTATTATATACGTAACATAAAAATACGCCCTCGTATATATAATAAATTCAGTAAAATTCTAACACGCAGACCAAATAATAAAATGTCACAAAAGCGGAAGAAATTTGAAAGGCATTCCTGTAACACCGATGCAAAATATATAAAAATATATAAAAATATATTAAATAAAAAAAATTTATAACATTTCGTTACTTCCTGTTTAAGAAACCAAAATTACATAAATTTAATTTTATGGAAACGTTCGAAAAACATGTATTTAAAATTTTCTTATACTATGATTTACTATACTAACAATTAATACTAACACTATCAGAATAAAGCTAATATTAAACACTAAAATAACTACAATTACATTACTCTAAAGATTGGTTTGCAAAATTTTTAATGACGGCCTAATTGTTCAAAATGCCGCCCATCATTGTTAATGCAAGCCTGCAACTTTTGCCGCGCGGATAAAACAGAAGTTTCAATTTCCGCCTCCGATATGTTTCGTACTGCTGTTATAATTTTCTCCAGCATATTTTGTCTTGTTGTAGGCCGGTTTTCAAAATCAATGTCCTTAATTCTCCCCCAAATATAAAAATCTAGGATGTTGAGGTCTGGTGACCTGGCGGGCCAGGGAAATATACTACGCCGTCCAATCCACTTGCCAGGAAATGTCTGATCTGAGAAATCCCGGACGCTTGCCACAAAATGCACCGGGCACCCATCGTGCTGAAAAAACTTATCACGACGAATGTCCAGAGGGACATCTTCTGTTAGAAGGAGCAGCTCATTCATAAAAAAATTTAAATAAACGTCTCCAGTAAAATGTCGGTTAAAGAAAACGGGTCCAATAATTTTACCTCCTAGAATACCGCACCACACGTTTACCGACCAGCGGCCTTGATGCTAAACTTCCTGCATCCAACGCGGATTTTTCCTGGACCAATAGTGCATATTGTGCAAGTTCACACCACCATTGCTACTAAATGTTGCCTCATCCGTCCACAGTACGCGAGAAAGAATTTCGGGGGTTTCCGCTACCACATTTAATAGCCATTGACAGTAGTCAATCCGGCGATCGAAATCTTCAGCTGTTAAAACTTGATGAAGAACGATGTAATAAGGATCATCCTGAAAATAATATGGCAAACGTGAACGAAACTGCGAGATCAAATTTATCCAAACTTGTTGGACAGTGTTTAGATAACTTACTATTATAAAGTATTAATGTAGTCTATATAAACGGTGTCGGATAAAAATGGCTGTGACCGGTAAACAGACAATAAATAGGCAGATAGATATATGAGTTAAACTTAAAGGAACCGAGTACGGAACGTTAAAAACAACTGTTATGCTTAATGCTTAAAAATATTAAAACAAACTGTAGGAGATATAGCAAATCTAACAAAGGCCTTACAAAAATAATCTCGAAATAAAGTTTATTTTATTTTTAACTTAAATCTTGCAATATATTTTGGACCGCAGTTCTACAAATGCCCAACTCTCTACTTGTGGTTTCGTTCACTACATGTGGATTAAATACAATATATTCTAATACTTTTATAGCATTTTCTTCATTTCCGCCAGTAGGTTGCCTTCTTTACACCGGAAGAATAATATTTCCGGTGGTCCTAAGCCTTTCCGCTAACCTACGAAAAACACTGCTCTCATAATGTCTTCCAGGGAACTGCATAGCATACACTCTGGAAGCAATTGTAGAATTTCGAATGAATTCGAAATAGACACCAATCATATCGAATGCCTCTTCATTCGCTAACCGCATCTCAGTAAAAAAGAAGTTCTCCCAAACACAAAAAAGTAAACGGAATCAATCAAAAACTGACAATAATATTTATTATTTTCACAACTCGTCGTTTTAACACAGAGTTATTGTTTTATTTTTTCATAGCTTACTTTTTTATTGTCAATGGTATATCTTTTGGATTAAAATAAGTATTAAAAATAATCTTGCTTTATTAAACAGGGTCTTTCAAATTTTTTTTTCTTGATAATAATAATATATTAGATAATAATAATATATGTAGTTCAAAATGGTTAGCTTCATAAAAAAGAGGAGCATTTATGAATTTTGATCTATTTTTGTCAATATCTCCTGTTCCAAAAAACATACAAATTTGGTTTTTTTACCGAAATGTAGAGGATTTAATTCTTTATTCGCTTATGTAAAAAGAAACATATCATTGTATTTAACTTTTTTGAAAAAAAGCCTAATATTTGCTTACATTTCAGTTAACGCCATCTACCGGTGACAGCAAAAGTCCAAGATACAAAAACACAAGTTCAGTTTGTAGAGCAAATAAGGCTCTTTTAAATGAGACCAAACTTATTCAAATTGGTAAGGCCAACCGGGAGTAATCCTAGTTTATTTAAAAAAACATTTGAACTGCCCCCACTACTTTATTTCACTAGATAGTAAAAAATGTGCAAGACTAAAAGTATTAAAGAATGTGCAGGGAATAAAATTTAAAAATTTTCAATACCCCTTAATTAGTAAAAATATGAAGAAATTCTAAATTTTAACATTGATCCTGACTGTTACGCCCCCTTGCGGACATTTTACAAACTCCAAAATAATTTCCAGCATTTTCTCTTGGGCACTTTTACTTGAAATTTTTTTACCCGGGAGCAATATGACTACTGGTTTCTGAGATATAGCCGGCGGTCATTCTTAGTTGGCCACCCGGTACACAAGATTTTCTGTTCAAAATCTTTTCAATAAGACGAAATGAAACGATCGGTATTTACATTCAATAATATAATTTCACATATACTAATAAACACGTACAAATCAATGTATTAGTTGTAAGTTCACAAGTTTTTCTGTTCAAAATCTTTTCTGTTAATCAAAATGAAACGATCGGTATTTACATTTAATAATATAATTTCACATATTCCAGTAAGCACGTATAAATCAACGCAGAAGTTATAACTTCACAAGTTTTTCTGTTAATATTTCACTGGAATCAGGCTTCATATCGTTTATTTATTCTACCGCGTATTTTCTGGGTAATTCTACAAATTCACCGATGAACTAAACTTGCACAAAACTGAATTCAATAAAAAAAACAACCTTGCGTATGCTTTCAGTAATATCATAGTTATAGATGTCAATTTAAATCAGAGGTTATAATTATGTTTCCTGTTTATCTGTCATTTCGTAAATATCAAAATGGACCGTTTGAGTTCACGCATGCGCAGAACACGCAAAGCGGCTAATTCTATCTCTCTTAGTTGGGACGAAAAATTACACATTATCAAGATACAACACACGCAATATAGTAGTATTATATATATGGATTAACCCTTGTGTCTATGATCGAGGTACCCGGGTATTTTTCGTTAGATTTTTTCAGATTTTATCTAAAGATCTTCTTTTGAGGATGCACGTTTATGCCATCGACAGCCACATCAAAATAATGCGAAATAATACAAATACTTACGTTACGAGGAAGATATAAACGATGTTTTGAATGTGACATTTTAAAGTGATCTAAGGTATGTTCCGTCTGACGAACCAAATCTCATTACTCAATCAGATCTGAATAATTTGATATGGGATTTGGGTTTAAGCAAAGAAAAATCGCAAATTTTGGAATCTCGATTAAAAAAATGGAATCTTTTACATTCCACTACAAAAATCTCTGTATATACGAAAAATTCAGGTCATTTTACAAAATTGCAGCAATTTCCGTTACTGTACTGATATTAATCAACTTTTGTATGATATTAGTATTGAATATTACCCTGCAGAATGGCGAAAGGTTATTAGGAAAGCTCAAAAATGTCTCTAGGAAAATGGTTGTTCCATTAAAAAAAGATGTTTTTGTGAATATCTCGGATACTCGTACTGCTTTTTACCATACTGGTTTTCCTAAAAAAACATAACCTAAAAATTACCATTCGGTTTCTTGCCGCTTGTCTTGGCATTTCCCATAAATTGCTCAGGAGTTGAAAAGGGAGCCAAAGAATTCTGAGATCGTCTCAGTCTCTCCCCATGTTTCACCTGCCTTACTGTTCGTCCAGATGACATTGTAGGACGACATCCTTTACTCTTCCCCAAACACTTAATGTTAAAAAATCACTAGTTATTAAGACACTAACAATAACACTCTTTCCCTCGATAAATTTCGCGAAGCTCGTCGTATAAAACCATCGATGGCTTACGTAACGCAAAATGTTCGCATCATTAACAAAGAATAAACGCACTAATTTGTTATTTAAACTTTAACCAAAACAATGTTTAACTCCACATATCATCAGTGTAATTAGAGGATATCATGGGAAAGAATTAATTCAATCCTGCACTATTTGTATTCGGAACGAATTTGAACATTTCCCAAAGTAAATAACCGCTTAGAGGTGACGCTATGGAACAACCATAGAAGCAAAAGGTCGGAATGAAATAAGTGAGTAATAAAAAAAATATTGGAGAAACGAAATCAAAGGTATCACGATTACTGAGGAATTTTAAACTGCAAAGATTCGAGTTTGTATTGTTTCAAAAGTGGTGGAGAAATCTGATGTGCTTCCAGGTGTTACATATACGAGTGGGGAGTCATTGCCAGTCGACGCAGCGGTCCGAACACGTAAATATAAGAATATTTACATAGAAAGGCGGGAAGTGTGTCGTTACTTGTGTGCGAAACCCGAGTTTCATTGTTACGGTTCTTTGCTGCTATAATTTTCGACTATGTAGTTGCTTTACGTGTGCTGTACTTTTATCTTCAGACATGCAAGGAATATACAGAGTGAATCAGCCAGCGTGTTGCCTCGTTCATTCTATGTATTGTACAAAATACTCAAAAATGGTTGACAGAAAAATTGACATAGCTGACAAACCAAACAAAACCGAATAAATAAACCCTCATGGCAATATGTCTCAAGGTATTTCGCCAATTGAAGAGCAGACGCACTAAAGGCACTAAAAGCCAGATTAATAAAGTTGAGATAGTTAATAAAACAATGTCTACAAGGTGTGACTTATTTTAAAGTTCAGAAACAATTAGAACAAAATGTTGCAACTGAAACAATATTAATTTTAATAGATTGTTTAACCAAAACTGAATGCCGCATAATTTAAAAATTATAATTAATAAGTACCAACTAGAGGTAGGTTGAACTGCTACTTGGCCCTAAGTTTTTTCTCATTTAGATTAAGAAGTTCTCTGTAGAAAGTCTTATATATTTTCCCATTAAGGAATCATGGACGTTAAAGCCTTTTTCCTTGTTTATGGATATCTTGTTTTCAGGTGGCAACAGTTTTATTTCGGCAGATTTCATATCCCTAATGGTTTTTCCTTGTTCTAAAATTCACAGACTTCTTCATGCCTCGATTTAAGAGGAAATTTCTTTTACAGAAGAGTTGGATTTTTATAGTCAACCATCATTAAACTTATCGGCAGCTTCTTTTATATCCCAAAAACCACTAACTGACATGTCAAGAACATCAAAAGGAGGATCATATATTGCGAAGGTTGTTATCTTGTGCATCATTTGGAACCATTGCCTTCATCATGCATTTTCTGTTTTCGACAAGAGGGAATTCTCTATTACAAAATGTGAAACTATCTTCACTTACAAGGAAATTATACTCTATTGTATTGGATCTCCATAAACAACACGGAACATCAAAACAAATATTACCATCCTGATCTTGTTTTGCCCTGCACAGCTGTCGCTCCAAGGTACCAAATGCTTTTTTTTGTGAAACACTTGAATTTAAAACTTGAATCGAAGTAGATGCCACCTCATTACCTCCACATCCACTAACTCCTTCGTGCCACATGCATATAAAAACAAACACAGTATCTATCAGATAAATATATCATCAGATTATAGCACTATGATTACGACAGATAAAACATGTCTGAATGTGTTGGAGTTGGCACAAACAGGACTTGTTTTAAGTCGACGGATATACAACAATTTTCATTTTTCATTTCTCATTTATTCTATAGATTTTGAAGTTCCAATTGCCTTTTTGCTTTGGTGCCAGCACTATTCTTTTGTTGTGACTCTCATTTCAACCTACCACATGTGTTGCATGTGTGAACCCTAGGTTAATGGCAGTTTAGATTTGGGAAATCATTTTTGAAGATTCTCCTATAGAACTTGGAACTTACAGGAGAACTTTTGTTTTTATCCAAAATGCATTATTTAATCAGTATTAAATCAGAACACAGAAAGTCCTAAGATTTGACGCGGGAGTAGTGTGAACCATCTGTATAGGAATCGAGTTTATGCCGATGGATCTTTGAATTTCTTTGGTTCATAATTACAACCAAAAACGTTCATGAACGTCTTTCCACAAACTTGATTGTTTGACCGATTTTAAATTTACACACCACCAGTAAAAGATCCAAGTTCGACTTTCGTCCGAGAATAATATTTCCATATCAAACAATAGCAAGGAAATATCAGAATCAAGTAGGAATAGAATGTTCACTTCCCTCACAAGCGTAATATTTTTTTTGCGTATGTTCGTGTATTACAATTCACCTAATCATTCTCTTTACCTCTTACCTCCTCAACCGGCAACAAGAACAATGCTTGATTACCCATCTTACTTACTTATACATGCGTGCATCATGCATGTCCGTGTATACAGAGTGGCTCAACTAAGCTTATTTCCATTATATCGTTAGGAACAATTCAAAAAAAAAATGTAATACAAAACTACAACTAATTTCTATTTCGTAATATTTATATCAAAATAACACACTTCAAATAACGGTCCACTTATTTTATTTGTGCTATATTGCGACATAATTTCGATGATCTCATAATATTTTCGAAACAAAAACAAAAAATGGTATGAGAATACAGAAACATATATCGTAAAACAGTACAAATAAAAATTAGCGAAACGTTATTTTAAGTGTGTTGTTTTTATTTAAATATTATACCATATATTATTAAAATTAGTTAGTTATTATACAACATGTTTCACCAAGAACCAATTAACAAAATATAATGCGAAGGTCGTGATAATAAACTACATTTTTCAATATTAATTTTAGAGATGATTAGTAGAAGATATGTATAGAAAGTTTATGCCCTCAAATATACATACAGAAAAATGAATGTAACATATACAGGTATCATACAATCCACAATGAGCATTTACACTAATTTTCTAGCAATTTCTTAGAATATTACTGGATATTTTCAGATATTTTGCAAAAAGTATATAGTGGATATCACTAACATAGGAAAAATGATCAGAGAAAACCACAGACAATACCTGCAATCTCAATCGATAATAATAAATAATGGTGAAAGTTTCAATAAATTCTTGAGAAAATCCTTTGAAAACTTATAAATAGATTATTGAATAGGGGTACATTGAAACATTACTTTCAACACTCGAGGAGATTATTGAATCGTTTCAGATATTTTGTGAAAAATCTTTAGACGATACCACAACATGGTAAAAATGGTAAGAGAATGTCACAAAACATACCTTCAATATCAGTCGGTAATAATAAATCATGGGTACACTGAAATGGATTAGTTTCAATAGGTACTGAATTCTTGAAGAAACTGCTTTGGAAACTTCTAAACATATTATTGGATTTTGTCAGATATGATGTAAAAAGTACTTGGAGGGCGCCACAGGTAATAATAATAATTATACTAATAGTACTTTATACACTACCTTGAAGCATTTCACCCGCAATGTATTAGGCTCCATTCTGTACGTAATTTATGCTAATGATATTCAACCAGATGACATTGTCATATACTTGGATGATATTTCACTTCTAGTCTCTAGTAAATACTCTAAAAACATAAGTCTATATGCATTTAATAGTTTAAGTACACAATAGTATATTAAGTGGTGGCATATAATAGTAAATCTGGTTTCATTGAACTTAAGCCGGGTTTACGCAGGTGCGATAATCCTCATCATCATCAAGCTGGAGCGACTTGACTAATATCTACAAGCAGTCGTGAAGATGCCCCTTGCCACAGTGGATGAATGGTCGTAAACGATTGCGTGAGGATTTTTTTATAAGTTAATTAAATTTTACTTCCCGATAACGCGTCGAATTATGCAATAAAATGAGGAAGAACGTTCTAATAGGTATTTATTAGATATTTAATTTATGCGTTAAGTACTTTTTCTTGCAGCGTTTCATTTATTCGAGCGATATATCGTGTGGATTATTATCGTTTGACATGATTGAAGTACCGGAATGAGATGTGGGAAAATTCTTTTAAAAGTATTTTGCCCCATATTGTTCGTATCGACATGATGGATTAAAGGAAATCCTTTCTAATATTTCACAAATACAAGTGAAAGCATGGGACGGACAGCTCCCCATTTTCTCCAATCTGTGTGAAATATCGATGAAAATATTTCTTACTTCCTTTGAAGAAAGAACGTATGATTTATGAATTCAGATGTCTATTATGCACAGGAAAGCGTTATTATATACAGTGTGAGCAAAGAGCAAAAAACATCCATGATGGAGACTAAATTTAAATTAATTTATTCATTTCTATAATATAATAAAATGTTTGTATTTTCTTCTGTTTCTTAGCCGTATATTTGTATTAAATATTCAAAGAAATCACTTTGTAATTTCTTTTTATAATTTTCGTGGTGTAGCGGCCTCAAAATTAAAATTACTAACTCTAATCTAATTAAAACAAAAATTTGACATTTCGACTTTATTTAGTCTTTATCAAAATTATAAAAAGTGTAAAAAACGGAATACATACAATGTTGTCCAAACGCAACTGTAAAACAAAAACAAAACAAATAACTATAGATCATTCTTGAAACAGATTATTTATTATAATTTAGCTTTAATATTTTTTTTTTATATTTTGTGAAAACTTACCATGTTGTTTGAACTTTTTTATGAAGGAAATAACTTAACCATTGAATTACAATTTTTAAAAAAAATAAAGGAAATCTGTAAACAGATAATAATAATTTTAATTCTTACATATAATGAAAATAGTGGTCTTACCAAAGTCATTTCTAAGGAAGTATCTTTTTAAAGAGGTATTTAAATCGATATTTTTTTCTACACTTTATCGTAATTTCTTATATTATTAGTGGAAACCAAATATTTTTTATTTATTTTCATAATTGAAATAATTTTAAATCTTTTATAGGTTTTAAATTTCCATGTTGGCTTGGTGCTAGTTTTATGTATTTAATGTCACTTTACGTGTATGTCTATTTTTGTATATAAAGTTTTAAGTATTTTTTAGTTTGTTTTTTTGTGAATATAAAAGTTGTTATTTTCAAATATACAGGAAAGATATTCACTGCAAGTACAATATATTTCAAAAGTTAGTGATTATTGTATAAGCGGGTAATAAAATTTTGAAAGACCATCGATCTCACTTCTATTATTAACTGCATTGTTATGTTGTACTATGTGAATCATCTCGAGAAAATCCTTGCCTTTGTATACCCTTGATTTGTTAAAATTTTAGTATTTGTGAAATTGAAACTATGGTTTAAGTTTAATCCTTTCTTCTAGTAACTGTTTAGTTTGACCAATATAAATTTTGTCACATGTTTCACATGGGATGCTATACCGTAGTCGTCAAATTTTAATTTCGGTGTATACTTCTATATCATGCAGAAGATGACCTTATAATATGCAGCGATGCCTGCTTGCTAACAGTGGTGGGAGAGCAACGCAGTGTCGGGTGACCCTCACGCTTTACATTTCATAGGAAACGTTTGTCGAGTGTACTGTCTTGGCAGCCTCGCTTATATTCTTTAGCTTATTTCGTCGCGCTCTTTTCCTCTTTCTACTTTCGTATCAGAAATTAAAATATGTCGACTACGGTATATTACGTGTGACTGTTTAAGGGGTAGAGTAGGATCTTTAAGTTTAGTATACAAAAATTTAAGGCTACTATTATTTAGGTGACCTACTTTGAAATTGTATGGTTTTATTATTTGGCTGAGTTTTTCTGATAAGTTTTTGACGTATGGTACAGGAATGTAGGTAGGTTCGAGAATTTGTTTATTTGTATTTTTAGTTATTCTTGTCTCTTTATTGTAAAATTTATGTAAAGTTTGTTTGATGATTTTTTCTATGAAGTTATCTGGGTAATTATTATTGTTTAATATATTCTTAATTCTGTTTATCACAACTGGTCGATATTTTGGGCTGGTAAGGTAAATGGCTCTGTCGGCTAAGATTTTAACTACGTTCCTCTTTTGTGATAGAGGTTGTGCAGAATTGTAGTTTAAATATCTTCCAGATGCGATGGGTTTCATGTACCATATAGTTTGAATATTGTTATTCTGCTTTATTAATGTCATATCTAAGAAATTTATGGAATTATTTTTTTCTATTTCGATAGTGAAACATAATTGTTTATGGAAAAGATTAAATTGATTTCGAAAATACCGTATCTTTTTTTCTGAAACCAAAGCTATGCAGTCGTCAAATTATTTCAATTATGAAAAGAAATAAAAAATATTTGATTTCCAGTAATAATATAAGAAATTACGATAAAATGTAGAAAAAAATATCGATTTAAATACCTCTTTAAAAAGATACTTCCTTAGAAATGACTTTGGTAAGTCCACTATTTTCATTATATGAAAGAATTAAAATTATTAATACAGTATAATTTTTATCCGTTTACAGAATTTTAATTCAATGGTTAAGTTATTTCATTCATAAAGAAGTTCAAACAACATGGTAAGTTTTCACAAAATATAAAAAAAAAAAATATTAAAACTACATTATAATAAATAATCTGTTTCAAGAATGATCTATCGTTATTTGTTTTGTTGTTGTTTTACAGTTGTGTTTGGACAACATGTATGTATTCCGTTTTTTACACTTTTTATAATTTTGATAAAGACTAAATAAAGTCGAAACGTCAAATTTTTGTTTTAATTAGATTAGAGTCAGTAATTTTAATTTTGAAGCCGCTATACCACGAAAATTATAAAAAGAAATTACAAAGTGATTTCTTTGAATATTTAATAAAATGTTTGTAAATATCAGTATAGCAGATACAAAAATGTTTATGCAAATGAGATTGAAATTGAGGATAATGTCGAAAAGTATGTAAAAATTATCAGAAATTCTAAGTATAATTATTACAAACAATAAGAAAATTTTAAAGTCTTTGAAATCAAATAAATTAGAATAATAATAATAAAATTAATAGTTAATTTTCAAAAGAGAAATAGGTTAACTGCAATGAAACTGAATTACACAGTATTATACAAAATACACTATAAATTTAAAAAAAAAAAAGAAATAAGAGAGAAAAAATACAACTATCGATATTACTTTTTTTAAGGGTGCGTTTCAATATTGGCAAATCCATTTCGGTTCGGAACTAAGATTTTCCTGTATCTTAAATACTACTAGTAATAATAGGATGTCGCCACGGTATGCATTCTAAAATTAAATGGCAATTACCTCCAAACATTTCAAGGTCATTTTACCTGTTAAATTTCTACCTCTACATACGATTTGTAAATTTGGTCTGTGCGACTTTCTTTGCAATTTTATTTTATGCGTATGAATCAAATCGACACTTGTCAACTTTCATGCAGAATTAGGGAGAAAGACGCGCGAACTTTAAGCATTCATTTGAATTTATTTGTAAATTGAAAAACTTAATACATATATATATAATATAGTTTGACATATCCTCAATAAAATGTTGATTGCATTATTAAATACATAATTTAAATTAAATTACTTTTTATACATTTACAGTCAGTTACATTTATTTTATTTATAGATTTAGTTATTTTTTAACAAATTCTTAAACGCTGAAGGTACGTGATACTCATCCATTCGACTTTCTTATTTTATACAAAATTAAACAATAAATAAACAGCATTGTATTTGCGTGGTGCCAAATAAAACATTTTCTTTTACTTGATACATTTGTAATTATTACAGGCTACTGCATCTGTGCGGTATCATATCTTTGTTGATCATATAGAATAATAATATGCAAAACAGAAATATAGTCATCTTCACGTACTATCATTAGTTCAACATTCTATTAAATATGTCTTACCCGATAAAAATACGGGTAAAGTTAGTATTTGCAAATCCTAAATGTCAATTTGCCCGTTCGTTTGATTTATATAGCCTGAATTTTCAGTCTTTTTTTTTAGTTCATATTTTAACTTTTCAATTCAAATATCGCGCCGAAACGCTACTATTTTTAACAGATTGTATTGGTTCCTGGGTAAGCAAATTTAACAAGGAGATATAAGTATATGGGATATCTGTTATATTTTATAACATAACCAAGCCGTAACCTATGAACATTCTCTTGCATTTTTGTTTTGATTTATTATATTTTAGTGTGTTATTAAACACTATCTGTAAGTGTAAGTACGTCACGAACATTAGATAAGGCGCTTCCAACCACACCGTGAAATTCACCACCCAAACAGCGTCAAGTATTAGCACAATAAAAACGATAAAAACAGTTTTAAATATGTACAAAATTTTAACTCAAAAACAACAACCAAAATTGAATAGCCTAACAGCATTTTTCGAATTTCGCCAGTGTTTTATGTTTGCACTGGGCGCAATTGAATAACATATAGAGGTGTACTCGTTATATTTCACTACAAAATTAGTTAATAGAAATGTAATTTTGTCATTACATGTTTCTACATCTATTTTTTGACCAATCTTTTGTTGAGTGTGTCTAGTAATTTCGCAATAAAAGTGAATTAGCCTACCTGTATTCTACTCGATTGTCTTCCTAGCCAACTTAAAACAACCGCGAAATTCGAAAAATGTTGCTAGGGGCATTGTGCTATGGAAACAGCAATTGTAGTAAAATATTCAAAACATTAAGTAAGGTAAAGGTATTACTTTAATATTAATATATTATAAATAATGAGGCTATTATAAGATTATTGTTATTATTAAAAACTAAAAACCCGGCGAACTGACCGCCGGCATTTCAAAGTTTTGAAAATTGTTATCAAATAAAATGTACCTATATTTACATTTTAAGTAATTAGCAACAACCTTAAAAAAATTTTGAAAAAAAATATAGAAGGTTCTTGCTAACAATTTCTTCTCCACTTCGCAAATATAAAACGGCTACTAGGCTTTTATCGGCGTAAAAAAATCCGTAGGCATCTTTCAATTAAAGGTAACAGAAAACTCCATGTTTTAAAATGATATAATTTGATTAAATTGACAAATTAAACTATGTAGTTACTTTTTATGATTTGTGGTGCCAACCTGTGATGCCAACTGCTCATTGTCTATTACGTACTTTCAAATAACTCGTAACATACTAAATTTTATAATTAGTAACCGCAAAATTTGCTGTTAATTATAATTTTAAATTATAATAAATAATAAAAGTATCGTATAACACACAACTAACCTCTAAATAATTGCAAGATAATAGCGCCATCTATACCATATGTGCTACACTATAAGGCAACATAAATGTAACAGATATCTGTAATGTATGTAAAGACCCTCCAAAAATGTAAACAAATTTCATTTCATGTATCACTTAAAAAATTACACATATATCTAGCTACTGTTACTATTTTTACCTTCCAAATATAAATACCGAGTGTACTTGCTATATTACATATAAATTTACGGTGTAATTTTTAAATGTAGCCATTTTTTCTAGTACTTGCAAAACCACTAACTTCCCATTTTATTTACGGCTTATATATTAACTTAATTTAAAAAAAAATACGACCGTTCACTTCGTTTAACCTTTATCTTCATGCTTAATGCATAAAATGTACATGCTTTGATTTCTTACGCCCGAAAAAATGGAAATAAAAATGGTATTTTTTGGGTACATTTCTCTCCCGCCAAAACCTTATCAAACGCTGCCTTAAACACAGGACGCATATCAACTGTGTAAGCAGTTGTTCTTCCAATATACCCGGACAAACTTCTGATAATATTTAAAAAAATAACTACACTGCTTATTCACAGGTGGCACCAAGTATATTTAAATAAAAATAAATACCGAATATTATTACAGTTCGTTCCATTCAAGTATTGCAAATTACTAAGTAATAATTAAATAATAATATCAGATTAATATGTGAGAAAACAATCCCATATTTACAAAGAAATAAGAATTGTATTACAAATAAAGTAAATCCGTCAACCTATTATACACACTATATACAGCATGTACCAAAATAAAATAAAAACTGGAAATTCCTATAAAAATGATCCGTTCAGAAGCGATTCTAATGCAACTAAAAGGTATTAAAAATATACATATATACAGGCAGATCTTTTAAATCGTAACACGGTAGGCGATCTATTATATACTGTATGAGCAGCAGCACAATTAATTGTGTTAGAAATATCCAAATTATATTTCACTATTACTGAATTGTCCAATAAATGGTTCGAAATTAGAGATATATAATAAATTGTGGCTAAATCTTAGTAAGGTCGATATGTCAGTGAGGCGGGGCACGGTCAATGCTATTTGATGTCACTATAGTATTTACTGTAGGGATAATTTGGTCTTATTTGCTCTAAGTATAACTCATGTATTGTCCGAATATAAATAATAATAATAATATACTCTATTGCTGTATAATAACTAGGGAGCGGAATCGAGCGAGTCATGACTCATCGCCCATGGGCGCGCTATTGAAATGTTGTATTTTTAAAGAGGTTTTAATTTTATTTATATAATTGAATAACAAGTGGCTGGTGATTATAAAATACAAAATACCCTACTATTTGTTCATTTTCTCTTCTGTAAGACTTGTTCTCTTTGAATTAAGTACATCCTTGTAGATAGAAAACGTCTTTTCTACACCGCAACTGGTTATATTTACGTAATGGAAATATTCTTTTATATCAGCGTATTTAGCATACACAATTGCCGCAATGATATTAATTAAACCTGGATTTCTATTAAAAACTGCGTCTAAGTCACTTGGAATTATTAATAGCCACATCTAATGTGGTTAATCCATTTTTACTTTCTTATACGTAGGAAGTAATGTGAAATTTTCGACTTCGAGATTTTTGCAGATGTCCACGTTTTGAAGTCCCCTAATACCGAAAAAGATGTTTTTAAAAAATGTCTGTGTGTCTTTATGTGACCACGATAACCGCTGTAGATATCAATTCCAAATTTTGTATTTACGTGTCTAATCTCCCTGTTGAGATTTGAGTAGTTTTTCAGTAAAATCGGTAAACCGGAAGTAGCAGTTTACTTCAGTGAAAAAATTAAATTTTGCCAATATTTCGTCAACTACTAAATTTAAACAAATTTATAAAGAATTCATATGTACTTGAAATTAAAATTGAGAACAATTTTATTTAAAAAGTTTTT
The DNA here is from genome assembly GCA_963170755.1 of Amphimallon solstitiale. Classification (NCBI taxonomy): domain Eukaryota; kingdom Metazoa; phylum Arthropoda; class Insecta; order Coleoptera; family Scarabaeidae; genus Amphimallon; species Amphimallon solstitiale. Next base: position 93,252,216 of record OY720678.1, read on the forward strand.
CGAAGCTGCTACCGGAAGTAGGTCTTTTACTCCTATCGAAAATCAGTTTCTTGCGAATATTTCGCATGTCATGCTTTTTAGACAGGTATGTTACGGGTATAAAAGTATTTAAAACGTAATTTTCAATATCTTTTGCATAAAAACAATTTCAAAATTCAGACCGGAATTACCACTTTTACTCTTATCGAATAGCGATTTTTTGCGAATATGTCGTAAATTATGCATTCTATATGTATTTATCAAGAATACAAAAGTATTTAGTGCTTGATTTGCAATATTTTTTGAATATATGAAATTTCAAAATTCGGACCGGAAGTAACACTTTTACTCTTAGGGAGTAGTCCTTTTTTCGAATATCTTGCTAAGTATGCATTCTATAGCGATTTATTAAGAGAACAGAAGTACTTAGAATAGGATTTTGAATAATTTTTGTGTAAAAAAATATAGTATAGTTTGAAACGCTCATACGTATAAGAAAGTCGTGTGGTGGCCGCACCTCATTTTTTAATTTGAGATTCGATTTTCAAAATATGTCATTAGTTTAGGCAAATTTCCAAAGTGTTCCTGAAGGAATAACAACTGATTTTTTAAATTTGGGATTTGTGTTAGTTCCTTGAACTCAGAAATACTTCGAGCATCCTCATTTAAACATGTAACGAAATTTTGTAAACTATCGAAATTCTCTGCATGAAAACTATTTCTGTGTATGTTTTAGCAAAGCTAAGTGACGATATTTTACAGACTTTGCAATAAATTTCGGAATCACTGACAATTAATTTTTATCTCAGAAAAAGTAACATAAACAACGTTCTAGATCTAAATAAATGATAACTAAAAATGTGCGCGTATGTTATTGAAACATACATATTATATTGCGAAATATAAGGTAAATATAATAAATTTTAAATACTCGTCACCCTTGTACCTGCGCCGATGAAGAAAGGATTTTATTCATAAAATTCCTTATTTTATGGCAGTTTTTTCTCAGATTCTCGGGCGTAAACAGATGTTGCAGTTCGCCCTATGAATTAGTGCTATTCAGATATAATTTATATAATAATATAATTAACACGCAGTTGTTTACATTATTTCTTTTCACGGTTGTGGCTCCGTGGTAGTTTAGCTCGCTCGATTCCGCTCCCTAATAATAACAAGGAAAAAACAAAGCAAACGTTAAAGTAAACAATAATGTAATGGTTACTTCAGAAAGTCTTTCATAAAATACGGTTACATTTCACATAATAACATAAATGTTTTATGTTTAAATACTGTTAGAGTATTAATATCTCTAATGTTCTTCGGCAATTTGTTAAAAAATTTAATCCTGCATACCTCAAACCAGTCTCATTAAGAGTAAGTATGGGTATTGAATAGTAGTAGCGACCTCCATGCCCGGAGGCATTATTATCAAACAGTGGTCTGTTTTTAAAGAAGAAGATAAATAGCAAAGTCTGTAAAAAGATTATTATTTTTGAACATTTGGTTTATCATGGTTTACGTGCAAGTTGTTTTTAATGCACCACTCTTCAATTTCTCTCATGGAAGAAATGGCTGTTTGACAGCCTTTTTTTGTAAATATTGACAAGTTTTAAATAATCTGGAAAACAGCTTGAACAGTTCTTTAACAGAAGTGCTTTTCTAAAATGTTATCTTTAAAAGCACATACTTTTTCGTGTGGCGTGGTATACTGACTTTTAAATATAACACTTTAAAATTTAAACTCTAATGAAATTTTATTGTAATACAGAGGGGCGGCATTGTCATTTATTTCGTTTTGTTGTCTATTCGTTAAAGTTCGTTCTAATGTAGTCATACGGTAGCCTTCCCGTGGGAGAATGTTTAATGTATGCGATCAAAGGAATTACGCTTGGCTGGTAGGAGCAACATAACGTACAATAAAGTTCATGGTTAGCATACAACGGACATGTAATTTTATTTAAATTAGTTATTATTCTGATAGGTCAAAATGAGAACATTCTTAAGTTAAAATTAAAAGTTATGATGGGTTTTGCAGACGCTTCCAAATGCCGAAGAAATAAATAATCATTATATATGATTTTACAGAGACTTTATCGAATTTTGTAATTAAATTATATGTTTGCAAAGACAATGATTGCAACGAGAAAGATAGAAATAACTTTATTTGTAGAGGGCTGTTTTTGTTTGTAAAAAAGTGCCATTCGATAAGAGTATACTTCTAATTCGAATTTTGGAGTTGCTTTTATACAAAAACTATACCAGAGATACTTTTGTATTCGTGAGAAATCTATATAGAATGCATAATTCACGAATTATTTGCAAAAAAGTGATATTCGATAAGAGTAAAAGTCTTACTTCTGGTACGAATTCATACAAAAAGGTTTCAAAATCAGTCTTTAGAAACTTTAGAATGCATGACTTGTGAATTATTTACATAAGACTGATTTTTTATAATAATAATTGTCAATAATATTATAAAGAGAAAATATTTTTTTCTTTGCCAAGGAATTAAAATTAAAATTAAAATTTACAGAGCTTGAGTAGATAATAATTTTGTAATATGAATAATACGTTAGTAAGCAAACAAACAAAACACAGATACTGAAGATAGGAAAATTTCAGTTTTTACAGAACAGGCACTACATATTAAATAAGATCTCTCAGGTATTCTTCTAAGTCAATCTAAGGTTTAGAATTATTTTTCTTTAGTGCGTTTTTGATTTCTCTCACGCTTTTTTTCGTTTAAATCCTTGAGGTAGATGTTAGTAGAGATATATGCCATAATAGTGACCGTTGCTTAGTGTTGTTAGGATGTTCTTTTCCATTTTTTCTTGACTGGAGTAGGTGATTGTGGCATGTGTTATAGGTCGGCAAGAAAGAAAAGACTTTCGCAAGCCAAGTGAAGGCATCCATGTCCAACCTTGCCCAGTCCGATGGAAAACGATTGTATAATTTGCCCCCCATTAACCGATATTTTGAAGCATTGATGTTAAGCGATGATGCAAAACACCAAATTCGTCCCTGTGTCAAGTTTCATAGAAGTGGTGGTCGCCATTGACAGGAAATTGGTGTCGATGTGTGTGAAAGTATTTCAACACTTGCAGGATATAAACAGACACCGTGATAAATATACTCCTTTCCTAAAATTTTCCCCTAGAAGACTGCAGAGATATCTTATATCTCACTTATGAAACAGGAAGGTTCTAGTTGCACCCATTATCATTCCTAGAAAAGGATGTCATAGGCAAAATGGGAATGAGAGGCTGCATGGTAAGTTAATTTGGCTGCATGGTGAGTTGCAATGGATTTTATTCGTTTTATCGCAAAATTGGCCGATGTTAGTCTTTTCATAACTGGTCGATGCGTGTCCATTTTAGGCAATCATCCAGTGTAAATCCAAGGAATTTTGCTGTATGGGTTCACTGTTTGGTTTAGTTCTGAAGACAAGCTCCTGCGCTTTTTCTGAGTTTAAGTTTGTTCGTAGTGAACCATTCCTTTGATGTTCTTATTGCCCATATTGATATTTGTTGCTCTTTAATTCATTCAAAGGATGTCATAGGCAAAATGGGAATGAAAGGCTGCATGGTAAGTTAATTTGGCTGCATGGTGAGTTGCAATGGATTTTATTCGTTTTATCGCAATAATGCCCGATGTTAGTCTTTTCATAATTGGTCGATGTATGTGTCCATTTTAGGCAATCATCCAGTGTAAATCTAAGGAATTTTGCTGTATGGATTCACTATTTGGTTTAGTTCTGAAGACAAGCTCCTGCGTCTTTTCTGAGTTTAAGTTTGTTCGTCGTGAACCATTCCTTTGATGTTCTTATTGCCCATATTGATATTTGTTGCTCTTTAATTCATTCCTTTCCAATTGTTGAAATGGAAGTGTCATCTGCTTAAAGGCATACTTCAGCACTAAGACTCTCATGATTCAATAATGGTGCCAGGATTGAGCCTTGAAGAAGTACGCAGTTTCCTGGATGCAATTCCAACCTATCACCCTTCTATTCCGGTAACTAAACTTTTTGTTAACTATGATTTGAAGGTCCATTGGCTTCGCCGAATCCCGTAACGTTCTACTTTCTGCAGAAATAATTCATGATCCACCAAATCAAAAGATTTACTTAAGTCCAGCACATTCATTTGTACTAACTGTCTCTGGTCAAATGAGGCATGTATATAATTGATAACGTCAATTACACCGCGAAAGTCATCTTGCTTTGGATACAGTAGACCACACGACACAAAGAAGTGAGATAGTCAAGTAGCTATTACCTACACCTTTGATAAGATCGGCATTATGCTGATTGGTCTACAGTTGTATATATTTGCGTTAACATTTTTTACATATTGGTATACCTTAGCCACTTTCAGGGGTTGAAGATATACGCCATCATTCATTGCCCTATTTATACAATCGGAAGATAGAAACATTTATCAAAAACCACTTTTTGGTATGGGGGTACTTTAAAACGTGGATATATGCAAAAATCTCGAGGTCGTAATTTTAATTCATCACAGTACGTCCTTATACTGCCCATAAGAAAGTAAAAACGAAATATTGTGACAATACTCCTTGTTTATAAGAGTATTATTACATTCAGGTAACATTCAACTTTAATATTCACATTTACTCATTAGGATATAAATGCCTCCCGCTGGAACTACCAAAATATTGTACTAATGTAAGAAGAATACTAGAATACCTATCTCTATACTTATATAGTCATTCAGATTTACTTTTATTTTACTTTAGAAGTTCATAATTTTTAAATAATCTTATGACTATTCCTTGTATATTCTTCCTATTTTTATAATAGTTACTAAAAAAAAAAACAATTATACGATTGCAAATTATATCCTAATCTGTTTAAATTATATTCTTCTATATTATTTTGCCCAAAACTAACTCAGTTATTATTATTAACAATATTTTTTTTTAATTAAATAAATACTCTATTTGTGCTAAATGGGTTGCTGACTTCCAGTTACTCGTATAGATCATGCAGATTCCTATATCTTAATTGTTCAGTATCAAATGTAAGCTTATACGATCGCGTCTTTACCGATCTTTAAAATAATAAATTATGTCGATAAAATAATAATGCACAGATGTTGAATTGTTCAAGAACCTATTCTATCTGAATAAATCAATTTTTAGCAATACTATGACAAGGTATGTATTTCAATAAACTATTAATACTGTTTACATTTACTGACATTTATTTTATCCTTTTTAGGTTATTGTCACCAGCGTCACTGTTTATTTTTCTACTCAACTCAAGAACTTTACTAATATGCCAAATAAAAGAAAAATATCAGTTACAGATTTGTTTAATTCGTTCGAAAAATATAAATATGACTACGGAAATTCTTAAAATCTACCAAACGAACACCTATGAAAATGTACACAGCACGTTTAACCAACAATATGAGATATATCCAGTACCAAATTATCTATTGTCAATAATAGATACAAATGCAATAAAGTAAGTAATAAATTTTACTATTAATTATTATAATGTATGAAACCTGTTTGTAACCGCATTCTCAAAAATTTATAAAGTATTTAAAAGCAGAAATTTTATATTTCAAGAAATGATAAATGTTATTTTACTTTGTAATATTTTATGAGCAACTTATTTTTTTAAAAATCATTAAATTGAAATCATAATTTTATATAGTCAAGTAGAGATTCAAATTTACTGTTATGGATAATCATATACAGTAATTCATACAATTATATAAAAGTTTTAATTTCTAACCAGAAATTATGTAAAAGAAATAATTTGAATTCAGAAATTACTTCAAATAATTATACAACCTGATGCAAAAATATAATTGGTTTTCTTTCTTAGTCTTCAATATAATTTCCTTTTTAGCATTCCATCTTCATATTCTGGCGATGATGATGGTATTTCTATTTCCTGTTTATATATAACTGACTGGAATACTCGGAACTTGGACTGTAATACTGATGTATCCTGGATTGAAACTCTTCTCTGCTGGAATACCTGGAATAAAACCACTATCCTGTTGCACCTCAGCTTTTCTTTCTCCTGGAATGCTTGAACCTAGGACTGCTTGTAATTAATATGTCTCGGAATAATTTCACTCCTGTGTTGGAAAACTTGGATTCCAAATGCAATCGCACGAACTCGAAAACTTCTTAGCCTGAACTGGAACAATGGGTCTAATGCAGGAATTCAAACAACTTTCCTATAGAAATGCTTCTCTGTCGGTTTTGGACTATTCTTCGTGGATGAACAACAATTAGGTAAGTTTTTATGTATCTCTCTTCTTTTATTTAGTTTTTTTGTGATTATTATCCTTTCTTCTTACTTCTTTTTAATTTATACCATAAATTATCATTTGAAAAATTCGTAGGAATTTATTATTATTCCTAAAAAAAATATCACTTTCTTCTCTGCTTAACTTTAATCACTTCTATTTCACTTTGAAGCTAAAATTGAGAACAATACCCGGTATTTATCGAGGAAAAACTTTATCCACTCGATAAACACATCTACTCTCTTCTCAAAATTTTAGAATTGTTATTTTTTTTATTCCACATTTCCTTGACGATCAGTAATTAATTCTCTTTATCCAATTACATTTCTCCACACATTATATTAATCCAACAAAGATTCTAAATTATATTTGAATGCTTTAAAATACTTATTAAAACTCTAATATTTTTCTATTTTAAATCTCAACTTAATATTTGAATTCATTTGCTATGCTTCTACATATTAATACCAATTTCTATTACTTTATTATTTTTAAATGTCAAAATCTGACAGTTCCAAAATTTGAATTTAGGCGCGCTAGCTATTCATCATTTTATTGCATTTATATTTCAAAATTCATTACTAATTACTATTCTCATATACTTTGTTAAATAAACAAGCTTTCACAAAAATAATATAACATATACAAACAAATCAAGTAATATTTAAATCTCTACTTTCAGACTGAAGAAAAACAATGCAGCAATGTAACCTGATCAACAACCACCTATGCAAATGCATGAAGCAAACAAAATAAACTATTCAGAAAATAACATTATCATCACTTTTAGTAAAACTCAAATATTCGATCAATAAAATATTCTGCTAAATAATAAATAATTAATTCAAATTAAATTCTCCAAATTTCTCTATATACTATATTGTTGGCTAGTAATGGCAAACTACCACAATATCTAAGTTTAAATGTTAAAAACGTCTTGGCAACATAAAAACTTACATAAATAATTAAAGGTAACTTTATTTATTTATATCTGTCTTGTATTCAACAAGAGATATTACATTGTTTTGCAACATGAACCTAACATATGGTCAAGGAAATACACACACAATTGTTGCAATATCACTCGAACAACTGCATAAATATAATCGTTCTGAAGTCATTTACAATCTATACGAACAAATGGATTGCTAAATGACCCGACCCTCACCAATCCCAACCCACTCGCACAGAAATTCAGCTTAAATTATTCACGCAACAATGAAGGATCGTGCACGATTACATTGACATACAAAATCTACTAAGGAAAACAGGCGAAATTTTGAATGAATATACAAACAATTTTCTAGTATGTAGGATATTACACATACAGAAAAAAAGTACTTATTTGTCGTTATTGTGTGATGAAATTTCGGGGAAAAGACTAAATATTCTAAAGTTTAATATTTCATCTCAATAAAATAAAAGAGATTGCGAATGTGTGTTCTTTTTGCAACGAGAATATTTAGAAAGTTATTTTAATTGAGCGTGAAGACTCGTTAACATTGCAGAAGGCACCTCCTGCATCTGAGGAAAGAGGAAATTCAACAATTCAAGTTGTACGATTAGTTACGCCAAAATTAAATTAAAAATTACCCAGGTTAATAGAAATAAAAACGTTAAAAGCAACGCGAATAAATAGAATGATAATTTCATATGCAAAGAGGACAAGAAATTGTTCTTATTGTACATATGTGGCTGTACAATGTAAATAAATAATAATAAAAAAAACTATTACAAAAAAGTTCATAAACTCAGAGTGTACACTTAGATGTATATGACTTAAGAAACAAAAAAAAAACAAGCATGACTTAAAATAACCTCAACTTTTTGAATACTTCTCACTCTCTTCAATAAATGTATCTTATTGTAAATGTATAAAAAGTAACTTAATTTAAATTATGTATTTAATAATGCAATAAACATTTCATTGAGGATATGTCAAACTATTATATATAGGTATGTATATCAAGTTTTTAAATTTACAAATAAATTCAAAAGAATGCTTAATGTTCGCGCGTCTTTCTCCCTAATTCAGCATGAAAGCTGACAAGAGAGTACAGATTAGATTCATACCTATAAAATCAAATTGCAAAGAAAGCCTGCTATATAGAGTAAATTTACACATTTGCGTACGTAGGGGTATAATAAATTTGGAAAGCAGGTAAAATAACCTTGAAATGTTGATAAAGGTCATTGTTATTATCTTTAGAATTAGTTTAGAATTGATATCGTGGCGCCATCCAATTATTACTAGTAGTACTTAAGAACAACGAAAATCTAAGTTTCGAACCGAAATGGAATTGCCAATACTGAAACGCACCCTTAAATTTGTACCCCCATTAGATAGAGTTATTTTAACAAATAGCAATTAAGTTAATAGTTCCAAGAATTTCCAAGTTTGTGTGTAATACCTGATATAAATGTTGTATATTGTAGTGAATATTATATAGTCTAAAGATATCACCTGAAGAAGCTACTGCGTGTAGCAAAACAGCTGTGGTGTTTTTATTTTAGTAATATAGTGCAAATTTCCAAACATCATAGTGTGTGTTTTTTTTTAATTTGAACATGGATTTACATCAAGCGAAGCTCGAAACAATTGAAGTATTGTCTTTTATCATCTAAAAACTTACAATTTTAGTCATAACAATATAAAGATTCAGAAAGTAATCCGATATATACCAAAATAAATTTTCAAATTGGTGCCTTATATACTTCATGAGTCGATGTAAACTTCGATCTGATATTGGTAGACAGCGGTACAATATACCGGGTGTCCAGCGTAGCGCTGAAGTCCATTATTGGTATTTAATAGTGTAGAGAATAATTTTTAATATGAAAATTGTAGATAATCATAAGCTTTACAATTTAAAAATATTTTCATTTATACAGAGTGTTCGGCAACGACGAACTAACATACTTATGTTTTTTTAAATGGAATGCTATGCATTTTTTACATTTTATCGTAGCCCTTATGGGGGCTGATTACACTGACATCAACTTGTATTTGTCGATTTGCAATTGTTTCTGAGATATGGCAATTTCTAGTTCAAAATTGTACAACATTTGAAAAGCTGCTATGAAATAACGTTTGATGATGAAATACCTATTATAGGCTCAATTAGTAGAGATATCTTTTCATTACGTGAAATTAATGTTTATTTCGAGATATCTACGCATGTTCTTTAGAATTACATACCATTCGCTAAAGTTAAAAATTCTAAAAAAAAATAAAATAAAAGGAACAGCCTGTATATTTATATGTCATGATAAGTACTTAAAATTTACTAATTAAAAATAAATACTAGTTGCCATGACGTAATTAGACATATATCCCTTTAAACTGAAGCTATAAATTTAAGTTTAAAGTTTAAACAATTTTTGAGATACAGCGTCTGCGATATTTTTTATATTATTGCTAATTCATGAATTTCCAAACTTCTCAAGAGTTTTAAAATTTTAATAAAAATTACTTATTTGTAAAAGGAAAATAGGAGTAACTCTTTTCGATTAATTTTAGTTATAGTTGTAGTGCAAGTCATGTCAACTCATATTTTTAAGTCGTAATCTCGGGTTTATTCAGATATAATATCCTATAACTTTTGCAATATCGCCCACAGGTGGAAGAAAGTATATATTTTTAATTAGTAAATTTTATGTACTTTTCAATGACATATAAATATACAGGGTATTCCATCTAATTTTTTTTAGCGAATGGTATTTCATCATCAATTTTTATTTCATAGCAAGTTTTCAAATGCTGTACAATTTTTAACGAAAAATCGCCATATCTCAGAAACAGTTGAAAATGGACAAATATACAAGTTACGTCAGTTTAATCAGGCCTTCAAGGGCTATCATAAAATGTAAAAAATGCACAGCATTCTGTTTAAAAAAAACATAAGTTTGTGTTGGTTCGTCGTTGTCGAACACTCTGTATAAATCAAAATATTTTTAGATGATGATTATCTACAATTTTTATATTAAAAATTATTCGCTATCCACATTATTAGATACCAATAATGGACTTTACCGCTACGCTGGGACACCCGGTATATTGATGAAACCTGTATAAATAAATTTTGATGAGAGATAATGTAATAAATCCAACGTTTCCCAGTGGTTTCGTGATGCCACATATTGTTAACTTGCATTCGTAATTTTACTATATTATAGGCATATGCCAGGGAAGGAGGAGTCAAAACAGGACCATTCATCACCTGGGGCCAAATCTGCTAAAAGCGGTCAGTACGGTACTCCAAACAAAAGGATAATAATTGTAATATATGAACATCGGATCGGCACATGTGGATAATTTGTTAAACTGTTATTAGTGTCAGCTTGAAAGGAAACAACCATAGGTATGTGGCAACGGGCTTTTATAACTCATCTGACATGTTTGTAGATGTTTCCTCTGCCTTTAAGACAAACCATAACAAATTACTAACTGTGGTTTGTTTTATTGTTGATTGTCTTGAGTGATGTTAAACTTGGTTTTAAAATAATCATTTGTGGTATTGTTTTTACGCAAGTGCTAAATATATTATCTATAATACTGAAATTGAAAATATATAAATATAAAATATGTATATATATATACATATTCTTCTTTTCTTTACTCGGGACCTGTTTCATTCTTCGATCGTAATAGTGTAAAGTTGTAAATTAGTGTATTAAAATTCCAAGAGTTCGTAGATAACCAAATTATCGCAGCTAAACGATTATCAAAGTGCTCGTATTGTTAGATTACATGATAATTACTATTTTATTTTTTATTTTCTCTAAATTACCGTTGAACTTCTATAATTCGAACTTCCTTATCTCGAACTCCATAATCCGAATCTCTATAATTCGAAACAGGTTGGATCGCATCAATATACAAAAACAAACACTTTGATTTGGCGAAGAGCATATCTTCTAAGGTTACACCTTAGCCAAAAACACTACGTTTAACACTCTTATATACTCTTACTAAGCTCACTTTTTGCTTGCTTTCGCGACATCTAGAAATAGAGTTCTCGGCTCGTTTTTTGAAAGTCTAACCATGGATGACAAATGATATTTATCCTAATAGTTATCCACTTCAAAGTTCCAATATTATTCAATATATGTCAAAATTGTCCACAATTTTTCTAATAATTTCTTTATGAAACAATATACCTATTTAATGATTTTCTTCAAGAATAAATTCTATCATTGCTTTCATTGTTAACTAACCTACTACTAGTTTGGATACTTCTCAAGTTTTAAAAGCTTCTTCCAGATTATACTTTGCACTTTATAGGTATCCGATTTTCTTATACCTATATATAAGGTCATTCATGACTTGTTGATAAGCTTTTTGTTTAAACAATACTAACATGTTTTGATAGTACCGTGCCTTCAAATACTTTCCTCATTGAGTAGGCTGTTTTCTAAATTTTTTAAGTAATCAATGTTGGTGTATATGCTAAACTTTTGAAAACTCCAAATTCTGACAGTTGTCATACTCAAATTCAAATTATAGACGCCTATTATTATTTACATGACATAACCAAACTATCAAAATTATATACTGTCACCAACCATTAAAAAAAAGCTTCGCCATCTCTAATGAGGAAAGTATTTGAAGACACGGTATTATTAGTGATCATTAATTGTTAGGCAAAAATTCTTATATCCGTCTTTTTCAAACAACAAAAATTATCTATCAATATTTTAGCTACCCATGAATTAATTTGTTTTCCCAAACTTATACAATTACAATTTAATTAATTCCAGAACAAATACTTATTTTCTAACAAAAGATTTAACAAAATATATCATGAAAGATTTGTTTATGTTCTAAAATGTTATGTTTAGAAATTCAACTTTAATAGTTTTATAATTATTAAACCCAAATAATAATATAATAATTAGGGCGCGGACATGACCGTTCTAAACTACGACGAAGTTACAACGGAGCAAAGAAATAATATAAACAACACACGCTTACTGAATAGCACTAATTCATATGGTGAACTGCAACACCTGTTTACCCCCGAGGAGTGCCCGAGAATGAGAGCAAAAAAAATGCCCATAAAATAAAGAATTTATGAGTAAAATCCTTTTTTCATTGGCGTAGATAGGAGCGTGAGGGGTTTTTAAAATTTATTATATTTACCTTACATTTCGCAAAAGAAATAAAATTTTCATTCAAACTTTCGTTTTTTCATTGTTTTGACTGTTAATTACGTACTTCGTAATTTTTTGTAATAGTCTGTTTAATACCGGTTTATTGAATCGACTTCTCCCAATTATCTAGACGTAAGTGTGCACTGGATTTCGTTTAGTTTCAATAACATACGCGTAATTTATACACTGAGAAAAATGGTATTGTTCAGTCAATAGTTTTTAGACTTTTCACCTTTTACACATTGACTGAACCAACAAAATATTGAGAGAACAAATAATCTATTCAGACAACCAGAAGCAAACTAATGAACCAATTACTTTAAATTTTTTATTGCCAGTATTGTTGATTCAACATTTTTGCTCATTGACTGAGATTCAATCATTCGCAACTTTTGATCGAACACTGTAAATTGTTGTTCAAATAAATTGACAGTGTCGCATTAGCAACGCCACATTCTTTCCAGAAAATATATATCGTATTTAAAGTAGGTACACATGTACTTGAATGAGAGACGCAGTCATCATAACAATTTTTTGCCCGTACTTTGGTGCAGCAAAAAACTGTTAGTAGTGGTAAACCGTATTATATGTATATACATACATGGATATAATATCCATGCCCAAATTTTAGTGTTCATACTGTCTTTCCTGAATGAACGTTGCATCACAGAAACCTTTCTTGTATATTCAGTATTTATTACTAAATATCACTAATTAAGTGTAATATAGTTACTTAGAATATGGAGAAACTATTAAATAAATGGGGATTTGGCGAATACGTCGCAGTATTTGAAGGTTAGTTTTATTTCAATGTCTCTCTTCGTAATTTTCATAGTTAGGTAGTTTATTTTTCAATTAGACCTAAGTATTGCACTACCTATGCTATACGTACCTGTACCTCTTGTTTGATATAAAAATGTAGTTACTAATTGATTTTATGTACCTATTCAATAGAAATGAAATGACTAATTTACCATCAATCAGTGGCTTTTTTCATTTACAGGAAACCATATGTTGAAGAATGTTTTTTTTGTACTTTGTTCTCCGTTATCTTTTTTGAAGATATATTAATATAATAATAATAATAATAATAATAATAATTATTATTATTATTAATATGTATGTATATATTAACTGAGTTGTAATGAATATGTACGTAAAAATTTAGAATAATACTTCGTTAATAGTATAAAGTAATGCAACTGAGTAGGTAACAATCCTACATTGTATTCAACATACAGTGGTTGAAATATTCGTGTATCTACTTTTTTATGTACGAAAAATTGATCCACGTATTTATGAATGTGGTTAATAGCTTTAGATGCTAAATGAAAATTGTCTAAATTTTGTTCACGTTAACTTTTCTTTATATAGGGTGGTTCTCAGAATATAACAAAATAGAAAGATTTGTATGTTTTACATAAATTTGTAATTATGTTCTATATACTCTCTAGTTTGTATTTTAAAGGAATGTTGTTTGTCAATATGGTGTTTCCTAAACCAGTATTATTTTGTAATATTTTTATTGTTAAACTTATGTTATGGTTTCTGTGTGATAACATTATGTTATTTGATTCCTTTAAAATTTTCACGAAGAACACGAAATAGATATTGAAGCCCTCAAAGAAAATTGGACCAAGAGTAAAATTTGTATGGAAATTAGAACAATTCAAAAGATATGATAATGAAAGGGACCTTACCAATGAATCGGATACATCTGTGGAAGTATAGAATTCGGATTTTGTTCTTCTATCATAGCTTGTTTAAATTACGCTTAACTTTTTTCAGACGTCGGTAAGTCATAGTGATGGCAACGAAGATGATTTGATAAATGCAAAAGCCGTAGAAGCGTTTTATAAAGCAACAAGTCGAACAAATGCTTTTTTAGAAAATTTTGAAAAAGCTGTAAGAGGTTTATAATTTATGCATTGAAGAATTCCTAAGTGCAATCACACCTGGCAAATTTGTTCTGCAGTCGTATAAGCGGGACAAATGTTTAAATAGAAAAACTAGAGGAATTTGGTGGACTTGTTAGTAAATGGAGCTTTATCCAAATGCTATCGGTAAGTAATATTAAAAGTTAACCTGATATTTAGTTCATTATATATGATTTGCAATTAGGCGACTCCCCTTGACTTTCAAGCCTTAGCAGATAAAATTTGTCAAGAATTTCCTTGCGAACAGAGAAGCACTTATTATGTTCCAAAAAAAATCGGAAAATTTAGTCCAACAGGAAAGTCTATCGATCCTAAAGGAAAATTAGTTGATAAATACAGAAACCTGTCCCGCTTACTACATTATTATGGGAAAGAAAACAGTACAGCCGACGAAGTTGGAAACATGGTCACAGGTAAGACTATAAAAATGTTGGTATTTGTATTGGTTACATATAATCTAAGTGATAGTTACAGACGAAATGCAACAAAGCGCTTTATGGCTAAAATACAATAGAGATCCCTTAGACGAAGTTACAAAGAATTGGAAAAAACATTTGAGTTGAGAAAGAAAGCAACTTTTAATACAGTTGAAGAATTTTTAAATGAATGGCCTATTATTTTAAGACAAAATAGCTATTGTAATCAATTGGTAAGGTTATTGTTTATCAATATTTTTTTCAAAAGGAAAAATTGTTCTAAGATGATTAATTTTGGAGTATTTGTCTGACGTATTACTACAGTTAGTTATGTTCGGCAACTATAGTTGCCGAACAGTGTCAACCAATGTAACAAAATGAAAAAGAAATAACATGTACACTTACCAATAAAAGTTTAGCAACTTTGAAGCTGTACTAATAATTATTATTACGTAAGGCATAAGCTTTACAAAATCGTTACTATATTGTTTATTAGACCGCGCATGTTTGAGTATGAATATTACAAAATTATCTATTTCACATATATATTTCTTTTGTAGGTTGAATATGATTTTGAAATTATGTTTCCAAACCGTGGACAAAATTTATACAAAATATGTGATGTTTTTTTTTCAAGTCTGTATGAAACACAAACGAACATAGTAGATATAAGTTCCACTCGATAATATCTCAAAAAACTTTGTTTTTTCAAAGCCTACTTCCTGAAATTTTCACATACCAAAAACTTATTTTCAATAAAATTTCAACAAAACACTGGGTGTTCCATTAAAAAAAATAAGTTTTTGGTATGTGACCTTATTCACATATTCATGTGTATATATAATTTAATTTCTTGGACGATTTAGAAGTCATACTAATTTTAAATTATTTTAAAATTAGTTTATTATTGTTAATTAGGTAATTTCTTATTTCTTAAAAATTACCCAACAGGCCGAGATTCGAAAAGGAAAAAAAAAGACTTGAATCCAGGACCCGCTGTAGCGTAACTGGCAACGCACCTGACAGGTCATTGAAAGTAATGAGCTACTTTTACTTCGATATGATGAACTCACTGACATGAAATTATGTCAATGTCACTACCACATTCATGGTGACCTGTATATTACACTTGTACCTAGCAAGGCAAAACTGTATTATTGTATTTATTTAATAACTTATAATAATAGAAATTGAGTTAATATTGTTTAGCCTTCGTATATTTTAATAAAGCTTTCTTGTTCTAAATTTTGTGTTTTATTATATGCATTGTGATAGGTTATATGGCGATATTAATAATAATCAGACTCCTCTTTATAAGCTATAAAAAATTCTTAAAACTTATGCTTTATTAAATAAAAATAGTTGATCAGAAAGACTGGGACGCAGCAATCACCTTATGTACTTTTATGATCATATAATGTTTTTATTTGACACAGAATGTGAATGTTGCAAAGACGATTTCCAACTCATGATTTTTGTTTGGAATGAAGACATTGTCTGAAACGTACGCATTCGGTGCATATGGAATCAAAACCTAGTGCCGTAATAAATGTGCGTAAGAGTGATTACTATGGTATTATTAAGTTTTTGTGGACAATTTAGCAAATCACGCAGGTCTCTACAATTATTTTCTTGAAGCTTTGGGAGCTATTTATGGCTACTTTTAATTTATATTTATCCCATGAACTTAAGGTAAGTATAAGAAGTTTTCCATACGTCAACTTGCTAGATCTATTTCACGTGTTGATGTGTCTGAAAATGTTAATTAACTTCACCTTCAGCATTACCAATTTGAAATAGATGTACCTACTTCTCATCTGGAAGACTCCTTATACTTAGCTTAAGTTCATGCGTAATTATAAATTTGAAGTAGCCATCCAAAATATCAAGAAAATAAATATAGAGACCTGTGTCATTGGGTCAATGATCTACCAGCAACTATTCAAAACATACTTATTTGCTGAAACAATGCTAATCAACACGTTAACACAAACGTCTTTTGTTTTTAAGTCAATGCTTAGCGACAGGTAAGTAAAATAAGTGAAACTATTTGCATTACAATAATAAACTGTTGAATGAACATGTACAACACATTCGATCGATCAAGCATATGTACCAACCCAAATCGATGTACATACTGAATTGATAGTTTAAAGAAGTTCAAATAATGTTCTATACAATATTATATCAAACACGCAAAATCATTGATTCAATAACTTAAACTTGATAAACTATACGTTTTGATTCAAAATTCTGAAGTGATTGCTCACCGGGAACCAGCGAAAACTATTGAGTCAACTAGAAATTGGTTGACTGAACATTTTTTTTCTCTCAGTGTAGTTATCATTTATTTAGATCTAGAACGTTGTTTATGTTACTTTTTCTGATATAAAAATGAATTGTCAGTGATCCGAAATTTATTGCGAAGTCTGTAAAATATCGCTACAGAATGCCAAAATATCGCACGTTCGTCACTCAGCTTTGCTAAAACATACACACAAATAGTTTTTATGCACAGAATTTCGATAGTTTACAAAATTTCGTTACATGTTTAAATGACGATGCTCGAAGTATTTCGGAGTGCAAGGAACTAACACAAGTCCCGAATTTAAAAAATCAGTTGTTATTCCTTCAGGAGCACTTTGGAAATTTGCCTAAACTAATCACATATTTTGAAAATCGAAATCTCAAATTAAAAGATGGATTAACCACATTAGAAGTGGGTTATTAATAATTTCAAAAGTATTCCAAGTGACTTCGGATGTGGCCTTCGGCAAAAGTTAGACGCAGTTTTTAATAGAAATCCAGATTTAATAACATTGCGGCAATTGTGTATGCTAAATACGCTGAAATAAAAGAATATTTCCAGTACGCACCTATAACCAGTTGCGATGTAGAAAGGACGTTTTCTATCTACAAGGATGTACTTAATTCAAAGAGAACAGGTCTTACAGAAGAGAAAATGAACAAATAATAAGGTATTTTGTATTTTATAGATCACCAGCCACTTGTTATCCAATTATATAAATAAAATTAAAACCTCTTCAAAAATACACCATTGCAATAGTGCGCCGATGGGCGATGAGTCATCAACTGTACGTGTCCGCGCCCTAATAATAATACAAATATTTCTTATAATACTATATAATTCTTCACATCACAATCCCAAGGAGATATCAACGATAGATTACGAAAGAAACCCTACGCATCTTTATGAATTATAATTACATTTCTGACAGCTATTAATAACATATTACGCGTTAATAAAGATATTCCTCGTAAAAAAAAGAAGAATTGTTTTTTGTTTAATAGACATTATTACAAGCCGTACAGTTATGAAGCAGTATATACAAATCAAATACCACAAAAAGATCACCTTTAAAACAAAGCAGGTACATCGCCGTCGACATTCTTATGTTTTTTTTCTTGTGCGATCTCGCAGGTACAACAGTAATCTTCCTTGGAAATTACTGTAATCAATACAAATTGATCCGCGTGAGTCTTCATCCGATAATAATCCATATAGAACAGTTAAAGTTTGTCAAGACATTATCTCGTGACGCTTGCTTTTATTTAACGGTCTCTGAAGGTGGACTTTCCTTTCGATATGCTGTAAACTATATAGAAAAATATAGAAAGAGCGGATCACGTTGTAAATTTTAAGATAAACATCAATACATTGTAGATTCTTTGAGTAAAACGATGCTAATTGTAGATATTAATTAGATTAGTAGATTACGATATAGAAGTAAAATATGTCATTGTTGAAAGTGAAAAAGAAATAATGTTATGGTTTAAAAATCTTTTATGATACAACAAAGAACTCACTGTTTACTGACTCAAAGAAATCAAGGTGATAACTAGGGCGCGGATATGACCGGTTTAAACTACGACGACGTTACAACGGAGCAAAGAAATAATATAAACAACACACGCTTACTGAATAGCACTAATTCATATGGTGAACTGCAACATCTGTTTGCGCCCGAGAAGTGTCCGAGACTGAGAGCAAAAAATGCCCATAAAATAAGGAATTTATGAGTAAATTCTTTTTTCATCGGCGTAGATAGGAGCGTGAGGGGTTTTTAAAATTTATTATAATTACCTTATATTTCGCAAGAGCAATAAAATTTTCATTCATATTTATGTTAGTTTCGTTTTTTCATTGTTTTGACTGTTACGTACTTCGTAATTTTTGTAATAGTCTGTTTAATACCGGTTTATTGAATCGACTTCTTCCAATTATCTAGACGTAAGTAGTAATAATATTCCAGAGGAGCTAGGAACACGTATTGATATTTTTATGTACTAGATGTCTGAGCAAGCCATCAAAAACATTTCATTTCAAATAAACCATTATGCCACCCAAAAACAGAAGAGTTTTCTTCCGACTACTTCGATGGAAATCCAGATGTTTCTGGATATATTATGATGGAAGGCCAAGCGTCTTCCAAACTATCGCAATTAATGGCCTTCTTGGTCCAAACTACGAGATTCGTATATTTTGTCGCTAATGCTACGAACTAGGTTTGATAGGTTATTACGAAACGTTCACCACCCAAACAATAACACTCTTCAGTCAACCCAAAACGAAGCTTCATTTAATAACTTGTATATACATCGTCTGTTTTTCAATATATTATCAGAAAACTTCTCTTTTAATTATAATAATCATTAAAATACGAAAGGGAGTTCTTTTTATGTTATCTGCCTAGCTATGAAAACAATAATATGCTATGGCGACAATTTTCTTACATGACGTTTCTATGACATTTTATAGTGTCATCTCGAAGTTTGATACGAATCGCTTAATATTTGTTACTTTTACATTCGTTTATGAAAGACAAAATTAGTGAATTGAAACTTAAACACAGAAGTGTTAAGAATTGTTTATCAAAAGAAGGCAGTACCCTGAAGCATATTCATGAGAGAATGCTGAGAGTGTATGAAGAAAATATACCGTCTCAAGTTAAATTTTAATGTAATCAGTTTAAAAATGGATGGAGAATCCATTCATAATGACCCAAAGCGTGGCAGACCTCTAGAAGCACGAACTGAAGAAATCATCAACGAAGTTGAAGATTTGATGTTGACTGACCGCCGAGTAGAAGTTTCAGTTATTGCTAGAGAAGTAGGAATGTGAGAAGCAAGTATTTTTAAAATTCTACAAGAAGAGTTGGGAATGAGCAAAGTTTCGGCACAAGGGATCCCCAGTCAGCTCAGTACCGATTTAAAATTGAGTAGACGACAAATTTGTGAAGAGAATTTGACTCTCTTATCTCAAGATAAAGACTTCTTAAATAGAGTTGTAATTGGGGATGAAACTTGGGAACACCACTGGGACCCACTCACGAAACGAGAGATCATGCCCAAGAAAGCAAACACGCAATTTTCTGCGGGAGAAGTGACGGCCACAGTTTTCTGGGATGCGGAATTCTCTTATTGAGTATATGCCAAAAGGGACTACAATAACGCTAAAAGGGACCCTGCAATTTTGCTCAGAAAATTCTGCTTTTGCACGACAATTACAGGGTCCATAAGGCACAAATTGTTCAAGCAGTATTTTATGGAATTACCAAAAAAAAATCTTTTTTGAAGGTATAGCGTTATTAAAGAAACGTTTTCTTCGTTTCTACTTCGTTTTCTTCATAGTTAAGTAGATTCCCCAAATTCCCCTCGTAGTATCCCTAGATAAGCCCATGATAAGCCAGAACATCAGGTCCAAATGAAACCTATAACCTATGGGCAAGGCCAGGTAAGTTTCATTATATTGACCAGTTTCACATTTATAGCGGTAGTGTTAATAATACAGATTAAATAGAACTCGGACCAAGAATTGTTAAAAATCTGACAGGTGACTTAATTGGTATTAATTATTACTTAAAATTTAGCACTTTTTTACGTCATTTTCTTTACTGAGCGAATTACAAAATGACAAAATTTATGCAAATGAAACAATCAGCAAGTCAAAAACGAACATGCCAATGAATTTCAAACCATCTAAACAACTTATGCGTGGTGTATTCGATTAGATGTCAAATCATAATGGTATATGATGTAGTAAATGGGTGGAGCAAAGGATTGTTTATTTGGAAAAGTAATTTTGAAAAATCGGTCAAAATCGAGTGTGTATTAAGAAAAAATAAATATGGTGAAGATGAAAGTGTAGCATGTCTCATGGTATCTTACAGGGGGTCTTGCGATGATGCGGTTTATGATTGTCTGGTTGAGATTATGGAGCAGTTAAATCATAAGCGATAAGTCTGTAATATTAACTTTGATTTGAGTAAGGCTTTTAACCTAATTGACCACTCTGTTGCATAAACTGGAGCAATATGGTGTACGTGGAAACGCACTGAATGTCATCCGTTCTTATTTGACATGTAGAAAACAAGTAGATCCCAAAGAAATTAAACAGGGAATTCCACAGGGTTTCATTCTTGGTCCTTTATTATTTCTTGTCTTTGTAAACGATCTAAATAATTCATTGGAAAATTGTGCATTATATCAATATCTAGGTGATACGTCTGTTATTTTATCATGCGAGACATATGAGGGATTATCAGTGGGAAGTACAGAAATTATAATTATCAAATTCAAAATTTTTGGGTATAATTTATGATAACACTCTGAACTGGTGCGATCATATAAATAATTTTTGCAGTAAACTAAGCAGCGTGTTTTATGTAATATACCATATGAGAAATAATGTAAACCTATTTACATTAAAGACCTTTCATTTTGTTTACGTTCAATATCGCATAGGGTATGGAAAATTCGCATGGGGTCGGAGTTGGCTTTCTCATAACGTTTTATTTTACACAAGAAGATTATCCGCTCTATGTTTTTTTTGTCGCGTCGGGCGTCGTGTCGTAACTATTTCAAAGAAGCGAATATCCTAACTGTTCCGTGCTTATATATCTACAAACTATGGAAATTTCGTAATAAAAATATTCAATGTTTTTCCACGAACGCTGAAATTTCTAAATCAAATATTAAAACGAGTGGAGCTAATAATCTATGTATTCCATATCATAAAATTATTATATATAAAGAAGGACCGTACAATTCGTTTCAAGAAATATGAGCGACTTGTAAAAGGTGATAATCCGGATTAAAGAGAAACCCTTTCCTCGAGCTGCAGCGGGTAATTAAGAAGCACTTGAAAAATATCAGGTACGGTCTACAGATAATTAGAACGCAGCTCGAGGAAAGGGTTTCTCTTTAATCCGGATTATCACCTTATACAAGTCGCTCATATTTCTTGAAACGAATTATACTATGCAGCGATTCAAGCTTTCAATACTCTCCCAGGTTACCTAAAGCACTTACGAGATAGTGCAAAATTTAAAATTTTAGTGATTTAAAAGTATACCTAGTTAACAAAAGTTCTTATAGTTTTGTCGAGTTTATAACTGGGATGTAACGGCGCAAGGAGGATATCATTACCATTCACTTTTAATGTGATGTATTTTGCTTTTATTTGTATGTTGTTTTTATTACAATACATTAGAATTAGGACTTGATCTATTGTATATATACTTGACAATGTCAACACCTTGTACGGGTCTGACAATAAATATTATTATTATTATTATTGCAAAATGCTTAAAAACTATACAATAAGCATGTAGAATATGTTGACCAAGTTGACATACTGAGAAATCTTAGGAAACTGGATGAAAATGTCAGAAATAGTGAGCCCGCATTTATTGCCTTCACTGTTATTAGAATCGATAAAATTTTCAATCAAAGAAATGTCCAGAATAAAATGAACTTGAAAAGTTATCGAATTGCTGTTGTGATCGGGTTTATTGGGGTAAAAATCGAAATTCCAATAAGAAACAAGTTTATTCCTTCAGGTTCTCAACAAATACAAACCAAACTTAGCATTGAATGCACATGCCACTGCTTGCGAAGATATCATTTTTGCAGCACTGGTAATCTAAGACAAACTAAATGGTACTGCAGTATCTGAATAGTTGCTCTGTGTTTTTCAGACAAAAATGATTGTTTTGTGGACTTTCATAAAAATATGTAAAATTATGTTGAAAAAGCGTGTTGTGTTATAAATACTTTTTAGTTTCTTTTACTTTGTTTAATTGTTTAGGATATCACATTTTATTTCATGTATAACAATAAAAATCTCTATCAAACTTTTTTTATTGGCTTTATTTATCGTCAAGAAAACCGCCTTTTATGAAAAAATATATTTCATCACATTTTTCCACAATGCTGCCTGGAAAGGGTTAAGCAATATCTGTAGAAGCGATATAGGTACTTGGAATTTTTTAATTTATAACTTGAGTTTGTTACATTGAATGTAGGTATTTCTAATACCTTTTTTAAAAATTGTATTCCATATGTTAAAACACTGACAAAGACGATGTCTACTAATAAATTACATAAAAATAAACAATACAATTATTATTTTATAAACAATAATGTTGTTGTTTTAAACGTGTAACGTTACAAAGTTATGATTCTGAGCAAGCATATATATATAGAATTATTTTGGTGATCTTTTCTGTAATATTACTATTCTAACATCTATTTTCTACTCTCTTTCTAATGGGTTACAAAAGCGGCGAGATTATCAAAAGCCAATTTATGCCAGAGCTTCTCAAGCAACCGACACAACCCATAATTAAATTCAAGGTAGATAGACCAACGTAGAAAGTCCAAATTCTACGTAGATGTAGATATAAGAATATATAAAAATGGCGATATGCACGAAGAAACAACATAATTTTCGTATATTAGAACTACTTCCTGTCTAATACGATCTCACACATTCAGAAATATCTAAAACAATTCTTACCGGTGTTTTTCGTGGCAGTACGATCCAGCTTTTTTAACACAGTTCAACAACGAGCACGTTAATAAACCAACAGAAGAAACAACAAAGTAAACTCAATCCGTCAAAAACAACTGTACCGTTTTTACATCGTTCCCGCAAAAACGCAACTTAAAACACTGCTTTTTTCGCTGTCCGTTTGCCTTTTTATTTTTATTTTTTATTCTACGTACGTCCACGGATCCCTGCGAATATTATTGGGCACCTGGCGTCCGATACAACAGGTTGAAATAATTGTTGTTGTTGGTAACGGGTGGCTAGATTCGAAGCGGTTAAGACGTTGCGACTCGAAAGCCATCTCGGCCATTCTCGGATACGTTCGGGAATGTTCGTCCGATCTTGTAGAATGCCATTTAAATGTTTCCTATCGTCCGTTGTTGTTTTTTTTTATTTTATGTATCAGAAAAAGAAATGCATGTATGTGTTCGTTTGGAATACGTTTGGATTGTAGGTGAAAGAAGTGAAAAAGAAGCGAAATGGTTTATTTCGAGAATGAGCATTTACTTTGATAGAAGTCGCATTATATAGGTGCATGTATGTGTCTGTTACATAAATTTTGATTGTTTATATGGAGGGATATGTTATGTAATGGAATTTTCGTTGATAATGGGGTATTTGACTTTATTACTTTTCTCGATATTCACGTTGGGTGTCAAAAATATTAAGATTAAGTACATATTTTTTTATGTTGTTCTAATTATTTGAATAAGATAAAAACTGAAAACACGTTTCAAATATTACTCTGTAACAATAAAAGACAATTCACTCACAAAAATTGACTAAATTTAAAGACTTGTGAGGTGTAAATTTTGGCAGTTTGTTTAATATGTCCACCATTTTGTTCTTGCAAACTGTAAGCTTGTGAATAAAATTTTGATGCACCCTTTGAAGCATATTTTCATCAATAGATTCAATTACACGCCTTATTCTAAACTTCATATCTTCCACTGTCGTTGAAGTAGTTTTGTATACCTGTTCATTGACATACCTCATAAGAAGAAGTCTAGTTTCGTCAGATCCGGAGGTCTTGCAGGCCATTTCACTGGTCCTCCTCTACCAATCCATTTATTATCAAAATTTGTGTTGAGATAATCACTCAACTGTCTGCCAAAATGTGGAGAAGCCCATCTAATTGAAACCACATTTGCCTGGTAATTTGTAATGGTAAACTATCAATCATATCTTCAAACTGATTTAATAAAAAACTCAAATATTATTTTCCGTTTATCGTGTCCTCGAAAAAGTATGGTCCTATGACAAAACATCCAAGAATTCCACCTATGAGAGACCATCTATACTGATTGTCGAGAAGAATTATTATTCTAGGATTCTAATTATTATAATAATGAAAATTGTGGCGATTAACAAACTCATTTTTATGAAATGAGGTTTGCCTGTAAATAACACGTTATAAAAGAAATTCGGCTCCTGATAATTCTTGTTTAATGCTCAGAAACTCTCTATACATGATGTGTCATGTAACACTGGCCAATACCAACTTTTTTATTTTAAATGCAACGGCCTGTATATTATTCAATTTTTGGATTATTCAGAAAATTCTAGACATATTTCATGTACATTTCCTATACATATCTTCAACTGTTTGGGAAATATTAAGTGTTTTCAGATTTATTGCAAAAATTAATATTAAAGAAAGAAAATTATTTGATTACAGATATTCGCTACAACACACTCAAGAACTAACAATCTGTTTATTTCTTGATAATGTAAAAAAAACAAAAAAGAACATTAATGTCAATGTCAATGATGATTTAATAGGCGGCTTGTCGGGAATTTACAAAGGAATTCCAATAATTCCTCTTCTTCACTTCTTTCTTGATATCTTTTAAATCTGTCACTCTTCGAATTGCTGTCTTAATGACATCTTGAATTGGTTGATAGAGTGGATCTACTGGTGTCGCAAGAAGAAAATTCAAGACTTTGGAGCGAAGCGAACTTTAAAGTGTTTAGATTTTGGAAACCTACTCTCTTATACCTACCACAACTGCAACATTCTAATATATAGGCTCCAGTATTAGAAAGGCGTGTTGAGTTAAC
Organism: Amphimallon solstitiale; assembly: GCA_963170755.1. NCBI lineage: Eukaryota > Metazoa > Arthropoda > Insecta > Coleoptera > Scarabaeidae > Amphimallon > Amphimallon solstitiale. The sequence goes on from OY720678.1 coordinate 93,277,906, forward strand.
CTTTATACGTTGTAAAATTCTCAAAACCGAAGGGTTTTTATCCCTCAACAGTCGCGGCGGCGCAAGGCGGGGGCACCGGGCGGGGGACAATCATGACTCATAAATCATAACGCCGTCGATTTGATTCGATTAACAATATCGCAATATTCTCGCCGCGAACGTATTGACAACATCCTAATCTTGAATAAAAATTTGTTCTAACGTTACTCAACATCTCAGACGTGACCGATCTACTCGCAAGCGTTATTCGTTTTTTTAAGCCAGCTAAGTCGAGGGGTTTAGTTTTGTATACAATGCTTTTGACATATCCCCATAAGAAGAAGTCTAATGACCTCAATTAGGGGCTCGCACTGGCCATTCAATCTACCATCGCCTCCCTATCGATTGATACAGTTATTGTTTATTTCATATCGGTAAAAAGGAATGTTTTTTGTTTTGTTTTTTTACATTATCAAGAAATAAACATATTAGTGTATTGTAGCTAATTTCGGTAATCAAATCATTTTCTTTCTTTAATGTTAATTTTTGCAATAAATCTGAAAACAATTAATATTTCCGAAACAGTTGATGTATAGGAAAATGTACATGAAATATGTCTAGAATTTTCTGAAGAATCTTACATGACACACCATTTATAAAAAGCTTGTGTTGAAAAAAATGCACACCTAAAACTGCCAATCGAAGTGTCCGAGTGTTTTTTCGAATACGCCCCCATTTATTTTTTATCGAATTTATTCCATTTGGCTGATACACAGTGTACTTTTTATTAGTATTTATAAACATTTAGATCACTTTTGATGCAAATAATTCAAAAAACCATACTTGGCTCCTGTTGAAGTTTGCAAAAAATTACTGGCAGCGAACGTGTTAACGCGATGTTTGAGACTGTACAAACATGCAGTCCAATTTTTGTATATTCACTAACTGACTTTAAAGATAAATTACGCTCTTTTTGTAACAAAGTGCCTACCGTTTTGTAAAAATATCACGACATAACCTCACTTTACACACAATTTATAACTTATTCAGTTTTCTTTTCCTCAGAAATAAAACGCTCTAAAACTATTTATCAATCTCACGTTTACGTGATGTAATAAGTCGAAATTTGCAATTCAAGTTTCCAACATAAACTTGTTAACATCGAGTGAATATAAAATTTCATCCACGGTAAGTGACTGTAAACAAGTTAGTTGTATCCAGTGGTTCGATAATATACATATATAATATGCTGAAAAATAAAATAATACTCCATTAAGATGTAATTTGTATGTGAATGACCTAACAATCTTCCATTAGCAATTAAAGTAGTGGCCGTTTGGTATTACGCTAGATACTCAAATGTACCTCTATACACACAGTTTAGAGGCAAGAACCCAGACATTCTCATAGAAACACTATGCATATACTGCATAATTTATTTTAGGCAATAAATGTAGGAAAGACATCCTCAGATAAAGTATTAAGATGCAAATTTTATCACCGGTTTTGTATCGTACGATCTGCCTGTATAGTGTCCGTGTCTGACGTTGAATGTAAGTAGTAAATGATACAATTAAGTTAAGAACAAGATATGTTAATAATAAAATTACCAAGCTTCTTTATAGATATTATATTAACAGGTATTTACATATGTACATGGATGTAAAATATGCAGATATGTAATTATATGTGATATCTTATTTAATATGTTTTGAAATTAAGCGATGAGTAGGATAAACTTATTGCATGTGTTTTGGTAGCGTATCATAGACAGCTTTAGATAATGGGCGACACTTTCATTTAAAATAGATATAATACATTAGTTTAGTAGTAAATGATAAATTCTTATTATATTATCAAGAAGTAACACGGGAAAAAATTGTGTCTTTATTATGCCAGGCGTCTAAATCCAAAGAAGTAAAACGGAAACAAAATGAGAGAAGGCGGTTAAAAGGCGTGAGGGTCCAGTAAGTACAGTGTGCAGAAGGGCGTTTTAAGACATTCGAGGCGTTAAGAAAGATAGAATTTTGGATGTTCTAAAAATATAAGGAAAAATCGCTAATACCCATTGAAAGAAGAGGTGGAAATCGAATTGGAAATAAGAATGAAAATAAAGAACAAGCTATAGAACAGTTTATTGAATCTCTAAATTGTATACAATCTCACTATGGCCGGTCAAAAACTTTTAGCAGAATTTATTTGCCTGCTGAATTAAGTGTCTCAAATCTCTGGTGGATGTACAGTGTACTAACAATATATACAATATAAGCAATTGAAATCGAAAAACGCCAGAGATAATTTAAACAGAAGAAATTATTCAAGACGTCTACCGCAGATCTGGAAAACAGCTCTAACGAAACGAAGTACTTAGTGTAATAGCGTGTAGAGCGCTCGGCAGGTAATGACATAATATAAGATTGTGAGAGAGACACAACACTTGAAGATGGTAAATGATATTTTACCGAAACGTAGCACTAGTCCTTTTCAAGCACTGCGACGCGGGACGTAACCCGAAACAACGTGACTACATATATAAAAATATATTAAAATTTGTAGCCGAATATACAAGATATGTAATTAAACTAATCTGCCATCATGACGTAATGGCTATATTGATTAAATAGTAAATTAATAACAAAGCGACAATTAGGGAAGCAATTCAATTAAGTAGAATCATTGGAAGGTCTTTGATTCAGACAAACAATTCTACTGCTATAAAAAAACTATCGACCAATTTCGTTACAAAGGGCTCTTCTAGAAAATTATAAATTACTTTCAGAATTTCAACATGCTTTTCAGACAGAGAGATCAAGAGAAATGGCAACTATTCATTCTATTCTTTTTTTTATTTTCTTCGCGCCTTCCATAGCCCTGTGGTAGACTGTGTTCTGGACAAAATGTACTATCTTGGTATACATTAGCTTTTCTTGCAATGCACAAATTCTTGCTTTTAAGGTAGCAAATTTAATGAGAACATCTTCTTGTCCCAGACCGTGCCAATCTTCAGAATCCTTATTCGTCTGGAAAGTCACCTTCAAATGTTTTGCAAACCTGCATGTTTCTGAATATTGCTTTTAGCCAAACTCCTATGGTGAATCAAAAGGCATAAATGTTACGTCGGGTGTTCCACAGGGAAATCACTTGAGGCCTATTTTGTTCACTCTTTTTATAAATCCCATACAATACTATTATAGTATAGTTTTGATCATATTGCAGTGATCTTGAGTCTAGGATTGAATTGTAAATAAGCATAATCAAGATCACTCCAAGATTTAATTTAGTTAATTACTATTTTATTTATTCTATAATGATCATTGTATATAAATATTTATTAAGTTAGGATTTTAGAAATTTAAATTTATTTAATTAAAATCATGTAGGAATATTATTATAAATTTTATTCATAAAATTAATAATTAAAATAAGACTTGTAATAGCAAGTAATTATTCACAATAAAGTGTTTCCCGCAAGCTTTAGCGCATGAAAAATATTATGACCGAGAACAATCGACAAATAGGCCCCTCGAAACAATATTTTCCGCTACATGCGATTAACAATCACGGATGTAAACAAATCGACATCGAGATGGATGTTTGTTTACGTTTTTGAAAGGCTAGTAATACACCACTTTACCGAGTGGTGCAGCACTGTAAAAATATAATTGAAGAGCTGGAATCGGTATCGTACCGAGAATAACCGTAAGTTTTTGTTAAGAAAAGATGAATATAAGCGAGAACATGAAAAATTTGAGATTAGATTGCTGGTGCAAACCGCTCTTAAACATAAAAGGTCTTTTGAACACTGGTGCTTATACTTATCAATTATTAGGAATTAAATTTTAGTTGAACTTAGAAAAATTTCGATAAAAGCGGGACTTGCAAAATTTTACTGAATTAAATTTTATTTTAACTTAGAAAATTTTTCATCATTCGGAACTTGTAATATTTTTCCGAAATATTTAGTTAAACTTAGAAAAATGTTCAATAAAAGTGGCACTTGCAATATTTTACGAATAAAATATTTATTTTAACTTAGAACAATTTGTATAAACTGGAACTTGTAATATTTCACTGAGATATTTATTTGTACTTAGAACAATTTCGTTTAAATAAGACTTTAATATTTTTAGCGAGTTAAGTTTTTGTTTTGAACTAGGATGTTTTATTTTTATACGCGGGGTCATTACACCGTGCGTTATGGTAGAACATTTTTAGTAATTGTAATGATTTAGTTAAAGATTTAATAAGAAAGTATTTGTTATCAAATTGGAATAAAAGTATAGACACTTGGTATTTGAAACATTTATCAGATAAAAGTCAATTAAAAGTTTTTTTTTTATTTTTATTTTGTAGAATTTTTACTGTGTAAAAGAAAAAACATTTTTCAATACAATTTGAATATGCATTAATTTGAAGTTTTGTATGAGGAATTAAGGTGATTTAATAGTATTTATTTTTGTTCTATTGTATATCTTGTGTTACATAAAATTTTTGTGTGGTGTTTTATACTGGAGTTGTACAGCGAGGTTAGTAATTTTTCTTTATATATGTGAATATATTATTTATTTATTTTATACTGTATTGTGCTTGTGTATTGAAATTTTGACGTGTTGGGTCATAAGTCAGGGATATGTGCAATGAATTAAGTAGGTGATTAATTCATAGCATGGAGCCTTGAAACCTAAAAACACGAATTAGTTTTGGTGGTACTGTTTCGGGAGCGAGCAGAGGCGCTGAATAGAACTAATCAGGACTAAGTCAATATTTTCAAATACACAGAGGCATTTGAATGGAATTTAAAGACATATATGTATTAAGGGATGAGCACGTTGTTGCGTAGGTTAGGGGTGTGTTCAACGAGTTGAAAGGCATACTCGTGGTATGGAACCCTGGGGTACCTACCAATGTGAATTTGTCATTTGGTGATACTGTTCGGAAGCGAGCAAAGGCGCTGAGCAGAATTAATCAAGACAGAATTATTTTTGCAATTGATAAACGATATAATTTTGTTATTTATTTATAATCCAGTATAATTCATAACATATAATGGAAATTTTGATATGTTGATGGTTTTACATTTAAATAGAAATAAATTAAGATATGATAAATGTTTAGTAGAATATTTTCTGATATATTTTCATCATATTGATTATAATTGTCGTATTTATTTCATTATGTTACCATAACATGCAAAGATTTAATTCAATGTTTAAGATATTGTTCATTATATAAATATACTTGCTTTACTTGTGTATTAGTATTTTTAATAAATTATATTATAAGGTTTCTTTTCGTATTTTTATTTATTTTATCTGACCTGGAGACAACTTGAAAGCATTCGTATTGGAGAAGGAACATTGTTATTATTTTCTGTCCCTGAGTAAAAACTTCATTAGTAATTTTAAAACTGAGCTAGTGATGTGTGAAATTGCTAAACCTACTGTTTTGCAGAAAATTATAAGATTTTAGTCTAGCATAAGGCCTAGAACTAAAGTTTCTGCTCTAGTTTATTATTTAAATTAATTAATTTATTTTATGCAATCATTAATTTGCAAGAGTCACAGCAATATGTATACGACTTCACAATATTTTTTAGCATCAGAGTGTACAACATTAAAATATTATTTATAATCTCGTAAAAACAATTATAAAATTTTTCTTATTCAAAAATATAATTAAACGATAATTAATATAAAATGCACACATAATAAAAAATAATATCTCGGCGCAAGACAAAACAGTTTTAAAAAAAAGATAATAGTATATTCTTTCGTTTCTTTCTATTATATTTCTAATATAATCTCCTCCATTGACCTCAACATCTCATCAAAACGAGAAGAAGAAATATTTCGCGTATACTCGCTCAATATAATTGGAGTAATTTGTTCTAAATTGAATCATTAATCACCTGGCGTCTCTTTCATGTATGTTCTAATTACCAGCGGCTTGGTAATTAGCAGCCATCCGTTGGGAATTCGGAAAAAATCCAATCCCGCGCGAATATCGTTCGACACGTATGTGTGCTCTCAGTACGGGACATAAATATTGCTTAATCAGAAGAGGTCGAGAGAAGGAAAGAAAGACGTGGGTCCTTCACTGTGTCATTAATCAAAAACATATATATATATATATATATATATATATATATATATATATATAAAACGGAAAGGAGTCTCTGCTGTCAAAGTCAAGAAAAATGTATTCTTAGGGGGGATCCAGCATCAAAAGATAAAACTTTATGTGAAGTTCTTTATTTTTTGCCAATATTTCGTATTATAATCTAATACTTCTTCAGGGCCAAACTACGGTATAAAATAGATATTGTAACTCTATAAAAATGAACATCAATCAATTAAAATAACTTACAATGCGAACTTATCGAGAGAAACATGTGCACATAACTAGAAAACATCACTTTTTTTGGATGGATGAATTAAATTGACATTATTTGATAATTTAAAACTACAGTTAAACGTTTTACAGTCACATTACTAAAATAACAAAAATTGAAAATTTTAAGGAACTTCCTGGAAGGACCTCTAAAAATTTAAAAACTACATGTTAACACTTCAAACATCTGACAGGATATGATCAGCTGTTGCCATGACAGAAAGACACAACTTCATTGTGGTGTTGCCAACTGAGTGCTTACAACTTATAAATGTTAAATTAACTGAATTGTACAAAGTGGTTGGTAAAAAAGCGTCAAATTACAAAATTGTTATGTATTGTATGTAAAAATTGAAAGTTGAATAATAAAAATGATTTTAATATTATGTTTTATTTAATGAAAGGAGATATGAATAAATATTACTTAATTGGTCGATGTCAGACCTGAAATTCATGGACTTAGCATTATTATTGATCTCTATCATTTCTAAAAACTCTCTCGATCTCTTATGTCTCTCAATACATAGGATCTTGGTATCATCGTATAATGGTTGGTGATTTAGTCTAAGACAATGTTGTGCTAAAGCACATCTCTGTTTTTTGGTATTAATGTCGCTTTTATGTGTACGAAGGCGAGTTTTCAACCAAGAGGAAGTGTTGCCTATGTACGTCTCATCACAATTACTACATGGGATAGAGTATACTACATTTGACTGACAATCTTTGTTGTCTTTATCTTTGACTTTCGAGAATAGCCTATCCAAACCAAGCACACCATAATAACCGAATTTGATGTGGTCAAACCTAAGGACTTTAGAAATTTTATAACTAACATCTTCTATGAAGGGTAATCTAAAATAAGTGAATTCTGGAGGGGGACTATTGTTATCGTTGTGAGAGTTGTTATTTAAGTTAATAGTTGATGTGTTGAATAGCAATCTTTTTACCAACGATCTGGGATACCCATTATTGATAAAAATACTGCTTAATTTATTAAGATTATCATTAAGGAAAGATGGGTGACATATCTTGGTTACTCTGTTTTTTGTAGAAGTCAATATGTTTAACTTCTGTTGTAAGGGATGACTGGAATGGTAATTTATAATTCTACCAGAGTATGTTGGTTTTGTGTACCAGTCAATAAATATGATGTTGTTAAAATTTCTAATAAGTTTCGTATCCAAGAATGGCACTGCTTTTTCCGTTTCCGTTTCAACTGTAAATTGTATTTTTTCATGAAAAGCGTTAAATTTATTCAAAGTGTATTCTATTTTGTCCGAAGGTAATCCCAAAATCAAATCATCAACATATTTTTTAATAAATGACAATTGAAAACCCATACCATAGTTTGGCCCTGAAGAAGTATTAGATTATAATACGAAATATTGGCAAAAAATAAAGAACTTCACATAAAGTTTTATCTTTTGATGCTGGATCCCCCCTAAGAATACATTTTTCTTATATATATATATATATATATATATATATATATATATATATATATACAGGGTGTCCAAACAATGCGAGGACGGAAGATTACGGCTTTATTATTAAAGTTAAAGAAAAGTGTTTTTGACAAAAGTTGTAGCCACTCCTAAAATACACATTCGAAAATTATTTTTAACTATACAGAATGTTGCGTAAGTGAGTGCGATACAAACTTTTGCCTTTTTAAATGGAACACCCCATATATTTTGACATATTTAGATGCTACTCTTAAAAAGAAGGACATGGATATAAACATGTGTAGGGGGTATCTCTTACCGCTGTAGCTTTATTCGCAATTTTGTGTCTCAACATGTCCAAATTTGCGGAGACTCCGAGACGAAGCCTGAAAGAATTTTGCAAGAAGTGTTCCACTTTCGTCAAGTTTAATAATCTATAATCAATTTATTTATTTTTAAATAAATGAATTTGCAGGAATAACAAACGCAAAATTAATATTTACGCTTTTTTTTTCAAATAGAACAGCCTGTATATTTTTCTTCTAAAGTACAGTATTTTTTATAAGCTTTTTAATGATACCAGTTTTCCCTATTCACACTTAGTATTTTATAACTTATTAACTCATATTATTAATAGATTCTAAATTTAAACGAAAAAAGTAGTCACCTGTGAATTTTTAATTAAAATAATATCTGTCATTAGTTACGTTGTATTTACAAAATAACGCTGATAATTGTATTTACTTTTAGGATGAATTTCACGAAAGATGAAATGGTAAATATGATTTACGCATTGGGTGAGAGCGAAAGAAACTGTCTATTAGCCAATAGGATTTACTGTCAACATTATCCAAATCCAAGACCTAGAATAGAATCGAAGCATTTCAAAAATTAAAAGAACGTTTTGAAGCATCTGGAAATATTGGTTATTCCAAAAAGGAGATTAAAAATCGAAGGGTTACTAATGAGGAAAATGTATTAAATATTTTGCTATCGTTGGAAGAAAATGCTCAGGTAAGTATAAGAAATTTGAATATCCAGACTGGAATAAGCAGGAGTACTATCAATTGCATCATAAAGAAAAATAAGTACCGTCCCTACCATATGTCATTACATCAGGACCTTCGTGGAAATGATTTTGTAAATCGTTTAAGTTTTTGCAACATTATGTTAAACAAAATGAATTTGCACCCGAATTTTCAATCTTCGTTTTTATTTAGTGACGAAGCTACTTTCAAAAGTACTAGTTTAGTTAATAGACATAATATGCATTATTATGCAACAGAAAATCCCCATTGGGTCAGACAAATTGACTTTCAACATCAATGGTCAATTAATGTATGGGTTGGCATAATTAATTTACAAGTTGTTGGTCCTTATTTCTTTGAAGGAACGGTAACAGGAGCCATATGCGAACATTTTTTAAGACATCAGTTACCTAATTTATTGAAAAATGTCGATTTCCATACACGAAGAATAATGTGGTGTCAGCATGATGGAGCTCCACCACATTTTTATAGAAGTGTATTTTTTTTGAAATAACTGATGTGAAGAATGATGGATTGGTCGGGAGGGTCCTATACTTGGCCTTCAAGGTCTCCTGATTTAACTCCTATTGATTTTTTTCTTTGGGGACATGTTAAAGAACATGTTTATCGAAACATTCCAACCACACCTAATGACATGAAACAACGTATAATGGCAATTTTTGAAAATATTGGACAGCAAACGCTTACTGATGTTAAAAACAATTTTCGCCGCCGCCTCGAATTGTGCATTCAACAAGACGGTGGAATTTTTGAGCATCTGCTATAAATATGTTATACTTTTGCATTTTATTTATTTATTTAAGATTTTGCATTAATCTAATAAGCTGACAGTAACTTAAATTCTGTTTTTTTTCGTTTAAATTTAGAATCTATTAATAATAAGAGTTAATGAGTTATAAAATACTAAGTGTGGATAGGGAACACATGGTATCATTAAAAAGCTTATAAAAAATACTGTAGAAAAATATACAGGCTGTTCTATTTTAAAAAAAACGTAAATGTTAATTTTGCGTTTGTTATTCCTGGAATTTCATTTATTTAAAAATAAATAAATTGATTATAGATTATTAAACTTGACGAAAGTAGAAAACTTCTTGCTTATACAGATCTCAAAAATTCTTTTTGAGATTTCGTCTCGGAGTCTCCCCAAAGATGGACATGTTGAGACACAAAATTGCGAATAAAGCTACAACGGTAAGAGATACCCCTACACATGTTCATATCCATGTCCTTCTTTTTAAGAGTAGCATCTAAATATGTCAAAATATATGGGGTGTTCCATTTAAAAAAAGACAAGTTTGTATCGTCACTCACTTACGCAGCACTCTGTATAGTTGAAAATAGTTTTAGAATGTGTATTTTAGGAGTGGCTATAACTTTTGTCTAAAACACTTTTCTTTAACTTTAATAATAAAGAAGTAATCTTCCGTCCTCGCATGGTCTGGACATCCTGTGTATATATATATACAATAGCAGCAGGAAGTTACCTGTTTTGCAGGATGAATGTGAGGCGTGAATGAAGAGAAGATAAGAGAATAGAATGCAACTTGTCGGGTGTGGTTTGTCCTGTATTGAATTTCGCGGGGCGGATGTTGGAGGAAAAAGAAATAAGAAGAAAAGAATTTAAGAATAAGTATTTAATAAGGAGGAAGTGTGAATATGTAGGGCTTCACGTGTGGGCACTCAGAGTTGGGGTCTCCAACAAGAATTGCTCACAATAAGTTTCTATTTCACTGATTATTAGCGCGTTAATTAACCTTGAATAAATCATCAATTCTTGCAATATAATACGTTTTTAATAATATTAATCCCTCAAGACATTAAGGTGACTTGCATCAGTTGTTCTTTTTACAGAACAGTAGACACTATTTGGGCGGTGTTATTCAAAGGCCATGATCAATCATAGACATGCAGTTAATTCCACAACAAGAATAATATCGACGCAAATTGTGTAATTAACAGAGTAAATGTAAAAAAAAAATAGAAGTAGAGTCGTAGACCATTAATGTGGGTCAATTAGAAGGCGCTAGATATACCTTAAGCGAACATCCAGTTTCTACACAAATAATACTGATTATGTGTCAAAGATATATAATATAGAAATATGTAAATCAAATATGAAAGTGTTAAGTATGTACTAGTAACTACAGATATACAGTATGTCTCCGGATTGGGTTTACAAGAGGAAAAATTTTTTATTTTTGATTTTACAATAAAGGAATTAAATTTTATGCTTCATTTCAAATGATCAAATCTATAATTAGAATTTTAATTTCACTTGTGTGTGTTTCAAAAATTCTGTGTTCATTTTTTCATCGCATTTCATCTATTATTTTTTTGTGGTGGAAGACTTTGACTTCAAAATCTCAAACGCTAATTTATGTGTCAAAAATAACTTCAAACTGTAATTCTGTAATTTTTGGTGAAAATGTTAACGTTATCACAAAAAATATATTTAATACAATGTTATGGTATTGCGGAAGAATTTAATGAAAAATTTCTCGGAGTAAGTGTTTCCCGTAAGGTTATAAGGAAGATGGTAAAAAATGTTTGGAAACTTTTTCTGTTCCGAATTTAAATGATTTAGATGATGCTTCTACAGTTTTAATTTTGGATTCGGTTGAAGATAATCCTAAACTTTCGTAAATTATACCCCTATAAACCTATTTTTAATCATACCTTAGAACCGGAAGATGATGAACAGTGTCGTTTCTTTACTTTTGCATGTGGATGGGAGATAAAATAATGGAGAACTAAAATTTTCACAAAAGCATTTTATTTTCCGATGAAGCAACTTTTACTAGCAATGGTGCCGTTTCACAACATGTTCGTTATTGGAGTGATCCTCGCTTTACAATTGCATAAAAACGTCAATATTTTTTAAGGTAAACCTCATTCAAATTAAAAAAAAACAATACTTTATTTTAAAAATAAATAAATATATAGGAGCGGTTTCGTTTCCACATCTTTCGACAAACATTTGTCTATTTTTTAATTAACGAATTAACAGGTGTACTGAATATCAATAGCGACAATTTCATAACAGGTCGGTGACAATTTCTGCCGTGAAAGTTTGCGATTACAAAAGTGTGACATGTAAAAAAAGAGCGTCTTAATGGTTATTTTTATTACTATGTTAATGACCAAATAGGAAAACATTTGGATGTAATTGTTTTACAATTTCTGCATTAATTCTATATTTAATGAGCTCCTTATGTAAAGTGTTACCTTTCAAGTTAGTTCGTAAACATATGAAAATATACATAAATATTTTTTAATCCTTAGTTATTGCTTTATGTTACTATAAGTATACTAACAAAATGGCTTCCTATAGTCGTATTGAGTATTTAATTTAGTCACTAATGGCATTACATAACGACTAACATTAAGAAGACAAAGTATTGACTTAGAATGTTGCTAAATTTCTGATATATTCATATAAATTCACACAAAATAAAGTATTCTTTATTAAAAACGAATAGAGAATAAACGCGATAGGTGATATTATATTAAAAAGGTGCTTGAAAAAATGCATATTTTTCATATTTGTCACACAAATATTTGATGCTAAAAAAACTTTGATACAAAAAATAACTTTAAACTAAAAGTTGCTACAAAGGCTCTCGAAAAAAACCCGGCGAGATAATCCGCTGGAACGACTTTGTTCCAATAACCCTCTTTTTTTGAAAATTGAAATTTTTACGATTATTTCCGATTGTTGTAGATTTGTTCTAAATTGTTTCAAAGTATTACAAAGAAAAAGTCAAAATCAGGTAAGATTATTGAAAAAACCAACTTTTTCTCACCCATGTTTTTTTTTTAGTTAACATTTTGACAGTTGTTCCAAGTGGTTCTAGTTGTAATAAACATTGTTCCAACGACTGTCGAAGGAAAATCATAATTTCTCTTTTTTTTAAAAATTAAAATTTTTACGATTATTTTAGGTTGTTGTAGGTTCTTTTTAAATTGTTTCATAGTATTATATAAAAAAAATTAAAATCGGTTAATTGTTCCAAAGTATTATTATAAAGAATCAAAATCGGTTAAGACTATAAAAAAAGCAATTCTTCCTAGCTTCTCTTTTTGTAAATTAAAATTTTTAGAGTTATTCCAAGTTTGTCTAGTTGTTATAAAGACTCACGAAGGAAAACTCATAATCCGCTGAGATAATTAAAGGAACGACTTTACCCTATTCCCTTTTTCTTTCGAAAATTAAAATGTTTTCGATTATTTCAAGTTGTTGTAGGTTCATTCTAAATTGTTCTAAAATATTACAAAGAAAAAATTTAAATTGGCTAATTGTTCAAAAGTATCACAAAGAAATAATCAAAATCGGCTAAGATTCTCGAAAAAATAACACTTTTTCTAGCCCCCTTTTTTTAAAGTAAAATTTTGACAGTTGTTCCAAGTGGTTTTAGTTGTTATAAATATTGTTTCAAAGACTCTAGAAGGAGAAACCATAATCCACTGAGATAATCAAAAGGGACGACTTTACCCCTCCTTTTTTTATGAAAATTGAAATTTTCACGATTATTCCAGGTTGTAGGTTTGTTCTAAATTGTTTCAAAGTATTACAAAGAAAAAAGGAAACTCGGCTAAATGTTCCAAAATATTACAAAGAAATAATCAAAGTTAGCTAAGATTATTGAAAAAAATAGCACTTTTTCCCAACCACCTTTTTTTAAATTAAAATGTTGACAGTTGTTCCAAGTGTTTCTAGTTGTTATAAACATTGCTTCAAAAAGATTCAAGGGAAAAACCATAATTCGCTGAGATCATCAAAAGGAACGACTTCACGCCATCCCTCTCTTTTTTTGAAAATTGAAATTTTTACGATTATTTCAGGTTGTTGTAGGTTACATCTAAATTGCTCCAAAGTATTAGAAAAAAAAAATCAAAATCAGTTAAGATTATCGAAAAAAAACACTCTTTACATGTCCCTTCTGTTTTAAATGAAAATTGAAGTTCTAATGGTCGGTTCTGTTGTAGTTTTGTTGTAAACACTTTTATGAAACATCAAAGGTGTATCACTTATAAATCGCCAAAAAATAAAAAAAAAAGGTTTTTTTTTATTTTTTGGAAAATAATTTTTTTACGGTTGTTTTAAGTATGATATATATAAATTGTTCAAATGTATTCCAAAGAAAAATCATAATTGGCCAAGATAATTGAAAAACAACGCAATCCGAAAGCTGGAAATAAGGCACCTTTTTTTGGAAAAAATAAAATTCAAATGATTGTTCTAGATTGTTTCAGGTTTTTCCTAAATTTCAACAGAGTATTTCAAAGAAAATATCAAAACCGGCCGCAATAATGAAAAAGACAACACTTTCTCGTAGCCTTCTTTTTTTTTCCAGAAAATCGCAATATATATAATTAAGCGTTACAAAATTTTGGTTTTAACCAGGAATTGTAATAATATAGAACAATATGTTCAACCGTCTGCATGTTATTGTGAAGAAATATAGATTAGTTTTCGTACTTATTAAAAATTAATATTTGTATCTAATTCCTCTGCCTACCTTGAGGTTTTGGTGGAATAATTACAGGTGCAAATATTATTGAACTTCTCGGTGGTATCGGTGGAGCTGAATCATTTTCCTGGACTTCATTGGTGAACTGTCGAATTACAAAGACTTTCTGTAAGCAAAATAAAAATTGCAATAGGACTGGTAATATCTTCTGAATTATATTTAGGAAAATATCAAAAGAGACATTTTCATATTGCTATATCATCGGTGAATGTATTCATTCCTTATACCGTATGTGTCAATTTTCATTAGGTATAGGATTCAATCTTTACGTGCGATTTATACGTATACAAATAATACATGGCAACGTGTGTCACCTCTACCGTCCGTCACCAATCCCGGCAACAATCGACATTACATCGAGTTTCTCCGATCTCCCCACCAGATTTTACATTCAATCTTTAGCTGCGAACACGTTGCGATCTAGTCTGCAATAAAACCCGTCTTATTACTGGAACGGGAAACATCAAATGGCCGCCGCGATCTCCGGATCTAGTAGTTTATTATTATTTTCAGAATCCTTTTTTATTTACCTTATTTTTAATTTTATTAGAATTAGGCTTTTGTTTGTGTCATGCAGCGTGAACGCACCTTAATAATTCTCTGCATTTACTGAAAGGAAAAAGAAAAAGAAAACCTTGCAACGCGTAAATATTATTTCTGAACGCATTACAAACATCCAAGTCAGTGGTCCAACAGTTACTGCTATAACTTGAGCTTGAATCGGTCGCGCTCGCATTGGAGAGGAAAGTAGGGGGTGCCATGTTGTCACGTATTGCATGAATTCATCGCCTATGGCTAATGAAAATTAACACATGCTGTATATCCAATGTACTTTTCGATTTAATTAAATTTGATTGGATATTTTCACATTACAAACGAAATTATTTAAATCAATTTGCTGTTTTTTTTTGTAATTTTAATGCATCGATATAAAAAAAAATCAAAAAGTAAAGAAGTTATTGTTATAGTTTATATTAAAAACCCAAACATTATAACTTTTGAACGAAGCACTATAAAATTCCTATGTATATAAATGTTTATGTGTATCTCAAATAAAGGAATGCAATCATAAAGTTTGTGCATAATATTCTAAAACACCCTGTATACAAATTATTTTTTTTATATTTTTGCGTATTATTTTGCATGGTATCTAATTAAAACAAAATATTATGGAAAAATACATTTATTTTTAACTATATACATTGTTAACAATATACTAACAACGTAATAATAATAATATGTAATATTGCTACTGTCCTAGGGCATCTACAACAGCTCTCAAATGCTTGATTTTAGCTTCGGCAATTTCGGGTGTATCTTCGCTGAATACTAACGGTCCGTTACCCAAAACAGCTTCGACAGCGGCAACGTACTCCTCTTTAGATAAAGGAACAACCGGGGTTTCGTCAACTAAGTCATCTTCGTTTAATCTGGGCAATAAACTATCGATGACGTTGTAAACAGATAAATGTTGATCGCGGGCTTCTTGGACCTCCGGAAGCTCAGCAACTGGTACTGGAACAAGAGGACCAGCAGCATGATAACCATCCGGACCGGAAGTGTAATGTAACGTTCTCAAAACACCACTGGGATCGTAATACTCGATTGAACCTACAACGTGTCCGTCAGCATCACGGGTCTCTTCTCTTGTCGCCTTTTCGGTCTTGTAGAAGAACCGGTAGTTTCCGTGAGTGTCTTGCGTAACTTCTACTACGGGTTCGAATGGTGCAGATAAAGCCAAAGTGGCCAAACAAGCGATAATTGCCTGTGAAGTATATGTTTTTCTTTAGTAAAAAATAAATAATTAAAGAAATAAAAATAAAAAAATAACTTACGATTGTGTACATCTTGTTGGTGTGTTGATTGTTGTATCGAGCTGGGTACTGACGATTTTGTAATATTTTCGTGTTGCTTTTATACAAAACTTTATCATTAGTATAATATATTATTAAGAATGGTCCTATGGCAATGACATTCCCTTTCGGAAAATCTAATTGATTTTTAATGAACGAACTTGTAGATTGAAGAGTTCGACAAGAAAAGGTTTTTTTAACGATTTTATCTATATAATTAACGCCGCCACAATGTGTATTACATAAACATAGTATATTACTTCTTTACTTGTTGTAGAAACAATATAAATTTGTCATTTGAAAAAACGTTTTATTAAATTTTTAATTTATAGGTGTACAATCAGACATATGCAGGAAAAAACAATGCAAAGATATCAGTTGAACGTTATTCAGTTCTTCAATTCTATTCTGAAATTTGTAATTATTCTAGGTTAAGCTATATGGAAACATATAATCTTTAGTTTATAAAATTAAACCATTGCACATAATCAAATCTCCTATAATTGAATTAGCCATTAATTCTAATTCTCGGGGATGAAATTAAAGAATAAAAACAAACTGAATGAAGAAATAAGCAATATCGCTACAAACAGTAGAAAAATAATGAGGTGAGGCCACCGCACGACTTTCTTATACGTATAAGAGGTTCAAATTATACAAAATTGTTCTAAATTGTTTTAAATAACTTTATCTTCATAGAAAAATAAACATGTGAGTAAGTGTGTTACTTCAAATCCAAACTTTAAGAATTTCCTTATATAAAAATTATTCAAAATTTTATAATACCTCTATTCTCTTAATATTATAGAATGCATACTTTGCTAGATATTCGAAAGAAAGTGCTTGCTTCTGGCTAAGAGTAAAAGTGCTACTTCCGGTACGAATTTTAAAATTTCATTTATACAAAAAATATTTCAAATCCAGTACTAAATTCCAAATCCAGTTCTAAATTCTTTTGTACTCGGAATGTACAGGGTGATTCATTATAAATTACCCACCCTTTATCATCGTTATTATTGCATATACAGAAAAATGTTTCAAATAAAAGTTGTGTGGATGATACTGAATTTATTTGCATGCTATCAAAAACACAGTGGCGTGTAAATACAACGGCAGAAAAAAATATTTTTTTTAAATGGAACACCCTGTATATTATTAAATTTTTATAATGGTGTTTTTACTCTGATTTCAAAAATATACCATTTGGTACAGGTATCTTAAACCGTTTTCGAGTTATTAATGTCGAATATCGTAGTTTTTGTACTATGGAAAAGTTGACATTATTAAAGTAAGCTATGAAAACGACAATTATTGTGTTTGGTAAATGACATTTCCTTAATAAAATAGTCAAAATGGTAAGGTCATTTATCAAACACAATAATGGTTATTTTCATAGCTTACTTTAATAATGTTAACTTTTCCATAGTACAGTTACTACGATATTCGACATTTAATAACACGAAAACGATTTAAGATGGTGTATTTTTGAAATCAAAGTAAAAAGACCATTAGAAAAATTTAATAATATACAGGTATTCCATTTACAAATAAACATTATTTTCTTTTTATACTGTTGTATCTGCACGCCACTGTGTTTTTGATAGCATGCAAATAAAATTCAGTCTCAGCCACACACATTTTATGTGAAACATTTTTTTGTATATGCAATAATAACGATGATGAAGGGTGGGTAATTTAAAATGAATAACTCCCTGTACCTGTCTAAAAACATGACGCGGCATAAAAAACTGATTTTCGATAAGAGTAAAAGAACTACGTCCGATAGAAATTTCGAAAAACTTTTTTAATAAATCTTCTTAAATTTAATTTTGAGTACATATGAATTTTTTATAAATTCGTTTACGGATATTGAAAGCTGTGAGTAAAATTCTTATATGTAATACAATTTTGCTATCAACAGTGTTTTTGTAGCAAATATATATTTTTCAAAAAAAATACATTTTTTAAAATTATTTACTTGTCACGAACTTATAAATAATTGCAATAGTAGTTTCAAAGACGAAAATATTAAACCAATTTCACTATAAGGGCTTTTCTAAAAAAAAGTACCTATTTGAGAACAGCTTTGATATTGTTCTCTCTTCGCGACTGTTTATTTTAGCGGAAGCATCGTAGGTACATATACTTCAGTAACATTCACTTATGCTTAATTCATGAACATCTATGATCAACCATGACGAATTATAAATTACGTAGCAATTGCAAGAATCTGGTCTGAACGTGTAATTATTATTTACAACATGGAACAAAGTTGTGGCTAATTATGAATGCTCGAGTGCTTTAGTAGTAAAGCTGTAGATAATTGGAAGAGGCCATATGGCAGGATTTGACTGTAATGAATTAATATTAACCATTGTTCTAATTCAGATACGCATGCTTATAATGAGTACATTCAAAATTTATTTCTTATTCAATTTATTTCTTTCGTTACGAATTATTGCTTTCTTTATTGTGAATTTAGTACATACAAATATGTAGACTTTAAAATACTTCTGATTGTACATTCTTTTTTGTAAAGCACAATTATTATTGGTCTGTCCCAAAATAATACATTATATGTCATCGCAGAATGAAAATGAGAAAAATACCTTACTTTTCGAAAGCATTTGATATGTTTACTACATTTTATAGGACTTGAGGATCACGCAATTTCTTTTTTTCGAACGTACTTTACTAATAGAAGCCACTGTGTACATAATGACTATTTTGTAATTTTCCCCTTCTTTGTCAATTTGTCAACGCCTTGTATGCAATTTAACATAAAAATTAAGTATACTAATGATTGTCCTTAACGGCGCATATTATAGTTACACCTTTCGCATGTACATTGTATATGGGAATCTTATTATTTTTATGACCATTTACATTAACTCTGACACATAATATCTTCTTATAGTCGTGTAAGTGTTTACACTATATTTGACTAAATGTTGGGTATCCTCAGGTGCTACTCTTTAATGATAATCTTCGATTTTAGTTTCTTATAATAATGCAATTTATTGTTGGACGATTTGTAGGTCTAATGTAAACTCAAATTTATTATTTAAGCATATTTACTGGTAGCGTTCTTTACATAAATAAACATACATGTTTCGGACTGGCTATAAGTCCTTTTTCATTGTTAAGTCAACAGCTAAAAAACAATATGAAATAGCAAAATGAAGATTAAAATTTTTTGCACTAATGTCTTACGAGTCTATGTGATAATGATATTGACAGTCACACGCTCGCGATGACGACATCCAGCTCATCGCTTGTTAAAACACAGGATGCGAGTCAAATATCTTTATAGTATATTAAAGGACAAGTTTCATTTTGACGTTTCAAAGTACGAATTCAGAGTTTAAGAAACGAGTGGCGTAGCCACGAGTTTCTTAACTGAATGAGTGCTTTAATGTCAAATGAAACGTGTCTTTTATGCTATTTTTTGCAATTAGTTTTAAAATTTCTCTTTTTGTAAAAGCAAAAGGAGAAAAATTTGATAATCAAGGGAAATTTTGTGGCGGTTGTCACCTTGGTTTGGCACAAGATTTAAATTGACAAGTTAATTTAAAATTGACACATTTTTGATAATTTTCAACAGAACGTTTCTACTGCACACGGTATCACTATCACTTCGAAAGATAATTCAAACGTTAATATAAATGTTTATAATAGTTGTACTATTTCAAAGATTAATTAAAAATATCAAATCTTACAATGAATTTCAATATAAAAACCTCAAACTTGCTTACAAAATGTCATATTGACATCTCCATTTCTGTTGCAATGTGACCAACTTAAAATAAATCTGTTTAAATGTTCCATTTCTATTACGCAACTAGTGCTGTAATAGACCCTATTACAGCACTAGTGAAATGAATGGTATGATTACGGTACTAATTGCAAAAAATATTAAATACATGTATATGTTACCGGACAAACCCGATTTCAGGCCAAACTAGTTTGTCCTAGGCCAAACCGGTTTATCCTACGCGTGTCAGGGTATACTAGTTTAGCCCAGGACAAATTAGTTTTGCCTAGATACTTTAGGCTTAACTAGTCTGACCTAGGCCGAACTGATTGAATCGTTGCATGTGACTAAATAAACACGTTGGGACCAGTTAACGCGGGAATTCCCCTCCCGCGCCCCTTTCTATCATGCTTTAGTTGTCTATTCACTCATTACGCGCAATCCCGTTGCTACTTGGGTACGTGCAATTCGGGAAGCATTTTTAATTGATTTTTTAAACGTAGTTTAACAGTTTTGTGTTATTCTTATATTGTTATTATGGATGTGCCATCGTCTAATGTTCAAGTTGAACAGTTACAATGGAGAGAGTGGTTTTTAAAAGAAATGTTGGAAAGTGAAAATATAAAATCTTCTCATTTTATTGTTTTAACTAAAGATAAATACTTAGATCTTATCCTACAAGTGGAAGAGGCTGAAAAAGCTGAAATCAAAACATCACTTCATCAAAGGCGATTAAAAGGGCTTGCTATGTTAAACATTGGTTCTGTTAAAAAACTTGTTGCTCGTAGTGAAAATAACATAAAATACTATATTCCGGCTGAGGAATTGTATGATGTTATTGATGGAGCTCACAGAGCTGTCGGACACGACGGACGTGACAGATTATTGGCTGAGGCGTCTTTAAAATATGCTAATGTTACAAAACAGATGATTAACCTGTATTTATCTATGTGTGTAAGACGGCAAGAAAAGAAGACAAAAAAAAGAGAGGTTTAGTTTCTAAGCCAATTTTACATTCTGAAATGAACAGCAGGTGCCAAGTGGACCTCATGGATTTTCAGACTCAACCTGATCGAAACTTTAAATTTATGGTCTACCAAGACTACTTGACCAAGTTTTTTTTGCTCCGTGCTTTGGAATCTAAACGAGCTGAAGAAGTAGCCTACCATTTAAATGACATATTTTTGACGATAGGTGCCCCATGTATTTTTCAGCTAATGGAAGAGAATTCGTCAATCATATTATATGTGAAATGACGAGTTCTTGACCAGAACTAAAACTAGTGCATGGAAAACCACGGCACAGCCAAAGTCAGGGCTCCGTTGAGAGAGCCAACCAATGCGTCGAGAACATGATTTGTTGTTGGCTAAAAGATAATCAATCGACGAAAAACAGAGCCTTACATTCGGGCATAAAACAATCGCCGTACAAAGCTATGTTTGGAGTGGAACCCAAAGTTGGTCTTTCAACGACATCACTACTACCAGAAATAATAAAGGTTATTCAAGATGAAGATGACCTTCGAAAATGTATTGAAACTGGTTTAAACCATGGACAGATAGGAGATGTTAGTAATAGTAATGATGCCGAAACTTCTAAAATTGGTGATGATATCCAAAAGGCAAGACAGCTGCTGAAAATCTTCAGAAACAGGCTAAGAAAATGAAATCTGCTTCTGACAAATCGCATCCGCCAGCTAAAGTGGGAGATAATGTGACTGTTCCGATTCCTGATGTAGACAGAGGAAGGGGCGACCTAAGGAATGTTATTGGCGTTGTTCTGGAAATAAACAATGATAGCCTTACAAAATTGGAACTAAGCATGGAAATATTGCAGACACTTAGTTACGCAATTTAATAATTACTTCTTCATAAATTACTTCGAAAAAAGAAATTCTTTTTAATAACCATGTTACTCTATTTCACTGTCAAATCTGAACTGATTTTAATGATTATTGATTTAATATTTGGAAGAGGTTTCCATATTTTATGACTTTAAGCATTATTAAGTATGTTATGTAATTTGGTCAAAATAGAATACCTGTTAATTACAGAACTGAATTCGACCTTTGTACTCAAACATTTCTCCAAGAAAGTGATGTCAATCAAGATGTTCAAATCTCACTAAGAACTGCAGCTACCAAACATTCGGTTGAGACAGGTCAAGGTTTTATATGATGCACCTGTAGCAAAAACTATGCTACAAATAGGTGCCAGTGTAAACAAAGTGATTTTGTGTAATTCGAAATGCCACCATAGTATACCCAGTAAAAATAAATAAAAGATATAATATTTTATATGTTACATTAAAAAGCACATATACGTTCATTTTTATTATTAGTTTGACTATAAAAATTATTTTTATTATGTCATTTGAATTTTCGTAAGATATTACCTTTAAAAGTGCATGACTTAATAAGAAAATAAAAATTGAGCAGTACTGAATAGCTTATTTTTATTTTATAGTTCTGTTCAAGTGTTATGTCACTTCTATTATTGATGCTTTTTTTATTTTGTTGAATCAGAATCATCTCTTTAATTTCTCTTTTGTGTACATTGTATTCCGTCGCCAGAATTTTCGTCTTGTTGTAATCAAACTGATGGTCTTTTTCAAATTTGTGGTTGTATAGCGCGATTCTGTCAGTTTTACTGTATTTATGTGCTTGTAGTCTTTTATGCAGATATTGTTTCATTTGCCCGATGTAGCAACCCTCACAGTCTTTACAGGAGACCTCGTAAACAATGTGTGTGCGTTTGTCTTTATCGATTTTCGGTTTGAGTCTCGTTAATAGATTACTGTTTGTGTTGTTGAGTTTGTGTGAGGTTTGAATACCATAAGGTTTCAGAGTGCGTTTGATATTTTCGGATAACTGTGGGATGTATGGCAGAGTTATATATTTATTTTGTCTGTTTTGTCTATTAGGAATGTCTGAGCGGTTGTATATTGCGTGAATTCTGTTTTTTATTGTTTTATTAATGTATCTTGTTGGGTATTTGTTTTCTGAGAGTACCTTTTTTATTTTGTTGATGTTTTTTTCGAAACCGTGGGTGGGAAAGTTTTATAGCACGGTCTGTCAAATTGTTAATTACGTTTCTTTTAAACGATGTTGGTGTATTTGATTGGTAATGAATGTATCTGTATGAAGCAGTTGGTTTACAGAACCAATTTGTGAAAATGGTTCCATGTGCATTATATGAGATCTGTAGGTCAAGGAAATTAATGGTGTTGTTGTTCTCAATCTCTGTCGTGAAGTTTTTCATGAAAAGAGTTAAAAATTTGTAAAGTGTATTCGATTTTGTTTGTTGTTTACGGATGCATGTTATGATATCGTTGACATATCTTTTGAAAAAGATGGGTTTATAATCTAGGGATAAAGATATGTCTTCATTTTTCGAAATGTTGAGGGGAATGATTTAAAAGTAATCGAATAACTGAAAGCAAAACTATAAAATTTTTAAAAAATATGTTTCATTCATGTTACTTGATCTGCCACCGACTCTCAGTAGTTGTAAACTTTTGTTTATCTGATTGCACTTATTAT
Source organism: Amphimallon solstitiale (assembly GCA_963170755.1). Lineage (NCBI taxonomy): Eukaryota > Metazoa > Arthropoda > Insecta > Coleoptera > Scarabaeidae > Amphimallon > Amphimallon solstitiale. The sequence continues at coordinate 93,301,451 of OY720678.1, forward strand.
AGCACATGTCACCTGATTAACATGTGAACACTGTGAATGGCAGCGTTGATAATGTTCAAAGCACATCAAGCGCAATTGTAAATATAGATGGCAAGAAAAATTTATGTATTATATTCATAATAATTTCAACGGTAACTTCCTTTATCAAAATAATTCGATTTTTAGATACATTTTAATGAAGTTTTTTTCATTTTGACCATAGAAGCCATTGTTAAGATGTTTTACAATGATTCTGCCACAATCAGTATACATATATGTATCGATAATGATACTTACTTTTAGTAGTTAATACCTTAAAATTATGAAAGTTAATTTTTCTCTTTCTTTAGAATCAAACACCGTCTCTAAAGAAACGACGGGTGAGCTGGTATAGGCAAATGATCTGCAAGTTGGGCAGTATAGGCAATAGTAAACTCGGCGGCCTGCCAGAAATTTTCTTCCTTAATCTTCATAGGTAAACTCGACCGGTAGATACTTACCTGCTCTTTTGACCCTCATTAGAGATTAACCCAGATATGCCTACTGTCCTTTTAAAAGGACGGTTTGTCAGTTCCTGTTTTATCTACCCAAAGCGTCATTTTAAGTACTGAAACATAGAGGTCAGCACAGGTTTATGTCACAGAAACGTAAAAGTTTCGTTTGGCGGCAATAGTGGTAGTGTTTATCCACAATTAACAGTTTGGAAGCCCTTAAAAAAGTGTGATTGTGGAGACAATGGCGCATCCTATTGATTTGAGGCTTACTGGGTAAGTAATGTAAGGAAATTGTCATGAATTTTCCTTGAAATCGCTTCAAATAAGATTCAGTAATACGACTATATCTTTACAATAAAAATGAATTGCCTGTTGTTAGCACAAAAACTTGTTAAATCTTGGTGTCCTTTTAAAAGGACAGTAGGCATATCTACAACTTTTTTTCATTTTTCTAGTGGGTTGACGTTAAATGAACTTCTTCATTATTTGGAAGATGACGATAATGTTTTTAATCATGTCAGCGTGGATGGTGAAATCAATATAGCATTAATGCCTCCGAATAATGCAACTGGTGACCTAACGGATGAGGATTCGGGAGATGAAGACTCTATGACTGTAAACAATTTGCCCGCTTCGCAACTCACGGCAGAAGTTGAAATTTTTAATCCAACTGATAATTTTCAAGAGGATTTAGATTATTCTAATAATAATGTGAATGACAATCCGGACGAAAACAATGAGAACGGCCACGTTGTTGCAAGTGAGTGGGATACAGAAGACGATATTCCTCTTCATTATTATCAGGCATCCAAAAAAACTTTTAACTGGAAAAACAAAGATCTCGATGTAGAAAATATAGAGTGGCCTTTGAAGTATGGTTGCAAACCCTTACTAACACCAAAGCAGATTTTTTATTTATTTTTTGACGCCGAGATCATCCAAATATTTGTACGTTTTAGTAACGAATATGCCCAGAAAAAAAATTATTGGGGAAATATCACCACAGATGAAATGTATTCATTTTTTGGAATTTTGCTTTTAAGTGGCTATGTATCCATGCCTCGACGCCGAATGTACTGGGAACAACGAAAAGACAGCCACAACGATCTAGTAGCAGGGGCATTATCTAGAGATAGATTTCAATATATAATGCAAAACTTGCACTGGGTAGACAATGATGAATTAGATAATAATGACCGATTTGCCAAAGTACGGCCACTTTTTTCTAAACTTAACAAAAAATTTCAAATGTACGCTCCACACTTTGAGACACACAGTGTTGACGAATCAATGATTCCATATTTTGGTCGACACGGTCTGAAGCAATTCATAAAAGGTAAGCCTATTCGCTACGGTTTTAAAATCTGGATGGGAGCGACAAGTCAAGGATACTGTATGTGGATGGAGCCTTATCAAGGAAAGAACTCAGTTATTGAACCTAAGTATAAGTTGTTTGGTTTAGGTCCTTCTGTTATCTTACAATATTGCGACATTTTACAAAGTATTGGAGATATTCCCTATCAAGTCTTTTCCGATAATTTTTCCACTACGGTACCTCTGCTGCACGAGTTAAAAAGGAGAGGAATAAAAGCAACTGGCACTATCCGGGAAAACCGAATGTCCAAATGCCCACTTATTTCTAAGTCAGACGCTAAGAAGAAGCAAAGAGGATTCATGGACTATCGAACAACTGATGAGACGTCCGTAGAAATTGTAAAGTGGAATGACAATAGTTGTGTCAATGTTGCTTCCAATTGCCACTCGGTTGAACCTGTACATCAAGTCGCCAGGTATTCTCAAAAAGGAAAAAAACGGGTTCAAGTGGAACAACCAAATGTCATTTCTAAATACAACTTGTACATGGGAGGGGTAGATCGTTGCGATCAGAATGTTAGTTTGTATCGAACTGGTATCCGTGGCAAGAAATGGTATTTCCCGATTGTCGCATATTGCCTTGACGTTGCAGAACAGAATGCTTGGCAATTATATAGTTATTTGGGAGGGAAATTAGACCACCTAGCCTTTAGAAGATGTGTAGCAGAAGGAATGTTAGAAAGCCACCAAGGTAGCTCTAGAAAAAGAGGAAGACCCAACAGTATGGAACATCAAGAATCCAAAATAGACAATAAAGATCACTACATAGTATCCCAGGAGAAGCAGACAAGATGCCGAATTTGCCACAAAAAAGTGCAGAAAAAATGTGCCAAATGTCAAGTGGCTTTACATGTTGAATGCTTTCCAAGTTATCATGGAAAATATGACTAATATTTTTTTCTCATTAAAAAAATTAGGTGTAATTTCGTTTAAGTGTAAAATGTGTTGCTACTTTACATATTATAGTTCATGTTATTAAATTTTTTTTTTATAAAACGGTCTTATAAATTTATTTACCTATGGCTACCTTAATGCCTACTGTCCTTTTAAAAGGACATACGTTTAGAGCAAAGCTCTTTAACTATTTTTTTTTTCAATTTTTCTCATGTTTATTGTTGTATAATGAATCTAATCTCTTAATTTCATTGACAAAATCTAAAAAGCATAAATTCAGGCATATCTGGGTTAAAATTATTTCATATTTCATATTTTTCAATAAAAGGGATTAAGAAAACAAATATCAAAAGCCGATAACTGCACCTATCTATAGAGCTAAACAAAGTCGTTACTTAAATCTGTGTCATACCTCGTCCCCCCATTAAAAATTTGCTAGAAATATAACATTCTCTATAACAGTTTCTGTCTTTGTTCTCTTCAAATAAAATACTATTTATAAAACTCCTTCTCTTCAAATAAAATACTATTTATAAAACTAGAGTTAACACGTTTAATGATATAATCTTTAATAGTTATTTACAAACTAAGTGCGGGAAGACTATTTTTCCGCATAAGCGCACTTTGAAAGCACGAGCGACCGCAAGAAGTGGTTTGTACAATATTTTTTGTACGAACAGTAAATTAAAAAAATATTATTGATTAATGTCACCAGTATCATACCTAACCTAAAATAGATTACCTAATTAATTTAAGCATTTCATGTACGTAACTATTCATCTTTCCCTAAAATTAAGTTATTATATTCTTACACATGCTAAACATGAGGTATTTATTCTTATATTTATAAATTTATAGTACATTTATTGCGTTTCTTAGTTTAATTACAATTTATTATGAACTGCCAATATGAATGTCTATGTTGTCAAACAGATGGCGCTTCAATATCACTTAAGATATCGTCAACTAGATGGCGTCACAAATTTAGTGGGAGAATTTTTAATTATTACTCCTATTTCCCCAACTTTTAGTAAAGAATAGTCGAGGGAAGTAGTATTTTATAGACTAAATTTTATTACTATCAAGTTAGATTTTTTTTAAATGTTCCAAAGAACCAGTGTTTTTTTCAATTATTACAGTCGTCTCGACCGGGAAATACTCCTTCCTGGTCGAGCGACACATGCACCAAATGTCACTTTACAGGCGGTGAGTACAAAAATATTATTACGGGTGAGGTTTAGCGAAAAATGAAAACTTGGCAACAACGGTTAAAAAATTGATTAATGATGATGTGAATAGCTAGATAAAAATCCCGACTATAACAGTTTATAGAAAAGAAACGGGTTTCGTAACCTTTTAAGCACTGCAATAATCCTGATCTTTTATTAATTTAATAATAAATGAATATTTCTTTTCATTGCATAACTTCTTGACGTTCAAGTAAGATATTCTGCATGTTTTAAATAGTTGGTGAATGGCCTTACTTAATTAAGTATTTAATACAAAATTGTATGAAAGCATGTAAAAAAGGATATATAGGTAGGTAGTTTTAATTAGACCTACGTGAGGTCTGAAGAACATGTGATTAAATAATTTCACGGTAGGAGATGGAGAAAAAGGGAGAAAATGAAGTCCTACCTCAGGCGATGGCAAGTTGTTGTCGTTGTTGTTGTTATTATTATTATTATTATTCACTGGCGCCCTCTCCACATTTATATTCTTCGTCTGCATACTTCACACAGACACCACTCCTGCCTCTGCCTGTAACAAAACATTCCTTTATCATTAATAATATACTACCTGGGCATGTAATGTAATATGTAAATGTAGAGAAGCGAGTGTATAAATGTATTCATATGCCATGGAAGATGCATAGGTAGAATACATACGATTGGTATACTTCGAAGGTTTTGTATGATTTACTATTTGCATTCGCATTGTAATTAATCGTAGTTAGAATTAGTACTACTTTCTAAGATTATTTATATCTACAATAACGATATTCGTATATAACTTATAGCCGTTAATTATTAAATACTTTCAACCTTTTACTCACGTAATTTATTATTGATAGTTTTTATACATATACGAGGATGTACTGAAAACTTCTTAGTCAGACACTCAGATGTTTAATATCAAAAATTAAGTACAGACAAAAAAATAAACTCAATATGTTATTTAATTAATTTGTTTGAAAATAAAATCCATTCGCCGTTCCTTACGATTAGCAAAATGATTAATAACTAATTCATTAAAGTTTGGTGTTCTAGAGTTTATCTTTATTATAAAATTCATTTAGAAATGTTTTGTTTGCTGTAAAATGGTCAAATTGTATTGTATATTAAAAAAAATTGTTCCTAGTTGCTTTAACAAGATGTGGTACATCAGAAAAATAAAATATTTTATGTTCTAAGTAAAAGTATGGTGATTCTGGACTAACTCTTTTTTCTTTTGAATATTTACAAAAATTTGATCTGACATCAGATACTAGTGCTCGGACAGAAAGCCCAACTGCAAATAACTTTAGTATTGTGTTATCCACAGTCTCCTCTAAAGCTTTACCACTACATGTGCTGCTGACTAATACATAACCAACTGGCTGTTTCCAATTCATATAAATGCCTTTAGCAAAGAGAACCATAGCAAATTTTGCTGGTTTATATGTTGTTTGACCATTTATTTTATGAAATCCTACAATTTCGTCTTTCGTTATATTATAAAATAAATTAGCTTTTAGTCACATTTCATCAATGCGTAGAATGCATTCACATGCTTCTGGTGTAAAATAAGCAGTTTTCATTTCAAATGCAGAATACACAAAATCAACACTCGTGGAGTTATATTTCAATTCTGTGTTAATCTTTGTAATGTTCTTACCCTTGCCAATTGAAGCATGTTACTTAAGTATTTATAAACTCTTGATCCCAAAAAATAGATATTTAAAGCAAATTGTTTGTACTGTATGCTGTATCATGCAATATTCTTATTTTTATTAAATGCATTAAATTTAACAACAGTTGCCAGTTCATTTGATAAATATCTGTCACAAAGCCCTAGAAAATATTGTAAATTCTCCTGTTTAGGATAGGATTTCATTTTAGATTTAGTAGCTATAACTCGATGATGTTTTAGAGATTTTCTCAGTCCTTCCGTTCTGGGTGTATGGGCAGAAATATTTTTTTCTGTTTGAACCTCAACATAAGGTAGGAATTTCCATAACTGCTAAAATACAATTAAAAAATTATACATTTCGTTAAAACAAATTATGTAATTGTATGTTTGTAACTGAAAAGTTCTAAATTATTCTACTTTATACTTGATTAAATATATATGTGTTGAATATTTGTTCAAAAATTACTTCGAATTCCTCAGTTAACAACTAAACGTATTTTATGTTTTGCTCATAAATAATAATTTTGGGGTCCAATATCACTTGTCCTAGGAACATTCATAGTTTCCACACATTCTAAAATACATTTTGAAATTAGTATGCTTTTAAAATTTCAAATAATACTTAGTTCTTAATATTTTATAATAAAAATTTACCTTTAGATAGTTTCTTAACCAGTAAGGTTTGAATTGGTTTCTTTTCATTATGGTCATGGATGTGAGTGATAACGATATTCTCTAAAATTCTTATTTTTGAAGGTGGTTCCTTCACTATATAAAATGTTTCATTCAAAGTGTTTACTACAAAGATGAATTATTACAAATTATCTGTTACTCAATAGCTAAAACTTACCGATTTTCTTCTTTAGAAAACGAAAAGAAATTGTAGAATATACTTTGTTGCTGAACATTTTTACAAGTAAAAATACAACATCTATGTACGCCGGATTTCTTCTTTCGTACAGTTTCCATTATTTATATCAACAACAATTTAACTGGCACCTTTACTTATTATTTTTTCGTAAATTATAAGTTGTAAAACTAAGACAGGTTATATTTATACAAGTACACAACAAAAACAAAACACGCCATTTTGTTTGATGTTACGCACAAATATCGGAATTATGCAAGTGAGGCTTTTGTCACTTCTGTTATTCAGTGATATTACATACTGGATGTCATCCGGCATCACAGTGTAGTGCCCGCTCGCTGACATATACCTCTCTCGCCCCGCCCCACTTTTTATCCACTCGATTTCTAATACAAACGGTACACTCGCGTGAGATGCCCTGGAGTCTACGTCAGACTGTGATTTTTAAACGCGCTGAAGAGACGGACTGTTACTTTCGAAAAAATCCCAAGCAGCAAAATCACAATTTTAGAAAAGGATAAAAATATATATTTGCTAATGTAGGACAAGTGTGCATATAGTGTTTTTGCTACTAGGGATATTATTTGTTATCAAACAAATCAGAAAAATTACATACAAATCAAACTAGACCTCCACACCTTCTATTACCTCTTCGTTGGAAAAAAAATAACGACCTTTTAAACTTTTTTTCAGTTGAGGAAAGACATGATAGTCGGACGGAGCCAGATCTAGTGAACAAGGGGGGTGTTTGAGTAATTCGAAACCTAAATCACGAATTGTTTGCATGGCAACATGCGATTTGTGTGCAGGTGCATTGTCCTGCAAAAACAAAACACCTTTGGACAGCTTTCCGCGTCACCTCTCCATATTTTTTTCTCGTAGAGTGGTCAGTAACGTCGAATAGTAATTCCCAGTTATTTTTCTACCCTTATCCAGAAAGTCAATCATGATTACTCCATGGCAATCGCGAACAACTGAAGCAAGAACTTTTCCAGCAGATTTTTGAACACGAAACTTCTTAGGTCTTGGAGAACCAGATCGATTGCCGCTTTGTTTCTGGGGTCGTAGAAATGTACCCAAGTTTCATACATAGTAACAATACGGCTGAAGAAGTCTGCATCTTTTTCAAACCGAGCATAGATCGAACGCGATGCTTCAACCCTTGCAGGCCTCTGGCCAACAGACAGGCATTTGGGGATCCATTTTGCATAAATTTTTCTCGTGCTCAAATTGACGTGAACTATATGACGGACGCGTTCATATGAAATATTCAGTGCCTCAGATATTCGTTTTAGCCCAATTCGACGGTCTGACAAAATCATGTCATGAACTGCATACAAGCAGTGACGTAGCTAGAGGGGTGCGGTGGGGGCGCACCGGGTGACACCCGCTTGGGGGTGACACCCGATTGTGAAAAATATAAACTTACAAAAACTCCAGTAGGTATAGTATTAGAGTCCGATCCAGTAGAGTCCGATGAGTATTTTTATTTTTTTTGAGTACGTATGACAAATACCTAAAAAGACGAATATGCCCCGTGGAGTTAATACAGCTAAAAGAAAAAGTGGGTTTCAGCAGAGAAAAGTCAAACAAGCTAAAATGAATGTAGTTCAGAGCATGTCTGAATCCATCTTTGAATATGTTACAGAAATTGATGACATCACGTTGATGCAAGGGATGATTCAGATAATATTAGCTCATCTTCAGGAAGCAACAACGACAATACAGAATTAATGATGATAACCCATGAAAAACACGAATCAGAAAAAAACTGAAAATGACAGTGATAATACTAATAATGTTTTTACTATCGAACACAGTATTTGCATGGATGAATCACTTCAGGACTTGAAAGATGTCTCACATTGGGGTCTACCCGTTCCTGACAATATTCGCATTATGATCATAAAAGAGGTAGTGAACATTTCTAAAACAGAGAAGGGGCGTTTGCCACTGTATCCAGGTACGGGTTAAAAATAAAAGGTGATGTTCGCCATCTTTCAAAAGAATGGTTTTATAAAGTGATGCCTAATGGTGAAAAAATTCTGCAGTCATGGATGGCTTATTCTCCTATAACTAATTTGCTGTACTGCTTCTCCTGCCGTTTGTTTGTTTGTTTGCTGTTGTCAATAAAACTAATACAAAAGCAAAATTTATGACTGGATTTCAGAAGTGGTGGAAACTATATCCGAAAGTGGCCGATCATGAAACATCAAGTTAACACCTAGAAAATTTTGAAAACTGGAAAACTTTGGAAATGAGGGTAAAATTGATGACGCAGCCTTGCAATTAATGGACACTGAAAAGCAGAAGTGGAAGCATCTTTTATCTAGATTATTGGATATAACTTTGTTTTTGGCTAAATAGAACTTAGCTTTTCGTCGACATGATGAAGCGCAAGGCTCTACAAATAAAGGCAACTTCTTAGAACTAGTCAAACCACTTGCAAAGTATGATGTAGTTTTGAAAGAACACATCTTGAATTTGGAGCACGGTAAATCACCAAAAGTATAATATTTGTCGCCAGATATACAAAATGAATTCATAAATGTTTTAGCGAACCAAGTAAAATTTAAGTTTGTCAACGAAATTAAATCGGTTAAACATTTTGGAATTATGTTTGATAGTATACCTACATTTCACATACTGATCAAATGTCTGAAGTGATTCGTTATGTGAAAATTGATAATAGAAAAGTGGAAGTCAAAGAAGTATTCCTTGGGTTTTTCCATTTACAAGGAAAAAAGGCCGTTGATTTAAGTGATGGATTCTGAAGAAGCTTGAAAATGACGGTTTAGATGCTATGATGTGTCGTTTCCAAGGTTATGATAATGCAGCTGTTATGAACGGCATACATGGAGGAGTGCAGGCTATTATTAAAGCAAAAAACAGAAGAAAGCAGTTTTTATTGGATGTATAGATCATTCAATTATTTTATGTGGCCAACACTCATTTGCCCATTTGCGTATCTTGTGTAACATTTTTCGGAACAATAGAGACAGTCTTTATATTTTTTTCTAGTTCCACTAGCCGCTGGGAAGTGACTCTTAAACATACCAAAGCATCTGCTAAAAGACTCTCAACAACGCGTTGGAGTGCTCATTATGCTGCAGTAACAGTATTGGCAGAAAATTTTGGTGGAATTGTGGCTGCAATTGAGGAATTATGTGATCAACAAGAAAATTTAGACACCAGAGGTACTGCACTGAACCTTATGCCTGGTGTGTGTGATTTCACATTTCTTTGCTATCTTTTCTTTTAGAATGATGTACTAAGGGAAATAAATTGTGCTCAGATTGCATTGCAAAGTAAAAGCTTGAGTGTTGATCAATTAGCTATAACAATAGAGCCACTGCGTCTTTATATTGAAAAAAAAACGGGGCCATATTGTATAAGAGCTAGTAGATCTTGCTGAGAAAAAGTTGGAGGACTACGACATTCCAATAGAAAGAAGAATTCGTCGCACGAAACGAATAGCTGGTGAGTTGGCCACCAATGCAAAACTTACACTGAAAGCTGAACTTCAAAGGGATATGTTGGAATGTCTTGACCGATTTAGTATTGAACTCCGAACTAGATCGAAATCCATTCAAGATGTAGCTTTATTGTTCGAGGTTGTGCAGACAAATACTTTGCTTTTGACAAATATTGAAGAGTTGAAATCAGCTGTATCAAAATTTACTGGTTCTTATGATGAGGCACTGCCATCTTTACTCTTGCAAGCCATGAAGAGAGATATTTGGCAACGTTGCACGTAGGCTTATCATATCGTCAACAAGCGGTAACGCGGTAACGATACAGCGTGTAATACCTCCGAATTTTATTTAAAATAAAGTGAAATTTATTATAAAGGTTGAAGAAATATTTGCCGGTATTTTCTAGTGTTAAACGCGTGGTAAACGTTTCAAATAAATAATCGTTTAACGAATAGTAGTTTGTGTGTCAGACTGTCGGTGCATCATAACCTCAAATTGTTGGATACTTCCAAGCTTAAAAAAATCGGACAAAAACCTCAATAATTGTAAGTAGAACAAATAAATAATAAAACATTATTTTACTGTTAATAAACTTCAGATGCCTCGAGAATGCTGTGTACCTGCTTGTAAATCAAATTACGAATCTGCATTGAAAGCAGGTGAATCTCTGCAGTCAACATTTGGCTTTCCCCCTGATGAAGGACTTAGAGCAGAATGGCTTAAGGCAATACCAAGGAAGAACTGGGTCCCTACCAAGAACTCTTCAGTGTGTGCCAAACATTTTAATGAGACTGATATTGTCAAATATGATAAATATCTTCGGCAGGATGTTGTCAAATCCCAAATTGGTCAAAGGGGCTGTGCCATGCATTTTCCCGAATTTACCAAATTATTTGTCAGTGCAAACCAAACCAACGAGAGCAGGTCCAGATGAACGTAGGGAAAGAATTATTAACAGACATTTAGAGTCCGTTGAAAAGTATTTGAATGAAGACATCATTAGAAATTTTAATACTTTAATAGAAAAAGTTAAACTTAGTGAGTGGCAAGTGAAAATTGTTTATATATGTATACTTTGTGTTTCGATAATGTTATTATTAATGAAGACTTGAGTGTGAAAATATTTTTAAAAAACAACGAACTCTCTGTATCTGATCTAAGTTGTATTCTTTCACCAGATATGAAGATGACGAAATGGTCTCAGCTAGAAAATCTTTTGGCTGGATACAAATCTGATGAAATTATTTGCCCTGCATCTGTCAAATCTTTATTACAGAAAGGATTGGAATTTCTTACAGAAGCCAATGAAATGTGTGTCGAAGAAACATTTTTATACAGTAAGCAACTTAATATATTAGTAGATCAGCTGAAGCAAATGGTATCTGATAAAAATAGGTATTCTACATCCACAATTGTTATGGCGTTTTTGTTTTATACTCAATCACCTATTTGTTATAATTTAATACGTAATTTTTTTATTTTACCTCACAAGAGATATTTGCAGCATCTTTCATCTACAATGCATATTTCGCCAAATGATGACCAAAATAATACAAATTATTTATTAAATATGAGTAAGAATTTAACAAATTTAGAAAAAATTGTTCTAGTTTTGATCGATGAAATATATGTCAGCAGTCGTTTAGATTATCGAGACAAAAGTATTGTAGGTTCAGCTTACAATAATAATGATTTAGCTAAAACTGTGCCGAGCTACATGATCACTTCAGCATTTGGAAGTTTTTGTGAAATAGTTAAACTTTTACCAGTTAACAAAATAAAAGGTGAAGAAATGGCTCCGATAACTAAAAACATAATTGATTATGTCCAAAATTGTGGTTTCACTGTTTTGTGCGTCATTACAGATAATCATGCAATTAATCGTGCAATGTTCAAAAAATTATCACCTAACTCTAAAAGTTTACCAAACCCAAAGTGTGAAGACGACACAATATATTTAAATTATGATTTGGTACATATTTTTAAAAACATAAAAAATAATTGGATAAATCTCAAGAATTTTGATCAAACCTTTGTTTACCCAGATTTTAATACTGATGAATTAAGATATGCCAAATATAAAGATATTGTGAATGTTTACAACATGGAAAAAAATCATCCAATCAAAAAGGCATACAAGTTAAATTATAAAACTGTATTTCTTTCAGTACTTGAAAAACAAAATGTGCAATTATCTGACAATCTGTTCCACCATTCTACTATTGCTGCACTAAAAGAATATGGTTATTCAGATACTGCAAATTTTGTTGAATTAATAAGGAAATGGTGGGACATTTGTAATAACAGAAATGTTTTAAAGGGACGTGTCAAAAGGAACGATTGGTGCAAACCTTTCACAAGCAACGATGACCCAAGGATTGAATTTCTTTCTAAATTTGTCCAATGGTTAGAAAATTGGAAAGCCATTGAAAATAATAATGGGTTTTTAACGGCTCATACTTCCAGTGCCATACACCAAAGTACGTCAAATATTATTGAAATATTAAATTATTCATTTAAACGCTTCCCGTGTTTAAAATATATTTTGATTGGCAAGTTTACCACCGAAAATTTAGAGAAAAGATTTGGCATGTATAGGAGATTGGCAGGCTGTAATTATAATGTATCATTTGACGATATAACTGGTGCTGAAAAGAGAATACGTGTAAAACATATTTTCAAGACAGCAGGTGTTCATTTTTCATTAACCGATATAGAATCCCAGTTTAAAGCTATTGAGTTTAATGACAATATTAGCTCGTTAGATCTAAAAAGCTTTAAAAAAGTTGATTTGACGGATTTCTTATGCATATTAGAATCTGATTATTTGGAAAAATGTGATGTTGACGAATCAGCTAAAATGTATGTTTGCCGATATGCTGCACATTCCGTATCAAAAAAATTAGATTGCAATTTATGTGTTTCGATCTTAACTGAAAGCAAAGGAGATCTTACTGAAAATGATTATTTTAATTTTTTGCAACGAGGAGGTCTTTCTGTTGCTACAGATTGTGTAAATATTTTATTTTTTCACATGTGTTCCATTTTTGAATTTTTAATTAATGATGTTGAATTGGAAACAAAATTTTTACATTGTACTAAGCAAAAGGAATTGTTAGTTGCATTGACTGTTATGAGTATAAAAGCAGGTGATTGTTGGACAGATTATGTAAGTAGTTGCGTTTGCGCCCAAAAATATGAAAGAATTTTTCAAATGGTCTCCTCGATTTTTAGCAATATTTTGTTCAATAATTTTGTCAAAAACAGAAATAATGCAAAAGTAGAAAAAAGGCAGAAAAATCAACCAGTTGTCGAAATAAAGTCGTAGATAATGACATGCAAGAAAAATCTCATAAAAAAAGGAAATTAAATACTTTTAAAAAATAGGTGGATTCCTTTTTTCTAGCTGTGACGTCAATAATAATCCAGTAATTTAAATGTATTTTTTGTCTATGTATATTTTATATGTATTTAAAAGCTATGTTTATGTGAAATTTTGTTTTATTAAACCTTCCACCCCGTAATTTAAGTTTCTCAGTCTCGTTGCGTACAGCCTGGTATCGGACCAGCCGGCAAAAGTCGGCCTACGCTTGCTTCTCAACTCGCTGTTGCCAAATTTCTCAGCACGGCTTGTACAGTAAAGATGGCAGTGGATGAGGTATCAGAAGCGTAACTCCTCTTAGAGATACCAAGGTTGAGAAGACATTTATAAGCGGCCAATGTTACAGTTTCTAATTGAGTGTCTCTAGACTTTTTGAAATTAGTCGTGGAATGAGATTTTACTGAATCTCTTCCGAATCTTGTGGTCGCACTAAAGTTATTTATGACAATTTGCGTATCAGTTTCTGCTTGTGAGAAGAGTTTTAGCAAATTAAAGTTAATTAAAAATTACTTGTGGGCAACAATGACCCAAACGAGATTTAACAATCTTGGCATATTAACAATAGAACACGAGGCAACACAAAATATAAATTTTGAAGATGTGATTTCCTAGTTTGCAGCTGTTAAAGCTAGAAAAACGAGATTTTAAGTGTTTGTGCATAATATGCAAACACTTAAAATATGTATGAGGGTATGTTAATTCTTGTTTTGAAATACCTAATTTTCACTTTCATACATCAAAGTCAAAGAATGTATAATAAAACAATACTATTATTATCATAATACTGGAACTTGATAATTAATTACTCTCATTTGTATTAAATAAATAATATTATACTTTACGGTTATCGGATTTTTATTAATTTTGACAGTTTTCATTCTTGGAGTGACACCATCAATATCCGCACCGGGTGTCCCCATGCTAGCAACGCCACTGCATACAAGTAACTAAAAAACAAGTTCTAAACATAGCAGGTGCAAGAAAAGCATTAGTAAACAAACACTGCACAATACTAAATTTGAATATACAGTCTGTCTCAAAAAAGTTGGATGCTTTAGAAATAATTGCCGAGGATCATAATTTGGATGTGATGTGTCTGACAGAGCATTTCCTTTCATATGATAAAATTAACGGTTGTCATCTGAAAGGTTACACTACCGAAAGCCGCTTTTTGTAGAGAACACGCAAAACATGGAGGAGCAATGATTATGCTCGCGGATAAATTGATAGGGATCGATAGGAAGGATATAAAAGAGCTCTCGGTTGAAAGAAATATAGAAATTTCAGCTGTGGACATATCACAATTAAACATATTAGTTATTTCAGTATATAGATCACCTTTAGGTGATATGAATATGTTTATGGGAAAAAATCGTGAATTAATGGAGATATTAAACAATGATGTCAACAAACATTTATTTATTGCAGGAGACTTCAATATAGACTTTGCAATATCTAATAACAGTGCAGATACTATTACCGATATTCTTGATGCATCTGATCTCCACAAAATGTTTTACCAATATTCCAGAGTCACAAGCAGCTCTAGTACATGTAGGTACTTATTGATAACATATTCAAGGATGTGTTCAGACACAGTTGTTTCACCAAAACAGTGGATCTTCACTCATCGGATCATGGGTCAAATAATAAGTTTTGATGTGAGTATTACACCTCAGTACCTGACACACGAAAAAAAACGTATATCTGACACAACAAGATGTTGAGCTAATTGAAAAGCAATATGGAGTTAAGGAGACGAATAATATGAATTGATTATTTCATTAACTGAATCATAAATCGAAGTGAAATGAGTATAGCTACTCAGAATAAAAAAAAATTTATTTACTTATTTAAATACTATTATTCAATTTTAAGACTGTGTATTAATAACTAAATTTATTTGAGGTTTAATAATAATACCCACGGTATAATTAATGAATTTATTTTTGAAGAACATCATTTAATTCAGAATAATAATTTTCAAAATAGGTACTCGTATGTCAATTTAGATTTCTGAAAAATTTGATTATAAAAAACTAGTCTGCAAAATTTGATACCTCCATCTAACGGAAATGTCCTCAACTACAAAGCAATCTGTTGTACGGTTTCCTATTGACTGTAAGTCATCTTTCTTTTTGCACTATTTAAGTATTCGTCGACTAGATGACGCTACTCATTACATTACAAGCATGACTAAATCAATAATAAATAATAATTAAATTTACGACACTTTACAACCAGATGATGAATTTGCTTTTAGCTTTTAGATACAGGTAATAGCTCAGGGCGTCTAAATGAGAGCATCATAAATTTTATGAGCTCTTTACGTAGGTATATAAGTGTTGGAAATTAATAAATATCTACTTAATGTGTTTCTTGTAACTTGAAAGGCAACTAAAAATAGTATTAAATTGGATCAATTTACTATTTTAATGCATTTTACATGCAATATTCCGTGTCGACAGAACGCAAGACTGTGTTACAATGCAGTAATATTTTCATTAATGTCTATGAAAGCCGTGTTATGGAGCAACAATTTTGTTTCAAGTCACCGCAAAGAATACCGTTGTTAACCTCTCGTCCTATTGTTGTTAAAAGTAAAATTTAACAGTGCGGTCACGTTGCATATTATATTATGCATTATATTCAAAATGAAACAATAGGAGGAAATCGTAATCTCACGGATAATTACATGCATTCAACGAGTAACTATTTTAATTTGAACCTATGAAAGTTCACTCTTTCGTATTTATATTATCCTTTGTCATAATTATGACTATTTATACAGTTAGTTTGTGTGATTTGAAACTGTTTCTCTGACGAAAGTGTTTACGAAATGTGGAAAAAATCGCGAGCATTTCTCGGCGACCATACTGAGCATATTGTATTTATGAAATTATAATAAAATTATATAAATGTATTTTAACAGAATAATTTTATATTTTTCCTGTTATTAAGTATGTAATTATTTTAAATATGTTTACCCATGATAAATTCAATATGGCTGGTTTCTAGGTATGAGTATCTAAGACAACCTTGAAATTTGACGTCGTCAAAAAGGATGACACATTGATATATTAAGTGATTTTCATTGGTTGAAAAATTAGTCAAATTTGCAGTATTTAGTGTTTTTTAATTTTTAATTTTTTTTAAATAAAATTAATTAGGTTTAAATGTTACTTTCAACTCGTTAATTATATTGGATTTTGTATTGTCTTATAATCAAAACTTTGCTTTACCTAAATAGGTTGTTCAGTTTAACAGCAAGCTTAAAATTACAATCAAAACGAATGCAGCATGATTTTCTTTTTCTAAAAATGTTAACTATAGATTAATTAATCATTAGTCATCTCCATCACTTTCATCCGATCTAACTCTATTGGAATTACACCACGCCAAATGCTATATAGAGAAAAGCACATTCATATTACTGGTGGAGGTTTGAATATTTTTATTTCCCAACAATAATATGAATGTAGTTTTCTATATGGAACATTTTGTATCAAATAGTATTCCTCAGCACTTAGAAACACCTGTGGATAATACTAAGTGTCTCCTAATCAATTCGTCGAACACATTTTATTTCAAACGAACCTTTCTGCCACTCCAAAACAGAAAAGTTTTTTCCTGACCACGACAAAGCAAATTCAGATATTTCTGGTTATCAATATAAGGATGCCAAACGTCGAAATACAAGATTAGTATATTTTGTCGCAATGCCACGAAATAGGTTTGACTGTGTTTTAGGAAACTTTCACATAAACGGTAACACTCTTCAATCAACACGAACAGAAGCTTCATTTGATGAGATGTACAAACAAACAAAATAAGTATATTTTGACATTTTCTTTATTGAGAGAATTACAAAATGACAAAATTTATTCAATCGGAATAATCAGAAAATCGAGAAAGAACGTGCCAAAGACATACAAACCAGATAATCAATTCATGATGGTAGATCATGTGCTAAATGGATGGACAAAAAGGATTGCTTATTTTTAGCATTTGGAGTCTCAGAATTTGCAGCATCCGTGCCAGTATAGCTTCAGGCATGGCCATGGTTGTGCCACTGAATTTCTGAGAGTAACTGATGATGTCATCAGAGCGAGGGACGGTGGAAACATTACTCTCCTGGTGCTCCTAGATTATTGCAAAGCTTTTGATACGATTGATATTGGACTCCTCCAGGCGATATTACAACATCTGGGCTTCTGTGAAAGTGCTTCATTGCTACTCCGGTCGTACCTCAGAGATCTCAGTACGTCAGTTTTAGAGGGAAAAAATCATCTCTCTCTCTCTCATGTTCCACAGGAATCTGTCCTCGGTGATGTGATTCTGCTTTGGGCAAATTAAATGGCGATCTGGATAATATTAGTTATTTTTCTAAAAGTCATGCGCTAGAAATCAATCCTGAGAAGTGCATAGAGGTATTGTTCAGAAAACCGAAAGATGTGGAACGGCATGCCTGCGACATTAAAGTTAAAATCGAAAATATTGATGTATCACACTTAAGTTTTGCGAAAAATTTAGGTATAATAGTTGGCAATACAGTCTATGGTCCTTGCTTGGATGTTACCGATAATGTGCGCATTTAGAAGGTGCAGAACAGTTGCTTGAGATATGTGTTTGGAGTTCGTAGGTTTGATAAGGTTAGTCATTGGCTGCACGATGTGAGTTGGCTCAATATGAAAAATCGCAGAACTTTCCATTCACTAAAGTTATAGCATAAAATTTTCGTATTTAAATCTTCTTCCTACCTATTTCAGAAAATTCGTTTTCGGATGAATGTGCATAACATCAATCTTTGGCATAGACATCTGATTAGTCCGACATAACATAAACTCTCCCTTTACGAAAGAAGCTTCACATAGGTATAACATAAAAACAAACAAATATATAATTTATTACTGGATATTACGGGTATATTCAGGAGCGCCCTTTTCGAACTACTTATAATAGACAATAGAATTGACATTTCTATATTATTATTAGTCTGTTAAATTGTGTATGTAAATATTTTACTTAGTTCTGTTATTGTTTCCTTCTGGAAGGGTACATTGCGGAATATAGTTAAGTTTATTTTTAGGCATTCGCTAACTAATTATTTATTTATTCATTACTTATTTATTAACTTGGTAATCTAGAATGTTATACTTATTAAGGATTGGGTGGAAGATTTTTATTTTTCTTCCTACCCAACTTTAATTCTCCTTGGGGTTTTTGCAGGTGTACATATATATTCCTTCTTTACTTTATTTTGTAATTTCCTTTCTTGGGCAAGCTTGCTAAAACAAGGCATATTATTATTATTATTTGGGAAGCAGTTTTGAAAGTCGGTATGAAGTCGAGTATGTGCCAAGAAAAAATAAATATGATGCAAATGAAAATGTCCCAGAATGCTTAAAATCTACAATAAGTATATGGGATATGTCGATCAGCCTGAAGGAATGTTACGAAATTGACCGGAAAAAGTCACGAATTTTTTGGAACTTCATTGACGTCAGTGTTATAAATATATCTATATAATTGTCAATTAAATAAATGTCTAGAATAAAATAAACTTGAAAAGTCTTTGAGTTGCTGTTGTGAAAGAGCTTATTGGGACAAGAATAGAAACTCTAGTCTATGACACTTCAGCTTCTTAGCAAGTACCTACAAGCCGAAAATAGCATTACCAGAAAAGATTCTACTAAGCTTCAAACTGTTCTTATTAGCTTTATTTATTGCTAATAATATGCAGAAAAATCAAAACAAATTTTCTCGATATGTTGCCTGAAGAGAGTTCGTTAATACTTTCTCTAAAGTTCATAAATTGGAAAGAAAAAAATTACTTATCAAAAGTGTAACAACCTACCCCACCCTCCCTAAATTTAGTACAATTCGAGAAAGGACACAATACCTATCATTGTTGGAATAATTTTGTATTGATATTTCCTGCATTGAGCGTTTCCAATATACCAGATAAATGGTAATATTAAGTCCAACGCTGTATGTATTAATTATAGAGGTAGTAGGGAAACAATGGTGAGGGTGAATTACCATTATTCCCTACACTACCTGATCAATAGTCGTTAGATTCGCAAGAGTGTATATGTATGTATACCCTTTTGCAACATTAACATCTTTTATCAGAATTTACAGGCTACATTAGCACCAGCAGGAATGTTATTAACTTTATATACGGATAATAAGATCAACATTCGTTCTTTTATCTCATTAACGGGGCCCGTAGAAAGCTCTAGAAGCATCCCTTTTTAATATGTATGTCCATCCTTTATTATTCAGCGAAGCCGCAGAATTATAGGTAAAACACTATTTGTAAATTTTATATTTGCGTATGCCATGTAGGTTATCAAGAAATACTTAATGTTTTACTACTTCATAAAACTATTATTTATTATCAAAAAAAAAAAAACCCCAAGAATTTATCTTTAGTGACGCAGAGGAATACAGTTTATTCAAATAATATTTTGTACATCTTAACAATTTAGCTGTAAGTCAAACATAAATATTCAAACAAAATTTATTTTAAAGCATACCTTACAAATTTTGCTATAGTTATCTAATATATTCTTTAGTGCTTTCGTATTCGATTCTCTCAATCTAATTGGATATTTCAAGTCCCAAAAACATACCGACAAACTTGAAATGGTGGTAGATGATATCAACATAAACATTTTTTGTTTAATAAACATTAGTCCGCAAATGAGCCGTTTGTGTTGTTGAGCGATAAAATGTTTTAAATCATATCCAAATAACTAAAGTAATTGTTGGTTTAGTTGGACGACACTGTCTTTCGTTAAACATTTTTTATTGCAACTATGATTTTTGGTGGGCAGCAGAAACATTTCTTTATCACATTAAACATTCCACAGATGCTGATTTTGTGATCGTAGTAATTTGTGACATTTCGTTGTCAACATAACATTTACTTTTTTGATTGTTAAGGGTCCTATGTAGTGGATATGTGAATAGTTGAAAAATAGGAGTAATGCTGTGTTCAAATCTGTTTGACATATGGTAATTTTTTTTATTATAAATTTATCAACAAAATAATTACTCATTATCAGTTTTGTGACAGAAGATCAAAATTTTTATCTGTGTTCTGTATTTTAGAAATATCTTCAACAATTTTGACATTCTATTTTTTCCATTTAGTTACATGGACTCAGCCCTGGTAATGAACCTGCGACAAAGACAGTTACACTATAGGTTGTTCACCAATGACAGAAGATGAAGGAAAAACGAAAGAAGAATATATAATTGATATCGAGGAGTCATCTGCTAACATTGCTAACAAAGATTTAGTTATAAATATTGTATATAATATATTATTTAATCCAGGTTTAGTTATACCGTAGTCGTCAAATTTTAATTTTGGTTTACACTTCTATCGCATGCAGAAGATGACCTTATAATTTGCAGCGATGCCTGCTTGCTAACAGTGGTGGGAGAGCAACGCAGTGTCGATGTCGGGGGACTCTCACGCGAGTGTACTGTCTTGGCAGCCTCGCTTATGTTTATCTTTAGTTTATTTCGTCGCGCTCTTTTCCTCTTTCTACTTTCGTATCAGAAATTAAAATATGTCGACTACGGTATATTTGAATAACGAGGAGATCCTTACGCATTTTGGAAAGATAAAAACCGTAGTTTAAAACGAAAATAAAATTAATTTTGCGGTATTAATATTACACACTGTTGGGTACACTGATAAGGCTCAAGCTTTTGAAATTCGTGATAATAACGGCAATCTACATGTATTTTCCTATCAGCCTTTGGCAAGTCCGTATTAATGAAATCTGTCACTTCTCTTCTAACTCACTGTATACAAATATTCAACAATACTCCATTACTGTTACTATATTGTTTAATTTAAATACAATATCTGCTTGAAATAATGAATTAATGCTATTATTATTGGTATTATTATTACTATTTGATATTCTCTTGTCTTCGCATCCAAGGGGCTGTGAAGAACACTTTCTGTTTCTTCACAAGCAGCCCTTTGGATGCGAGGACAAGAGAATATCTAATAGTAATAATAATATTAATTAATTATTTCAAGCAAATATTGTATTTAAATCAAACAATTATATTTATTGATGCCAAACAAATAAGAAATAAACGAGGAAATAAATATATATTTCGTTGGAATAAAGTGTAGATTTGATTCAAACAATGCAACCGTTGAATCGCAACCACGATGATAACCAGAACCAAACAAATATTAGTTTGTTTTGAATACTAAATACTACGCACTAAGTAGATTGCATGAAATAAATATATATTTGAGTTGACTAAAAATAGAAACGAGGAACCGAATAAATCATGTATTTGTTTGCTCATATCAAAACAATACTTGTTAATTGCAGATTAACTTCATATTTTCTTGATTCAAATGATTTCTTTTATCTGTGTATGATCAATAAAAAAAATAAAAAGATACTTGAAACTGCCATCTAATTCAATATAAAATTTATACAATTGTATAAATTGTATTATTACTTCTATACAACAACATAAATATTGACAATATATACCTAATTTTATTACCAGATTGTGAAGTAATATTAAAAAACAAATTGTTTAAAACGTTATTACCAAAGGCTGAATTAATTTCCAAGATATGTAGGTGTCACAAGTAATAGTAATTGTTCATAGGTTTTACCTATTAATAAGACTTCTCATATCAAACAATTGCATTTCTTAATCAATGCCGATTTAATGGTGAGAAAATGCTACCTAAGCACTCCGTCCATCTAATAGATAACGCTGATGTGTGTACCATAGCATTGCTATACAATTTGACTGACATACATGTGGTCTAAGTTTAACAAAAATCATGTCAACACGTCGTACGCTGATGAGACCTACGTAGACTGAAGCACGTGTATGTGTGCTATTGTCTTTCACAATTCTTGTGTATGTGCTTCATTCATACATGCATATAAAAATTAATTCTTGTGTGTACGCATTAGCTTGATAAATTCTTACATTAAGTGCATTACTTGAGAATGGCTGGATCGATTTAATTGATTTCTATTAAAAATATTTGTAATACTCTGAATAGGGCTTTTAGGAAACTCTCGTCCGTCAGTGTACAAAAATATTGTAATATTATATATTACTCATTAACTTTGATTCTAGCTTAAAAGATTCGATATTTTTATTCAAACGCAGTCAAGTAAGAAATTTAGCAATCATGTGTAAATACATTAAATATCATTTAGAAGGATGATGGCTTTGCGATGGTATAATATATGACCTTAAGCATATCAATTGCGGTGACGTAAGTGTTGACTGTATTCAATGTATGCAGTTCACGTTTTATATGCATGTGTGGCATTGAGCTGTTATGCTGCTGCAATCCAAGTGAGTATCCCTACTACTATTTTTAATAGTTAATACGTATAATACTTGCTAGAATAAACCAGTCTTTGTTTGTCTTAGTGTGAGTTCAGGCGTGGTGCTTAATTTCTCCTAAAACTTTAATCATTAAAATGGAAGCTAGTAAGTTTGAAAAAAATTATATATAGGTAACGTGATAATTATATTTTTGGTGTTTTTCAGAAACGTATAAGAAATTTACCGTGATGGAGGAGAATATTGTGAAAGAAAATCAGTTGATTGGGCAATCGTCGTACTTCCTTAACAAAAGCAGCTCAAAGTGGCTCAACATTGGACTTAGTCCGTCAGCGAAATTCGCACCTATCATTCAGCTTCGTTCCCCGGAAAACTGTATATTCTTCACTTTAGAAGAATGGGAAGAATTTTGCTTAACTGAGGGTTTCAGCCCCAACCACCAAATCAAATCATCGATATATACAACCATACGTGTTATAATAATAAGAAGCAGAACTCAGCAGATGGTACTATCGGAGGATACATATAATAATTTGTTTAACTTGCAACCGCTGATTAAACGAAAACTAGCATTTTTTGTTGATAACGAGTTTCCGAATTTCTATAAAACCATGTTGAAATCGTGTATAAATTGTGGTGATGGTGATTTGTTTAATAACATTTTTCAATTAGTAGCAGCAGATCATTCCAATTCGTTTAACGCTCTCTTGATGATGGAAATGTTACAAACTTCCTTTCATAGTATTCATTGTGATTATGAAATAATGAAAGCTGATGTTGAATATTTTGAATAAATTTGTTTATAGATGGTATTTACAGGTAGATAAGAAAAATGTTTCATTATATATAAAATAAATGTTATCTAAAAAAGCTAATTTTTTATTTCAAAACCTTACACCCTTGTTCAACACCATCTTAGATTCTGGCTCGCCATCTTGGTTCCACCATCTTAGATTTTGGCTCGCCATCTTGGTTGCCTAAGATACATACACTCGCAAGTACCTCTTCAATAACTAATTATAGAATTATTTACTAAGCAGTACTTAAATATATTTCATGATAATCTTGTATTTATTCATTAAAATATATAATAATATAATAATAATCATCTTTATTTCAAAAGCTATATACAGCATTATAAAAAACAAAACTATGTATATGCTAGAAACACGTCAAGAGTAAGTACATACATGATGAAACCATGCCAGAAATGAATAATAATAATAATAATAACTAAAACAGTCGTTATTCATTAATTACATTGTAGATTTGTTGAGTAAGCAAAATATGAATGCCTTTTTAACATCAATGACAATGTGTCAATTAGTACAAAGTATTATGCAGTAACACAGTAACTCTGCGGTTTCTAGACTTTGTTAGGGGCCTACTAATCGCAGGCAAACCTAGTTACTTGTATGGGAAATCAGTATTTCGCCGAAGTATACACAGTATAAATGTTAGGCATAGATATACTCTGACCTTGCCCCGCCACACGACAGCCATGTTTCGGAGATCATTTTCATACGATGCTGTAAAAGTGTACAATGACATATATACAGGGTGAGTCATCTAAGCGGGTAAGGTCGACTATGCCTTTATGAGTAAAGATATTTCGAAGCGATTTTTTCCTTGTGATAGCTGTTCATTAGGAACACATTTTAAAAATATTTTGTATTATGCAAAGTAATCCATAACTTGGTGGCTAACCATAGTTATAGTTTTTTAAATGGAACACCCCTATATATTATTGCATTTTTGTATTCCCCGTATAATTTTTAGTCAAAAAGTAATAAGATAGTATAGGCTTAAAATCTAAAGTTTTTGACTTATTCCCATTTTTCTGAAAAATTCAATGTTTGTATAAAATTATATTTCTCGAAAACGACGTATTAGATGGACAAAATTTTTTGCAGCATTGTTTACAATAAGAGGTCCTAAAATAAGCATGTTTTATTTTTTTACAGTTACTAACTGCATATTCAGGAAACTGGATTAAAATAACATGACACGTTTTTGTATAAAAGTCAATTTTTTTAAATGGAAGACCCTGTGTATCAGTTCATTTTTGAATTGTTTATTAAATTTCATCTCAGAAACATGTAACACGATAATACTTTAAAAGTGACTATAACAGAGTTATTGTTGTTTTTTGATATGCTTTTGTTAGTTTTTGCACAAAAGTCAATTTTTTCAAATGGAACAGCCTGTATATTATTTCATTTTTAATTTCTTATTAAATTTCACATCAAAAACATGTAAGACGTTAATACTTTAAAAGTGACTATTACTGAGCTATTGTCTCTTTTTGATATAATTTTGTCAGTTTTGTGGTTTTAATTAATATAGTATAGTACTGACAAAATTATATCAAAAAGAGACAATAGCTCAGTAATAGTGACTTTTAAAGTAAACACACTGTCGCCAACTTCTATCCATGCTTCCTCTTCAGGTAATACGTTGATTTGCAGAATGCTGTGAACAACATTAACACTGTATTTTTCTTTTGCAGGTTTTTAAACCACACATGACCATTTCCATTGTCTTTGAAGCCCTTGTGTTATACATACAAGAACTAACAAGTGTATTTTTAATTCATGTTGTTACTATTTACATAAAACATTCTTATTTACGATCTGTCACTTCGCACCAGAAATATTTTGATTTATATCCTTTTACACATTTATTTATAAGTTATAGGTGTTTACTATATTTTAAGTTTTATTATTAAAAACTTTCTTATGAATTGGTACCATTATTTATATTTAAATTCACATTTATTTGTCTAATGTGTATCAACAATTCATGTTTATTTTTGGTACAGCAGTTCCTCCTTAAATGTAGGCAACTTATTCTACTTACTATTACATGTCTTGACTAATGCTTAAAATCTTAAATGTACGATTTTAAAAATAAAATTAGTGTTCTTTTTCAATAACTGAACTAATTCTTAATATTATTATTTCAATAATGTGGAGGTCACAGCAATATGTATAGAAATGCCATTCTGAAATCGAAATATCAAGCAGCTGAAATTGGTCTTCTATTCAGTTCGCCTTGGCAAACGCTTGTTTATTTCCATTGTATACCCTATCATACCACGGGCCTACTAAGGTTGTTATTTAAAAAAAAATATTCTCATATTTAAAAACTTTATTTGTCATTTTATTTTAATTGATACTTGATTATATATTTACGTTTTTAAACACTCCGTATAAAGTAAATTATGCGTCTATCTATACATTCGAATCACGCATTTAAAGGTATTAATTTTTTTCTCATCCATTCATTTTTGAACAATAAATCACTTTTAATATTCTTAGCGCATCCTATCAACCAAATTCCTGCTTATTTTTCTGCATCCGAGGAAGAAGAAAAAAAGAGAAAGAAAAGCTCCGTCATCCGTTCATTGAAAATAAGCATCCTCAAGGACTTTTCCCTCTCTGATTTAATTAAATTCAATACCAGTAATAAGCCCTTGACACTCATCTTTTTTCAATTTCATATTCTCTAATTTGGAATTTCTTTAAAATTTTCTCTTAAATGATTAATTGGGCCGAGTGGTTATCCTTGAAATGAAAATGATTAATTAAACAATAATTCATTGTTTCACAGTGATCTAGTTCATTTATTTCTCATATAAATATTAATAATTATATTAAAAGTACAGCAATTCGGTGTTTTACTTGTACTAAATAAACGAGAATATAAAGTTAGAATGAATCACTGCATTTTTTTTCAAATAACGTAAAGCATGGCTCTACACAATCCTAGAAACGCTTATAGAAAAATGGAACTTTAATTGCATTAAAAATGATTCTATCCTCATATAATTATGTACATTTTTAATTATTGTTTTATAGAAACTAGCTGGTACGGCTAAAAAAAAAGGAATTTGATAAGAATAATGATGATGAAATATTTATATAAACAAAAGTACTACAAATTTATTATATCAAAATGCAGAATCGCTTATGCCAAAGAAGCGAAATCAGTAGCTAAAACAATTTTCGAAAATTTTATTTTAGTATATGGTCCCATGAAAGAAATTAGAACTGATATGGGAACAGAATACAGGAATAAGGTCTTCGAAAATATTGCAAAGTTTCTCAAAATAAGTCATAAAATATCAACAGCTTACCATAGTGTGATATTTTGAAGTCTGGTGGTGTTTGCAAATCACAAACTAGTTAGAGGCGCTTTATATTTGAGATTTTACAGCATTAATTTTTTTAGAAACAAAAACATATCCAAAGCGACACAGATTTTTGGGAAAATGATATGAAACCTACCTTTAAATACTTTTATTTAAAATGTTTTATGTCAAAACTGATAGTAGACGATTCAGAAAAATGCCTATTTGTGATATATATCTGTCAATTTATAAATATTTTTTTCCTATTGTTTTAAGAACGGCGTTTACCAACAAATAGAAACTTATGCAACTTATATTACTCGCGGGACGGGTAGACGCAAGGGGGTGTGAGTAGGTAGAGGTAGACGATATTCGGCTCTGTCACAGCGCTTCGGTTTTATTTACACATTCTATAAAGGAATACTATAGATGTTAAACATAATGTATAAAGAATGAGTACTTGCGGAACTGTTGATGTTGTTGATGTTTTATAATAAGCCAATTTTCGCTTGCCCATAACTGTTATATTATTATACACTCGAATATTATAGGTATATATGACATTTAAATGCGAGTGTCAGTTTGTAATTAAACTGTCACTCGCATATAAGTCTGCAATAGCCGACCGATTCCGATAGATTTTCGTCTTCGCTAGGGCCGGTAGAGATACCGTAAAGTGGGGATAGACGATGCGATTAGCTTGGAAAAAGCTCGTGTAAAATGTGTGTGACAATGTTTACTGTTTAGTGTTTTTTATCTTTAAAAATAATTACATAAATTGATTTTTTTTTATATCGTACATCAAATGTGCAGCTAGAGCGTAGAAATCGTTTTTTCTTTTGTGTGCCAGCCTTAGTTAGTATACATTAATCAAATTCATGCATTTTTGTGGTTATTTCTAAAACGCATAACTATCTTAAGAAAATAAATTAGTACAAAAACTGACCTTGACATTATAAATTGATGCCTTTTGCATCACTAACCCAAATTTGAGATTCTAAAATTACGAAATGAGTTTAAAAAACGCGAAACGGCGATGCCTTAATTTTCGATAGGTAAACGCCTCTCTTGATGCAATTTTGTTCTCGTTAGGTTGATTAAAATTATTTTTTATTGAAATGTTGTTCTACTTTTTGTCGCAATGATTCTTACATTAGTTTATGATATTTTAAGATAACCACTGCGGAAATTATATCATTTTTGTCTGGTGCATCACTCAAGTTAAGAGGTTTACTAGATCATTAAAATTAATTAAAAACATCACTGAATTCTAAAAAAAATATTTAGCAACAATAGAAAGAATAATTTTGTTTCTCTAGTTTTGTATATACCGTCTGATAGCGTAGTCTTCGATATCAAGCGGTAACTCTGAATCGCTTGAGGACATTCTTATTAATTATTGGGAAATTATTGTGACTTGTGTGAAAATTATTCTTTTGTTTATTTGACTAGAACCCTAAGCTGTTCCTATAGTAACGGTGGCCAGAAGTCATCAAACACAATTCTGCCAAAACTTCCAAACTTTCAAATTATGCCGATTAAAGATGTACCTGAAGTCATAGCAGCTCAACACAACATTAGAAATAAAAAAAAGGCAAATATTCAATAGTTTCTATATGTTCAATCGAATTTCATTGTTTTATTATTATTAATATAAAGTATCAAAAATGTAGTAATCGTTTATTATTATGTAGGTACCTATCTATATGCATCTCTATTTTTGCCCGATATCTATTTATCATAACATCCAATGTATTTGGGTTTTAAAACTTTTGAAATTATATTCTTCCCAGGGAATTCATTCATTATTTACATTAACTCTTTTTATAACCATCCCGACACCGGGTCGTCTGAGAAATTTTTTTCTCGGTCATAAATTATTACTTTTGGGAACTGCGTCTGTCTGGTGCGTAAATTTCGCATTGGAGGAGGAGCCTCTGCGGTGAGATACTTATGTGCCGTCAGAGGCAGCACCGTGCAGACGGAAAATTAGCACCTGCAATGCTCCGCGAGTCCTATTAAAATTAATAGTAATAATCATTTTATCAACCTCAATTTATGTACTATTGTAGAAGAAAACTAGGTTTCTGTAGTGTTACTTTTTTTTCTTGAGTCTTCTAACATCTTAAACAAGTGTGGTCAAAATGGCGAAAAATTGGCAATTTAAACCTTCAGTAAAAAAAAAATTGAACATCAATTTGAAAAAATAACACTGGAGAAACCCCAAGTGATAGATAATCTTGGCAATAGTATGTTGATTTGTACGAAAAAATTAAATTTAAAGGTTATTTTAATGGGACTTCTAGACCTCTGCATAGTATTCAGATCACAGCCATGGGGATTCCTCTTAAACGAATACATTCGCACGTATGTCAACGACACGCATGACGACTGGATGAAGTATTAACGGTATTATACCCAGCGTATACGTGGCAGGGGGTTGGATGCGTTTGGTGGTGGTGGGAATCATAGTAGATGCAGGATTTTACACCAAAATATTAGATGTTTAAATAATAAAATTGAGAAAATGCAAGTTATATTGTCCTCGTATGGTGTAGATATACTATTATTGTCTGAACATTGGCAGTCTGATGATCAGATATCTGAAATTTCTTTAGCGGGATTTGTTCTGAGGGCATACTATTGCCGCCCAGCGAATATACATGGTGGGGTAGCTATATACTGCAAAAAAAATATAATTTGTAAGAGTCGTCAAGATATAGAAAGCTTGGCGGTTTGTGGTGTAATAGAGTGTTGTGCAGTTGAGCTAATAGCGAGAAACATAGTGTTTGTAGCTTTATACAGACCCCCGAATACAAATTTTGACATTTTCCTAGATGAACTCTCATCAGTATTAAATATCTTAAATGCGGAAGGGAAAAAAATTATTATTGGAGGAGACTTCAATGTCGACTTCACAACCAAATCGACATCTTTAAACTTACTTGGGGATCTCCTTAATTCTGCAGGGTTATCGGAGACCTTGGGTGTTCCTACGCGAGTCGCTAAGACATCTTCTTCTTGTATTGACAATTTTATTACGAATCTGTCCGCAGCTGAATATGAGTCGTCCTGCCTTGACTTGAATATTTCTGACCATTTTTCCCAATTTTTGTGTTTTGACTTACATTGTGAAGCTGCTTCACATAGTAATAGCTTTATTTGGAGATATAGATTTTGTAGCGGTGGGATGATTTCATTTCTTAACCATTTAGAGGTCGAGACATGGTTGTCGGTTTTTGAATGTAGCTGCCCGGACCTTGCCTTTGAAAAATTTTTGAACATATTTGTATTTTATGTTAACAAGTGCTTTCCATTCGTTAAGGTTCCTACTGCTTCTGACAAGCATATCAACCACTGGGTTACGCCAGATATCGTGGATCTCAAGAATGAAATGTTATGTCTAAAAGATCTCGCCAAAAATTTTCCATGTTTAAGAGAGTCTTTTTTGGATTGCGAAAAGAAGTATAATGATGTGTTACGGGTTAGAGAGCGTGATCTTAACAATAAGTTCTTTATGGCAGCCCATAATAAAACAAGGCTGCGTGGCGTATTATTAACAATAAAAGAGGTAACTATGCGAAACAGTCGACTTTTCCTGATGTACCTATTGATAGATTAGCTCTGGGTGAATTGTTTAATGATAATTTTGTGTCGTCATCTGAAAAACTCATATCTTTCAATTATAAAGATGATAGTGTCTCTTTCGAGGAGATTGATAGTTTTATGACACCAGGTTCGCAATCATTTTATATGTTTCCTGTGAGCGAGGGAGATATTATTGAAGCTATTTATAAGCTAAGTTCTAGTCCGGCTTCTGGTGATGACTGCATACCATCACTTCTTTTGAAGAGATCATTTCCTTTTATAACGGGTGTACTGCCATACCTAATAAATATTTCTTTTGAGAATGGTATATTTCCGACAAAATTAAAACATGCTACGGTATACCCGATGTTCAAGAAGGGTGATCCTAATAATATGAACAATTATCGTCCCATAAGTATACTATCCGTTTTCTCCAAGGTGTATGAATCTGTTGTAAATAAACGACTAATGAATTATTTTCTTCATTTTAAACTCATGTCCGAAAATCAGCATGGTTTTTTCCCAGGTAAATCAACAGATACTGCTATGTTTAATTTCTTAAGCAGTATTTACACTTCGATCGACCACAATCTTCCATGTCTAAGTATGCTAATAGACTTGTCTAAAGCGTTTGATTCAGTTGATCACTTGATATTATTGCATAAGCTTGGTAGATATGGTGTAAATGGTGTCTGTTTGAAGTGGTTCGAGTCATATTTGTCGGGAAGGAGACAGAGAGTGAGTTTCGACGGGAATTTCTCTGGTAGCACTGATGTACGTATGGGTGTTCCACAGGGCTCTGTCCTCGGGCCCACGTTATTTTTAATTTTTATCAATGACTTTCCTAACTGTCTAACTGGTATTGCTAAGGTGATGTTATATGCCGATGACATAAGTTTAGTTGTTTCATCGAACAATGTTGACGATGTTATTAGTGCTGCTGGTGTGGCCATGTCTAAAGTAAATAAGTGGGTTAAGTCTAATAGAATCGTCGTGAAAATCAAAAAAACTCAGTGTATGCTTTTTAATAACAAAAGAAAATTTAACATCTCAAGGTTTGTCATGACTGACTCTGAAATTGATTTCGTTAGCAGTTGTAGGTTGCTCGGTGTCATTGTCGATGAGGGTTTAAAGTGGTCGGAACACATAGACCAGTTAAGTTCTAAACTCGCCAAATCGTGCTACGCTCTCTTTCAGTTGGGCAAGTCTTGCAATTTGTCTACACTAAAAAGTTTTTACTACTCGGACTTCTATTCCAGGATGCGTTACGGAATAAGTGCATTGGGGCATGAGTAACGACGTTTCTCGCATTTTTATTTTACAAAAGAGGGCTGTCAGGACTATTTTTAATCTCCGACGGGGCGACTCGTGTAGGAATGTGTTCAGGGCCAACGGGATTTTTACATTTTATGATGTATATATTTTTGAGGTACTGTGTTATGTATACAGAAATCGCAGCAACTTTGATTTTAGTCTATCGCATGGCTATGAGACCCGCCACTATGATCGTGTTTTGCCTCCTGTACATAGAACGAATTCCTTTCAGAAGACCCTGGCTTTTGTGGGCTGTAAATTATTTAATGCTTTGCCAAATGAAATAAGAACATGTCCCGCATTACGACTTTTTAAAAAAAAATTGAGAGACTCTCTCCTCCATATTTGTTGTTATAGTGTTCAAGATTTTATAAATTATTTTAAATAACTTTATATTGTATTGTATGTGACGTATTTCTTTTACTTTTTTTTTTGTACTGTGCTACATACAATGTCTGAAGTACTAAGAAATAAAATGAATTATTATTATTATTATTATTATTATACATTCTGTTATAATACAACACACTGTACATATCACAATTATACACCATTTGAATTTATTTTCGGTAGAAACTGTAGTTTTGTAGACAATTTTACAAGTACTAAAGTAGATCCCTTGTATAATGTAGAGGCATACGAACAAGAAATACGTTATAGACTTCAAGTAGCCCATAAAACAGCTAAATAATTCTTGGAAAAAGCCAAAATAAAGCGGAAACACATGTATGACAATAATTCAAAACATTTAAAACTCAAACCAGGTGATCATGTACTCGTTTCTAACGAGGAACGTAGTAAATTCGACCCGTGGTTTGAGGGTCCTTTTGTGATAACTAGTATCGATGGTCCCAACTGCCTGATCAAAAAGGTAAAGAAATGACGTTGCATAAAAATCGTGTACTTCCATACATTTCTTAAAAATTAAGCATAATCTAACTATAAATTAAATTATAAATATTCAGTGCTGAATAACTAATTAAGGTAGGTATATCTATTTTATGAATAAATATTTAAGGATTATTAATTTAAGAAAATTATTTAAGGAATTTGAAAGTATACTTTAAGAATATAAATTTTTAGTTTGTAATATGCATGAACGTGTCATAATTTAATATAAGAATACGTAGATATTAATTAAGTATATTGTGTAAATATAGGTAAATTTTAAATAAAATTCACTACTTAATTCATACGCAAATTTTATAATAAATACATATCGTGGCATACATAAATTTTAGGTTGTAGATTTGGTTGTTAATTCACATGTAAATTATTTAGAACATGTTCTATTTTCTGGGTGGGTGTTTCTTGTAAATCTGCGCGCGCATCGGTATGAACAGGTAAATTGAATATCACTGCAATACGTACACTGCGATATCACGTTTGTTAGTAGTTAGTTATTGCTGATTATTGTACTTATTGTCGGTATCTTGATCATCAATAGTGTATAAAAAAGACGTCTTGGTCAAACGATCAAGTACGAGTATTAATTAATGAATATCAAAAGCATCTGCGGTGAAAACCAAAGACTATAAAAATCGACATGCACGATCCCACGCACCCTCATACAGGTTTCTTGTTTTGCAATTTTTTTTCAATTAAATTAAATAAATCATTAAATTGTACACTTGTAAGTTTAAGAAAATTTTTATATGCATTCTAATCTTCTATTTTCAACTAGTAAATTATCATACTTAGATGACTTTTCTTTTTCGACTTAACCACGATCGAGTCCATGACATTTTTACGTTTTTTACCACGGGTCGTTACAATTACGGTTGTTGCGATTATTATAGTAGTAGTTAGAATTAACAAACTGTCGTTTACTGCGTCCATAACAAATCCAATAATGTCTAATATTTATTTAAAAAGCAAACAAACCATCATAACCATAACCTCAAATAATAATATTTAGTATCTAGTGCGCATGTTTAATTATAAATTTTTTAGCAAATTTTATGCAAAAAGTTGCTGTGTGGCAAACATGCATTTCTACTAAATTCACATGTAGGGGAGGTTTGCCTAAGAGTACGCGTTCCCTAAGAGTACGCAGTCGCTATATTTTGGATTTGGCAACGCCGATTTAACGGCCATTTGTCGTCAGTTTCCACCAATAACCCACATAGTTGGTGCTGAAATTTAGTGGTGTTCGTGCGTAAGGTCATCTAAACACGGTAAGAAATATGTTTTTACAATGCTTTTTATAATACGTGCATGTTAAAAAGTAACGATTACATAGGTAAATATTAAAATGTGCTAAAATCGTTTAAATACCAATTTAAAAGCGGCTTGTAAGACAGAGCATCATGTACCAATTGTAGGAGTATGTTGAATTTTCCCATAGATAATGCAATTAATGTAGTTTGGTGTGTAATTTATATTCGTATATTGGTTGATCCGTGATTTATTTTTTTTATAACTTTTAGGGCACGGTACCAACAGGCTTGGGCAGGCTTAAACCAATATTCACGGCAGCGCAAGAGAAAGAATTGGCGGACCACGTTCGCGAACTTGACGTCCGTTTTTATGGATTGCGTGTTAAATATGTAAGAACATTAGCGTACCAATATGCTGAAATGAATCATATTCCGCACCGATTGACAAAGAGAGAAAAATGGCAGGCAAACACTGGGTTAAAGCCTTTGCCGTACGGAATTTATTGTCGGTAAGAAGTCCAGAAAAATGTAGCCTATCTCGCATTAGTGGGTTTAATAAGATACAATGTGGCAGATTTTTTCAAAATTTGAAATGTGTTTATGAGAAGACACATGCTCCAGCCCACAGAATCTTTAACATGTCATGAGCACCAGTAGGTACATTAAAAATGATTTCGGATACGGCATATATGAATTCGGAATTATTTCTAATTTGGCTAATTTGTCTTCTGCGATTTCGTAAAACCAACCGAAGCTGATCCACATATCCCATTGTTCTCTCGAGGCTATCTTATTTGCTAGAGAACACTCCATTGTTCTTTTGACATTGCCTCCCCATGGAAGCCATAAGATCCAACCTTTGGATCGAGGATTTTTCTTTCCTCTAAAATCAGCCTTCTCAAACGAATGTGACAAATGGATGGTTAATAATGCCGGAAAAGTTATCACGATGAAAGAGATGGCAGCTCTCTTCCATGCAGCTTATTCAAAAGTAGCAACCATTCAAATCTGTGAGAAATCTTTTGCATGCACTGGGCTGTACCCATACAACCCAGATGTCTTTACCGAACATGATTTCGCACCAGCTGAAGTAACAAACAGGCCTAATAGGTATTAAATCAGGCTCTGAAACAATACCTAACAAAAGCACAAATAATCAGGATACAACAACTAGTGATTCTAGCGAAGAGGAAAATTTACTACCGCTTTCTGTGTTTATATCTAAAACCCAACAAAATGTTGCTGAAGACACAAGGCAAAAAACTCCCGATCAAAGTCCAATACACACAACTTCTTTGGTTGAAATTGATTTAAATATTCCTGGCCCGTCTTCAGTAACTCCCAAAATGATTTTGTCATTTCCAAGTTCTAAGCTTGAACACACAAAAATAAGAAAGTCCAAGAAATCAGAAATCCTTTCCTCTATACGCCGTATAAAAACCAGTTGTTGGAGGAACAGGAAAAGAAGAAACCTGCAGCTGATGTAAAAACGTTTTCAAATCTACAGCTAAGGAACGCCCAATAAAAAAAACAAGAAATAAATAATAAGCAAGATCAAAGCATTTGTCCTGGATGCAACGAACATTTCAGCACTTCAGAGTAGATACAATGTCAAATTTGCCAGGAATGGTGGCATGAAGACTGCTCCAGTTATCAGGGAGGCGCTCAATTTCGTTGCGACTTATGCGGTTTTTAAATTTGTCGAAAAACCTTTGGTTTTTATATTAAAAGAATTTATATTTTAGTTAAGAGTAAAACCATTTATCTCAGTTTAATTTTTTTTGTTCATGCGTACTCTTGGGTATATCGATTGCGTACTCTTGTAAACCATGTATCCTAAGAGTACGCATTTTACGTATTTCTTTTTTGGTATTATATTCTTCTTAACTAAAACTAAACATTGCGTTTGTGTTGAGATTACTTTGCAACATAACCCAATATACAATACCATTACATTAATAAATAGTTTAAACAAAAATTATAATTTTTATTTAAAAGAACAGGTTGTGTGCGTACTCTTGGGTGAACGTCCCATAGATTGGTAATTAAATTTGTTATCAAAAGTTTGTGTATGATACTGTTTTAAATTTACACGTAAATTATGGTATAAATTTAATTCCTAATTTTGTATGAAATTTACGTAAATGTCAAACGGCCTTTAGATATATTATGTAAGTTAGTAGTAAGAAGATTTAAGATTTAAGGTCCAAATTTTATTTATGTCAACTAAGAATGGTCTTATTTGCAATAAGGACCATTCTCGTAGAAAGGGAAGGTGTAGTGTATACTTTGACAGCATTTATGTAATACACAATATCATATCTTATTGTAACACTAGATCATGTCTCTTGCATTTCCGTACTTGGCATACCAACTTAATTGGAGTACAAACATTAACAGGCACATGGTATTAATTAATTAGTTTAATGAATGTTACTGTTCTGAAATTCTTTCGGTCGATGGGCATTTGTAGTGGCATTCACTTGTCTTCTTTAATTTGTCCCTTGGTCGTGTCGGTAATACCGCTATTTTACAAAATGTTTCCAACAAATCGATATGTAAATGCAAGGGTAATAGTTTCACTAAGCATCTGGTCGCTATACAGCTCGTTCTGTCAATTAGCCTCGCAATATTGTATTGTCAACTATCTGGTTAATTGGTAAAATATTCCCTACAACATACAATATATAATATATACGTACATATATGCTTTTGTGTGAGTAGGAGCGATGGCTACTCTTTTAGCTGTTAATTGAATTAGTACTGTCAGAGGAGGCTCTCTGGCGAATTACGCAATTATAACGGACGCAAAACAGAGACCCTGGATTTTTACATGGAGCGCCTCATTCTGCGAAACGGCATAAGAGGGAATGGATTCGAAAATGTTGCATGATTAAGTAATTAGATTTGCATATTATGCGAAACAGGATGTGCCTCGTGGCAGAAACAAAGGAAAAACGACACATTTGTGACACCAGATTTTTCTCACTTAGTAACAAAAATTAACGCACAGGCTTTTAATTAAAATATTATTGCCAGTTAGTTTCATAATCCGTAGCACGCAGAAATGCACTTGTAAGACAAGGTCTCTAAGATATTTCTAATAATAAGTGGGTTAAGTTTAATAGGATCGT
This sequence comes from Amphimallon solstitiale, assembly GCA_963170755.1. Lineage (NCBI taxonomy): Eukaryota > Metazoa > Arthropoda > Insecta > Coleoptera > Scarabaeidae > Amphimallon > Amphimallon solstitiale. The sequence goes on from OY720678.1 coordinate 93,338,503, forward strand.
CGTGAATATCGAAAAAACTCAGTGTATGCTTTTTAATAACAAAAAAAAATTTAACATCTCAAGGTTTGTCATGGCTGACTCAGAAATTGATTTCGTTAGCAGTTGTAGGTTGCACGGTGTCATTGTCGATGAGGGTTTAAAGTGGTCGGAACACATAGACATGTTCTAAACTCGCCAAATCGTGCTACACTCTCTTTCAGTTGGGCAAGTCTTGCAATTTGTCTACACTAAAAAGTTTTTATTACTCTGACTTCTATTCCAGGATGCGTTACGGAATAGTGCATTGGGGCATGTGTAGCGACGTTTCTGGCATTTTTATTTTACAAAAGAGGGCTGCCAGGACTATTTTTAATCTCCGACAGGGCGACTCGTGTAGGAATGTGTTCAGGGTCAATGGGATTTTTACATTTTATAATGTATATATTTTTGAGGTTCTGTGTTATGTACATATACAGAAATCGCAGCAGTTTTGATTTTAGTATGTCGCATGGCTATGAGACCCGCCACTATGATCGTGTTTTGCCTCCTGTACATAGAACGACTTCCTTTCAGAAGACTCTGGCTTTTATGAGCTGTAAATTATTTAATGCTTTGCCAAATGAAATAAGAACATGTCCCGCATTACGACTTTTTTAAAAAAAATTGAGAGACTCTCTCCCTCAAATTTGTTGTTACAGTGTTCAAGATTTTCTAAATTATTTTAAATAACTTTATATTGTATTGTATGTGACGTATTTCTTTTACTTTTGCTGTACTGTGCTACATACAATGTCTGAAGTACTAAGAAATAAAATGAATTATTATTATTTCTTTTATAAAGCAGAATTTTCTTTTAAACATTTTGAATTAGTTAAGCAAAACCGCAGTATATCGATTTAACCGGTGTATTAGTGGTACACAGCTTGTGTAATGAAACACTTGATATTATCAAGTAAGCATGGCAACGTCGTATTCTCTGGACATACTGGTGGGGCGACGAAAGACAGGAGAGGGTAAAGGTAACTGTGATATTGCCAGTCGATGCTTCACCGCTAAACGTAGTGAGAGCGAGGATACAGTACGCGACGTTGTAATTCTGATGTATTTTGCACTTCCTATATCAAGTGTTCCATTTGTATAACAATGTTAATAGCAAAAAAAAAAACTTATAGATGATTATCAGTTGTATACGTTACAATCACTTTTTTGCCCAGAGTTATTTTAAATGAAAAACTTATGAATTATTTTTTTCATTTTAAACTTTTCTGTAGACAAATCAACAGGTACTGTTGGCAAAAATAGAGTCTCAGATGCTACAAATTATAATATAATAAATTCAGTAGAAACAATTTTTTTTTGAAAATATCCTTGAATACCGTAATTTTATTTGATAATCTAGATTTATATCCAGTATTATTAGGTTCATGTATTAAACTGTTAAAGAATAAATAAAATAAATATTAATTTATTTATTTTCAAACTGTTATTTAATCTTTTTTTTATAATCATATTAAAAAAAAGTTAATTATAATCTGGTATTCTTCATTTCAATTGATACCTGCCCTCTGCCGTATAACTGACCCGGCAGAAGGTGGTACAAATGACGCTGACGGTAACTAAAATAAATTCATCCAGTCCGCAAATAAAGGATGAGCCCGTTTGTCTGAGTCTAAATCTGCAGCCTCGCAAATAAAATTGCTGAAAGTTTCGGAAAATTTTGGCGCGACGTCTTCAACGTACCTTACCTTACTTCCCTAGTGTGCGGTCAAAAAATCGCTATTCGATAAGATTAAAAGTGTTACTTGGGATCCGAATTTTGAAATTTTTTTTATACAAAGGTATTGAAAATTACGTTTTAAATACTTTTATACTCGTAATGTACATGTCTAAAACGCATGATTTGCAAAATATTAGCAAAGAAACTGCTTTTCGATAAGAGTAAAACAGCTACTTCCGGTAGGCATTTCGAAAAAGTTTTTTAATACATTTTTTCTCAAATTTAATTTTGAGTACATTTGAATTCTTTATAAATTTGTTTAAACTTGGTAATTGACGAAATATTGGCAAAATTCGAGTTTTTCACTGAAGTAAACTGCTACTTCCGGTCTAGCGATTTTACTGAAAAACTAATCAGATCTCAAGAGGGAGATTATACACGTAAATACAAAATTTGGAATTGATGCCTACAGCGGTTTGGCCGCTATCGTGGTCAGACACACACACTGACACACACAGAGAGACATTTTTTAAAAAAACACTTTTTCGGTATCAGGGGTCTTCAAAACGTGGACATCTGCAAAAATCTCGACGTCGAAAATTCACAATACGTCCTTATACTACACATAAGAAAGTAAAAATTGTATAAAATTAGTACAGTTTTACTAAAATTATATCTTAGTTATTTACTTTTATTACTAAATATGTTTTATCATCGGCTTCTATTATAAAACGGTTAATATTCTCTATTTCTAAAATCTTCGATTTCTTAGAATTCTATGATGCAGATAATCTTTTTAAATTAACAAAAATCTAAACATTTTTGGTATATCTGTATTTTTATAAATATTTAAACAAAATCTTAACAAAGAATATTTGAATCACATGGAAGATTTCTTTTTTTTTTATTTTACTTTTCCTATAAACATAAACAATCCTTATATTTTCGGTAATATTCCCGATATTATTTTCTTTTACTCAAAAATAGAAAGTGCTCGCATTCTTCGTGGTAAGTATGGGGTGACATCTGCAAAAATCTCGAGGTCGAATATTTTAATAATATTTTTTTTGTACCTCCTATATAATAAAGTAAAAGTAGTGGTCCTAAAATTGAAGCCTGCGGAATTTCGGAAGAAAGACAGAACTCAGCGGGTTTTAAAACTTAAGTTAATGTGAAATCAATGATTGCATGCATTTGGATCAAATAGCGGTTTTATTCAAATGAGCTTTGCATTACAGTTGTTTATTTTTTTAAGCGGGATTACTGTTTTCTTTAAATAAAGTTATTTTTGTCTGATTTAAAGAATAAAAAAGAATAAATTAGCTTCGTCGTGCGATATAAAAATGCCACCTGTATAACGTAAAGTGTCCGATATATTGGTCATCGACTGTAGAAAATATTAACAAATATAAATGATGTATATGATTTAAGTTATTGACTATTTCCTTGCCTAAAGCGCTAATACCATTCATTCCTGTCTAAAGCTACACAGAGCATATCTCTAATTCAGTTTTTATGTACTACGTGGAAGGCGTCGTTAACGTGATTGCATCTTTAACGTTAAGAATAAACGCTAATCGCGGTCAGCAGGTGTAAAACTGACCGGAAACTTACTTCCCTTCATTATATAGTTTCAATGCCAGCACGGTTTTTGAACTATCAAGGTCAAATGGATTCTTCGAGTGCTTGTTCCCCTCCTGCCGCGTGGAGATGTTTGATTAATATAATTGTTATAGAACGAGATGATAGCGTGAATACAAATTAACAAATTTTGTTGGAGTTCGATAACTTATATAGGCCGACAATAAACTAAGTGCGTATAATTTAAGAACTTGTTTTGTGACGTTATTGTGTTATAGTGTTTAGATTTATTATTAGTTATATTCCAATATTTTTTATATAATAGTTAAGTTACATTAGTCAATTTTGTACAAATAAAAAATTATAGTATTTTTCAAGGTTTAGATGGAAGAACAGCGGTATTGCTTATTATTTTTTTGGAGATGCGTATCACTGAAACCTTGGGTTATCTCAGAAAGAAGTTGTACTTACCCTTTTTTTGTAACTTTATGTAATTACTTCTTCTTTTGTTTCAATAAAGACATTTATTATTATTATTATTACTACTATAAAAATCAAATTTGTTATTGCTTCAAAATCTTGCTTATTGATGACATTAAACCCGTACAAAGAATACAACGATAAGTCATGAGAAATTTTTACAGATCAAAATCTTTTAATAAATTATTATTTAATGTATGTTTTATTATGAGTATTATGACCTATATTATATTGCAACATTTGAGAGGGTAATTGCTTATAGACTAATTGAATATCTTGAAAGAAAAACGTTTATATCCAGCCATCAGCATGGTGACTGGAAAGATAAGTCGACCACTACGGCTATATTGGATATTATTAGAGCAGTTATAGAGTCTTAAGATAGATGTGAACAGGCCGAGTTAACATGTTGTGACTTAAGCAAGGTATTTGATAAATCATGATGTGTTGCTAGAAAAGCTTTACTACTATGGCATAAGAGGTATTCCAAATGTCCTGGTATCTTCGTATCTTAAAGATAGGTATCAGATAGTAGAGTTTAAGAATAGAAGATCCAGTCAACAATCTGTGGCGAGAGGGGTCCCACAGGGTGCTGTATTGGGTCCTTTGCTCTTTGTGATACATATAAATGATATCTCGACACATCGTTTCTAACTGTCGGAAAAACAGATGAGTAGTTAGATAAAGAAACTAATAAAGTCTTACAAGAAGCAAATGCATGGTTTCAAGACATCGAATCAAAACAGAATGGAGAGCAGGCACAACATCTGATGTTCTCTGGCAAAAACGAGCAATTTTATGAATGTGTGAGGTACATGGTGTTAACTATTGATTGCAAACTAACCTAGAGCTATTCCTTAAAATTGGGTAAATAATAGAATAGACGGGATTTATTCACAGATTTCATTATTGTCAGGAAGTAAATGGAAAACACTTTGAACATCTTTTATAATCTAAATTCTGAAGTGAAGTTTTGTTTATAAATTATAAACGTCTTGTCTAAATATCAATTGAAACATTTTATTACATTTTTGTTGCATTGTCTAGTTTTGTTTATTTTAGTTTACTTGCAAGCATTTGTTGGTATTTCAATTGGAAATGATAGGGACAATAATGGCAATGGGACATTATCTACTGCTATTGTTGAGTTCTTCGAATTTTTGACGGATGGGCAAAGGCTGCTTGATTTACGTGTTTTATTTTATTTTAATTAAGTTCAATTTTTTTTCTAAAATTCCGTCAAACGAATCACCAAATCTATTATACCATTTAATTCGGGGAAAATAACCTTATATATAGGTTATTTTCCCCGCAAGAAGGCTTGTATTTCAATAACTTCTGGATGAAAACAAAAATAAAAAATACGTAATAGGTAAGTAGTTTTAATTGAGCCCTATGGCTATTTAAAATTTCAGGATTCTAGCTCAAACCGTTTTAGCATAACAAACCCGGTTCCATACGTAATCGCAACCCTGTATATGTTTTACATATTATTATTATCCTGACTTTCATGTAATGTTTTTATTACAGCGAAACTATTATTATTAAGCAAAAAATAATCTGACAATTTTACAGGGTAATACTGTATTTTAGCGTGCGTCTACTTAAACTTTTACTCAAAACAAAACGATAAATTTTTTCGGAATTACTTGTTATGCCACCTAAGAGTTTATACCGCCGACAAAGTAGGGCCTCTGCGGTCGACCAACTACCGTTCGCGCTTCGAAACGAATCGTTGCAATGAGATGAGGCGCTTCAAGGGATGAGGCCGCAAATGACAAGCAAAAATAACATTATTGTTTTCGCCCAGGAATGAAACAAAAACGGATTAGAGGATTTGCGTGCGGAAAGGGAAAGTGCTAGATGTCGAGTTAATATTTCATGTTGGGCCGCAAAGCCGTGGCTTTTCTTATCTTTCCCTGAAAAAACTGGAAGCTCGAAAACAATACTTTACCTCGATTTTTTTTTATTTCAAAAATGTTGGAGAGGATTCTTTTTTATTATCTGGTGTATTAAATTACAAAAAGGAAAAGGAACTGTAGAAGATTACATTTTATCTAATACGATTTTACCAATTTTATATCTTTTTCTTATATATTATAGCTTCTTGTTCTTTTGGATTTAGTGTACTTTTTTCTCCAATCATATAATCGCTTAATATTCTAACAATACTAGTAACATTATTTGACATAGAAACTATTTAAATAAATAAATAAATAAGTAAAACAAATAAAATAAATAAAATAAAAGCTATTTATTCACTAATACATACATATATAGTTTTGAATTTGTCAAAAAGTAGATCTACGCAAATAACGCAATAAAACAGATTCACATTCATATGCGGCAAAATATATAATTAAAATACTCATCTATTCTATAGAAAACTTCATTGATGAGCATCTCATAGAATACAGTTCTTTGCGTTTTTTGAGGAAAATATTTTAAGTGTGGAGGTAAATGCGTATACACTCTTATTATTTGGGTGATACAACTCTTTTCCACAATACTTCTTGTTGTTTGCAGAGGCACCAAATGTGAACATACCATACCTCTGATCTGGTAATAATTTCGTAATTCTTGCTCTTTGGAAAGCTCATAGTTGTCCTTGACAAGCTTCACATACTCAAGAACATCAACGTAAGTATTTTTGGTCCCTTAAAAATTTCGAATAAGTCTCTCACACCAAAGACACTACGCAGGCACGACTTCTGGAAGATGAACACCCTGGATGCTTGAACCGATGTTCCCCACAACATGATGCCATAACTAGGTGTTGATTGCATATAAGCATAATATGCAGATAGACTTGCCGACTGACTCATAAATCCTGCTATGATACGTAATGCATAACTAAATGATGATATTTTTGCCGCCCAGTGGTCAATATGCTTCCTCCAGTTCAATTGAGGATCCATCGGCAATTCCAAGAACTCAACTGCCATATGTTCCATATTTAGCTGTTGATATCCATAAATAATATTTATTGGGTCCTTCTTGAAATAGTCAAAGTTTAACACATTGATTTTTTCAATATTCAGCCTCAACCCGTTTCTGTTAAACCATGAATCACATAGCAACAGTAGTTAGTATTTCATTGTATACATCTCTTTTAGTTCTTAGAATTACCGAAGTATCATCAGCTTCCAGTATCGTTTTATGTTTAGTCCTGCGAGGTAGATTATTCACATATATTAAAAACAATAAAGGATCCAGGACAAAAACCTGGGGCAATTCTGTTTTTAGCGTTTCTCAATCAGAAGCGGCACCCGCAGCACTACCGACTACGCACTGCATTCTATTATCTAGACAGGACTGTATCAATTGCAAACACTATCCCCTTATTCCAACCCTTTCCAATTTTTCAAACAACACACAGTACTCAATACAGTCAAAGGCCTTACTAAGGTTCATTTGTAAACTCATCATGATTCAAACTGTCAATTATCTCATGTATGGCTTGATAAGTAACGAATCACTTATACTGATATAGTTATATTTTTTAACCGATCTATCTGAAGTACAAAATTATAGATCAATTTCGCTAAAATTTTTGAAAGTAATATCTACAAACATTCGTATTCCATGGATTTATATAGACTCAATCAACTTTAACAAACTTGGCTCCCATTACACAATTTTTGTCCGAAATTATTGATGATCTTTAAATCAAATTAATGACTAACTTTTGAACTTGGCTGTTACGTTTTGAATCCTAGAAAAATCCTGGTGTTTTTAGATAACTGTAACAGACATCCTAAAGACATTCAAACACGCTTGAAATTTATAAAACTAGAATATTTTTTTCCGAACGCAATATCTGTTGGGTAATAAATGTATTCCTATTACTATTATTATTATTAATATTATTATTATTATTATTATATTATAGAGAGTACCTCATGGATCAAATTTGGGCCCGTATTTATTTGTTTTTTTGATTTATTCTCGGACTAGACATTTTTCAATTTTAATATAATTCTTCATTACAGTGTTTTATAATCATACATGCCTTGGTAACGACTTTGACCATTTACAAAACAATTGCAGCAGTATTAGTTTTAATACCTGTCAGTTTGTGTTGTCACGTATCAAAACGCACGAACTTGAATATCGAGCAGTTATAAAATTCTTGACAAAACAAGAAAAATCTCCAAAAATTATTCGTGTAGAAATGTTGGCTGTATATACGGGGACGATTGTCCTTCAAAGTCTACTATTTGCGAATGGTCAAAATTCTTTAAACATGGCCGAGAATCACTGGATGATGATCCCATCCAGGTCGGCCTGTTGAAGTGATCACCGCCGATGTTATTGAAAAAACCAAGTGTTTGGTATTGGAGGAGGCAAGATTAAAGAAGCGACAATTAGGAACAACTTCATTCGGAGTTTCAGAATGTACGGTTTTCAGAATTCTGCACCAATACCTTGGACTGACAAAAGTTAGTGCCAGATGGGTTTTGTTAATGCTTTCGCCATTCTAAATGCTTGTGCGGATGGAGACGTGTGAACAATTTTTGGCGCTTTGTGGAGAGGAACCAGGTTTAATTATCAATCGACTTGTCACCACAGATGAGACCTGGGTCCATCATTTTGACCCTGATTCAAAACAAGAATCAATGCAATGGCTTGTTAAGGGTGCTAGCCCTCCCAAGAAGTTTAAAGTCACCCCTTCTGCAGGAAAAATAATGGGAACGATTTTTTGGGATTGTCAAAGAATGACTAATGATTGATTATCTAAGTAAGGGTAGCACGGTAGCAGGAGAGTATTATGCAAGATTAATACATCACCTAAGAGGTGCTATTAAAGCGAATAGGCGAGGAAAACTGACGCAAGTTGTCCTGTTGCTTCACGATAATGCACCAGTCCACAAATTAAGACTTGCAAAAGCTGCCGTTGCCGAATGTGGCTTAACAGAAATGGACCATCCATCTTATAGTCCAGATCTCGCTCCGTGCGACTATTTTTCCTTTCCTAATCTCTATCTAAAGGTAACAAAATTTATGGACGATGATGAACTTATAGCGGCTGTTGAAAGGTATTTTGCAGACAACCAAAGGAATTGTTTTATAATGGATTAGAGATGTTATTAAAATGATGTAATACTTGCATCCAAAAAGCAAGAGGGCTATATTGAAAAAAATTTTCTATTGCTGTTCTGTTGTTTTTTCTTTATGCCTAGCCCGGAAATATAAAAACGACCCCTTGTACGTAAATGTAAATTCTTAAAAGGAATTAGTTAACCATTAGTAAATATTTAACATAACAATAAGTAAATTTAATCATTTTAACTAAGACGCCATGGTGTGCAAGGGCAACGGGAGATAATTAGGTCATATAACTTTTAGCGTAAACAGATAATAATTTTCATTACGCCAGTCCATTAATTCCCTTTAAATAAAGAAGAAATGTTTTATGCAAAGCCATTTCTGAAAATTACTCATTAAAGCACGAAGTTAATCTAAAACTATCATAATGTTAGTTACTAGATGTAACTAACAATGGCAAAGTTAAATTTTCTAAACATTCATTGTAATTGCGGCAGTAGTTTTACAGTTGATCCAACTACAATTATGTGTTGCCTTATTTGTTTTACAAGCGAAATAATCATTCTTGAATTGCAAATTTCCGTTTTAATCACGAGAGAAGAGATATTCCCTTGAAATCACAGAGGAGTTTCAAATGCAAATATTCACTCTGCTACGGGTTGGAGGCTAATGAATGAAAATGATCAAGTTTTAAGTTTGTATAGGTACTTCTCTATTGTACTAATTTGCAAGTTTTGCTATTTGTCAACACGGATATTAATTATAATTTGAATATTGGGTAAGATACACGTAATATTTACAAAATGCCGCGTTAAGGTAAGTATAATTTGACAGTTAATTAGATCATATAGTACTATGAACATGTTTTTAATTTACAGAAAATAAAATTATATAAAGATCGATTTTATTATAGCATCTTTGGTCGAGAGTATTTTGAAAATTACTGGAAATAAGAATTGCTAATTTCATTGACAGTAACGTCGCAGTGTTCAAAATTGACAAAAACGTGTTCGTAATTAAAAAAGTTTATAATTTTTGATATTGCTCAAACTTATGTATTTGTTTCTACGCGATATCTAAACTGAAAAATTAATAATATTTATTTCTATAGGGTATATTTTAGTACCCAAAACATAAGTTGTCTTTGTTAATACCTCAGCCAGGTATTTTGGTCGATTTAAAAGTAATTATTACAGGTAAAAGTTGTTACTTTAAAGATTGAAATGGCATCATTACTTTGTCAATAATCCTGTAACAGCTATCTATAAATGAATTTTTAATGAGGAGTAATGTTTATTGCTATTATTTGCTATTCCGTGAATTTTTCATTAAATGAAAGATTATAGTGTAGGTAATTAATGAAGTTATGGTTTTATGGGTCGATTACCCAAACAGACGATACACGTCATAAACAATAACTTCGGGCCAAGTAACATTAAAGTACAATAATACCTGCTAATCCTAATATTATTCTAGCTTCCGGTAACGCTTTATGTTACCAGAACTGTAAGCCGTTGCAACATATAAGATGGTAACATTTTATTCTGTCCAATGTCATACTGTCATAGTTGTTTACATTTTTCAGTCACTTCATTATCATACGTATTTCTTCCATTTTTACTATATATTTATACGCCGATTTTATTTTTAACAATCAGTTGTTTTCACAACTAAATCATGCCTAAACCGTTAGGTAAACAAACGAAAGAAATAATTCTCTAAAAAAGAACGCGATAATAATGCGCCATTGCTCCCCCCTAACAGCAGTTCGAGAGGTAATATTTTCTGTTATTTATAGTTTATACAATAAACGTTTTAATAATAATATTTTTCATTTAGAGAGTATAGCAAGTGCTTTAAATATTCACATTGCAACTGTAAATAAAATATCATCTACATCAAAAGAGGGGATTGGACGATCAAGTCCAAAGCGAAAACGGCCTAGAAGTAAGCCTGTTGTAAATGTTGATGACTTGACTCAGTGTCCAATAAGAAATACAGTATATGACATGTATAGAAACAGTAAGTTCTTAAGAATTTACGTTTATAAAATTAATATTTGAGTTTTTTATAGTCATCTTTACGGACAGTACTACACAATATTTGTTTTAATTACAAGAAGGATGATCCTAAACGAGCTTTAATGGAACTACCTCAAATTGTATTAAAACGTGTTACATTCTCGCAACAATATGTTCGTATGAAACATGAACATGTTCGGCAGTTTGTGTTCCTTGATGAAACCTGGGTTTTCTAAGATGGAACAATTCGTAAATCTTGGCAAAATGAATCTATAGAAACCACAAAAGCATCAAAAGTATGTGGAAAAAGGTACATTATATTTCTAAGAATAACATATTCTTATCTTCTGTATATTTATTATATTATCTTGTTTTAGATATATTGTATTACATGCAGGTAGTTCTAATGGATTTATTCCTGGAGCAGAACTAATATTTCCGACAAATATTCAGTATTTAGATTATCACGGTGATATGAACAGAGACAACTTTTTATACTAGTTTGAACACCAACTTCTTATAAGTTTAAAAGAGCCGTCCATAATTGTTTCGGATAATGCCAGTTACCACAGTACTGCTAAAAATAAAAGTCCAACGTCATCTGCCACTAAAAATGAAATTCAGACATGGCTCACCAATAATAACATTGACTATGACAGAGCTGCTTTAAAAATACAGTTACTGGATTTAGTTAAACGGTTAGTACATATATATTTAATTATTTTATTCAATAATTTCATTTATACCTTTACGTAAAGGCATAAACCACCAACTATATATAAAACCGATGATTTAGCAGAGAAGTATGGGCCATAGAACTAGTGCGGGGAATAACAAAATCATATTATAACAATCACATTGGAAAATATGGTAGAAAAGTGGACGAATGCATAAAACTGTGAAAAGAGGCATTAACACAAGAACTCCAGACATTTGGGCAAATAGCGTTAACCACTGTGAAATTGAAATTCAAAAATGGTGGGATAGAGAAGTAGGTTTTGAAAGACAAGATATATTACCTTTTATAATTAATGTAAATGATTCCGATTCAGAAGACAGTGTAAAGGATGAAGGCAACTAGCAATTTCAACTTAATATTATTTTCTTTTTCTCATATGCTTATCGCAATGTTATGAGTTTTTTAATCACTAATATGTATAATAATATATAGATGTTGTGTATATTATTTTTGTGAATGTAGTCTAAAATAAATAAACTCACATGTATTTAGAATTTGTTTATATTTTTTTGTAGACATAGTCGAATAATTTAAAACATATTAATAGTATTTGTTAATATTTTAAAATGTCAACCTAATCCTAACCACAGATTATTTTCAAAGTACAGCCTGCTCAAAGCAACGTTGTTTGTCAACACAATTATGACATCACAGTGACGTTTCATATGACGTGTATCGTCTGTTTGGGTAATCGGCCTTCTGCAGAGAGGTGCGGAACAGAACTTAATGCATATAAACGTTCGTATCTATTCTTTTATTAGAAGTTATGAAGTGCAGTCGTAAGTATAGTTTATTCTTTTCTTGGTGTCGTCCGAAAACTTTTTAATTTCGCATAATTGTTTCTTCAATTAGTTTGTAATCACTTTTAATTAGTGTTCAGTTAGTGATTTTGGTGCTTTTGGTGTATTTTTAGCGTTTTGACACTATGACAATTACACATCTGGATCTACATCGGAAAATGATGGAAGTATCTGGCCAAGGTTTTTCTGTGAATAAAATGAGTGTTTTGGACTATCTCAGAGAACATTTTCAAACAGATGGGGATGAAATTACAACTAGTGCGCTCGAGAATTTTACGAGACAATCGTTTTTCCCGCAATACCTTACAAAGTGGTGTCATTTTGCATGTTTTAAATAGTGGATATTAATATTGACAAGTTTGACGAATATTGTAACGCCACTGCCGAATTATATGTATCTATGTACAATTGGTCCTTCATGCTACCTGCAGTACCGAAAATTCTTATTCATGGTGTTGCAACTATTAAGGAAGTTCTATTGCCTATCGGCGAATTATCAGAAGAAGCCCGAAAGTAAAAAATAAAGATGTAAGAGAGTGGGTGTGACCTGATGGGGTGTTATAAATAACTATTCATTGTCCCCCTATATTTGGACACCCGGTATATAAATTTTAGAGCTATTTTTGGTCAATTTCTGAATTTTTTTTAGGTATAACTTCGAACGTAAGTGGTTGGCGGGAAAATGCTATACGGCACAATTAAGCACAATTGTAGTGCTTTGCAAAGGCACCGAGTTTTAAAAAAAAATTCAAATTTTGGGGGCTAACTTGACGATTGCTCCTCTTCGATTTTTTGAAAAATCTTTGAAAGCAGAAGAGCACAAATGAAAGTAATAACGGCACAATTTAGCACAATTGACGCGCATTTTATACTATATACATTGTAACTAGAGGGGGCCAGCTTGACAGAGCTTTCAGATTATGGTAGAGCTTTCCTGAAAATTTCATCAAAATCGGTTCAGCGTTTTCCGAGTCAATAGGGAACGTACACATATCTAATTTTATACATTACATTTAAACAGATTAGGAAATTAGTGCAATTTTATATAAGATTACCCAATAAAAGAAACCTTCCATTTCTGAGATATATTTGAATTTCCGTAATCACAGGGTTAAATATAACTTGCTTCATTAGCTAACACTGAAAATACTCAAAGATATGGTTAAAAGACGGCGATTTTATACCACTACATTTTCCCATCAATGGGAACAATTTAATTAATGAATATTTCAGGATATAGAATTTTCGCTAGTTCAATACTATAGCATAAACGCCACTTACTACTAAGTGAATATATAAATAAAGTTAATAAATTTTACTTATCTATACCTATAATGTATTTAGTATTTGGCTATTGCGTATGGGAGGGGGGGGGGGGGAGGCAAGCACTGTTCATAAACACTTATCATAGCGCACGCATTGTGATTGTTGAAATTACTGGGGTGGGAGTGGCTCAACACTGGAGCAACAACGATCACGTGTGTGAATCTCACTGCATTTCCAGGAATTGTTTACATGAATGTGCATTATAAAAATTCCTGGAATGTTTTCGTCGAGGCAGTTAATACTAAAATTACTTTGATCTCCTTCTTTTTATTTCCTTAGTAAGTACTTTTTGGAATTGAGGCATTTTAAGGTAATGCAAAATTAAGCAAAATATTGTTTTGGTGAACTAAATGTAGGTATGTATATGGAAATCTAAATGTATTTTCTTTACAAAAATACGTACAACCCACACTCTCTACTGAAATAATTTTACTTCGTTTTAAAGAGCTTTTTGTATTTCAATTATCCCATCCCCAGAAATTCCTTTATTCTATTTCGATTTTACAAAGTTCGTAAACAAGTATAATATGGAAATAAATAACATTTAAATGTCAAATGTAAACGTTTTAATGTAACAAACATGTCAAGAGAAATTGTACAAAAAACACATTTTACCCGCTTGTTCTTTAGTCGCCCCCGTCTTCTGTCCTACGAAACATATATTTTAATAGCTTTAAATATACTTTAAAATAGAAAATTAAATTGACGTTATAACCAATTTTTACTACGCTAAAAACTTGAAGGAACTTCTTAGGACCGTTTTTTTTTCTATCTGGAAGACATGTATATCCATTTTAACAAAACCTGAAGTTGAATAAATGAATTACCTTTCTCGTGCTAAATAATAAATTGAGACTCTTAAAGATGCGATCGCCTTTACAAACAAAAAAAGACAACGTTAACCGGCACACCTAACTGCCAACAACTTCCCGCTATTTAATTGAAGACAACCTCAAGCTATAAATTTAATATTTCCGTTTTCCTGTATACAACTCGCCCACAGAATAACTTTTATATTATGTGCGATTATAAAAAGAAGTTTTTTTTTAACGAAAGCAGCATGATGAAGGAACAGCAATAATTTTTCATCTCGTGGAAAAGTTAAAATTAGATTTTAAAATTACGAATTTTATTTCGTCTAATGTTTTTGAAATGAAATTTGTTGACGGGCAAATATTTCTGTTAGAAATTAGTATATAAGGTCGTATATAAGCATAGGGGGCGTATGATAGCATAAAATGGAAATTACAATACCTATAGTAATTTGGTCAAAATGAGATATAATATATATGTTACTTCATGTAAAAATAATGAGGTGTGGCCACCACACGAATTTCTTATACGTATGAGCGTTTCAAACTATATAATTTTAAGAATTTTTTTTATAGAAAAATTATTCAAAATCCTATTCTAAGTACTTCCATTCTCTTAATAAATCGCTATAGAATGCATACTTGCAAGATATTCGAAAAAAAGTGCTACTCCCTAAGAGTAAAAGTGTTACTTCCGGTCCGAATTTTGAAATTTCATTTATACAAAATTTATATTCAAAATCCAGCTCTAAATACTTAAATTCTCATTCCGTGTTCTAATAACCATCATTAAATGCTCATTGCATAATATACTATAATGTTATTGGGTCCTGTCATTCAATTGTGAATACGGTTTCAAGAGGAAATGACCTCTATTGTAAATATTATAAACAATGGAAGTAAGATCTTTGAAACAGTAATTAGTTGATATAACAACGACTTAAAGATAGTGTCATTATTAATAATTTAAAAAATAAATAATTATTATAATCAATTAAAAATTGAAATATAAATTGGAAATGCATAAAAGCAAATACACAGGAATAATAATTGATTATTAGAACTCACAGCCCTGGTGTTTATAAGTTGAATTACGATTGTGGAAAAGCTTATATTGTACAAACTGGTAGACCCTTTTTTACAAGCATTAAAGAACACAAAAAAGTTATAAATTACAAAATAGAAAAACAGATTTCACACGCAAACTAGTTGTACTGAACACAAAAATGAATTTAATAATAACTTTGACATATTACACATACAGGATAAGGGCAGGAAATTAAATTTATCAGAGAGCTTAGAAATCAATAAAGTAAATGAATTAGACTTCATTTTAAATTATCAATTAGAGGTCAATAATTCACTGTTACTAAATTTAAGCATTTAAAATTAATTTCACCATCTTGCTAAAGCTATTATAGTTATCATTCTAATTTATATTATATTATATTTGCAGTAATTTGTGGAAGAAGGTGATTGTATAATGGACATGTATAAACAATAACGCAGAAATTGTGGCAGTTCTTTCTGTTCGAGTAAATGGTTAATCAAGACGCTGCTGAACTGAATAAAATTGACATTCTTAAAGGCATATTTCAGCACTAAGACATTCCGAATTATTGAAAATTTCTAATGTTTTCGTCAGTGTACACACTACCTTCAGAGTACAAAATATCCGGCCCCGGTTGAGATTCCCATAGTAGCAGGGGGTATTCACTTTTATCTACGTACATAGTCACTTATAAATTAGTCGGAGAAAGAGTCAGAGATTGCACTATACTCAATTTCACTATTCGTATGCGGGTATTTTCTGTTGCCGTTACTATTATCCTAGGTCAAAGTTCACAATCCAAACAAACCGGATACTTCTTTTTATCGCGTGTAAAGTATGTGGAGTAAAGAAGAGACTATTTCAAAGTAATTTTTATAAAAGTTGTGTACTTAGATTGACCTTTTTTGGTGTTGGTATGATATTTGAAATGTATTCTAACGATTCATTATAGTTTAACACATAAAATACTTGTATTTTTAGATTTATAGAAAATATATCATTGTGTTTACAACAAACAGTGACTATTTTTTCTTCATTATTCTGTTGAAAATTTTTATGAACTTGCAAGTTTAACTATATCAATAATACAAAGCAATATACTTCAAGGACAGAAACAATATTTAAATTGCATCCAGCATAGAAAGTTATTTTAATAAAGGTTTTGCATATAAAGGTTCAGTAAATTTTTTGATAATTATAATTTTATTTTTTTTTTTGTTGAATCTAAAATATAAATAAAATCTTTCAGAAAAGACAGTTTGTTGTAAACACAATGTTGCATTGTCTATAAATATGAAAATAAAAGTATTTTTTGTGTTAAACTATTGTAAATCATTAGAACACATTTCACACATTATACCTATCACTAAAGAAGTCAATTTATGTAGGCATTCTTTATTAAAATACTTAGAAATACCTATTATTAATATATCTACTCATCTAGACGAAAACATATTTATTTAAATTTTACTAATAATATTCTTTTATACACTTTTAGTTTAATTTATTTATAATAGTAGATATCCATATGTTTATTTTTAATGAAATTATACTGTTGAATTAAGTCCATAATTAAACAAATTGAATAATAATATTTACTTTTAAAAGAAATTCAGAAATAAAATAATAACTATAAAAATAAGTTAAAAAATTGTTGGGGAAACTGACAGAGATTTTACTTAGTTATAAGGTAAATAAATAGTTTAATTTATTTATAATAGTAGATATCAATATGTTTATTTTTAATGAAATTATACTGTTGAATTAAGTCAATAATTAAACAAATTGAATAATAATATTTACTTTTAAAAGAAATTCAGAAATAAAATAATAACCATAAAAATAAGTTAAAAAATTGTTGGGGAAACTGACAGAGATTTTACTTAGTTATAAGGTAAATAAATGTTAGTAGTTGTACTAACCCCTTACTTTAGGTCAAAATAGCATAAAAAATATTTAAAAAAAATTATTCCGACTTTTTTAGAAAAACTTGTTTGTGCCATATCTGGCAGTATACATGTTCTAGGAATGTCGTAACGTTACTATTATAGTTTCCAATCGCTAACGTTATCACTGCATAATAGTGATCGAAGAAATGCGACTCGCCCACAATGTTGCCAATTTTGGGAACTCTCCCTAGTTCTAGGTGGTTCTAGGGAATAATGGCATCGAAGGGAAAGGGGAATTTTCTGTTTTTCTTATACAGGAAAAGATTATTTAATTTTGAATCAATAAATATTTTAATTAAGATGTATTTATCGTAATATAATATATAATATGGTGAAATAATTTAATATTTGAAGCGCCACCTATTAGGCAGTATATTTACTATTAGCAATAGATTGTTGCAGATGGAAAGGACACAATTTCTTAAACCTAAAATTGTCTTAGCTATAACAACACCAGAAGCACTTGCTTCATTAGAAGTAATATGGAACAGATTTACAAATCTTGAAGGTATAGACGGCTAGCAAATCGAGTGGAAGGAAATTGCCATTTATTATAATGATAAGTATAGTGATAAGTCTAAAGGGCGGAATATATGCACGTCAATTCAGTTAAAATATGCGCATATATATGCATCGTTTTTCTCTGAAATATGCAACAATATGCATTTATTTGTCAAAATATGCAATTATATGCCTTGAATATAACATGGAAAAATGGAAATAAAGAAACGCCGACTCTTACAAAAATTATTTATTTTAAGTAAAATTAAAAGAAAAACATAATAGGTACAATTTTCAACCTGAAATAGTATAAAATGCATTTATAACGATATATTTTTCAAAATTTTCCAATAAAAATGTTTACCTTCTGTCTGTAAAAATATGTTTGTACAAAGAAAAAGTTCTTTCAACATCTACCGATGTGATCTGGCAATATTTTAATTTGGGTAGTAAGTTATAAGGCCAAGGTATTACTTCGTTGGATGGTTTACTATCAAAAATATTTTTGACTGCCATTAAATACTTAAAGCCTTCATTCTTTCCCACAATAACTTCGAGTTTCCTTCTTACTTGATTTCCTACATCACCGGGAACTTTTTTGCATTTGTCGGAAAAAGTTTCAACAATATTAATTGATTCTCTTAAACTTATATTCCTACTTTCTAACGAAGTTATTATATCTGGTACAAAACTAAAATTAACCTTAATAAAAACAAGTTCCTTAGCTAAATTTACATTTTTGAATAATGCTTGACTTTGCACTACACACTGCGAATTGTCTTCTAAATCTAAAACTATGTCTTTAATGGCTTCAAAATGGTCTGCGTAGAATATCGCGGCCTTAATCCATGTTCCCCATAGAGTAATTACGGGCTCTGGAGGTAAACAAACTCCTGGCAATTTCTCTCTATAGATCTGCACTCTTAGAGGTGCTTTCAAAAAAACTTTCTTTACATTTGAAATTAATTTGTTCACCAAGGGATATGCTGTTCTAATAATTTCTGCAACTCTGTTTATCCCGTGTAAAAGACAAGTGACATGTACCATATTGGGATAAAATATTTTTAAGTTTTGGCCTACTTTAACCATATACGGCGCTGCGTCAGACAAAAACACTAAAAACTTCTCTACTGGAACTGGATATGGTAAAAAAAAAATTGATAGAGACTGCTGAATAAATCGAGTTACGGTCTCATTATTTGTTTTGTCTAACTGTTTAGAAGATATTAAATATGGTTTCCCTGGCTCATTTTCTTGAAGCCTTCCAATCATAAGATGTGCGATATATCGACCACATGAGTCTGTGCTTTCATCAACAATAATATAAAAATGTTCATCGCCCAGTGTAACTTTAATTTCTCCCATTACGGTTTCGTATACTGTTTGCACATTCTTCTTTCTAAGTGTGGATTCGTCAGGGATGTTTTGATTACAATATTTTTGCAAAAAATCTCTGAATTGTGTATTTTGCAGTTTCTTCAAAGGTATATTTGCTGCGACTAAAGCTTTGCATAAGTCTTGATGAAACACCTCCTTTTCACTCTTTGGTTTGCCATTTTGAAATGCGGTTTGCACACACTGCTGAACAGGCACTGATTTATTTTTCTGCAACTTAGCTTTATGCATAGCTGTTTTCAAGTGTTGATCAATTTGGAACTTCTTTTCACAAACAATGATTTTGGCACAAACTTTGCAAAACACTTTATCCCCACTAAACTCCAACTCAGGAAAATTTTTAATCCACGAAGCGGCTTTCGGCATTTTAGGCGTTTGAAATAAAATATTTTCGAAATCACTCTTTTCACACTGGAATCTATCGACAAACTAAACTATACAATATAAATATAAAAGAATAGACCACATCTGCTCTCCATTAGGCAAGCTGATTACTTGGAAATTTCTAAACACCCAATAAATGCCGGCAATAAACCATATAATAATAAAAACTATACAATATAAATATAAAAGAATAGACCACATCTGCTCTCCATTAGGCAAGCTGATTACTTGGAAATTCCTAAACAGGGTCGCACTTAATCTTTTCATAAAACGAAAAACATAAAAATATGCACACAAATTTTATTTTTGCCGAAATATGCAATTTTTTGTGAAATTTGTTAAAATATGCAAAATATGCAAATATATGCACTTTGCATATATTCCGCCCTTTAGTGATAACGAATCACAGAAACAAATATCTCAAAATGGAAGTATTCCAAGGTTGTGGGACCATTTAAAAAACTATAAAAACTTTGAGAATAAATCTTAAATTGAGAATGTTATTAAGTTGGCTAACCTATCTCTCTACCACATACTAATTCGGAGACTAAAAAAATTTTTTTAGTAGTTAATGATGTAAAATGCAAAAAAACAAAACAAATTGAGCAAGCTTTAAATGTAATTTGTATAATACGTTTTTCCAATGAACAATGCCGTCAATTATTTTCAGTGCATCTGGAACATATAGGGTTAATGAAATTGCAAAATTTGTATGAATAAAATAGTTTTGTTTATATATTTGTATTATTGACTTGACATATAAACAAATTATTATAAATTATGACTTTGGTAGAATTTTTATATTGTTTATTAAAATATATATAAATTTATATTTATTAAATAGTATCTTAGAATTAATGGATTTATTAAGATTTATTTGAGGAATTCTAGGGAAAAATATCTTAGTACCTGGGGATACTTATGGTGTCTCGTCTGGCATCACTGGACGCCCACTTCCACACGAATATTTCCAGAATCGCAGTTAGTTATATTGTCAAATAATGTTGCTGTTGATGCTGTGATCCTGTATTTTGTATGTAATGTCAATGACAAATGCAAGTTAAATTTATTACGTTCATTATTTAATTAAATATCATTATTATTATTGTACGTTTCTTAAATATTAAACTTCTAAATAAAGAGGTTGTATACATGGATTTGTTAGTGTAATGTACATTTATAAAACAAATTTCAATAAAAAAAAACTTAGAGCAAGCTTGCGACTGAATAATAACAATCTCACTCTACTAGTTTTTAACGATTCAATAAACTCGCTAATGACCAGGACATCTGTGCGGCGTGAATCCCTGAACAATTTAGAAAAAAAGAAGAAATAATGTACGATTTCAATCTGTTTCCTTATCGGAGACGTCATCTTCACTTCTAGATTCAAAGAGTAATTATCCTCCTTTTTTGTCGTCGCATTACGAACAAACATAACGAGAAGGGAAACTTGATAAATGCGATAGAACATGAATAATAAACCGTAGACTGACTGGGTGAGTACGTATTTGCTACTCTCTTCTCTCACTAATTAAATTTAAATGAATAAGATATAAATTGGAGATTGCGCGTCCCCCACAATCAAACGAGATTCTGACATCATGAGAAAAATTGATATCATTATGCATAATAAGAATGGATGACAGTAGCGTTAGCTTTATTAGTTGGTTTTTCTTTCTGCTAACTTTCTAATTTGAAAATTTAATGAATATTTGCTGATCTAATAAGCAAGAATAAAAATTTCTGTTATGCCTGATGCAAATTTACTTTATTAATAAACAGTAAAATGAGATGTTATACAGAGTGATGAAAAATTATTGAACATTTCTTCATTGAAAGACTGTGATTTCCGTATATGTCATATACTGAATAGCACTTCACTCTTGTATCATCTATGCTTTTATATGCAAACTACTTCTATATAAATAATTAATAAGTAAATAACACAAATTTTAGTTTGAAAAATATTTAATCTAGACACTGCAAATGTTTCACCACACTTTGGCTTCATCAGGGGATGAAAATATACAAATTCAATTTCTGTTACAACGGATCTTATAAATACAGATAATAGATGACACAATTATTGCTGTTAGAAAGGGGTATTCAATTATAGTTTTAAATTTAGTAGGGGGAGCTAGTTAGGACCACCTGATCATTTAATATTACTATACCTAATTTACTAAATTGTGTGTTAAATTTATGATTCGATTCCAGGCAGTGATTAGGAAAAGACGAACCGAACAAAAAATTGAACTAAGGAGTTTATAAGTTAACTTGTGAAGATTGTGAAGAAGTGTACATCAAACAGACGGGGAAAGCTTTTGAAGCCAGAATGAAGGAACATGAAAGAAACTAAAGTTTGTGTTATTTCCTTTTTAATTATTGAAATAAAGTTTCAACAAGTAACTCTTCAATCAATCAGTTATTTACTACTTCTATATATTTTTAATATATCATAATTAATAAAATATATAACTTTTTCATATAATTTGCTTAAATGAAGAAAAGGTAGAATTTGAATTGAGGTTTTTTCAGCTATTGACGTTTCGGTAGTAATTCTTTCGGATCTTCATCAGATCTATTTTATTATGAAAAATAGAAAAACTTATTATATTGTTACACAATTTAGGTTTTTCAATAAGTTGTTTTACAAAAAGAAACACTTCTTATACAAGGTGGTCCATGGTAGCGGGAGATTTTGAAAAATGTATTATTCGAAAAGCAACAAAACTAGCCCTATAAAAAGTAATCGCATGCCGTTAGGTCTGGCGAGATTGGAAGCCATTCAATGCCCCCGTGGTTAGAAAGAAAGCTATATGGAAACAGTTGTTGCACTGTAGTCATTGCTTTCATTCAGCAGACGGATCGAGAACCGATCCCGCTCTAACCGTTCACTTCAGAACAGTTGAGTGTTCGCTGGACAGGACCGTTCACCTTTATGTCATCGTCTGTCATCTGGTACTTTTCATTGCTGCCATATGTTAAAATTATAGGGATTAAACCGAATAAACAATAATAATAAATTGTTTTTCTGCATTAAGTTTTGGCGTAGTTTTTAGTCTAAGGGCTGGTTTTTCCAACCCCGAATAAAATACTGGGTGAACTCCAATATTTTAAAACATTAATTTCTGCACAATACCTTTAATTTGTTGTATCTTACTTTTCTAGTAACTTTCTTCAAAATTATGTATTAGGTTGGTCTTGGAATGCATCAATGGCGCATGCGTACAGAATACGCTCACTAAGTGAGCGTAGAATTTTCCGCTCACAAAAATGGCGGCCGCTCCTGAACATGTTCAGAGTGAGCGGTCGTCTACTGGACATGATCACTGAACAGTTGCGCAACTGTTGTGTCTGCTGAATGAAAGCATTGATACCCTTGATGTATGTGCAGTAGTACCGTCTTGCTGAAGCAATGTATTCTGGTTATTTTGTGGAAGCAGATTCAATTGCTGTGCCAGAAATTGGTCTATTATGCCAGCATGGCGTGCAGAAATGACTGTTACACCATTGTTATTCTGATCCTTAAAAAAGTAGGAATCAATGGTTCCCATGGAAGACCTTGCATACCATACTGTTAGATTCAAACTGTGTAATTACTGTTGGCTGAAGTTCCTTTGGATTATCCAAAGACCAATAACTGCTGTTTTGCTTATTGGTGTAACCTGATAAATTGAAATGCACTTCATCAGACATTCATAAATTGTGAATATCAATTTCTTGTTGTAACATACTTTGAGCTAAATGCAGGCGACGAGGTTGATCTGTTAGCTCAAGTGCTTAAACAATCTGGATCGACAGATGATTGATTGAAAAAGTTTATACACTCGAAACCATCTCGTTGTTTAATTTTTATACAAATTTTGAACTGGATAGCTTTCTTTCAAAATGTGAATGAAATAGGGAATGGTTTTGTGAAGTTTACGATTGAAATTTTCCTTAACATTGTTATTCGTATGTTCAATGTGCATCAATTTTAATTCTATATTTTAATTTTAATAGTTTGTAAGTTATTTATGAAATATCTCATCAATTTGTGAGGTTATGTTTTTACAAATAATTATAAATTGCTTTATTTTTGCTTAACATGCGTAATTAAATATATGTGTTTCCATTTTGATTAATTCATTTTGACTTTGCATGTTTTAAACGCTTTTAATTTAGCGTTTTGAAGACGAGTAATTCAACGCTGTGTTTTTATCAAACGCTAACTGAATTCATTTTCACAATGATTTAATTAAGAGAAAAGGCTGATTTATACTTTCTGAACCTTGCCGTCAACTTTTGTACAATTATGTTTTTACTATTTTCATAAATCTTAAAATATGTTTTTGACTATTTACCAAGCATTTTTTATATTATTTTCCATTTAGATTAATATTTGCAATTATTTATTTTCTCTAATTTTATTATATTTAATATTTTTATCATAAATTCCAATGTAAAAATGGATGATATAATGCGTTAATAAAATGTAGTAATAAATTTTAAAATGCATGTTTAGGACTGGCACTTAATGTCTTGGTGAAATTTTATTTATATTTAATTATTATTATTAATATATTTGCCCAAAACTTACCTAGGTATTAATCAATTATCCACATTTTCTTAAAGTCTTAAAAAATCACACTCCTACATTTATATACCGTAGTCGACAAATTTTAATTTCTGATACGAAAGTAGAAAGAGGAAAAGAGCAAGACGAACTAAAGTAAATATAAACATATAGCGAGGCTGCCAAGTACACTCGGAAAACGTTAGCTATCAAATGTGAGTATCCCCTGACACTGCGTCGGTTCTCCCACCACTGTTGGCAAGCAGGCATCGCTGCATATTATAAGGTCATCTTCTGCATGGGATAGATACGTAGTATTGCTGTAAACCGAAATTAAAATTTGTCGACTACGGTATACAGTGTGTTCCAAAGAGTTTTATACAAATGGAGAGAGTGTATCGTACATTTCACACAAAAAATTCTTGATAAAAAGCTTTGCATGACTTGTAGATCCATAATCAAGTACAAATTTTTTAATACATTGGCCGGAATACTGGAAAAATCAAAATGATGATTTGGAGTCAGAGTAAAATACGTTAAAATTGTAGTGGAGGGCAAAATGTTCATTTTATTTGTTAGTAAGTAGCAAAAACGTACGCACACTTGCAGATTAGTGATTTTCCCAGATAAAAATTACAAGATTATTTCAATAAACACGTCAGCCATTGTTGTATTAATGCACAGTACGAAACATCGTAAGATCCTGTTCATAATAAGCGCCTGATTTTGTGTTGTTCATCCTTATTAAACACATTCTGGATAGAGTGCTTTCGAATATCTAATAACTGTCAACAATTGTCAAATGTTACATCAGTGTGTGTTTGCAATAATTAGAAATGCCAGTAAAATTGAGTAGTAGTGATAAAATTGAAATTGTCCTCATCGTTGGAGAGAATTATAAAACATTTAGGGAAGCAGCAGAAATCTTTAATAACAGACACCCTGATAAAACAATACATTTCACAACTGTCAGATATGTAATATGTACATTCAAGAGCTCTGGAAATGTTGATAATAAATTTAGAAAGAAACTTCGGGCATGGGTTACAACTGAAGATATTGAAGCTGCTGTGATGCTATCGGTCGTGGAAAGGTCAAAATATTCACTTCGAAAACGATCCAATTTATTAAATGTAAGTAAAACTACAGTTGCACGAATTTTAAAGTCAAAGAAATTTAAACCATACAAACCCCAATTTACCCATACTAAGAGAAGGAGATACTGAACGAAGGTTCGAATTTTGTTCTCGTATCCAAGGAGAATTGGACGATAACAGATTTATGACACGACAAGTACTTTTCTCTGACGAAGCAACATTTATGTCTAACGGTACAATAAGTTCGCAAAATTGTCGATGGTGGAGCGATGTTAATCCCAATTTTCATGTCCAAACCAGAGATCAATATTCATTTAAAACTAATGTATGGTGTGGCATTTACAATGACAGAATTGTTGGACCATTCCTTTTTCGAAATAACATGAATGGAGAAAGATATCTACAATTTTTAAATAATTAGTTGTCTGAATTTCTTGGTCACTAAATGAACTAGGAAAAATATGGTACCAACAGGATGGACCACCATAGTACTGTAACAGAAGTGTTTTGGATTTTCTCCTCCAAACATTTAACGGTAAAGTGATCGGGAGAAACATGGAGTTTCTTTGGCCTCCAAGGTCTCCAGGCATTATCCCACTAGATTTTTTTGTGGGGTTACTTAAAAGAAAAGGTATACCTTCAGAGGCCATTTCTAGATCTTGATCAACTTGAAAGAATCATTAGAGAAACATGTGAAGCTATAACTCAAGATGTGATTAGAAATGTATAAATATTATAAATGTAATGTAAATTATTATTATATTGAAGAATTCTCTGTTTGTTCTCTTGTGTTTTTTTACAAATATTATTTACAATAAGTTGACAACAAATTATATTAAGCATTTATTACTTTTTTATTTCTTAATATTAAATTTTAAAATGCATTTTTAGGACTGACACTTAATGTGTAGTTAAAATTTTATTTATATTTAATTAATATTATTATTAATATATTTCGACACTGTTTATCGTATGGATTATTATATTTTTATCAAAACTTACCTAGGTATTAATCAATTATCCACATCTTCTTAAAGTCTTAAAAGATCACACTTCTACATTTATACATATATATATATACATAAAGAAAAACGAAAGAATATTTATAGGTTACACACCGATTCGGTAAGCGCGCACAAGACACTTTGACGTGCACCCCGTAAATACTAAACACGTGTTACATGAACCATGCCACTGTGCGACAGCTATCTACCGTGACTAGAAGATAAGTACTGGAAGTATCTTACTACTACTGTTGGGTTGGAAATCTCTGGATGGCATCTTGTCGTTGTATATTCATTGCCGTTGTGTGTGTTCATCTGTACGTCCCCCGACTTCCTTTCTTTTGGGCCCTGCGAGCGTCCACCTCCAACGGCAGATTTATTTACGACTTAAGTCGGCATGAATGGACGACTTGAGTGGGTTTAATGTAGTAGTAGCGCGTATATTCCTCTTAGTTGAATGACACACATTGATGAATGAAAGGGGAATTGCGTTTTGATGATTTATTATTCTGTGGACGTTATTATCACTATTATAATCTGAAGCGATTGCAATTTTATTTATTTATTTTCCCCTCGTGATTATACGTACTCATTGTACTTTTACACCGACAAAAAGAAATAAGTTACTAGAGATAACATAACATTAGTGGCAGAGAGGCACAGTGGACGTCATGAATCTCGATTTTGATATTTTTCCACATGCGAATCAAAAAACCTGTAGAGAAACAATTACTGA
Organism: Amphimallon solstitiale; assembly: GCA_963170755.1. Lineage (NCBI taxonomy): Eukaryota > Metazoa > Arthropoda > Insecta > Coleoptera > Scarabaeidae > Amphimallon > Amphimallon solstitiale. The sequence goes on from OY720678.1 coordinate 93,365,685, forward strand.
ACAAGTAACCGTAAATACATCTTTTCTAAAAGCAATATTGTAGGGTTTAAAAAACATATCATTCATCCTGACGGTTAACGATAAGATTTCAAATGGTAGTAAATCACCAATAATTATTCAATTTGCTAAGGTGTTAATAATTGTCTGTCGTCTTAGATAACATGTATACGTTGAAAACGACCGTTGAACATACCGTATGTGTTAATTTTCATTAGGTATAGGGATTCAATGTTTACGTGCTATTTATACGTATACAAGTAATACGTGGCAACGTGGCACCCCTACTGTCCGTCACCAATCCCGACATCACAACGACTTTCTCCGATCTTCCCACTTCTCCCGACCAGATTTTACATTCAATGTTTAGCTGCGAACACGTTGCGATCTAGTCTGCAATAAAAGCCGTCTTATTACTGGAACGGAAAACATCAAATGGCCGCCGCGATCTCCTGATCTAGTAGTTTATTATTATTTTCAGAATCCTTTTTTATTTACCTTATTTTTAATTTTATTAGAATTACGCTTTTGTTGTGTCATGCAGCGTGGACGCAGCTTAATAATTCTCTGCACTTACTGAAAAACAAATCCTTGCAACTCGTAAATATTATTTCTGAACGCATTACAAACACCCAAGCCGGTGGTCGAAGAGTTACTGCTAACCACGCTAACTTGTATTTACGAGCATGCATCGGTCGTGCTGGCATTGGAAAGGAAAGAAGGGGTACTATGTTGCCACGTACTGTATGGATTAATCGCCTATGGCTAATGAAAATTGACACATGCTGTATATTGTTGTAACAGGGGTATATTTAAAGTACACCCATTTCTGTTTTTACACGAACTTCTTTTACACGATTTTGATTTAACACGAACAAGAAAACAAAATTAATTGTTTTTTACACGATAAATGTTATTTAACACGATCGAGAAAATTTTGCTAAAATGTATTAATTTGGTTGATCTATCTATGTAATGTATTCTTTGTTTGATAAAATGCAGAGTCTATGCGACTTGTCAGAAACTTAGGCATTTATCAATCAGAAACGTTTTTTTGTGCATATGCAAATAAGATCCTAGAGAGAGCGGCCTCACAATTTTGCTATTGCAAAAATATTTTTATAAGTATGTAGGTATTGGTCTGCTCTGTCTGCGTTCGGAGTTTAGTGTTCAAAGTGAAAATTACTTTTTTGAAGTTTATAAAATTTAATAATAATTAAAATAAAATTCGTACATACTACATATTGCTTTGATCTTGAGTTAGAAGATTGGTTGTATATAAATATTTAAGGAGAATTTAGTATCCAAACAACATCCGGAAGTGGTTTAAAAATCATAATAACAGTGATAAAGAGATTTATAACCTTATTTAATGATAATCTTTATAAAAAAAATGACACGAGAATTTTCCTGGAATTCTATAGCATGTGAAATATCGCTCTAGAATACAAATAAACATTCGGTGTCTGTATTAAAATAAAATAATAATTTTAAGAACTTGAATAATTTGCAAATAATAATTTACGAAACTTAGAATAAATTTTAAATAATGATTTACGAGACTTGGAATAATTTCTCGATTAATATTTTATAAGGAACTTAGAATATTTTTGAAATTAAAATTTTTAATTTTAAAACTTAAAAAAATAATTTTATAAAAATTATTTTTGTGGGACTTTGAACATTTTTTAAGAAGTAATTATTTTGAACTTAGAATATTTTCAAAAACAAATATGTAAATTTGATTTATATTGGGAAGATATCAGAATTTTATTTTAAGGCATGATGGCTATACGCAACATGTTACGGTAAATGATTCTGGAGTTTGTAATTAATGTAGAATAAGGAAGTTTTATTTTATAATTTATTACAAATTTAAATAAGGATACAGACTCGTTATGTTTTTTTTTATTAGTTATACAATTTAAAGAGAATTTTGTTTATAGATTTAAGTATTTGGTTAACTAAGAACATACACATATTCAGCGTTCTTATTTAATATTTAGGTTTTCATTGAATTTTGTGTTTATGCATTTAAATTAGACATGTTGAGTTTTTTTTTGAATTAGGAATGTGTTAAAAAAGTTATGCAATAATGAACGTATGATGATGAACTAGTTGTGTTTTTGACATGAATTTGTGTTGAGAATGTCATTCAGAAGTGAGAAAATGCATTTGAATGAGATAATATCAGCATAGAGTCGGCGTTTTAATGCATATATAAACACTATGAAAAAAATTATAATTTGATAATTTTTCATTTTCTTTTGGACATTAGAAATTGGACACGTTCTGACGTAAGCCAAGCGTGCATTTAATAAGATTTAAAAGATAAACTCATAGGATGGGACCTTGGCTGACTTATTAGCGTGAATTGGCTTTGGGAATCTTATCCAGAAGTGAGAAAATGCATTTGGATAGGGATTAGTATCAAAGCAAAGTCTATCTTATCTAATGTGTACACCGTAATAATTTCTTTTTGTCACTATAACAGTAACTGAAGTAAGTCATCACCTATAATAAATTCCTTGATATAATTTTTGTATTTGAAATATTAAATTTAACACGCACAAGTGCGTTATACATACTTATAATTTTTATATATTTAATCTATAGATAATGAATACTAATTTCTTCTGTTGTGGTATATGAATTTACAATTTAGAATAGGTTTTTTTGTTATTGCGTAAATTTTTTGGTGTGTTCAATAAATGATATTGTAAGATGTTTTCTGAATTTTATTTAATGTAGGCCCTGTATATAATCAATAAAATATAAATATAATATAACATCCAAAGTATTTATATTAAGGTAATGTATATCATGAAATTAAGGTAGATAATAAATCAACACAGATCGGGAAACATGTATTATTCATTTAGTTGTATTAAATTATTATATTCCTGTTTAAAATGTTCCTATATAAATTCTGTATATGTAAAAGAAAAATAGTGCGTAGGTGTATCTGTGTGAAAGAAAGAAAAACACAAGTGGCGACAATGATATCGGAGCCAGCCAGGAAGTTATGCGACATAGATAAGAAACAGTTTGTGTGCAACCGACACGTGGAACCTTGAATGTGATGCAGAAAAGTAAAGCACATAGGTGGCCCGGGGAAACCCCGAGTAAGAATACGGTGTGACATGCCTTAAGCAAGGAGGAGGCAGGCAGACGCTCCCTAGCCCGTAAAGAAGTAGGTTGCAGGTCCCGTTAAGAAAAATAACACTGGACCGCACCCAAGAAAAGGGAACGATATCACTGGCTAACAGTGCGAATACAAACGTAGTAATTCTAAGCATTAGTTAAAAGTGATATAAAAGCCTGGTGAGAAAAGAGATATATGTTTATTAAAATAAGTGTGTGCCGTATCTCGTGACAAAGAAGACGACGATTTCAGTCTACCCTGGGAAAGCTGCCCGTGAAAACACCGTTCCAGCGTCACAGCATCGTATAAAGGTACCCAACGTTGTTTGAATTAAAGGCCTATATCATGCATGTTTTTTTTATAAAGCAATTCAATTAGCATCTACTTAAATCCATGGTATACTGTATAGGTAAAGCGTCATTGCATTGTTGTTTATTATATTTGCCCATGTTGTAATTGATGCGTAATTTGTATTGTGTTGTACCATTTGAATTGTGTTTTGTTTCTATAACCTTTGTTTGTAACCTGATCTGTGTTGATGGTGTTATAATCAATATATTAATAATGTTTAAATATCCTTTTGCGTATTATTTGTCTACCTTAATATAAGAAATTTGGAACTAAAAAAAAAAGAAGTAATAGTACGTTCAGATAAATAATCTTAGTGTCTAAATACCCGAACCGTCTTGAAATTGAGAGTCTTATGCAAAACCGAACTATTTACCTGAGCTAAGTACGAGGAGCATTCAATAAGTCATTTTATTTATTTGAGTCATTTTAATTATATATTATTTAAATACCGTACTATTACATATGGCGACCAACTAAGGGCCTTACTATTACAATCTCATCTTTTGGAGAAAGAGTATTTCTGCCCCTGAGATAAGATATTATTAGTGATACTATTATCTGAGCTAGTGAAGTGCGACATTGCCTAACCAACATTTTTGCTGAAGTGATAAGATTTCAAATTGGCATAAAGCTAATTTCATGAGATATATGCGTGAACCTTCTTATTTTAAGAACAATAATAATTTTCTTATATAATTAATTTGCAAGGGTCAGACAAATATGTATGTATTTATTACTTTTACATAAAAGTCAATAAATTTTAACTTAGTATTAAAACTTTTATTTCATTAATTTTAACTGAAATATATTTCGGTATCCTTTACATAATGTCACATAATTCACATAAAACAAAAACGTAAAGGACAGCCGTCTCTTTGGATATTAAAATTCAAATTTCAGATCGCCTTGAAAGTGCGCGTCTGTAGGAAAGCATTTTGGGCTACATGAAGCTACCGTAAGAACTGTCAAGTAAAATGAAGTTAAGTGCTAAATCACTAGAGATATTGTCAAAGAGAAAATGGAAAGAGCTCTGATAATGTGGATAGAAAACAAATCGCAAAAAAGAGTACCAGTAGACTGAAATGCCATCAAGCAAACAGGGTTAAGAATGTATTGACAGATTAAAGACCTAGGCATTCGATCTGAGTTAAATTAAAAGTATGAATTTTTTGCAAGTACAAGTTGGATGACAGGCTATCTCAAAAAGCATGCTTATCACAATATAAAGTTAAAGGAGAAACTGCAGCTGCAGATGAATCGGCTGCTAAGGAATTTTCGCAAAAACTTACATCAGTAGCACTTATTAAAACCGCGTTGCCTGTACACTGGAGCGTACCCTTTCTTTCTTTTAACCACACACACCGTCCTGTTTAGATTTTCCACTAGTGTACTATGCAGATATACCATTGTTAACATGTTCCGTATATTATATTTATTTATCAACAAAGTTTTATTCCGTAATTCTGTGACATATGAATATGTTTACCAGGAACAAAACATATTACATATATGAGATATATACTGTGCATTTATATAAAGTAAAACATTATTTGACCAGTGGCTTGTGAAATCCATGCTGGTTATTATGCAATTGTTTCCTACTACATGTCATCATGTCACGTAGTTGAGATGACATGCTTTATGACTACTATTTATGCATATATCTACACTGCATAACATACATATGCAAATATAATCTTTGTTCAGCGGATCTTTTCTATTTCTTCATTAATTCATGGGGTAAGAATATAAATAAAAAATCCTTTAATCCATAACATACCATAAAATTAGTTTTTCTGTGTTGAAAATTCCAATTATAATTTTCTGTTTATAGCACTGATAATTATTATCCATTATTAATTGATATAATTCAGTACGATTTAAAGGCTCGAACACCCGCGGTGGCGTAATGGTAGCGCAACCGCCTAGAGATCGGGAGTTACTGGGTTCGAATCTCAGCCGTGGATAATTTTAAAAAATTAAAAATTTACCTAATTTCATAATTATTATTGCTAAAAGCAGAAAATTATAATTAGCATAACATACAAATATGATTAATAAGTAGCTTTTATGAATATTTCGCTAATTATACAAATTTACAAAAACCAAATCTTGCAATTTATTAAGCATATGTTCGTCACGACAAATATCAACAGTGGAGCAAAGATGTATTCTATGATTTAATGGAAATAGGAAACAAAGAAAAAATACGAGGAGATGACACGACATTGATAATATCCTCTATTATCAATTTCATGTCTTCTTACGCACACATCTAGTGACTAACAAAATCTAACACACTGTATAACATTCTATTACTTTTGCAATATTACCTGCAGACGCAAAAAGGTTGTATTTTTAAATAGAAAATTTTTAGTACTTTTCAGTGACATACATATTTTAGAATTTTTAAATTTTGTTAATTGTATGTAATTCTAAAGAATAGGCGTTGAAATACCGAAATCAACATTAAATTCACGTATTGTATATCTACTAATTAAGCGCATAATAGGTATTTAATTATTAATAGTTATTTTATAGCAATTTTTCAAAAGTTGTAAAAATGTTTAACGAAAAAGTGCCATATCTCAGAAGCAGTTGAAAATCGACTGGTAATTGATATATCAGTTAAATTATTTTCTAAAGGGCTATCACAGAAAATAAAAATATGCATAGCATTTCATTAGAAAAAAATTAGGTGTGGCCACCACACGACTTCCTTATACGTATGAGCGTTTCAAACTATACAATTTTAAGAATTTTTTTATACAAAAATTATTCAAAATCCTATTCTAAGTACTCCCATTCTCTTAATAAATCACTATAGAATGCATACTTTGGAAGATATTTGAAACTACTCGCTAAGAGTAAAAGTGTTCGATTCGAAGTTTGAAATTTCATGTACACAAAAAATATTGCAAATCCAGCTCTAAATACTTTTCTACTCATGTTAAATGTATATAGAATACATAATTTACGACTTATTTGCAAAAAAATCGCTATTCGGTGAGAGTAAAAGTGGTACTTCCGGTCCGAATTTTGAAAATTTTTTTCGCAAAAAACTGATTTTCGGTAGGAGTAAAAGACCTACTTCCGATAGGGATTTCGAAAAACCTTTTACACAATATTTTTCTCAATTTTAATTTTAAGTACATATGAATTCTTTATAAATTTGTTTAAACTTTGTAGTTGACGAAATATTGCCCAAATTCGATTTTTTCACCGAAGTAAACTGCTACTTCCGGTCTACCGATTTTACTGAAAAACTAATCAGATTTCAAGAGGGAGATTATACACGTAAATACAAAATTTGCAATTGATATCTCCAGCTATTTGACCGCTTTCGTGGTCACACACAGACACACATACAGACAGACACACAAAAAACCACTCTTTTGGTATCAGGGAACTTCAAAAAGTGGACATCTGCAAAAATCTCGAGGTCGAAAACTTACGTCATCACAATACTTCCATATACTACGTATAAGAAAGTAAAAAAAAAACATAAGTTTGTGTTGGTTCATCGTGTTGATCACTCTGTATACATAGATAATTTTAAATTGTTGAGCTCATGATTATCTACAATTTCTATATTAAAAATGTTTCGACATCTACAGTATTAGATATCAATAAGGGACATAGCCATTTTGCTAGGACACCCGGAATAAATTTCAGTTATAAATTAAATACACAGGATTTAATTTTCATTTGAGTTTCTTTAAATCAAATTATATTAAGAAACTATTTAATTTATTAATTCTTATTGTTATCCTTCTAACCCTTTAACAATAATATACTTCTTGTATTCCATCTATTTACTGATATTTAAAGTTATAATTTTATCACACTTTGCGATTCATTTTAAACAACCAATTACCTGCCAGTTCTTATTTTCTTTTGACATCATTACAAAAGGAAACGTAATAATGTCCAAATAAATAAACATAACTTTATATCGAAGCCGATATATTGCTTCCTCGGTTATTGCTTATAATTTTCATGTCACGCTTGACGGGAATTTATTGCATCTCGGCAATCATGCGCGTGGAAGTCAGCGAAGAGAAAAATGACTTCATGCCTGATCGATGAATCTGATTATGATAATCGTGTTTGTCTGTCCATGTAATAGGCTTCATCAGTGGTTGTGTTTTTCTGGGTCTTCAGATATAGGAGATGCGCTGTTTCTACCCTCAGATTATTATTTTTATCCATAATTTATGTAGCTGTTTTTTTTCTTGCATGTTTGTGTTGGACGGAGATAATATTTGTTTCTCGTTAAAGAGGATATCCTAACGATCATGTACTGTTGTTTTGATAAAGAAGGATCTATTCATATTTCCTTAAGTTGTTTTTAATGTAACATATACCAAAGATCCAGAATAATATTATTCAAATTAAATAATAATAATAATATGTCTTTAATTGCTACCATTATAAAATACACATATAATACAAAAAATAATTACAATTTAATTTCAATAACATTATTTATTGTAAAAAAAGCATTTTCAACAAAAACGTCAGAAACATACCTAGGTAATATACATGTATAATTATTATTATAAGACAAATATGTCAAATGAAACGATGCTGTGGCAGCATAACTATATGGATAAAATAAAATGTAGTTTTGCCATACGTTAGGCATTGCCAAATAGATTATGCAGCAACATAATTTATAAAATTATGATAATTTTTATTATCTTTAATATATTCACTTATTTTCTTAACAACACGTGAGTTCTAGCAGTGTATTTAACTTTCCTTTCTCCTGGTAAATCTCTTGCTTATTTTTGTTAGGGATAAGGTTCTAATTTGTATTAAAGAAAAATCTGAGTCTATATAAAACATACTTGTATATTTTATTCAAAACATTAAGAATATATAGCATCGCTATACTATATTCACCACAAGAAATTATAAAGAGGACATTATTGAAACAAAACATTTATACCGTATTCTCGGTTGTAATGTTTTAATAGAATAAATATATTGATAACGCTAATAAAAAAAAAATATAATATTATTCTGTTTTAATACAAATAGAATTCAATTAATTGTCGATAATTTGTTAATATTGTGCTAATTCTATTCTATCAGAAACATTATATTTTCACGTAATGCCCTGATAATCCTAGAACTTCGCAATGGTCAATGTTCGGAGAAAAAGCTCAATTTGATCACTGGAAACAATCATTTGCACGTATTGCGACCAGCGTCTCAAAAATCCGCCACACAGAAACATTTCCCTTTTTTAAATGTATATTTTATTTTAAATTTGAAATCAAAAATGAATTGCGATAATTAATGATGCTTAATAAAGTGTTAGAAAATATACATTCGCACGTTATATCCTCTTAACACCCAACACCATTTATAATCCTATTTGTGTTGTATAAAAAAAAAACTAACGAATTCATATTTTTACAGGACAATATCTATTATCCCTGCTGCCCAACGTTATACTGAATAAACATTTGCACGTTATATTCCCATATACGTATAGCAGCATTGATAATTTTTTATAATTGAAAACTTACTTTTTATCATTAAACATCTCTTCAAATTGTGCCATAGGCATCTCCATTTTGAGATACAAAAAAATATTAACAAAAGAAAATTTATAATAATGAATGAAATTGAAATAAAATTAATATGCTAATACAAAATTGAACGAATGTACATCTAATCGTGGTGTATCTGACCCTACGATTAATTCTTTATTGGTTTTATCTTTTGAAGTCGAAATTATAATCTCCGAAGTCGCAGTCAGTAACTAATCTTGTTCATTCCTATCTTTGAATTTATACCCGGGAAAATAAAAGTGTAATGCTCGTTACGCCCCCATTGAACTAAAATTTTGGTTGGCTCCCTGCATCTTCTGTGAGTTCTCTGCCTTTAAGTTGCCGTCGTGACAATAACACAGGCGCACTTATTGTTTTTGACAGTTCCCTTCACTGAATGTAAACACATTGAAAATGGTTTGCTTTTTTAAAAGTCTTTTCACTAAACCATTAGGTATCTTCAAAAGTAGGTATATTTTTAATACAATTTTTCCTTGTATTTGTTTATGAACTTGATACCCTCTTCATTGTTCGCCACATACTTCCTTTATCCATTCACTAATACAATCCTTACTTTTCTTTTTTCAGGCGTATTAAGATTCGGTAAAATTGGAAATGTATTATAAATAACAGGTATTCTTCTTCCAACGTTACTCGTACTACAACGATCCGTTTGGTCTGCTATTTTATTCCTGGTTTCCACACAAGATTTTTCCAATAGTGATATATTTATCTGTAAAAAACTACAAACAAAGTTTATACCATATTTTCTTTTTGTAGGTCCTCAAACCATACAAGTCTTTACAGTCTATGAAACTTTGTGCTACACACACAAATTCGTGAATGTTTATTTTATTTTCTCAGCTGTCGTTTATAAAACATTACTGCTGATTGAATCATGTCGGAATATTTTAATTTATATCCTTTTTTTATTTATTTATAGTCATAAGTTAAGGTAAATTTTTATCCTTTTAGCATGACTTATTTTAAACTCTTTTATTGAATTTTTATTACATGATGCACGTTTTTAAGTTCATATAATTTATTCAATTATATTTATCTCTCGTGCATAGCGAATTTGATCTTCTTCATACAATTTTATTGCGTTCAAATGACTAATTCTCCTTACTGTTCCGTCCTTTAGCATAACCCTTTCTCGGTTGTTTGCTTTCAGTACCCTTTTATTTTTAAACAACGGTTCATTATTCAAAATGTTTAGTACAATTTTCACGCATTTTGAAAAGTTAGGTTGTTTTTCATTGTATTCAAACTATACATCCTGTTTATCTTTTCTACAAGAAAAATATATTACTTAGACCTATTTTGTCTTTATTTTGTACCTATATATAATACTTAATTTTTCTTAAACGCTTATACCGTGTGGCCGCCGTTCATAGCGCGATGCATGTATTAGTAACTACTGGTCGACTATAAATGGGCGTGCCAACTTGAATTGCCACACCGACAGCAGGCGTATAAGTTATACGTATAAATGTATTCGTAGGCAAATCAAGTGAAAAGCAGTGTAATAGGTATTGCGTTTCCGTTGTTAGTAATTATTTGTAGTTGTTTGAAGCATCAGATAATCACTGATAATATGTCAGTGAAGTAACTCATCACAGCTTCATAAACAACATAAAAGAGCAAAAATAAATAATAAATAACTCCTAGACTTTAAAACAAAAAAAAAAACTTCTTAACTAAAATAATATTTTTCAACAAATATTATAATCTAAAAACTCAAGTATAATAAAATACTGAAACATAAAATATTTACTTGTTAAAACAGAATTGTAATTCAACATTGCAATTAACCTGTAATTAGCTAAAAAAATGTTATTCTTAAGCAATAATAAAACTCGAACTGACGCCCATATGTGGAAGCGACACGGCGAATGCGACTGCCCGACTACACCGTATAAATGTGGATTTTTTGGACAAATACGAGTGCATGATAGGCATATGCGAAATACTAGCACTGTTGTAATCCAGTATAACACTGCGTCTACTTGTTTACCGTTCTAATACACAGACATCTCTATCTGTTTCGCTTACTCTACAGGTATCGCTATAATGCAGACGCACGCGGTCTTATGGTATACATATCCTATAATTATAATAATTTTAAAAATTTATTAAAAATTCTTCTACATTTAAATGTATGCAATCTATCATACACTTGTGTTATTCACGTTGTATAATGTTTGAATTTTATATACATAATAAAGTCTGATTTTTTTACTATTTCCTTTATTTCTAATACTTAAGCTAATTCTTAATGCTATTCTTATTTTTTTAAATAACCAAGGTTCACGGCAATATGCATAAATATAAGAAAAAAACAAAATATAATTCAAATTCAAATTCAAATTTATTAATCATTGTAAAAAAAAACATTTACTGTAAAATCGTCAAAATATACTGCTCAAAAACGTTAGGAGAACACTTTTTTCAAAACCTGTAACTTTTTAAATAATTGTTCTACGCAAAACAAACTTGGTATGTTTCAACAGCATATATTTAACTAAATACTAAGTACTAAAACAATTTTACAACTCTAAGTTACTTCTAAGTTAAACTTAAAAATGTAAATTAATAACGAAAAATAAAGTGGAAAAATTTTAAGTATACTTTGAATTGACGTATGAAAGCCTACTAAAGATGATAGATGAATTCCGTTGTCAATCTTCGTTGATTAGAAGTAAAACGAGGCATCTTAGTGATGTGCAAGTTGCTCGTGCTGTCGCCCCATTAAAAAAGACAAATGAAAATTAAATCACATACTTAAATAAGCACATGGTTCCCCATTAACTACAAGGTCTTGCGCTATTGTATTTTCGATATTTGAAAAATAAACCCCCATATCGGGAGCTCTTAATGTTGTTTCAGGTTGAATATTCATATTGATCTTATTTGTCTCTGAAATAATTATCGTCCAAATGGTTTCTTGTTTGTTATTTGATTCATCTATAAATCTATCGTTTGAAAGCTGTTTTGCCGCTTTTACTTTTCTTTGTAACTTCTACACAAGCTATATAGTTTTTCATCTGTGGTGTTTTCCATAATTATGCATAGAGCATCCATGATATTGGAAATCCCATCCAATTCAGGAGTTTTCCATGTTAAATCACTGGTGTTGTTTTTGTTCCCATTAGTTGTTATTACTTTTTCCAGGAAACAGTTTTTAAAATAATTTAGAAAATTATTATGAAAGGTATGGAACGCTTGTTCGGCCCACATTCTTTCTAGATTGTCCTATACTTGTAATGCTAGTTCGTCTTTTAGTAATTCTGTTCCATAGTAATTAATTTCTCTTGTCTTTAGTACTTGCTTTTTGTGGTGTATTATGTAAATTCTCTATTGTAATCAATTGCGCCATATGATCTATCAAGTGCTCAATGTGTCTGCCTTGCATGTTTTAAAGCCAAATACAGTATTTATATTTTTAATGTAGGGAGATAAATGATTAAAATGTCGACATCCCAAATACTCCAGATGCTTCTGGAAAAGAGCAGAGCGATGCGCAGGGGTAAGAGGTGGCTTACGTTTCTGGTGTCATGTTGATGACTCTTATTATCGAGGGCAGGATCAAAATTTTTGATTTATTAAGCTATGATTTGCAAGAAACAAGTTGATTCAAATTTTCCAATATTCTAATAACACGCTTTGGTAGCAGAAATACCCGTGTGGCTTCTCATTCCCCACTGAATAACCCCATGCTTCAGCACATGCAATAATATCACGTTGGTTTCGTACGCCCCAAAAAAGAATAAAGGAGTTGTGCATGTATCATCGATGCGTCACACCAAATCTGTTGATGAAGAAAGCGGAAAATCGGAAATAATTACGTACTACAAACGCTTGATTTTCTAGATCAAAAATGTGCCAATTATTCAACTGGACGTCGTACTAGTCGTTGGCCTATGGCTTCCTTTTTTGTAATGCTCGATATAAGTGCTAATAACGCATTTGTTTTATATATTTCCTATAAAGACAATCCACACTACAAGATTTGATTTCATATTTCTTTCGGCAAGGCTGTTAGTAACACCACATATGCAAAGAAGACATGAGAACTTCCATCTAACGTATAAACTTCGGGCATGTATACGCATAGTACTAGGCATTCAAGCAGCAATTCCCCAAGGAGACGTAAAACTGGCAAAGAGAAAAACCTGTTACTTGTGTGATCCGAAGTCAAACAGGAAAACATTTTATTTATGCCCTAGCTGCAAGAAACCAGTGTGTTTAGATTGCATAAATAAGATTTGTCTTAACTGCAGCGAAAATATTTAGGGCCATCTTAGCGTCTTGCAATTTCTATGTTCAATTATTTTTCTTTTCCAGTTTATGGTTTTCAATAATTTTGACCCTTTAGCTTTAGTCTTTATTTCATACCAGTTTTTATGTAGGCGATTTTTAATTAGATCTGTTGTAAAATAGCAAATAAATATTAGCTTTGTAAAACAAATTATTTTGTTACAAATAAAATAAAATCCAAAAGTTTTATTTGGTTTAATTACTCGTACTAACCCCAATAAATAATTTAATCTACTTACGGCAGATAATAGTAGTGCGAGATTAAAATTATATTGATAAAGGTTTGCCATGGAATATAGAACGTCTGTCTTGAATTATGTCACTAAGTGTCACACTGTCATTAACATTTGTTTCATAAGACATAATTTTTGCGCATGCGTTCAAGTGTAGAAAACGAACCGCTAGACGAGCTTTGTAAAGAACAAGTGCGCAAAATGTCTTTTGAAACGTGTGTTTTATACTATTTTTTCTATTTCAGTTATTAAAAGTTCAGAAAAGCTTAAAATGAGAGACATGTTTTCTTCGAACGTTTTAGATATTTCGTTTCTTTGAAATTTCTTACTCTGATTTTTAAGTAGAATATTTTAAATATTTGAATATGGGTGGTGTTATATGTAATTATGTTTAAAATTCAGACTGATTTATGCAATAAATTATTTCAAATTATCAACAAAATGGACGAAATAAATAATTGTACGCCACTGGAGATTCGCAAAATAGCAGAAGATAATTTACAAAATCTTTCGCTAACAAAGTCTCGACATATTTATCAAAAACAAATATCAGTTGTATGTACTATTCAACATCGGAAGTAAATTTATAGCAGCATCAGAAAACTTATCATACAACTCTGCTTAACAATTTATGTTGTTAATTAGTAAATAAAATGTTGCATGTGTGTGTTTTATCTTTGTACAACTTCTATTGCATATGTTTGTTGCATTAAAGGTTTATATTTGACATATAAATATGATTTGGTTCGATTTTTTTTGTCACCAACCTCAAAAAAAAAAAATAAAATTAGCATGCGATAAAGTAATACTTTATGCAACCAAAATATTATTTATAGCACCGAAATATAAAAATAATAATTTAAAATTCGTATATTTCTACAAGAAATGTTGCGGTCTCTGTGATCGGTCCCGGGTACAAACGTCCGGATTTTGAGACTTAGGAGGTTAAGCTAGGGTTTCCTAAGAAAGCGGTGCCGCTACCTAGCGGCCGTAATGCAGCGGTGTGTGACGTCACAAAAACATTGTCCAATAAAGCCAGATATCGTTGGTTTCCTGGAAGCGTTGGCCGTGAAATAGCAGTACCGCCATTTGTCTTTACGGCCGTCATAGCGGTGGCAAACAGTTGGTGAACGTTTTCTTCTGAGACGGTGAACATTTTTTTTTTAAGAAAACAATTTTTATAAGCAAAAATGAGTAATAAAAGTGCAACTGCTACCATTTGGACCAGCGAAGAGGATAACATTTTAACTGATTTTGTAAAAAGTAATGAATCCTTATATAATATTAAAAGATAAGATTACAGATGATTACTCTCCCATGGCCAAATGTCTAAATAGAAATAAAATCATTAGGTTATTTATATATAAGTAATGGATTAATGTAATAATCCATTACGTAGAGGAAAACTTGGTACTGGTTCAGGAGGAGATGCAGCGAAGAAGAGGTCTGAACTGCTATCATTCTTGGATAGCACACATTCATCACAAAGAAGCTCAATTACCAATATTGTTGGAGATGACCTTCAAGAAAGTGAAATCACGCATTGATAATACAAAAAATAAGACAACATTCAATCTTAATGAAAATGATAATAACAAAGGGGATGTCAGTAAAGATGAATTTGTGAGAGAAAAGGAAAAGAAAAAATGTTAAACTCTGAAGAACTCGGTATAAACAAATTCAACCGAGGATACAAATTTCATCGTTGGTTGGTAATGCTGAATTAAGAAGTATTTCAATTGCGTCAAGGCAAACCAATGAATCATCAACACCGAGCTCAGCACAAAACACTAGCTTTCCAGTTAACATGATTTCTCCAATAACTAATGAAACAAGTCACCAGCGACAATTGTATAACACTTCAGACACAAGTATGTCTACTTCAAATGAATCTCGTCAAAACAACGAGTTATCAACACCGAGCCCGTCACTAAGCACCACCAGTAATTCAGAATTATTATTTGCCCCAGCATCAAATCAAAAGCGCGCTTTTTATTATATTATTTGTGCTTTGTGTACTTACCTTAAAAATATACATAACTTTTCTTCTGGGCAGGCTTTGAAGTTAAGTTATCTCTTATGTGATTTAGTACATAATCAAACAACACTGGTGTTAAGCAAAAATATTGTCTGAATTTTTCTTCGTTGCAGTGCAGATGTCGACGCACTAAATTTCAAATGCACCCTCTGTCACACGATTTTTAAATATATCACTCTCTTCCAAACGAGACTTTTCGTCATCCGATGACTCCTCATTTTCCAAATGTAGTAATAGTGCTATGTCTAGATCGTCCATTTTTCACCGCAATCAGCTCACTTATCCGTTGCCGTCTTTTCTAAGTTTACATCTCTGGACGGCCGATTCATTACGTCCGCCGCTTCACATCATATTACGGCCGCTAGATAGCGGCACCGCTTTTTTTAGGAAACCTTAGCTTTAAGGGATTAAAGGAGTTACGCCAAATTTCAAAATTATTATATGTTCATTATTCTTTTGAATACGTGAATTGACTTGGATTTAAAGTCACTTCAAATATATCTACGCCGTTATTATAATTAAGTTTACAACTTTTTATTCAAAGTCAGGCGCGTTTGCGTCACACGCTGTCATATGGAATAATATTGGTACACTTAATTATATATGTTGCAGCAACAATTGCGAATGTAATGATTATGTTGTACATTTCTTCAGAATTCATTAAAACACCTTAACAATTGGACTCATCAATGTATGAATTACCATCATTCAAATGTATGACGATAATTAAAGAATAATAAGACGAACGTTTTGAAACATCCGCAGCCGCACAGATAGCTAGAGAGAGAGAGAGAGAAGGAAAGAAATAGAAGGCGACGTGAACATGTCATTGGACAAACCTACAGACCAAGTGAGTAGAGACCGTGTGGTCTTCTTGCTCAAAAGCGTTCCGTTCTTCGGCGGTTGCTCACATGTTCCCACGGTTCTGCATAACAGAAGGCGGCCAACTACTTCCTCCTTGTCACCTTGTTTCCTTCTTCTTTTCTAATATGCTATCACCCTCTCGGATGCGAGCTTCCAAATAAAACCACAATATACACACACGTTATATACACAGGATGTTGTAAAGAGTTTCCAAAAAGAAAACATACAACACATACAGATGTATACAGATCCAGACTTTATCGAACGTAAATTTTTATCTTTACATTAGATATTTTCATGTATGTGTGCGTGCGAGTGTGTATGGTAAATTTAGCGGATGAAGTGCCAAGAAAACGATAGACACGAAACACTTGAACAGGTAGATCGAATTTTACGATGAAATTTTGTGGTAGACGTACGAGATGAAAGAGAATTTTAAAAGTTACCGCAGACTTTTACAGTGATACTCTAATATACAGTAAAGCAAAGGTATGTAGACTCAAAAAAATAGAAGGAAGAAGATATTTTATAGTAAACATATTGGGCCGTATGATTTTCCTTTCGTTAAAATATTCCGTATCGTGTGTTTATCTAAATAATTGATATGAATAAATAACCGTTTAAAGAGTAACTTAACGAAAGGGTTATGATTTACTCTGCTTTAGAGATCCATTAAGTAATTAACTTCGCGTAATTAAACACACAATGTTTGGCAACGCTGCTGTTTATACATTATTTAATTTGATAAGCGCTGTCAGCTAATATTTCAATTTTGATTTTATAAAGTTCGGCAGTTGCGAAAGTGTTTATTTTGCTTTCAGTGTATTCACATCAGCAATATAATAATGTCAGTATTTATTTGTTAATTGTGTCACAAAATACGAGGGTGGTCTGAAAAGTGTGACAAGTAATACAGAGATGGCACCATAATGAACATATGCCAAGGCCAACTTTATCAATATCGCGTGATATAAGGCCGTCACATAACGAGATTTTTCTGATTCTTATAACCTCAAAATATTGATCCTTATGTGGCGCCCTCTATCCAAAGCACAATAAACTGCTTGGGAATCGCTGAGCATTTTTAAAATCACATGGTAAAAATATGCATTATGATTGGATTATATCAAATCTACTGTCACTGATATTTGACTGATTTCACATTTATTTTGTCTATACCATATTCTTTTCTAATTAAATTATTCTAATACTACACATATTCAGTCGTTTCATTTATTGTGTGCAACATATTTAGTATAATATAATTTGTAAGTTACGTCGAGTACCAATAGAAAAATGAGGTGTGGCCACCACACGACTTTCTTATACGTATGAGCGTTTCAAATTATAGAATTTTAAGAATTTTTTTATACAAAAATTATTCAAAATCCTATTCTAAGTACTTCTATTCTCTTAATAAATCTCCATAGAATGCATACTTTGCAAGATATTATCAAAAAAGTGCTACTCGCTAAGAGTAAAAGTGCTACTTCCGGTTCGAATTTTGAAATTTCATATATACAAAAAATATTGCAAATCCAGTTCTAAATACTTTTGTACTCTTGCTAAATATATATAAAATGCATAACTTACGACATATTTGCAAAAAATCGCCTTTCGATAAGAGTAAAAGTGGTACTTCCGGTCTGAATTTTGAAATTTTTTTTAGACATAAGATATTGAAAATTATGTTTTAAATATTTTTATACTCGTAACGTACTTGTCTAAAAAGCATGATTTGCGAAGTATTCGCAAAAAACTGATTTTTGATAAGAGTAAAAGACCTACTTCCGGTAGGAATTTCGAAAAACTTTTTAAATAAAATTATTCTCAATTTTAATTTTAAGTACATATGAATTCTTTATAAATTTGTTAAAACTTAGTAGTTGACGAAATATTGGCAAAATTCGATTTTTTCGCCGAAGTAAACTGCTACTTCCGGTCTACCGATTTTATTGAAAAACTTATCAGATCTCAAGGGGGAGATTATACACGCAAATACAAAATTTGGAATTGATATCTACAGCGGTTTGACCGCTATCGTGGTCACACACAGACACACACACAGAATTTTTTTTAAAAATCACTTTTTCGGTATCAGGGCACTTGAAAACGTGGACATCTGCAAAAATCTCGAGGTCGAAAATTTTCATCATCACAATACTTCCTTATACTACGTATAAGAAAGTAAATGACGTGCTGTTCTGGGTCATTTAGTTCTTACCAAAATAGTCTGCAATAAAAGGCAAGTAATTCGCAAGGTAAAATTGTAATTCGTGACACTACCCAACAACTTTATTATCAGCAACACTATAATTATTTTAAAATTATTAATATTAATTACCCATTGTAAAATTAATGTTTATAGTGTTATTTTAAAGTTTATTTCAATAAAAATTCAGATATTATTTCTTTTGGGTACTACTAGATGGCGCCACATACGGATCAATATTTTGAGGTTACAAGAATCAAAATCATCAATGTAAATCGAAGTTATGTGACGGCCTTATATCACGCAGCGATATCAGATACAGTTGGCCTTGCATATGCCCCACACATGCGTGTCACTTATGAAATTTATAACCTTTAGTTTGACAGTGTAAAAGTTTGAGCCAAATACGTTGTGTCATTTGAATTGTACAGTTATAAACAATAAACGAGTTCGATAGTTTAGTGAATATAGATAAAGAAGAATTTCGTGCTGTGATTAACCACTTTCATATTGACGGGAAAGTACCACACGAGATCAAAAAAGAGTTAGATCGTGTTTATGGCGAATCTGCACCCTCATTTAAGACTGCTTGTTTTTGGGTGAATGAATTTAAACGTGGTCGTGGGAGCACCGAAGACGAATCAAGAGCAGGGCGTCCAAAAGGGGCTACCACTGAAGAAATGATCACCAAAGTTCATGATTTCGTTTTACATGATCGTCAATTCTAAGTGCGTGTAATAGCCGGCACTCTTGGCATATCAAAAGAATGTGTCGCTCATATCTTACATGAACAGTTGCATATAAGAAAACTGTCAGCAAGATGGGTGCCGCGTTTATTGACTCAGAACCAGAAACGAATTCGTGTAACCACTTCAGAGTACTGTTTAAGCCTTTTTAAGTGCAATTGCACTGAATTTTTGCGTCGATTTATTACACACTCAAAACAAAAATTCAGTCAAAACAATGGGTAGAAGCGGGTTGCAGTGCACTGAAGAAATCGAAAGTGGTTTCATCAGCTAACAATGTTATAGCCAATTGTTTTGGATGTTCGTGGTATTATCTTTATAGATTATCTCTAAAAGGGCGAAAAACATCACAGGGGTGTACTACGTCTTGCTTTTGGGTCAGCTGAATGAAAAATTAAAAGACAAACGACCGCATTTGGCCAGAAAAAGAGTTTTGTCGATCACGATAATGCACCCGTTCACTAATTAGCAATTGTAACGGCAAAATTAGTTGAATTGGGATTCGAAATTCTTCATCATGCACTTTGCATTCAAGATTTTTGTTTTGTTTCAGAATATGGAAAAATTGCTTGGTGGAAAAAGATTTTCTTCAAATGAAGATTATTTTGATGCATTTGATTCGTCGTTTCAGCGATATTCAAGTTGCTTAAAATGGTGTATCTTACTAAAAGGAGACTATGTCGAAAAGTAAACTGAAAAACCACGAAAAAACAGTCTTCCTCTATGTTAGTTAGCACTGGGGGCGGCACCTCATATGCTCTCCAGTCAACAGCATTAGCCTGGCCAATTATAGATGTCTGTCCAATCGGCTTCGAAGGAGATATGCCAGTATTAGATTGTAATGCTGATTACAACAGTATAAAGGTGACGTAGCTTGGTCGTTTTTTCATAAAATATTTCAACATGTCCCTCAAAATTTTTTAGAATGTTATAGACGAGGAAGACGGTCCAACAACTTTTGATGGAATGGTAAATCCAAATACTGGAATTATTGTCCCCAATTTTGTGAGGAGATCTTAGAATAAATGATACTTTAAAACTTAATTAGATAGTTCAGAATATTTACATATCTAGTCGAAAAAATTTACTCAAAATTTTTAGAAATAACAATTTTATGCAACCATATCCATTTTCATAGATATATTAAAATATAATCTAAATATATATTAATAATAATAAATATATTTGATTATCTATGTTATTTTAAGTTAATTTTTTTTCCAGTAAAAAACATGCTTGCCAGGAAAACCCTTGAATATCCTCCTCAGATTTTCGCCAAACTTATCAACTCCAAAATCCAAGTCAAAAAAAGGTTTCAATTCCGGAGACATAAACTTATTAATTTGGAAATGGATTTAATAAAAACAAAGTTAGAGAACTACACAAAAACAAGAATTACAATAGATCTAAAAATTCAAAAAAAATTATTTAAAAAGAATGATTATTAAATGTGAAATAAAATGTGAATTACTATTTGAACAAATGTTATTTTAACAGAAATAAACTTTTCATTACAAGATTAGAAGCAAAATCAAATATTGTCATTAATATTTGCCATCTCTACCATTCACACAATCATCTGGGATAACCAAAATATCTTCATATAAATAGGTTTCTGAACACCTTTCTCCCTGTTCGCTATTGGTACTGGCAGATCCTTTCACAGACAGGAAGAGCGAGAAAAAAGCTACAAGAAATATGCTTTTTATTAGGTGCAAATAAAATAAACAAAGGAGAGGTACGTACATTATTCTGCATTTTATAGGGGTACAATTTATCGTTGACGATAAAATATAATTGCATATTCACATCTAATTATTAGTTATAAATCTTTATATTTAAAGTGTTTTAAAGCCATGTTTCTATTGTATCTTAAATCTAATAATTCAGATAAATATGCAGAAAAATAAAACTTTTCCAAATTACTGGCAATTTGATCTTCCCAACATCGATTATTTCTTACAATATCTTTGCAATGGCAGTTCTTAAAAGTATAAATAAAAAAAAATAGCAACATTTTCGATTTGCTATTTCCAAGAGACCTTGAATTTGGTACATATAACTGTGATTTTCTTTTAGCGTAACTTTATTATTTTAGATGTAACAGTAGTCAATTATGTTATTTTTTACTGCATTTTCTACGACCATATTTAGGGCGGCGTATGGACATTTTATTTCCAAAATAGCATCTTGATCGTTAAGACCATCTAGAGAAACAGCCGAAAATTTATATTGTGCATGAATAAAGATGCCACATTCTTTCGCGTATTCATTTTCGGTACTGATAGAGACCCTTATATGTTCTATAAAAATATATAGCAGATCAAACATAGCCACGATATGTCAATTATCCCCAGAGAATCATCCGTTTGTTTCTTAAAATTGATATTAAAATCGCCTCCAGCATAATGCAAGGTGTGGAATATTTCTCTTGGACTTTATTTAAAATATATGGTACCACTTCTTGAAAGCTTTTGTACTACCCGATTTTTTTATTTCACTAACAATTACACAAACAGTTTCAAAATTTTATATTAAAGTACAGAGTTTCATATCATATATTTATCGAACGTATAAAATTCACGACATAAATCCTACAAAGCGATGTTAAAAACAGGATTAAATTTGCGTGAGAAATGAAACTAAATTTTTATTAGGTACCTACAATTTTGAGCACGCAGAATTTTAAATAGACCGCGACCGAGAATTTACCCAACCAGCCACTTAATGGCACAAGATTATTATAAACATGAAGTGGTGATGTACAATCTTCGTATGATGGGAATGCCTCTGGCGATGAATGGCCGAACAGCATTGGCCCCGAAGAAAATAACTAAAACAACAACAAAAAAAAAACTGTGAACAACGCGAATTCAACCGCAGCGCGCAAACACCACTCCGGTTTTGTCTTTTTTCCGTCTTCCTTTTTTTTTAGATTATTTGTATTCCCACACTGCACCGACTAAACTGGGGAATTAAAAGGCAAACACGGAAAAAAATTATATATAGTCGGCACGAACGATAGGGCAGAAAAGAGACAGGGGGAGGGCGCACGTAATGGAAGGAAAGAAAGATTGTGTGTATTTTGTGCAGGCAGCAAGTAGATGAAGTCAAATATTTGTCAGGAAAGTTTTTTACTTCGCCGTGAATTTTTTAGGGTGACCTAAATGAAGTAACAATGAATTTCAAAGTTGTCCCGTCTTAATTTGTCATTCTTAAAGTTTGATCCCGTCTATAGAAAAATTACGTAGAAATATAATAAGAAGATGGGAAAATATCTTTTGTTTCTTTATATAATACCTCGTGTTCTTTGAAATATTCTACGTTAACATTTCTGGATCAAGTTGCCTCATTAATCTTGCTATTGGTGGTGTTTAAACTCAATATTAGCGTTGCGAAAAAAACAATTAAGTTAAAATATAATTATAGAATATTAAAAATAAATTGCTTCTAAATACAATTTCTAAATTAATGTACAAAGGTACAGCCTCAAAGTTACATGTCCAGCTGGATCTCGAGAGCCCAGAATTTCAGCAATAATTGTTGATCCTTTTAAAAAGAAACACAATAGTGGAAACGTATTCAAAACACCATTTACCATATTGCTATCAGATTTAAACACGTTAACTCTAATCGCCCCCTTCAAGGTGGTTCAAATAATAGCCCAAAAAGACAAGCTTTATATTTTTGCCAAAGAACTCATGCTATCACTAGCAAGAATGATGGTGTTGACAATGATTGGTGTTCAGAAAAAAATCACAAATTCCTCTATTGAATAATATGTTCAATACAAGAAAGTATTGAAAGGATTGCTAATTAATGGAAAAATTTTGTACATTTTTATAGTTTTCTATACAACTTTCTGGATTTCTGGCTCTTCGATAATTTTTGAATTAACAGCAGACTTTAGAGGACTTTCAGAAATTAAATGCAATTTGAAACATAAGCCAAATAAAAATAATAATCGGAAGTAGCATCATCTATTGAGTGACAGTATTGAAGCATCCATAGAAAAGCACTGGTAAATAAAAGAGTCCTGTGAAATTGATGAAAATTAGAAACGACTCCGTCAAAATGACAATTTTATGAAAAGTGTAACTCCGAATTCACGGCGGTTCTAACAACAATGCTAAGAAATTACAAGTGACTACTGCACAATCTTAACCCAGTTTTGCCCAAACTCCAACTGAGAAAATAACATTGAATTTATTTTAAAATCATATTTATTTATTTAAACAATTAAAAAAAAATTTTTTTTTAAACTCGAAAAAATCTGTGTTCTAGGATGGGTGATTTTTTTTATCCATCTAATTCTAGAGTGACATACTCTTTGACATATTCTTTGTGGAAAATGTTGTGTATTATCAAATTGCACACTCTCAGGAAGTGAAGATTGCCTGCGTCTTATTTGCTCTAAATAAATAATGGCGTACAATGTACCTTGTAAACTCCAATTGAGTTATTTTTTTGCCAGATGATAGTGGGTACGGTTTCCATGCGTTCATCATGCTTACAGATTGATCACTTAGATCAACTCCTCCCATTCCCTTAATAAAATTTTGACCACCTTTGTACTTTATGTAAAGGGCGGAAGGTACCATATTTGTAATCATGTTGACTACATTATTGTCGACCCAACGCACAAGTAAATCATTGATCGTATCAAATTGAAAATCAAAAGTATCTTTCGGTTTTTTTAATACCTTTGACAATTCTAACGCACACTTCGACATTCGATTCTCTCTCATGGTTACTGTTGTTCTAAAACCTCTTCGGTCAGAGTTGACATCAAGTGCAGAGTAGAAAAATAGTTTTCAACGAAAACGACATATTTTGAGGGATCTTATACATTTTCTAAGATATTCAAGACTACGTTGCTTCCTACTGCATCCGAGGCAGTTTCCATATTTCTTTTTCGACAATATATGTCAAAGTGATAACAGAATCCATCTAAACTGGCTAACACCCAATTTTTATAACCAAATCTAATTGGTTTTCCTTTAATGAATTGTTTCGCTGAATGACTGCTAAGATAACGTACCATGGCATCGTCAATTGATAGGTAAGTATGGAAAATGCCCCAATATTTAAATTTTTCATTTAGACACAATGGACACGATATCTATACCAAGATCCTCAATATTACACCAATATATCCTTTCTTGCGGAAGTTGAGGTAACCCGCCAAAAAAGAATGGCAATAAAAGTTCTTATCTCTTCTTCGGTAACGGAAAAATGATGGCAATTGTTCTTATTGAACTGCATATAGAAGAGTTTGTTGAATGATATATTTTAGAGATGAATCGTACAAAAATATTTCGAAAATTTCAACTGGATTTAAAGCACCCAAAGCTTCAATATTTACCTTCAGTGGAGTCAATACTTCCAAATTATCACCAACATTCCATTTTTTAAAAACTGGATCCACTTTTCTTTCCATTTTTCAAGCGTTTTTGGGGCTAAAAAGTCATTCGCTATTTGATTGAACATTTTGATAAAATTTCATTTTCATTAAATCCCTCTGTATCGGTAAGATTGTCAACTTTTGTAGGTATAATGACCAGGTGATCATCGTCTTCTATAGCAGCTAGAGCACCAGGAAGGAAATTGTGATAACCATTAGTTGAAACAGGATCGTCAAAAAAGTTCCAATTCATTTCAATAATAATAGAAAAATATATAGTTGTAATGTCATAATACCCCATTGCACCCATACGAGTCCAGCATAATTCAAACATGGATGATATTTAAAAAACCCTTTTTTTGTACACATCAGCAAATTTAAATAATTACATACTTTTAAAAATCAATATTAACAGGCTAATCAATATTTTACTTACCAGTGACTGGGCTAATATAAATACTGGTGTACGTGCTTGTGTACAGTGGTCAAAAATGGGTTAATGCACATTCATGGTGACTACTGAAGTGAAAAGTATTGATTCCAGGTTGTGTCTAGTGGAAGACCACGCTAAATTCAAACAATTTCGGGTTTCTTGCAAAATTAATCTGACTGACAGATATATGCAACCATCTCAATGATGGACCTTAGACACGTATGTTAGACACGTTGGCCGTCGCCAGTACAGAGAAGTCACGGTAAAAGGTTAGATATTTTATGAACATAGAAGCAAGATATGGAAGGCTATCAGACAGGCAGACTGCCACTTGAAGCTGGAATCAGAAAACCTTTGGATTTAAGGACATAAACCGACATCGTGACAAGGACAAAGCATCGGAACCCGGAAGTGATAATTCAAGAAGATAACGTTACTACATAATTAGTAAGAAAAACAAGAAACAGGAAATTTAGCTTTAGTGCAACCGTGGATACGTGTTTTTCACTCATTGGTCAACGTCTTTTAATAATCTAATCTAATCTTTTAATAAAAAGCTGTTCTTATCCTAAAAAGAAATTGTGCAACATTGTTGCTTATCCTTGATAATAAATTACGTAACTTTATTATACGTAGATATAGTTAATGTTCTAGCTTGTAAATTATTCTACGAAATCCATTAGCTTACATCCTACAATATATGTTATGTACGTATGTTTATAACTACCTTATTTATTGGCTGTCCTCGACGGAAATCTATTAAACTCTCATTTAAGTTTGGACACATTTCGTAACGAGAAATCTCATCTGAGCTTCAAGCAACCCTTAACGTAAGGCTATAATCTTACAAAACTCATACATTTATGGATGCAAGGGTTTACATTACTTGGAATTGTATCTATTACAATTCATGTATTCTCATTATTTATCGTTGCTTTTTTGGTCAAAATTAACGTTCTTTTACAATACATTGATAAGATACGCGATAGTAATAATAATAATCAATATAACATGTTTTAAAATAATAATTCTTTAAATGCCCAAACTGAAAGAAATTGTATATGTTAGGTGTCGTACTACACAATTTTTTTTTTATTAATCTACCTTTTATTAAAGACTGCTTACATTTGGAATAATCAGGGACTTACTTATAGCTTTTTAATAGGGGGTGGGGGGGCTCTAACCACCGATTTCTGGTTTGATCATCTATGCTGAAGTGGACATAATAAACGTGTCTTGGTTTTGGGGTGCTTATTTACACAAAATAAATGAAAAACTTTATTAAAACTGAAGGTACTTATTATTACTCTTTCTTCTTTCAGCTAACTTATTTGAAATTTATGAGAAATCTTTACCACATTCCGATGACGAATAAGCGGTGATGTTTTTGATGGGCAGATGCCAAGCTACTAGAGGTACAATGTGAGAATGTTTACAGCTAGCGATTAGTATAGGCCAGTTTCAGAGCATTCGTGTTACAAGGTTCTAGATTACCAAGGCGCTATGTGAAAATGTATGTTTTTGGTGATACAGAATCAGCTTCGTATTAATAAACAAATTGTCAAGGATCAATAATTTTTCTTTATTTAAAGGAACAAGATAATTATTTCAAACATCATTATAGATGTATAAGCATTACACAAGCATTATAACTCTAAAAAAATGAGTATAAATGTTTTCTTTTCTCATTATTTGTAAAATGTAAAACAAAATAAATAGAAATAATGTTATTTTGTAATTTTTTACAGTAATCTATTGTAAACACTTTGAAAAAGATGTTAAATACATCGAAACGTTGTTAAAAAAATGTATTAGTTTTAATTAAAACGAACCACAAACCCAAGAAATAAAACAAGTTTATATAAAATTGTGGTTAAGAAAGAAAGAAATACATATAAAATAAATAGATATAGTGTGACAATGTTATTTACGATTGGCATTTTTATAAATATAAATATAATTTTTATAAGAGATTTAGACTTTGTTTAATTTTGACCTTATCCCAAACAAAATTAAATAAGATGTGTACCAGAATAAGAAGCAAATCACTGCAAGAACTCATAAGAACATAAATAAAAATTTTATGCTATTAGGAATAAATTTATAAATAGAGTATTCTAATTTTTATTATTCATGGGCATTGTTGCATCTACAGCAGTATGTTTCGACTTCTCGGTCATTATCAAAGAGTTGGACTTAAAAAAAAACTAAAATTTTTACCTTTCATCTTATATATGTATTATACCGTTTGACTGAAATAAAAGTAGATATAGGGAAATACAGACACGCACACATGTGCATGCAAACATGAAATGGAGGGGTACGATAGTAGAGGAGTACAGATGAGTTCATATCGGGACACCGGGGTACCCAGGCTTTAGTGCAAAACGTTGAACGTTGATACAATGTATGTACGTTCACGCTCTAAAGTTACGGAACGAATGTGTTGTCCCCGCTCTCGATCTCCCCACTATCTCCCCACACCACCGGTCTTATACATAGGTACATGTTTATGTGTGTGTATTTGAAGATGCATATTAACTTTTAACTACGACAATCTGTATATATGTGTAGGCTAATGATTTCAATACAGTATCTATAATGGGTATGTTTACAAAGTCTAATTGTGTATTTGTGACGTTTCTATTGGTTATTATAGCTAAGGTAAAAGGTACAGGCATTTTAAACTCGGTAAATGTATTCAATATATTTCAGGCAACCCGACAAACGTCGTTCCATGATTTTTCTTAAGGAAAGTCCAACTCTTTGATAACGACTGAGAAGTCGAAACATATTGCTGTGACTCTTGCAAATTGAGATTTATATAAAAATAATTAGAATTATTCAATCAATAAGTAGGTAAGAATCAAGCATGCATCCTAGTGCTAGGCCTTATGCTAGACTAAGATACAACAACATTTCTGCTGAATAGTAGGTTAGGCAATTTTAAATTTAACTAGCTCAGTTTAGAATGACTAAAGAAAATGTTCTCTCAGGGGCAGAAAATATAAATAAATTCTCCAACCAATTTGAATGCTCTTCAGTGATCACCAGGTCAGGTAAAGAAAATAAAACAAAATGCATCTTATCATCTAATTTATTAAAAATAAATATTAAAGAATGAGAAATTTTAAATTACACAAATATATATATATTTACAAAAAATTAATATTTCAAAAACATCATCTAAAACTACACATATCATAATCAACTAGTTAATATAATAAAGAAATTATAATAAATGAAAGCATAACGTCGAGAAAAAAAAATTATATTTTAAAAATAAACGTGATTATCATGATTTATATTCGTCATAGATACATGTATACAATCAACATCTTTAATAAAATAAAATTTATCGCATATGATGGATTGTACTGGAATATGAATAACCAAAAATTACGCAATTTATTATTTACAAAAAATATAAACATTAAGGGAGTGGCTTTGCCCTAATTAGTCCTGCCTGGCGCCTTTGCTCGCTCCCAAAACAGTACCATCAGAAAGCAAATTCACACTGGTAGGTACCCCAAAGTTCCACCCTACGAGTATGCTTTTTAACTCGTCGGACACAACCCGAACATACACCACCATGTGCTCACCCCTTAAGGTATATATATATATTTTAAATTTAATAAAATAAAATAAAAGTCTTTGTGCATTTAATTAATTAACTCAGCCCTGATTAGTTCTGCCTGGCGTCTTTTCTCGCTCCCAACACAGTACCACCAAGACTAATTCGTGTTTTAAGGATTCACCAGGACTCCATGCTATGAATTAAACAACTACTTAATTCATCGCACACATCCCTGATCTATTACCCAACACGTTAATATCAAACACACAAGTACTATAAAATATACTTGATATACAAAAAAGAAAATATATATATTAAAATAAAACTTTACCTCCTTTTGAGATTCCAATACAAAACACCATTCAAAAAAAAAATTGGTACAACACTATACACACATTTATAACAAACATTATCAAATCACCTTAATTCTACGTACATCACTTCAAACTCATCCATTATTAAAAATTCGATCACTGTTCAATTATTCTATATACACATAAAACAAAATTATTAACCACAAATCCTCTAATCTGATAAATAAAATAGTAAAGAAAAATCTTTATAAAAAAAAATTATTACGCTATTCAACTTGATCATTACAGTCACTAAAATGTTTTATCATAATGCATGGTGTAATAACCCTACATATAAAACAAAACATTCTAGAAAAATAAAAAAAAAACTCAAAGTTTTAATTAAATAAAACTGTTCCATACATAAGTAATTATTTCTAAAATAATTACAAGTCTCAATGTAAATTGAGCTCCAAATTAAAACGATATCTAATTTATAAAGTTATTCTGAGTTCCATCTCAGTTAGAAAAATTCTATAAGTACAGTAAAGTTATTAAGGAAAATATTACAAGTTTTAATTTTTGTTGAAAATTTTATAAATATCGAAAAATCTCTTTGAAAATATTCTAAGTTCAAATTTAAGAATAAACTTTTAAGTTAATATAACATTCAAGAGGAAGAAGAGGTTTCCACCTTCTCCTTTTTTTCCTCTTTTGAGTGCGGTTTACACCAAGCAACTCTGCCGTTTTCTCCACGGTCCCGGTCTTATATCGATATTTTTCTTCACAAAAACGCCCGGTTGTATTCAGCAGATACGATTCCATCTCCAGAAATACATAGCTGCAGTGCTGCACCACTCAGAAAAGCAGCGTATTAACAATCTTTGAAAAAGGTAAACAAACATGTAAATATCAACTTGTTTACACGTTCATGACTCATCCAATGCATCTAGCGAAAAATATTGTTTTCGCCGAGCCACACTATCGATCTCTCCCGGTAACAGTATTCTTCGTGCGGGAAAACACTTTCTTGTTATACTTCACGTAACATTTTATGCTTATTTTAATATTATGACTTTTATAAAAATTATGATAACATTCTAATATTGTTTTGCGTAAATAAAAATTAAATTTTGGCAAAATATTGACTTATGAATACTTATATACACATCATGATAAAAATAAATAAAGTAACAATTAATTAATATAAATCTTGAAGTGATCTTGATTATATCTATTTATAATCTACCACCAAACTCAAGGTCACTGCAATATGCAAGAGGATTAAATTCTGTTTTAGTGGAACGTAAAAAAAATGTTTTGTTTTTAATTATAAAATTAAGATTTATAAAAATACTTAATCAATTCTTTAGGTAAATTAACAGAATACTTTTCATTCGCTATATGATAAATTAAAGCAATTTAAAATCAATTTTCTAATCTCAGTTTCATTCCTGCCCAGACGTAAAAGCCGTTTACACATTTTTCTTGCTCGTGGCGTACATAAAACTAACGATCAATAGCATGCAACCGTCAACATCGGTCTTTACTTCAGCGAGAGCGCACGGGAAGAAGATCAGGGTCGTTTATTCGGTTTGTTCGGTGAACACGGCTCCTCGCCAAAGAAGCATTTATTAATTATAGTCTACAGCAGCCATTCATTAGACATCAGCAAACTCAAGCCTGTAGTATTAAGACCTGGCAATTTTGGAATTTGGAACGTTTGAAACATAAGGCGAACAAGCGAAACACGCCAGTGACAGAGACGAGAGTTTTGAATTTCTATTGAGAGAAAGAATATCGCATAATTCCTTACAAAATGTATTTCGCTGACATCTCTTCTTCTTTTTGCCGCTGCCTTCTCTCTTGAGGAAATAACACTTAATTTCCTTTCCATTCATCTCTCAGTCTATTAATAGGGCATTCAATATCTCTTTATTTGTATTCATATATATATATACTCTCTGTGGAGATTATTAAAAGACATAAACAATGGGAGAATCACAGAGATATGATGAAAATTTATATGTCTTGATTTTGTGAATGGAAAGAAAGAATAGATAAATATTAAAATGAATGTTGTTGAATTTGTTTTCTTGTCAGTTTTTAATAATTCTGTAGACATTCAAATAAATCGAATGATGGATTACTAATAATTTGCGTCTACAAGGAGCAAATCAGAATATTTGTTGGGTTTGCGTGAAGCCAATGTATTTTGATGATGGACTGTAGAGGCGACTCCACGCTAGTTTTCTCAAAATGTTTATCGAAGGACCAAAGGCTTCGTTGACTAAATAAAACTGCAGCACTGTAGCACTAACTATTTATTTTAACTACACCTTAAATTGACGCGTTTGTTTAATTAATTCGAATTGCTTGTAACGATTTATTCGTATATTAATACGAATTGTCTTATTTTACAATCAGGAATTGAACTACTTAAATTTTGCTTTGAACACACACTGTTTGATATGGAATCTTGAAATGAAAATGTTGATTTAAGTCTTGAATCGACTGTTTGATGTTACATCTTGAATTGTACTGTTATTGTATGTCTTGAAGCGACTGTTTAATGTTACATCTTGAATTGTACTGTCTGTTTCTTAACAGTAAGAATAACTTGAAAATATGAGTTACTCCCACCAAACGAAATGTTATTGGTAGATCACCCTATTTGTTGACGTCAACTTAAACATTTCATTTATTAATGATAATGTACCGATTTGCAAGATTCCAACGGAAATTCCTGATGACCGTCTGCCTTTGTAATTTATCTTAAATTATGTACAATAAAAGTGAAAGATGCTGTCTCTTTGTCAAACAAAGCAAATTACAGGCAATGTTTATGAACGGGAAAAACCCTTTGGTACTAACTAAATAATAGGCAGATATCTGCTTCTTTTGACAAAGGATCGTAAACTTAAAAGTAATGTTTTTCCAAAATACTTAGTTATAATTATATTTACGTCCGGTCCTGAATAGCCGACAAGAAATTATCGCAAATGTACCTTCTCGCGCAGGTATAGATATGGTCAATTAGGTCAACTAGGAACAGGAATATCTGATATACAGTGTGACAAATAGAAACTTAATAATAATTAAATTAATAATAATAACAATATATGATTAATAATATATGACGACAACGTCGTACGACGGAACAATATTGATGTAGGCAATTACATGCCTATTTTACAATTTCTTATGTATCATCGAGGAAGAAGTGATCGATATAACGAAGAAGCTGAAGAGTAAAAATACTAGAGATATTGACGGTTTAGCGACAACTTTAATCAAACTTACATTTAGTGATTACTCCTGTTGCGCAAGGTAAAACTGAAAAGAGCTAAGAATCTTTCAATTCTTAAGGCGAAAGCTGGTGGCCAAGTCTGCAAGAGAGATAAATGTATCGGAAAGTTATTCCTGTTTTTATAAATAAATTACAAAACCTATTTTCTTTTTTAATGTAGTATAGGACTTAAAATGCTCTTCTAAAGAGATGCAACATTTAACTTTTTTTATTTTTTTATAATAGTTTAGATATTTTGTTTAATTTCGATATTTAATGTTTTTTTTTTTAAATTCTTAGAAAGGTCGCATATGAAGAAAATATTTTTAAATATTATCCAAAAAAGAAAAGAAAAACGTGATGAAAATTTTCGCCCGAAACACAAATAGTAATTTTCGCTCATGCTTTTTTTTCATGTAGTTTTTTTTTTATAGGGAACCGTCGGTTGTGGTTCTATTCCATTATGCGTGATTATGAGACAGGAAGGTGTGGAAATGTCTACGTAAATGTTTAGTGGATGGATCTTTTATGATTCTTAAAATTATATAATTTATACAATAGTAAAAGAAGCAAATATGGGACGACAATTGTTTTGAGTTACTAAAATAGAATAGTTAGACTTGACACTTATGGAATTAATTTAAAAAAATTAATTAAATAAATAGTGAAAAAAAATGATAGAGGTCCAAAAAGGCTATAGTCAGACCAATTATACCGATTTTGAAAATCCCTTGTTCGTTTCGCACTCGGGTTTTCAAACTAGTAACTATGGTATGTTTTATAAGAGTTTATTTTCAAAGCGTGTTGTATACTACATTTTTTAGATAGGTGGGTACTTTTTAAATTAAATGACAAAAACACCGTGATATATGTATAAGGGCGTGTCAGAAATCTGACTTATTGTCAAGACGTCATCTTCGAAGCAGCAAGTACGATTTGTTCTCATGTTTGGGTATTCATGTACGTGTGTTACTTGTAGGTGTGTTTGTAGTGGTAATTTATTAGTTATTGCGATCGACTCTTATGAGTTACAGTTTTTGTGTGCTCAAATTTCAATCGAAAAATTAAGGGAACTAGTATAGAATATTTTAGTTTCCTGAAAGATGTGGAATTGGCAAATAAATGGATAAGAGCCTGTCAGTCAAAAGATAAATTCAATGTAAAATATAGGAGTGTTTAGTGCTGTCAAATAATTTTAATCCAAATTTGCTGTATTACAATTCGACATGAAGATTCCTTTCACATTCTTACAGTGTCTATACTTTTAATTCTTTTTTATTTTAACATGCATTTGTCATATACACCACTAGTTTTGAATTTCGTCTCATGCAGCATCTATTGAATTATGAACCAGAAAATATTCGCAAAGTAAAAAACAATGCCAATCGACACTTTGTTTACCATCCTCATCGGTAAAGACTTTGACGAAAACTACATTTCGAATAAACAACATTGACAAAAGATATCAACAGAAATTATGGCTCCACAGAACCTGTTAAACTTTGATGGCAAGGGTGTTGGTGGAAAATTGGAGGCAATCAATTGTGTGGTTCCCTTATATTCATGCTCCTGCATTTTCTAGGGTTTAAAATTTCGGACAAGAGAGCTTTTTCCAAAAAAAATATATTTTGGTAGCATTTTGTTTTCCCATAGTTCCTGGTATGGAAAAGTTCTTTCAACATGTATATGTCTTTCGGGGTCCACACAACAAATTCTCAGAATTCTGGTGATAATAATCGTGCTTTTTAAACAGATACGTTACGAGTATAAAAGTATTTAGGACTTAATTTTAAATACCCTTTGTATAAAAAAGGTTTCAAAATTCGGACCGGAAGTAACACTTTTACTCTTAGCGAGTAGCAATTTCTTTCGAATATCTCGCAAAGTACGTTTTCAAATATTCCGCAAAGTATGCATTCGATAGAGATTTATTAAGAGAATAAAGGTATTTAAACTAATTTTTTTTTAAAAATATTCTCAAAATTTGGTTCATTTTTCTAAGAAAATAAAACCATTTAAAACAGTTTAGAACAATTATGTATATTTTGAAACGTTCATACGTATAAGAAAGTCGTGTGGTGGCCACACCTAATTTTTCTTCTTTGCGATGGTAACTTAAGGAAAAGTAAAACTTCAACATTGTCCGACTAGAGACACGATGACAAGATTAATTAAAAATAAGGAACACAAAAGAATTACAGGCCAAAGAACGGATGATACTTAAGAATAAGTGAAATAAAAATAAAAACAAAAACCGAGCAGTAAGACAACTTATTAAGGAAGTTTAAATATAACACAGAAATCTACCACATGATATGTATAGGAAGACAACACAAAGTAAATCAAAAATGCGACATTCTAAATTCAAAAAAACAAAAGACGAAAATAAATGAGGATGTTATAACTGACAAGATAACTTTTCTATCAAGCAACTTTTAATAAAACTAGAAGATGTAATAGAATTGGAAACCATAGTAAATAACTATTTCCGAGTAAAACCAAATTAGTCAAAGGAGTACAAGTTCCTGTAGTCTTAAGAGCCGCGGCAGAGATATTACCAGCATGTACGTAATTCCCTGAAGAACTACGTTTGTCTCATTAGTTACACATCGAGATGCAGAAACCTAGAATTCCGTAACATTAGTTTTAAGCACGTGGAAATTTCCCAGAATGTGAAGGTATTTTAATACCTTCTGCTCGGATTTTCCTTTATTCAAGGAGTCATAAAAGGAGAATTCGAGAATTTTCCACGTGCAAATATGAACGTGTAATAAAAATCAATGGTGTAGACGTTATTTTCCTCTCTCTCTCTCTCTCTTTCTCGCTCTCCCTCTCCCTCTCTTTCTCTCTACATCTCTCTCGCTCTGTCTTTCTGTCCTTCTGGATGCAGGAAACAAAAAATAGCTCTCTTGCATACAATATTTAGTTCTTTTTCATTACACGCGAGGATAGTTAAAAAAAATGTACTAGACACGAAATAATGCACTGGTCGTAATTAATTTTGGAATTAATTTATCATCAAGAAGGCTGATGCGCAATTATAAAGACGTTCACGTAACGACCTTTCTTTGCAGAATTCGCGCTATTTATGTGAGCGCTCATAAAGTTTATGCAACTACTACATACTGCCTCACGGCCTCGTTTGTTTCCAATTAATTTAACGATGGGAATGGAAAGAAAATGGAGATTTAACTGCTCAATGATTTATGATCAAGTTAGCGGACGCGTTGTCGTGAAAATTAAGTTGTTTCCGACGTTTGGATGGGAGCATAATTCAAATAAATAAAAATCGTTACGTAGTGTTTTGTTTTTATGGAATTAATGTTTAAAATTTAACATTTATTTTATCCATATACCGAATGGCGCGAAGTTAGTCGATATCTCTATACCGTTTGAAGGTACAAAAAACTTTTCAAACAAATGTTTAATTCTTAAAGGGACATTGCCTAAAAATACTTTACTTTATACAGATTGTCTCAGAATAGCAGTACTGATCCTAATATTATTTTTTCAAATAAAACATCCTATATTTTATTCAATTTCTAGATTCTGTTATAAAATCGACATGCTTGTCATATACCATTGTTTATACTTAACCGTAATAGCTTTTGAGATATTTAACATTTTCTCTAATAAATGTCAAGTGCAGGTACTATTTTGCTAAATCATGTATTATTTGTGTTTGATCCCAGAATCGAAGTTTTTGGTATGTGAGTAGTTTATACTTGCGATAACTTTTAAGAATTGTTAAAATTAATTTTCTTGATCCAGGGTGTTCAGGAAAGGAAAAGAAATATCATAAATTTCAGATGGAAAAAACTACTTTTTTTTAAAAATGAAATGCATAGTGTTTTGTATGTTATTTTATTCCTAAAGAAGAGCACTTTATTTTTACTTAAGCATCGAGACTTTTTCATTTTCAAAATCGCTTTACAAAAAACTGTCATTCCATGGCAATAAGTTGTTAAAACTAAGACGGCTATGGATAACAAATAACATACATCAAACATGTTATCTTATTTAGTGAAACATGAGATATGAAGTTATAACTCTAGACCGGACACGAGAGATTGGTGACTCATCGCCCATGGGCGCACTATTGAAATGTTGTATTTTTAAAGAGGTTATAATTTTATTCATATAATTGGATAACAAGTGGGTGGTGATCTATAAAATACAAAATTCCTTATTATTTGTTCATTTTGTAGTTCAAATCGAGTAAAGGAGTATTAATATTTACTAGCAATACTTTCTCAAGGTTCTCTTCTCTAAGGTTAGTTTCTTTGAATGATGTACATCCTTGTAGATAGAAAACGTCCTTTCTACATCGCAACTAGTTATAGGTGCGTACTGGTAATATTCTTTTATTTCAGCGTATTTAGCAGTTAAGTTTTGTGTTATTGTCCCCATATACAATTGCCGCAATGTTATTAAATCTGGATTTCTATTAAAAACTGTGTCTAACTTTTGCCGACGGCCACATCCGAAGTCACTTGGAATACTTTTGAAATTATTAATAGCCACATCTAATGTTGTTAATCCATATTTTAATTTGAGATTTCGATTTTCAAAATATGTGATTAGTTTGGGAAAATTTCCAAAGTGTTCCTGAAGGAAAAACAACTAATTTTTTAAATTCGGGATTTGTGTTAGTTCCTTGCAATCAGAAATACTTCGAGCATTGTCATTTAAACATGTAACGAAATTTTGCGGTTCCTACGTCGAATTTTTTGCGCATTTCTTTACACCAATTGACAAGAGCTGCTTTCTGTGCTTCGGTCAATTTATGTGGAATCCACCTGGAACATATTTTTTTTAAAATAAATGTCGATGTAAAATCGAATGTACTGCAGTCTGCGATATGCCGAGAGATGCCTCTATCTCACTATAAGTCAAATGTCGATCGTGTTCTATCATTTTCCGCACAGCATCGATGTTTTTTGGAACCACAACATATTTTGGTCGACCTTCACGTTATTCATTACTCACTGAGGCACGACCATGACGAAATTCTGCAAACCAATTGTAAACTGTCTTCTCTGATGGGGCTTCATTACCAAAAGTTGACTGAAGCGATATAATGCATTCTTGTGGAGTTAGGCCCTTTTTAAAATCGTAAAAAACCATCCAACAAACTCACTGTCTTAAACCTGTCACTGTTAACAAACTACTGACTCGAATTCAAAGATATCGCGGATACTTCATTAACAAATGTCAAACTTTAAGAATATAGAGTTTACATTTGTCAAAAGCACCATCTAGTGGTCGATTGTAAAAATATAAAAGATGCCCCTAGAACGAACTATATACACGACCTACGGGAATATAATCCATGAGATAAATAACTAAATAAGTATAAAGCACATCTTGAAAATTAATCTGATGTAGTAGTTATACTAAGAGCATCATGCGAGGAATTCAAAGAGAGCATTCACACAATTACAATGATCCAGCAATTTATTATTTTAAATCTAGGTTTTTTCATAAATTTGAATATAAGCAAAATTTTCTAAATTTACACTTATATTTTTCTTGTGTTTTAAATCGGACTCATATAATTAAATTCCCACATTCACTATTAAATTATACGATTATTTGCAAAGCTCAGCCAGGTCGGTTAAAACGTTATTACTTCATCGCGTTCGCGCAATCTGATGCATACTTAAAGGGGTTCTTATTAATAGATTGTTGATATGAAATCATAGGAAACATTTTTGAATCATATGCGATAATACTTCATTTCTATTTTACGATGTTTTTTGATTTTCGCGTTTATGGCATCACCTCACGAGTTGCTGTATTAACTCGCTGTTTAAATGGATATTTTATGTAATTTTTTTTCTGGCGTCAGTTCGCGAAAAAATTAACGGTTTTATGAATATAATCTCTCAGAAAACTCAAAGTTAATACATATCTTGATGTTAATCGAGGTACTTTGAGATTTGTTCGTTTTTTTTTAGAAAAAACCGGAAAGAGCAATTTTCAAAGAGAATTACTTGAAATATAATAATAATAATGTGTGTGTTTATCGTAATGTCTTTTAACGCTGGAGTCCGCTCGTGTTATGTGTCTATAAGGGATATTAGTATAATTTCAAAGAAAAAAAGTAAATCAAGAACAATGGAATTTTCACACAGCAAATGTCACAATACATCGATACTAAGTTATTTTGACAATCTTAGTGCCATTACTTTTTCCAAAAAATTCAAAAAAATAGTAAAGTTGGAAGAAACTGAACAAAATCAGGTATATTCATAAAAGGCGTTATGCTGATGTCGAATCCGAAAAGCTGGACGTAAACAATTTCATATTTTATGGTTACAGACCGTCGGATAAGGTCGACTGTCGTACTGCATAGGTTCACAAACTAATTCTAACCCCCTTACAAATAAAATAAGTTGGTCTACAAACCATATAATCAGTTGAAAATGTTTTAAATATCAAATGCTTTTTAAATTTTGAGAAGAAATAGAGTGATTGTGCTAAATCCGGAGAATAATGCTGGTCTACAGCAAATGTAAAGTTTCTGCCATTATTCTTAAAATAATAATTTGTATTTGAATTGCAAAATAAGGAAACCAAACCAAGATTGCTATGATTAGTTATTTGATTGAAGGGATAATTTGTCTTCTTTTAAGGTTCAATATTAGCCGTACGGTTTTTTTTTCATTTTTTTTATTTTTATTGAAAAGTCCCAAAATTCAGCATTTAAACTTATATTAAAAAAAAGTTGTAAGTACAGCCTCAAAATTTAAATTCAATTTTAATATGTTGTGTGGTTCAAACTAAATTGAAAATTACTTTCGAATAACATGTAGTTTTCATTTTTTAACTCATAAAGTTTTTGGAAGGGGTAAAAATAAATTTTAAACTTAATTTTATATTGCAGTAAAAAAATAACTGAAAGCGATCGCGACAGTTTTTAATAAGTTGCTTTTCAGTTTTGAAGCATGATTTTATAATGAATTTGTCTAAAAATGAGCTGATAAATATGTTTTTTTGTATGTATTGGGTTAATGAGAAAAAAATGGATATATCTTATTTACAATACAGCAATATAATTCAAAGAATATGTAGAATATGGAAGAATAAACAAATTTTAAACCAAACAGAAAAAAAAATTTGATTTTAGTTGGTGTAGAAACAGATACTGTTATACAATAACAATAAATATGTACTTTAAAATAGGTAAAAATTGAAAGCGTTCAAATTCACTTTTAAAATTTTCTGAACTTGCTTCCGAAATAATAAATCGACATTAATAAGGCGTTGAGTACATATATTTCTAAATATTTGTCGAATATGTTTCCCCATAACTTCTTTTGTTATTAGAGGTGTACTGTTTATTTGCTCTTTTACGGATCCCTATAAAAAGAAACTAATTTTGTGATATCCGAAGATCTAGCAGGCTAGTCAATAAATCCTCCATGGGCTAAACACTTCACTGGAAACATTTCATTAAAATATTTCGTGTCTGTAGCATAGAATGTGGGGATTTGAAGTCTTGTTGCATCTACATCTCGTCTTAAATTTAGCAAAACATGTTCCAATAATTACACTAAATGCTTGATAGAAATTACTCATAAGCCTCTCTGTTAATACTGCCTTCAAATGCGGGTCTCTCATCCAATCACCAAGAATTACCTCCCCATACATTTATGCTCCACCTATGCTGCTGATATATTTGTTAGTGAAGTAAGGGTTTTACTTTGAATAGTAATGAAATTTTTTTTTGTTAGTTCTTCCGCTACTTAGGAAACCAGCTTCATTAGCAAATAACACATTATCAAAAAGAATTGCCCGGACATTGATTTTAATTACTGTCCATTCGCAGACCATTTTACTAACTTTAAAATTATGGGTGCGTAACTAAATATTTAAATGTAGTTATTACGTATGATATTTACTTCATTTTAAGTTTATTGCAACGATGGTTTAGCTAATATCCAGCAAACGACT
The DNA here is from genome assembly GCA_963170755.1 of Amphimallon solstitiale. Taxonomy (NCBI): domain Eukaryota; kingdom Metazoa; phylum Arthropoda; class Insecta; order Coleoptera; family Scarabaeidae; genus Amphimallon; species Amphimallon solstitiale. The sequence continues at coordinate 93,406,110 of OY720678.1, forward strand.
TCTTTTATGGGTACTGACGTGTGGATTATGTATCTGTTGTTGCCATAAGATTTTTAATTCATTTTCATCATTAACCGCTTATCTAGGTTTTCTTGATTTTGAATTAGCAATACTATCAGTAGTAATGAAAGCATCCATTACTCTTCTAAAGGCATTTATTTTGGGACATCTTCTCTCAGACTAACGCTGCTGGTAAACTATTTGGGTTGATAAATAATTTCTTTGACATTCCTTCCGTGGAAAAAGACCGTATTAAAATAAAAAAAACATAGTTGACAAAATTATATAAAGAAACGACAATAGCTCAGTAATGGTCACTTCTAATAGCGTCTTACATGTTACATCGTAAATAAAATGATGCTGTTTAATTTGAAAAAAAAACACTTTTAGACAAAAATATGTCTTTAATCCAGTATTCTGCAAATTGAATTAGTAATTGCAAAAAAATAAAATATGCTTGTATCAGGACATTTTATTATGAAGAACTCTACCAACAATTGTGTTCGTCTAATACGTCGTTTTGAAGAAATATAATTTTATAAAAACATTGAATTTTTAAGAAAAATGGCAATAAGTCGATAACCTTAAATTTTAGACCTATACTAACTTTTTGACCAAGAATTGAACGGGGAATTCAAAAATGTAATAATATTAAGAGTGTTTCATTTAAAAGCTATAAGTGTGGTTAACCATCAAGTTATGAATCACTCTGTATAATACATAATAATTTGAAAACATGTTCCTAATATGTAACTATATTAGGAAGAAAAGATTTGTACTAACTAATTTGGAATTAACTTAACCATGCTACGCCCTTCAAAAGTTTAAATTAAAATTAAAATTAATTGTCAAAATCAACAAGGGTGCAGAAAAAATTAAAATTATTCATCCTTCCATACTTATAGCAAAGTAGTGGCCAAGCTAAAATAATTGTATCACCGCTTATTAAATCACCAAAGTTTCGGAAAGTTTATGATTCACCTTCAGGAATGCCTATCTGTCACTACCCTTGCGTACAGATGATAAATATGGTGAAGGGAACTGCCTCCAACTCAATCGTCTTGTGTGGGTCGTGGATTTACACAGAATCTCAGATGGATGAATTTACGGAAGCCATCTCCTATCCCAAAATGGTCTTTGATCCAGGGGAAAGATCAGTTTAAATACTCAACGTAACAAAAGATAAGACAAAACCACAGATTTCCAATAACAAACAATTTAATATAATCTATATTGTTGCTTAAGTTATAAAATTTTAGAATTTAAAAAGTTAAATAAACAAACAACAACAAAAATTACATAAAGTTACGAGAGATATTCATTCGTTTTATCAAAAATAAAAATATATGACAATGTAAAATTAAAGTGACAGAGGTCCCCTACTTCAGGGCAGCCAGTATATCGTACATGAATTATCAATATTTTTTTTAAGTCTGATATTTAATGTTAGCACGAGATCTCAGCTTTACAAAGAATTTTACAAATGTGTTAACACACGGTATATAAATATAAATATACTTATTAAATGAAACTATGACAAATGGTTGTATAAAAAAAACAATATAATTAAAATTCGGCTTAAGGCCTCCAAACTTAAATTTGAAATAACAATTAAGTGACAAACTTATACGATAAATGAAATTATTTTATGCCAGCACCGATTAAGATCTGGCAATAGATTCTAAAATGCTTAAATGAAAACTTAAATGAGAATTCAATCAACGTTCTTAAGCTCTGATCAACGCAATCAATTTTGAGCACAAAATTGCAACGAATAAATATTTAAAATTCCCGAGCGAGAGAAACTTTGATATAAAGAAATTAATTTTTAAAATTAAACAAGTTAGACTAACGGTAACGTACAGATTAACACACAAATAATTAAGAGAAAGCGTGAAAACACTTATCTTAATTTTACAAGTAGACGTGGCCTAACACATACGAAAGGAAAAACTAAATAACTCTTCATACGGGTTTACAGGAAAAATAACTTCGTGCAAGAACAGCCAAAATTCTTAGCACTTCGGATTCGGTAGATAAATTCTCTTCTCCAGGACAATTACATAAAAATTCTCAAGTACCAAAAAAAAAAAAAGATTCAAGATGGTGGTCACCATGTGCTCTCAATTTCCGGTCACTTATGACGGTATATGCGAGAATTTCTGCACAAAATAAGAAGCTAAAAGCCAAAGGAAAATGACATACATTAAAAACAATTCCACACAACGGAAAACTAAGGAAAGGACTTACAAGATACGGATGAAATCGATCGCAACAAATCAACCGACAAAAAGTCGAAAAAAAAATGCTCAACCAATTTATGAAAAATAAATTAATTCGCTAATCAGCGTAATTACTACGGAACGATATCGGTATTAAGTTACCAATAATTAACAGTGAATATCGATCGAAACCAATTATACTTCTTTATCGATTAACGGCAAAAATCAAAATGAACAAGAAGACGTCTAATGACTACGATAACACACTCGACGGACAAAACGAGAACTATCAATTACAATGGTAACAACATGTATAATTATATCGACGACACTTGTAAACCAAAAAGAAAGCCCACTAATTACTAGGGAAGGAAGGAGAAATTAAAGGAAAATTCTCTAAGATAGAACAAAAATAATTAATTACTATTTAAATTCGAAGCCAACAGATTAGCGTAACTAAGGTTGTAGATGTATCAGCTAGAATAAACAGTTAATAAATTAAGGGTAATAAGAGTTGCATATAACTGAGTTGACTATAATTTGCGGTAACAGAGCCGCGTAGTAGAGATCTATTGTATATCTTATATGTCTATTCTACGTTAAACACCGAGCTTGCCAGAAGATGGCGGAATAACCCAATAATATGATAACGTGATGGATAAAAATATATCGAACGACAGAAAACAATAATAATTCTACGAAAATAAATAAAAGAAACAAAATTCCGGAATATACAGCACTGTTCAAAATTACAATTTTTTTTCTAAATTTAATTCTACTTCTATTTTAGGAGACAAATTTTACTTATCATGGAGAACTTTACGTTCATAAATAACCACTTTCACTTCATTTAAAAAATACTTCACAACATCTATACTTATTTTCGCACCAGTAGCTGTATATTCCATATCAATTTTATCTTCTCCAAACGCAGATACAACTCGATTCCCGGATCATCCATAATCACACATCAAGGACTCGTCGTAAATCCATTACACGCCCAGATTCAGTTCACATTGGAGCTTCCATTTTTCCGAGGCGTAATTCAATAATAAAATCCTCGACAGTCCGAGGACGGGCTGAGATACGAGGAGACAGCGACGTGTGTTTGCAAAGAAATTCTTTATTTATGCAGATGAAGACACGACGGGAAGATTCTTCACTCCCGTCGACTATACACATGAATAGTTGAACGAATACACCGCCGCAAGAAGACTCTCAATTTATAGCCTCATTGTACTTTTTCATGACCTACATTTTTTCTTTCCCGATTTTCTTTACCCTCTTTTTTTTGCGAGCGTTCGTGTCAAGGGTACTCCACGGCACACTTTATTTTCTAACCGCGCGTCCCTCAGCCAGTCTGGTCCACGCGACTAATGATATTTCATCTTTACGAGGCGGCATTTACGCGAGTGGCCTTGGTCCTACGTGTTCTTATTTCATACACATTGTCGGCACATAATGCCGGGGACTTAGTTGGGTGAAGCCGACAGCGAAATATTTCATTGCGATATCCGCGTAATATTATATAATAAATGTCAAGAGGACGTAGAAGTTTAATGCCGTATGAAATATTAAAAGGAGTCTTAATTTTAAAAAGAAGAATTAAGCCCGTTTTAGACTATCACATAAAATGGTACCAAAAAATTGGATACGATTTTATAGAACAATGTAAAGCGGTATACTATTTTCTTGTACAAGATTCTTGCATCAATTTGAACAGGGTTCTTTATCAGGCCTATTACACTATACTATAAACTTGTACAAAAATTTAGTCTGTGATTCTGCGCTGTACAGGTTTCAAGCAAAAGATAAATATTTGTGTGTACCTATTCTTAACCTCAAAGAAGTATAAACATAAAAGTATTTAGACACGCAGAAGATAAAAAAGAGAATCAAAAAATGAATAGTTGAGGTCATTGGCTTATGGCGAGTGCTAGTATATGTGCCTGTGCCACCATAATTTTGACATTTATTATAATAAAGAAAAAACCGACAAGAAGGCGACGGTGGTGGGTAAAACCATGGCTGCAGAGATGATTGTGTGACAAAGGTATGACACATATTGCAGTAGCACTAGTGGCATAATTATATGAATAAAATAAATGTATTATTGCCATCCATTGGGCACCAATGATACAAAAACTATATATATTTATTTATGAATGCAGAGATTGTAATCTTTTAAATTATAACTACTCCAACAAATATTTTAATCTTAATCCCATTATTCTTGTAGGTTCTAGCAGTGATCCTTCCTTTATTCGTCAACAACATTTCTTATTTAAAAGTAAATTGGATAAGGTTAATAAAAAAAAAATTAAATCTCATATCTTCAAATTTTCAATATCGTATAATTTCAAAGAAATAAAATTTTCCCTTACAACTCTGAATTTTATTTCAACAAAGACATTTATTTGCACGAAATGCCTCTGGAGATCTAAAATCTCGCAAAGTAAAAAACACCTTGATAAGACTCTCACCAATTGCCATATGCAAATATTCGCACGTTGTACATACCACAAATTGGCTATTTGTCCATTATACCTTTACGTATTCAAAAATGCTTGAAATCTTTATTAAATTTTATCTAATAAATTGTTAATAATGCACAGTAAACATCGCTAGCAAACATTTTCACGTAGTACCATTAATGCCCTTTTTGCATCATTAACAATACTCCCATGATTTGCAAAATTAATCTACTTTAGCAAAGAAAATAATATTTTATTCAAAATATTGAACGTCAAACGCTTTACTAAAAATGAACATTCTCACGTAGCATCTTTAGCACACGCCCTACACCATGAATTATCTACCATGAATTTATTTCAAGAAAAACTTACTTATAATTAGGGAGCGGAATCGAGCGAGCTAAACTACCACGGAGCCACAACCGTGAAAAGAAATAATCTAAACAACTGCGTGTTGTTTACATTATATCTGAATAGCACTAATTCATAGGGCGAACTGTAACATCTGTTTACTCCAGAGAATCAGAGAAAAAACTGCCATAAAATAAGGAATTTTATGAATAAAATCCTTTCTTCATCGGCGTAGGTACAAGGGTGACGAGTTTTTAAAATTTATTATATTTACCTTATATTTCGCAATATAATATGTATGTTTCAATAACATACGCGTACATTTTTGTGTATCATTTATTTAGATCTAGAATGTTGTTTATGTTACTTTTTCTGAGATAAAAATTAATTGTCAGTGAATCCGAAATTTATTGCACAGTCTGTAAAATATCGTCACTTAGCATTGCTAAAACATACACAGAAATAGTTTTCATGCAGAGAATTTCAATAGTTTACAAAACTTCGTTACATGTTTAAATGACGATGCTCGAAGTATTTCTAAGTGCAAGGAACTAACACAAATCCCAAATTTAAAAAATCAGTTGTTATTCCTTCAGGAACACTTTGGAAATTTGCCTAAACTAATGACATATTTTGAAAATCGAATCTCAAATTAAAAAATGAGGTGTGGCCACCACACGACTTTCTTATACGTATGAGCGTTTCAAACTATACTATATTTTTTTTACACAAAAATTATTCAAAATCCTATTCTAAGTACTTCTGTTCTCTTAATAAATCGCTATAGAATGCATACTTAGCAAGATATTCGAAAAAAGGACTACTCCCTAAGAGTAAAAGTGTTACTTCCGGTCCGAATTTTGAAAATTCATATATTCAAAAAATATTGCAAATCTAGCACTAAATACTTTTGTATTCTTGATAAATATATATAGAATGCATAATTTACGACATATTCGCAAAAAATCGCTATTCAATAAGAGTAAAAGTGGTAATTCTGGTCTGAATTTTGAAATTGTTTTTATGCAAAAGATATTGAAAATTACGTTTTAAATACTTTTATACCCGTAACGTACCTGTCTAAAAAGCATGACATGCGAAATATTCGCAAAAAACTGATTTTCGATAGGAGTAAAAGACCTACTTCCGGTAGCAGCTTCGAAAAACGTTCTAAATAAAATTGTTCTCAATTTTAATTTCAAGTACATATGAATTCTTTATAAATTTGTTTAAATTTAGCAGTTGACGAAATATTGGCAAAATTTAATTTTTTCACTGACGTAAACTGCTACTTCCGGTCTACCGATTTTACTGAAAAACTACTCAGATCTCAAGAGGGAGATTAGACACGTAAATACAAAATTTGGAATTGATATCTACAGCGGTTATCGTGGTCACATAGAGACACACAGACATTTTTTAAAAACATCTTTTTCGGTATCAGGGGACTTCAAAACGTGGACATCTCTAAAAATTTCGAGATCGAAAATTTCACAATACTTCCTTATACTACGTATAAGAAAGCAAAAATGGATTAACCACATTAGATGTGGCTATTAATAATTCCAAGTGACTTAGACGCAGTTTTTAATAAAAATCCAGGTTTAATAACATTGCGGCAATTGTGTATGCTAATGTAGAAGGGACGTTTTCTATCTACAAGGATGTACTTAATTCAAAGAGAACAAGTCTTGCAGAAGAGAAAATGAACAAATAGTAGGGTATTTTGTATTTTATAATCACCAGCCACTTGTTATTCAATTATATAAATAAAATTAAAACCTCTTTAAAAATACAACATTTCAATAGCGCGCCCATGGGCGATGAGTCATGACTCGCTCGATTCCGCTCCCTACTTATAATATTGATATACATTATCAAATTCCTCTTGGTTTATATCTACCATTTTGATAATAAAAAAAAAATAATGAAATTAAACAAAGTAACAATGAATTAATTATAATGTGAAAACTAAACTACTTATTGAAATCAAAATAACTTAATACATTCAGCTAAAATGATTTTATGCAGTGTATTAGTACGCCTGCAATCATGTGCGTATGAATTTCAAAAGATCGGCAGCTTCTTCCCTTCTATCCTCGTTCGCGCCTTTTCATCAGCTCGGTCTTCGAAAAAACACGATTATCCGTCTGCAGCGCCACAACTCACACACTAATGTTTATGTTGGTGTTGCACTGTTCATATTTGTTTTCTTCAAGTTTTCCCCCAGGTTGAACTATACCTATACAGTTTTTGACAGTTTAAAATTGCAGAAAATGTACACACACACAAATTGTTTATTATTATATTAAAGTCCATGCACATTCGCGATTCTTTGTCTTGAGTAGGTATATTATTCTTCTATTAACGCCATCCTTCATTGTATTTGTAAATGAATTTGTTGCCTCTTTCATCACTGTTTAAATACTTCCTTTTCCCATTATTTAACACTATCCGTATTTTCTTCTTGTAGATATTTTCGTTGGAAATAATCGGAAATACATTGCATACAGATGGGATTCTTCCTTTTATGATCACCTTGTCAGGAACATGGACCTCGACAGCTTTATCCCTGTCTTCCAGCCACCTTCTCTCATCTCGTGTAGGTTGATTTGCACGTAGCTGTTAACAACGTTAACATTATTTTTTTTCTTTGTAGATTTATTCAGATTAAACCAGATTTATCCTATTACTTCTGAAGCTTTTCCGGATTAAACCAGGTTTATCCTGCTATTTCTGAAGCCTTTACTTTATTTAAATCGTGTCGAATAAAGTACACTTTTTTTATATATCCTTTTAAAAATACTATTAAATATAAGTATCAGGTATTTATTGTATTGTTAAATACGACCATAAAATGTCTAACAGATAACAATCTTTTTACAAATTTATTTACTGCATCTATTCACTTTGAAAGATGTTTTCATGTCGTGCATGTCTAATTTCACCTTTTTCATACAATTTTACAGCATTCAAATGACCTAACTCTTTTCACTGTTCCATCTTTCATCATCACTCTCTCTCTGTTATTTATTTTTAGTACATTATTAAGCTTGAAAAGTGGTTCACTTCTCAATATATTTAATGCCACTCTTACACAATGCGAAAAGTTTGGTTCGGCCTTTGTATACTGAAAACACATCTTGTTCTCCTCGTTTCTATAAATATAGAATACATGAATTTATTTTTGTGTTTATTTCTATACCTTTTATCATATAAATTTATTTCAATCTCAAATTATTATATACCTATCATCATAATGTTGCGCCTTAGAGGTTATGCAACTCATAATTCGTTTTTAGCAATTATGTTTACAACTAATTATTATTTTCTTATTCTAATACTTAATTGTCTAACTATTTTAAAATGCTTAAACAATAAGGATCACGGCAATATGTTAAACCACGAATTAAAAATTGAAGATCCAGAAACATACAGATATTTTATACGTATGTGCAGTAGTGAATTTGATGATCTTTTAAACATGATTGAAGCAGATATACATAAAGAAGATACTACATTTCGTGAAAGTATACCTGCAAATGTTAGGTAATATAATTTTTCTATTCCGGTGCTATAAAGTTCACTTTACGACACCCGTTTTGGTTGCATAAAGTATTACTTTATCGCACGCTAATTTTATTTTTTTGAAGTTGGTAACAAAAGAAAATGGAACCAAATCGTATTTAAATGTCAAAATATAAGCCTTTAAAGTAACAAAAATGTGCAATAAAATTGTACAAAGAATAAAAAGCACACATGCTAACATTTCACTTACTAATTAGAAATATAAATTGTTAAGCAGAGTTGGATGATAAGTTTTCGGATGCTATTATTGTCATTTACTTACTATGTTGAATAGTACAACTGTTATAAAAGTTTGTTTTGATAAATATGTAGAGTTTGTGGACGAAAGATTTTGTAAATTGTCTTCTGCTATTTTGCGAATCTCTGGGGGCGTACAGTTATTTATTTCGTCCTTTTTGTTGATAATTTGAAATAATTTATTGTATAAATCAGTCTGAATTTTAAACACAATTACATATAGCACCACCTATATTCAAACATTTAAAACGTTCTACTTAAAAATCAGAGTAATCAACTTCAAAAAAGCAAAATTTCTAAAATATTCGAACAAAACATGTCTCTTATTTTAAGCTTTTTTGAACTTTTAATAACCGAAATAGAAAAAATAGTATAAAATACACGTTTCATAAGACATTTTGCGCACTTGTTCTTTAGAAAACTCGCCTAGCGGCTCGTTCTCTAAACTTGAACGCGTGCGCAAAAATCGTGTCTTATGAAACTTGTATTTTAATATACTATTTCGTAATCATAATTATTTGAAATATAATTCTAATTATGTATATACATTTACAGATTAGCTGTTACACTGAGATATCTGGCAAGTGGTGAATCCATAAGATCTTTAATGTACTCATGCCGAACTGTATTTTGTTAAAATTATTTATTCAATAATATGTTTCGTTTAAAGAAAGACAACGTTTGTTTTCTTTACCTGGTCGATGTTGTGCTTGACTTCAAATTTCGTTTTCATTGATTTGATATTTTCGAGTCTTTTGGTGACATACTTGCCATATAAATCATCATCAGTTTCTTCGTTTTTAACCTTGCTTAATCCACTTGCTGCTTGTGAAATCAATATTAACGCTGCTGAAGCTTGTTGTTGCAAGCCTTCTTGATAATCCACATTTCCCTTCTTTTTTTTTTGATATTCGCATATCAGTTTTATGTAATGGAACGGGTGTTGAGGATGAAGTAGGAGTTAATAACAATATCCCCTCATCGTGCTCTTCTTCTGCTTCTTGTATGTTGGGAGTTGCTTGACTTTCTATAGATAAATCAATTTTCTCATTGAACGGGTCGAAGGATGATGTTCCTTGCCGCAATGATACGTGGTCATGTAAAAATTCTAATTTTTTAGAACACCATAATTTCGGTTTGTATACCTGTAAAACATTATTCATGTTTAATAGTTACTTAATCTTGAACACCAATGTTTTGCATAACAAAATTTTATTCATTAATACTATTTGACACTTACCTCATCTTCTCTAGATCCGCTGCGAACGCTCTCTAACACTTTCTTTTTTTCATTTAAGTAGGTAGAACTTAAACTATTCCATTTTTTTTGGATTTCAAAAATGGTGGTTCCGGGCCTATCTTTTAATACATTATTTAAAACTACCTGCCGCTTATTTTTATTATGATACTCCGGATGTTTTATTGCATATAATTAATTTGCTCAGTTGTCCACGACAACTAAACATTAATTAATATATTAATGTTATACAGCATGTGTCTATTTTCATTAGCCATACATGCTCGAAAATACAAGTTAGCAGTAACTATTATACCACTGACTTGGGTATTTGTAATGCGTTCAGAAATAATATTTACGAGTTGCAAGGATTTGTTTTTCTTTTTCCTTTCAGTAAATGCAGAGAATTATTCACTGCATGACACAAACAAAAGCGTAATTCTAATAAAATTAGAAGATAACCCTAATAAGGTAAATAAAAAAGGATTCTGAAAATAATAATAAACTACTAGATCAGGAGATCGCCGCGGCCATTTGATGTTTCCCGTTCCGGTAATAAGACGGCTTTTATTGCAGACTAGATCGCAACGTGTTCGCAGCTAAACATTGAATGTAAAATCTGGTGGGGAGAAGTGGGAAGATCGGAGAAAATCGTTGTGATGTCGATTGTTGCCGGGATTGGTGACGGACAGTAGGGGTGCCACGTTGCCACGTGTTACTTGTATACGTATAAATCGCAAGTAAACATTGAATCCCTATAGCTAATGATATTTGACACATGCGGTATAGCAGTACTTACGAGAATAGTTTTTATACTTTGCAAATAAGAACACAATATACCTATGAATACAACGCGACTTTCGGAACGACTATGCTATAAACAAAATAATAGTGTGGTTAGTTTGAAGCGCCCTACTACGCCTGCGCGCATCTTATTTATTAGTACGAAAATACGACAGGTTCTAATTTCATACAATAATCTTGTACAAGAAAATTGTTTGACGCTTTACATTGTACTATAAAATCGTATCCAATTCTTTTGGTCCCATTTTATGTGATAGTCTAAAACGGGCTTTATAGTCGAATGTTAAATCCCAACTTGCACAGTAAATATGAGGACTACTTTAACAAGTTCTTGAAAATATATAAAAGGATTTAAAAGTGGCAAAAAAGAATTACCCAGTAAAATTACCTACACTCGAATTCGAGAAAGATGATCCCTGCGTCACTAATATATAATTCTATCAATAAATTAGGTCTACATCTAAATAAGAAATATCTACTTATACCTAAAATCGACCATCGTAATATCTCGAAAATTACAAAAGGTACTCACTATGCCATCTATTTACAAGGTGCATAGTAACATTAAAACCTAAAAGAGTCAGTTGCACGGGGCGCTGTTATAGTTGTTCAGGCACTCAGGCGCAATAAATGTTTGTGTTATTGCGGTTATTATTTTCTGGCTACGCCGCTAAGGACATAATGCAGAATCGGTAAGTGGATTTAAATTATTATTTAGACGATGAAAAACTGTAGTTAGTTAGCAATGTTTCCATATTTCAGTGCCTGCAAAAGCATTTGTTTTCATTAAACGAAAATTATGTAAACCTTCTCATGTAGTAGTAGCCTATAATGGACCACTACTGCTATCCCTAAAATGAACCGGTCCATTTTAAGAAACTTTAATATACATCTCTAATAAATTAAATGTTTGTTAAAGGGCGAGAGGAAAATATGGACAATGGACGCAGCAAGAGCTTACTTTAACTGTTAACGCTTACAGAAGCGGCCAGTACGGCCTAAATGAAAGTGCTCGAACTTAAAACGTCCCAAAAGCTACTGTGCATCGATACGCAAAAATGGAAACTGAGGTGCGAGATATAGTTAAAAAAAATCTGGTAAGGCATGTGCACTTTCAAAAGAAATATAAGATGAACTCGAAAGGCATCTTCTTAAATTAGAAGAAGTCATCTTCGGATTAAGTCCCTACGATGTCAGAAAACTTGTTTACAAAATTGCAACCAAGAATAATTTACAGCATAATTTCAATAACGAAAAACGGATTGCTGGGAAAAAATGGTATTATTCATTTTTAATGCGTCACCCTTCTATTTCTTTAGGCAGCCGGAAAAAACATCATTAGCGAGAGTAAAAGGTTTTAATCGCAAAAACGTTAATAATTTTTTTGATTTGCTTGAAAAAATATGCACAGATAACTCTATTGACGCTACCCGCATCTTCAATGTGGATGAAAGCGGGTTTCAACTGTTCAGAAGAAGTCGCAAAAAATTCTGGGTAAGAAAGGAAAAAGACAGATTGGTGCAGTAAGAAGCGGGGAAAGGGGTGTAAATACGACTATAGTTTGTTGTGTAAGCGCCGCGGGTCAATACATTCCTCCTATGTTAATTTTAAAAGAGGAAGAATGTATATGTATATAAATTTACTGGTGTGTTAGTTGTTTATATTATTGCTAACCTAAGTATGTATGCAAATTTTTAATTCATATTATGTTTCAGTTTTACATAGAGTAAATATTGAGTGAATATTACTCTTGAATACCACACATTTTTATGCTTGCAGAACTTAATTGTTCTGAAAGGCATCTTTAGAAATAACATTTTTATTTCAGTTGTGTATTGAAAGTTTACGAGTAATTCATGGGCACTAAATAATAAATTTACTTTTAGAAATATCTATAATTTCCTTTTTTTTTGTAAAGTTTAATTATTGGAGAAGTAGCTTTCATTTACAAACAATTAAAAAATAATAATATTCGAAATTATATAATTTAATAAATTTTATTATATATGATGCCTAACGGTATACACCCCGCCAAGGTTGCAATATTTTTACCCGGCTCGTACCTCACTAGGCTTCATTTTATATGTTGTTATGCTGTAAAATTTACTTTTGTATTTAGTTCTCGTAAGATTATGTGTCTTTGTTTAAGTGCGTAGAATTTGTTGAGCTCGAGACTTTTTGAACGAACCTTGTACCTCGTTTGGTTTACCGGTTGGCAAAGATCGTTTGTTGTATGCCCGTGCGTGTGCTAAAACTACTATTGTGCTGTTGGAGCCCTAAGTCACGAACCGTGAGATTGACACATGTGTAATATGTAATATCGGGCAAATACACTCTTTATGTGAAGGAAACTCTGTATCTTGTGAACTAATTCTAATTATCTTATCTCTAGCTTATTTTACCCTACCTGTAGATGCGAATTATCTGCATTTGCAGTTACTTTTTACGCCTTGTTTCAGTTTTAACAGGATCTGCTTATTTGTTACTTCCGAACTCTGCGAAGTGCATTTATTTGTGTTCCTAAATTCATCGACACATCAGTCAGCCTCGTTGTATTTACTGTCGCCTGTGTTTTTGTGTATTCCTAGACATAGACTCTCTTGAACGTCTGATTAAATTCTCCTTCGTATTTATGTCACTAAAAATGTAGGGAGTATTAAATAAGGGAATCTTGTGTATTAGCGGGCATACGTGAATTGTTTCCGTGGACTGATTTGTTCATAGCAAGCGTTCATCTTCCCTGACTGCCTTGTTGCGTTATTATTAACATCTTTCCTTGGAAGGTTATGGCTTCGCGGACTTAACTGTAAAACATTAGGGGGTCGGTTTTTTTTTACCGCCGTTTGTAGCGTGATTTAAGATTTTGGAAAATTTCAATAGTTACCTACAGAATCCTTGTTCTTCCGTACTTAAAGATTGTGACTACATCGGAGTTGTTTTGATTTTCATCTGTCAAACGTTTGATTTCGTCGACAAGGTGAACGTTCGTTTCACGCTTGCCAACCGTTTAGCATGTGTGTCCCTCTCGAATTGCCGACTTGGTTAATTTTACGTACAATTGTATGAGTGTTTCGGTATTCTCTTTTCGTCTAAGTTATGTGTAGGGTTGTGTTTAATTTTGTATACGTCACGATGTTGACTCTCTTCATTGTCAATTTAGTTTTGTGCCTATTATGTTCTTTTGAAATCTCCCGCCTTTCGTTCTGAGATATTTCCGGGCATGTTGCTTCGGAAGGGATGCGTGTAGCTGGCGCGCATTTGTGATGGAAGAGGTTCCCGCTTTTTGACGGCACTTTATAGTCGATTCTTGTGTAAGAAGATGGTGTGCAAATTGCTTATCTTCCTTTAGTACTTTGGTACATTATCTATGTAGATATTTTCGCGAATGCGGCTTTAATTGGAGTAAGCAGCAATTACCGTTACCTTAATTTTGGTTATTTATCGTGAATTTTTACCGATATACCGTTACCTAAAATTCACGTAAGGCCACGTGCTGGTCTTTCTTAATCTAAATTTTGCACCCTTGAGTGACTTGTGAAGTCGTTTATCGCGGAATCTCCATTATCATATTGGGGTAAGTGTTTGAAATCTTGTGTTAATTTTCGGGATTTTATCTTTGTTTCTTTTCTCTTCTAATTTAATAGGATTCTTTTGAGGGGCACAAAAGCCCTCAGTAGCCATATATCTGGTATTATCACCCCGCATTATCCTTGAAGAGTGTGGAGGTTTCATTCGTTGCTGCAGTAGTTGCACCTGTACGTCCATCCTGACCGTTGAGGTGGAAATTTTCATCAAGGGGGGCCTCCGCCATTTTAGTTATCGTTGCGGCCATCCTGCGTCCATTTTGTCAGTTAAGTGCAACTAATGTTGTAATTTACATCATAATTTCCGTCTGATTTTCGACGACTTTATGCCAGAGTGCTGGACTTTATCTTACCTAAATTTGACCTAAGAATTTTTGAGTGGCTATAATAACTAATGCACCACTTAGTTAACTGCAAGGTCACATATTAATCCTAATTAAATTACCGTTATTTTTCTTGTTTTGTTATGCAAACTGGTTTTGCGGAATACAGGGTGACCCCAAGAAGATTTGATAAGGGCTCTCACTGTTATGTTGAATATTTAGTTCAATAAAAATTTTAGTTATGTCATTACCGTAATTATGTAACTCTATGTTGAGTCGAATATTTAATTAAAAGCTAATTTTAGTAAATTCATTACCGTAGCACTATATCTTTTGGAGTGATAATCTTTAAATTAGTAATATTTCTAGTATTATCATTACCATTAGAATAATTGTATGTCTCTTTGATGTGTTGAATTTTAATCTTGTTTCTGATAATAATTTTGCACGTTTATTACCGTGAGTTAGAAATTTAACTTTCACGTAAGTTCATTTAATTTTTCTGAGCTAGTTAAAATCATTTCTGCAAGAGCAAATTTTGTTCGGGAAGCTCAGTGTATTTTTGTATATTATAAAATTTCCTTCCTAATTTTATCTTTAATTATTTGACTTTTGCTAATAAGTAACCTTCTTTTAAATTAATTATGATCATGTAATCAAACCTTGTGTTTGGTATTTAACGAAATTTTCACTTACTAGTCTAAGTCTTAAGTACTAGATGATATTAATTTTCTTGCGTACATATTAAACACATTTTGTGTTAACATTGCCGTTGTGGCGTTTTCATGATATTACTTGTATTTATATTATGTGAGGTAATGAAACGTTTCTGCTGCCAACCATCTTCTGCTGTAACGCAGAGACTGTGATTTAGTATTAAGACTTGTTATTTTCTTTTAAATTTTATTAATATTACCTAACGCTTTGTGTTCAAAATTTATCAACTGTCTCGTTATCAATGGTATTTTATGCATTTCAATTCTTACTCAACGTCTGGTAATTTCAGCTTTGTTTCACTTAATAATTATTCTGTTATACTTTAACTACCCCCTTTTATTTAAAAAAAACACAACCAACTTTTATAATTAAAATTTAAAAATCAACATTTCAATCTAATTAAATCTTGCTACTTTCCGTAATATCTTTTCTTTTATTTTACCTCTACATATCTCATATAATATTGTGACAAGCACGTACATAAGGTTAGGTGCATCATATTATACAGGGTGATCAATAGGAAACCCGCTGGAGGGACACAGCCAGTGGTAGCTCATAGGAGGCGCAGGTAGGTTATCATAAGGTAACACAGTGTCCTGGTGCCCGGACAACGTCGCTAGCGTCGTTGCCGACCGACGCTCTACTTTTAGGTGTTCTAGTTTATCTGAACCGTCACGCCGTCTGCGACAGAGTTAGCTCGGCCCTGCGATTTCCAGATTTAATCAACTCCTATTGTGATTCTCCGTTTCTTTTCCTTAATTTAGTCAGTTATCTTAGTGCGACGTAGTCACGGTGACAATGTCTACAAACTGACATTATGCTCTCTCTATATATCTTACTTACTCTAAGGTTAAAAGATATAAAGCTTTTACTTATTATTTTATCCTCTACCTGTTTGTTAAATTTGATCTAAATCTAAATTTTCATAGCTTCGGATTTTCCGTTTTAGTCTTCTATGCTAACCGGGGGGAGAGAAGAGATCACAAATTTTCCAAATCTTTAGATTAATTTTCTTATATTCTCCCAAACGTCGATTCACATTACGAACGGGAAAAAACAAGACAACGAATTTTCGATATTATTCTATTTGATTTGTCGAAACTTCGTTTTTGCGAGACGGTTTCTTTTTTCTCTCGTATCCGTAATAATGACAGAGCATAAATTTGCAGCAATTGAGACGTGGGGTTAGCCTTATTACCCTTACCGGATGGTGGATATTTTCTTTATTTCCAACATCTGTTACGCCCTTGGGTCTTTAAAGCTTCTTTACTTAATGACCTGTTTTATGGTGATCGTTTCGTCTTTTTATAGGTCAGCTTTAAAAAAAAAAGTCCGAAGGAGAAAAAAGGTTTTCTTCTTTGTCGACACGAGCAATGTTTTCCCAAGATTTCTTCTTGCTGTTAAATACAGATCTCGACATAAGAAACTTGTCGAGATAAGAATTCACATTCTTTTTGTTTAGTTACTGAATTACGTCGTGTTTTCATCATTCATTTTAGGTCATTTCTGTACACGATTTATGTCGTTTCCGGGAATCATTATGATGCATATTTATTTAATTTTAATAGATAGGACCAGCAATTGTACTTTTTCTCTCCTATAGCTGTCAAATAATAAATTAATATATGTAATAGTCCAGCCAAAACATATGCTTCACGAAAAACTTCGAAAATACATCATCACTTGCGTTGAAACTATGTGGAAATACTAACAAAATTAATATTCACAAAATCATGCTTTGTAATAGGAAGTAAAATAAAAAGAACACAACTTACAAACAAGATAACAGCTCTGATAATTCGATAAAATTAAAAAGAGCGCATATACCTATATATATACCGGGTGGTGCAATAGTGTGTCGGCGGAGCTTAGTGTGAAAATTAATAACGCTGCAGCAATGAGACTTTACGTACGTATGTAGTATGCGACTGTGCATTTTCTAATTTTATTTACAAATATACAGGGTGTTCCAAATTTTCGCAACCACATTCAACTTTTTTATTTTAAATACATTGCTATACTTTCTAGATATTATAATGATAGCCATTTAAATTATCTTTGCAATGATATATGGATATGTGCACTTCAGACTGTTCGTTTTGATTTTATTGATAATATTGTTAAAATCTTGACAGTTGCAGCATCTAACATTTTAAGCTGTAGTCTGTAAATGGGTAGAATGCCTCACGTAACTCTTGTGTCTCTAATTTATGGACTAACACGTTATTTGTTTTGAGGTTGAACAAAGTGAATAAATATACAGGGTGTTAAATATGTCGTGTCTAAGTTATCGATCTTTATTGGTTATTTTCTCGTTTTTTTTAAATCTAACCTATAATATTTTTATAAGTCAGCATATTCCTTGTAAAATCGCCTTTAAAATGGTACCAATAACATAGTACTTATTTCTAGTATTTTCAAAGTTATAACCCTTTAATGGGATATACTCATGTTTATAACATGCAAAATGCGGGGCATCTAATAGTTGGTTGGCCATGAAAATAAAACAAAGTAATTTTAACAAACACCTGTTTTTTAAATGCTTTATCATTAGTTTTAGAAATACATTTTGAAAATTTTCGATAATAAAACAATCTTAATTTAAAATGTGTTCAAATATATTTCCATTCTGCTCTACACATGCTCTCAACCGTCTCTGTATCGACAGACTTACATTCTCAGCTAAGTTATTCTCACTTAATTGAATAAAAGCGTTTCTTATTCGTTGCTGCATGTTCTCTGCCGTTGTAGGAGGTGTTGCGTAAACAATGTTTTTTACAGTTGGCCACAGAAAGAAATCACAAGGTGTGAGATCTGGTGATCGTGGTGGCCAGCTTATCAAACTTCCTCTCCCAATCCACTTATTGGTGAATACCCTATCTAAATGTGCTCTTGCAGCAGCACCATAATGTGCTGGTGCACCATCATGTTGGTACCACAATCTCCTGATGACGTTATCTGGGAGGCCTTCTAATAGCAATGGTAAATTATTTTGTAGGAAATTTGTGTAGATTGCACAATTTAAAGTATTATCAAAAAAGAATGGACCAATAATAGTGTTTCCTATGATGCCTCCCCATGTGTTAACACTCCATTTTTGTTGATATAAAACGGGCTGAACAAAATGTGGGTTTGTAGTGTCATAATAATGGGTATTTTTTCTGTTTGTGGTTCCACAATTAGCAAATGTTGCTTCATCTGTGAAAAGCACATGATCTAGAAAAGTTATATCGTGTCGTAATTGTAAAAGTAGCCATTCACAGTACACTAGTCTCCTTTCAAAGTCCGTTTGTAATAAGCCTGGATGATTTTGAATTTTGTAAGGGTGAAACTTATGTTTTTTTAAAATCCTTTTTACAGCAGTGACTTCTATCCCGTGTTGTTTCGAAATTATCCTTGTAGATACGTGCGGATTTTCCACAATGGACTGGACGACTATCACTTCATTATCTTCTGTAATCATAGTCTTACTTCTTTCATGTTCGACGTAATTCACTGAACCCGTTCGAAGGAACCTTATTAACAAATTTTCAAACGTTTTACTATCCGGTGCTCTTCGGTCGGGATATTCCATCGCATATGTTCTTGATGCTAAAAATGGATTTCTGTTGCTAGCGCCAAGAGCAAATACCATATCTATGAGCTCCTCTTTCGAAAAATTCATTTTAAAGCAAAAACAACAATAAACTATTATGGTATCTAAATGAGAAATAATGTCAGTAAAGCGATATAACTGATAACAAGGTAAATACAACACGTAACAACTACTAACAAACAAACGGAAATTAATAATTCACTAGCCGAACTTAATTTATAACAACAAAACGCAATTACAGAAAAGAGAAAATATAGAAAACGACTTTTTATGGACTTTTGAAGTAGAGATTTGACGTTTGGTTGTACAGCCATTTTTTTTTAAACCAAGGCCAACCAACTATTAGATGCCCCACATATTGCATATTATAAACATCGGTATATCCCATTAAAGGGTTATAACTTTGAAAATACTAGAAATAAGTACTATGTTATTGGTACCATTTTAAAGGCGATTTTACAAGGAATATGCTGACTTATAAAAATATTATAGGTTAGATTTAAAAAAAACGAGAAAATAACCAATAAAGATCGATAACTTAGACACGACATATTTAACACCTTGTATATTTATTCACTTTGTTCAACCTCAAAACAAATAACGTGTTAGTCCGTAAATTAGTAACACAAGAGTTACGTGAGGCATTCTACCCATATACAGACTACAGCTTAAAATATTAGATGCTGCAACTGTCAAGATTTTAACAATATTATCAATAAAATCAAAACGAACAGTCTGAAGTGCACATATCCATATATCATTGCAAAGATAATTTGAATGGCTATCATTATAATATCTAGAAAGTATAGCAATGTATTTAAAATAAAAAAGTTGAATGTGGTTGCGAAAATTTGGAACACCCTGTATATTTGTAAATAAAATTAGAAAATGCACAGTCGCATACTACATACGTACGTAAAGTCTCATTGCTGCAGCGTTATTAGTTTTCACACTAAGCTCCGCCGACACACTATTGCACCACCCGGTATATATATTATATTCGATAATTAGAATAAAAATTATAATGGTTAATATTTGTAGAAATTAAATTTAGGAAAAACATAAATGTGCCATGTATAAACTCTCCGATGAACAAAGTTAGAGATGCGTGGTTTTTTAACATCATTTGAATTTTAAATTTTCGAATTTTAATTGGGAAAGTATTAGCTGGAATGCTGGCCATACAAAATCGGACATAAAAAGCTTATCTTTAAGTGCCGGAGGACGTGTTTTTTATATTTATATTTTTACCCATGAATTTGAAGAATTATTTGCGAATTTGCTGAACATTTTAAACATTATATACCTGGCTGAATATCAATGACGGCTCATGAGTTATGAGAGAGGGTGGGCACAAAAAAAAATTCCCTATTTTTTGTATATAAAATACATTCTACTATTTCTGATGCTGGAAAAGACGTCTATGACTTTGTTGTCAAAATCCGGGATAGACTGGATGACCTTCTTTTCTATTGATAGGACCGCCAATGCGTTCAGTCGATCGTCTGACAATGTGCTTCTCAGAAATGTTTTAATGCGTTTAAGGGTGGAAAAACATCGTTCACATTCTGCTGTCGACATGGCCGTTGTACAAATAATATGCAACAGTTTGTATGTTTCCGTCAAAACCCCAACTCACGATATAAATCATCCCTAGTAGCAAATCACTATATGCACACTTGTTCTACATTAGCAAATATATATTTTCATCCTTCTCTAAAATTGTGTTTTTGCTGCTTGGGATCTGCTTTCTGTGATTTTGTCACATGATTGTGACTAACATTGTCTGTTATTTTGAAATATATCCACGAGGCAAAATCACTATATGCTCACTTGTTCTACACTAGCAAATACATATTTTCATCCTTCTCTAAAATTGTGATTTTACCAAGTGGGTAATGTATACTTTTTGCTTTAGTATTTTGTGTTGTTCTTTGTGTTGATTTTGTCAAATGATTGTGACTAACATTGTCTGTTATTTTGAAATATATCCACGAGGCAAAATCACTATATGCTCACTTGTTCTACACTAGCAAATACATATTTTCATCCTTCTCTAAAATTGTGATTTTACCAAGTGGGTATGTAAACTTTTTGCTTTAGTATTTTGTGTTGTTCTTTGTGTTTGCGTTGCTTGTATTTGTTTAAGCTGTTATTATTATTATTCTCGGTCTTTTTAAAGACTCTATTAATGATTAAAGATTTATTGAAGGCAAGATCTATAGATCGTAAACAAAGCAAATGGTTTATAGGTTGAATATGTTTCAGATTCCAGAAGTGCTGAATTTAAGTTACTGTTTTATCTGTTTATACAGTACTGTAAAACGCAGCCAGAACTGAAGAACCGAGTAAAGAGACATTTTACAGTGCTAGAAAAAGAGACTGCACTGAATATATTTAGCAAACGTCAACAAGAATGCCCAGCTGACTCTAAGACACGAATTGTTGACTTTACGGCCGAAGCTGCAGGTATCTGCTCAGCAAGTGTTTTTAATATTTTGCGAGAAGACAATGCACAAGATGTGAAACCTCCAAAGACGTATACAAGAGCGCGATCTGTCCTGGATAATATTGATGATGATATGCGCAATATTATTAGACGTATAGTACACACATTTTTCTATAAAAATGAGGTGCCAACAGTGGATAATATTTTATTCAAAGTAAATGAAGATGAGAATGTGCCAAACCTCAAACTTACAAAATTGTGGAAGTGGTTGAAAGAAATGAATTTCTTTTTCAAAAAAAAAGGTCTCCTAATAGTTTTATAAAGGAAAAATATGAAATTGTTACATGGAGACGGCACTACCTTCGTCAAATAAAAAAATTTAGGGAACAAAATAGAAAAATTTATTACCTAGATGAGACATGAGTCAATGAAGGCCATACTCTGCAAACCATATGGGTGGATGAAACGGTAACAAGTCCAAGGCAAGCATTATTACAAGGGCTCTGGACGGGTCTTAAAAATCCAACTGGAAAGGGAAGACGATTGATTGTTCTTCATATTGGTTCAGAAGATGGATTTGTTGAAAACGGCTTATTGTTGTGTGAGTCAAAAAGGACCATTGATTACCACGAAGAAATGAATGCAAATATCTTTGAGGGGTGGTTGGAAAAGGTATTGCCAACTTTGGAAGAAAAAATTATTGTGATATTAGATAATGCTTTTTATCACAGTAGAAAAATTGAAGAAGTGCCAACTACAGCCACACGGAAAGGTGATATTCAGTCTTGGTTGCAAGAGCAAAATATATCCTTTCAAAAAGATGTAGTTAAAGATGAACAATTACATTTAGTTAAGGTGCACAAGAAAACCTTAATAAATATGCAATTAATGAACTTGCAAAAACTTACAATAGAACAGTACTAAGACTACCACTATATCATTGCGAATTGAACCCAATTGAATTAATATGGGCCCAAGTTAAAGGAGAGATTGCAAGAAAAAACACTACATTTAAATTAAAGGAAGTCAAAGAGCTGTTAGACACATCGTTGAACAATGTTACAAAAGAAAGCTGGTTGAATGCCATCAAACATGTTACAGAAATAGAGAACAATATGTGGGAGTTAGACGTGATTGTTGAAAATCTATACGATAGTTTCATAATTCATTAGGATAGTTCTGAAAGTAGTGATAAGTGACATTCAGGGATAATTTTAATTGTCAACACAGAAAAACTTAAAATATTTGTGTACATTCATAGTTTCTTGTGCTCTTTCTTTTATATATTTTTTAAAAATAAAGTATATTGTGTATGCATTTTATTTATGTGTTTACTATGTATGTACTATATTTATACATGTATAAAAATCCTTATATATTCACAATAAAGTAACTACCTATGCCCTATTTTAACTTGTAATTTATATTATATACACATGTGAATAAAGTCTTTAATATATTTGTTTTATTTTTAAATACTTATATCGGTTTTGTAGTATTTGTTAAAATGCCTGATATTGAATTTGACAAATATATATTAAATTTATCTTAGATTGTATACAAAATGCGCATTTGTGAATTTTTGAAATTGGTTCAGTATTTTATATAAACTAATAAATTGTTGTTTTCGAAAATTTAAACATGTAATCAAAAGATTTTATAAACTTTATTGTTAATATAAGTTCTCTATTGTAAATTGAGCTGTGCACGTGTTACAGTCGTGGACAGCTCGTGATTACTCTATACGTTCAGTGAATGAAGTATAATTGATTCGTTTTTATTTAATGTCACCTGGTATGTTACTTTTTTTTATTAAATAACTGCAATCGTGTAACAGAGAGACTACACGTATATAGTGATGTATGTAATATAAAATATAAATGTACATCATATTTACATCGGAGCATCTCCAATGTAAACTTCAACTCTAAATTCTCACAATAAACATGAATACTTAACGCAAATATGCGCTCGCAAAGCTTTAGGAATGAAAAGTAAAGCCTTTTGCAGTAAGCCGCTAGGCTATTTATCTCATTACGTTCTCAAAGGATAGGTTTAACATTTGAATCACTAGCACACAACAGTACCGATGTAACATAAGTAAATGTTCGATAACACAAATAAATCTAGAAGTATGTGTGTGTGTATTTGATTTGGGCGTATAGTGTGTATATTCACATTAACGTTTATTAGATATTTGTTTTGCGAATCTGCAAACATGGGATCTTATAAACACATATGTATTAAGTGTGTGCGAATTCGCATCTTTCTTTCATTTAGATTGCGGATTAGTAGCGATGGTATTGTAAGTCGTACGTCCTTAAACAGCTTGATATGAAAGGAATTTGGCGTTCTATAATTAAATTAGAACATTACATTGGATTATGATCATTCTTTGGTTAAATCTATTTATTGTAGGTTTATGGGGGTACGTAATAGCGTTTTGACAACGGCGAGGTCTGTTTTTTACTCAAATACTGTTTTGGAATATGGCTGCTGTAACATTGCTGTCATTATTATATTACCTTCCCTGGCCCTTTGCTAAAACTACAATATCATAAATTAAAAATAAAATGTTGGAATTTTAGTTTTCAATAAACATACATAAAGCTAAAGCCAAAGAAATGGGAAATGCCAAAAAAAATTTATAGGTTTTTTTCAATTTTTGTATAGTGTGAACATACAATTAAAAATAGGTTAAAATTCGTTGACGGTATATCAGTATAAAATAAATAGGTTAAATTTGAACAAATAATATTTTAGAAATAGTAACAAACTTAACAAATTAATATTTAACCATAGCTCCGTTCTTGTCTATGAGAGACGTTAATCGTCTAGGTATAGACGCAATCAGGTTCTGGTAATACTCTTATGTTAAATTTGGCATTCCTGATTTATGTTATTTATAAGCTCTTGCCTGTTTTGGGGGCGAAAATTTGTCCGGCGCATCCTATTTATCGTTAAGCCCCATACATTTTTTATGAGTTTAACATCTGGGCTTCTAGAAGGCCACGGTAAAAACATTATTTGTTGTAAACCAGTTTTGTGCAAGTCCATGGTAACATAACACCTTAAAGAATGTTAACACTAATGTTTGCATTAAGCTTTTCTTCTACAATACATAGTACCCCCGAACCTAGCGCACTAAACCAACCCCAAACATTAACTGAAAAACGGTTAGAGTTACATTGTTGAGTATATTTATCTTCAAAACGTGTGTTGCTTGGTCTATAGACTTTTGCTCTACCGTCTTTATTAGATTTGAAAGTTCTTTCATCAGAAAATACTACCAAATTCCAGAAATTTTCTCTTTCAAGAAATTCTAAAGCAAATCCTACCCTCTTTTCTTTATGGAAATCGGCAAGGAAAGGTTTCATGGCTGCAAAATAGTTGTCCAATTCAGTAGAACGAATTCGTCCACGTGCAGTGCTTTGTGATGATGGAAAATTCTTTAGATTAATTGCTTCTGCAGCAGTCCTCATCTTCTTGATCATTTGTAGTTTGAGGCCTACCCGAACCTACCATTCGTTTTACAGTCCTATCGTTTTCCCATTTTCTTTTAATTCTCCAGATACTACTTCCTCTCACTCCAAAATCTACCGCTAAATTCATAATTGTTCAACCATTTTCTAGGTGAGAGACGATTCTGGCTCTATCTACTACATTTAAATGAGGCATTGCACAAGTTGGTATAAATTTAATAACATTGATTTAAATATTTTTGACAGGTATTGTCAAGTAGGCAATTGACAAATAGAACCCAATTTAAAATAGGATAAATTTCATTTCACGATTTTTTTGGCTTTAGCTGTACCTACTACCTACATACAATATTTATAATGTACAATATTAATAATATCTAAATTGAAATTACAGAAAATTTAACATATTTTTGTGCCTTTATTAAAAAATAAAAATAAATATAAATATAAGTGTCTCTTCCTGCTTTGGCGCTGACAAATTGATTAATAATTTTTTCAGTGTTTGATAGCATACAGCCTGTTTGAAATTAACACGGACGGCATTATTGCTAACTTTGTTATTATTGGAGCTATGATTTTGGTTAAATTAGCAAAGTAGCAATGTTTCCATTGCTGTTTACGATGGTGAACTATAAAAAATAATTGAACATAGCTTTTTCGTGATATTTGAAAAAACTTTGATTTTTTAAATAAAAGATCCTGTATATTTTTACTTTAAATGAAAGAAAAACCGATTCTAGACAAAAGTCATTATACACTTTTATATATTTTTATATATAAAAGTGTATATATATATACACTTATATATATTTTTACTTTAAATGAAAGAAAAACCGATTCTAGACAAAAGTCATTATACACTTTTATATAAAAATACTTGAAATAACGCAGATACTAACAATTTCGCGATTTAATCAAAGTGGCCGTAATTCACAAAGTAACTTCAATTATTTTTTGTACTGGCTAATCAAAATTTGTCATTTTGGGCTTGCATTTGAGTGCGGGAAATTGACTTTAAATAAAACTTGCATTAAAGAAGTAAATCATTAACACAGTAATAAAGAATAATTGTGAAAATGACCATTTCAACTAAATTTGTAAATTTCATAATAGTATATTAAAATACAATAGTATATTAAAATACAAGTTTCATAAGACACGATTTTTGCGCACGCGTTCAATTTTAGAAAACGAGCCGCTAGGCGAGTTTTCTAAAGAACAAGTGCGTAAAATGTCTTATGAAACGTGTATTTTATACTATTTTTTCTATTTCGGTTATTAAAAGTTCAAAAAAGCTTAAAATAAGAGACATGTTTTGTTCGAATATTTTAGAAATTTTGCTTTCTTGAAGTTGGTTACCCTGATTTTTAAGTAGAACGTTTTAAATATTTGAATATTGGTGGTGCTATATGTAATTGTGTTTAAAATTCAGACTGATTTATACAATAAATTATTTCAAATTATCAACAAAAAGGACGAAATAAATAACTGTACGCCCCCAGAGATTCGCAAAATAGCAGAAGACAATTTACAAAATCTTTCGTCCACAAACTCTACATATTTATCAAAACAAACTTTTATAACAGTTGTACTATTCAACATGGTAAGTAAATGTCAATAGTAGCATCCGAAAACTTATCATCCAACTCTGCTTAACAATTTATATTGTTAATTAGTAAATAAAATATCAGCATGTGTGCTTTTCATTCTTTGTGCAATTTTATTGCACATTTTTGTTACTTTAAAGGCTTATATTTTGACATTTAAATACGATTTGGTTCCATTTTTTTTGTTACCAACTTCAAAAAAATAAAATTAGCGTGCGATAAAGTAATACTTTATGCAACCAAAACGGGTGTCATAAAGTGAACTTTATAGCACCGGAATAGAAAAAATTAATTAAAAGCTACAAAAAAGTCTATGGCGCTATATGTGTCATACCTATATTATTAATTGCTGATTACTCCGCCAAGAAAATAGTACCCCACGTAAATCTAGTATTTACTAAGTAAGTTTCGGTTTTCGTGCGTGGTACATTTCGCCAATTTGGTTCGTAAATAATTATTAACTAGTTACTGCCACTTATGGTGTTTATTTGTAATTTATAATGTATATTAAGTGTTAAACATAGCTTCAAAATAGGTTTTACTGACACAGAAGAGCGTGATATGTTAGAAACCTTTATAATGTGTACTGTGTAAATGTGTGTTTACGAAAAAAAGACCTAAAATCAGGTTTATAATTAGTGAAAACTCATGTACAAGCTTATTTCAAAGCATTTTCAAATAATTCCATGAGAGATATGGCTAAGGATAGTAACATATCAATGACAGTTATTCAAAGTATATTAAGAAAACGTAAATTTATTTCATATAATTATCATCCTACACAAACTTTAGTACCTGGAGATGCTGATAGACGTCTTATGTTTTGTCGTTGGTTAGTTGCCTCTTGTAGAGAAAATCTTCATTTATTAAGGGGATATTAGCTGTCGAGAAAGCAAGATATCGAATTTATCAGTTTTTTTTACTATTGTTCTAGATAGAAATGTGAAATTTTCTGTACAACTCCAATATAGGTATGAGTACACGGAAAGGTTGTCAGATTATGTAATTTTTTGTCACAACCATCTATTTTTTTTATTCCAAATTAGAGTAAAATGTGCGTGTGTTTCTCGGTCAAAATCAAAACGGATGTAATTCCCGTGTAGACCAATGTTTTCTTGTGAGATATAGCTTTTTGAATTGCGGAAAAAACTTTAATTTGAGTAATTAAACTAAGAAATTTCGGAATGGTGCGGTACTGAATTATTTGTATTTTAGCAGCGCCTTCAGCTGTTACCTACTTCTTGGCCCCGCCTATGGGATTGTCCGAACTTTTTGCGGTAGTCTGGAGTATTTTATTTCACTTATTCTCATCTCAATCCAATTTTACCAAATCGACTTTAATATCCCCTTAAGAAATATAATTTTGAGCGACGAATCGAATTTTTTCGAATTCCGGTATATTTAACAGTAATAACATGCATTACTTGTCCCTAGAAATTCCACTATTAACTTACCCATCACACCCACAAATAAAATTTAGTTTGAATTTGTGGTGTGGTTTGATTGGTAGTCAACTAGTAGGTCCTTTGTCTTATTATGGATCGCTTACGGGAGCAAGATATGTCAATTTTATGGTGGAAGTATCGGAAGAATTCCTGGGTAATATTAATTTAGTAGATCATCAAATCATTCACTTCACCATTAGATTTTTACTTTTGGGTCAATGTAAAGAATAAGGTTTGCCAACAGAAATATGCTAATATTACTGTTGGCAAACCTTATTCTATAGACGGTAGAAACATTTCAAATGCTACAAAAGGCGTTCATAAAAGCACTTTAACTTGCGTTCATGGTGATATTTTTGAACATTTATTGTAATTTTATAAAGTTACATAAATGATATATTGAAAGTCAGAACTACTTTGATTAAATCACAAAATGATTAATATCTGCGTTATTTCAAGTATTTTGATATAAGAGTGTTTTGTCTAGAATTAGTTTCTCATTCAATTAACGTAAAAATATACAGGTTGTTTCATTAAAAAAATTAATGCTTTTTTAAATATCACGAAAAAGCGAGGCTCATTTATTTTTTAAATTTTGCCAACGTAAATAGCAATGAAAACACTGCTACTTTGCTAATTTAACCAAAGTCATACCTCCAATAATAACAGAGTTAGCAATAGTCCCGAGTTAATTTGAAATAGGCTGTAAAGTATATCATTTTCGAATATTAAAGGGTATGGGTTCGGAGATAATAAAAAACACATCATATTTAAAAGTGGATTTTTGTGCCTATATGGGTAACTTTCTTAATATTGAAGATACAGGATCAGTTAAATTAGCAAGGTTGTTAAGAAATTTGAGAAGTACTTGATAGTATTTTCAGATTTAACATTTATTGTTAACTTTTGAAGATATTTAAAAAAAAATGGAAAATTGCCGAAATTTGCAATTGTACATATCTTCGTAACTATTGGAGATAGAACTAATACAAAAATGGTTTCTGGTAGTAATTTTTACATTGAATTTAATAATCTTAGTTAATTAAAAATTTATAGTACCTACACTTAATTATCAAGATATAACATATACTTATGTCTTTTTTAAATGGCAATCATAGTTGGCAATGACTTTATAGAAATTCATATTTTTCCTGATTTCATAGATATAAGGTTTGGTATGGTGATCTTTTTAAAAAAAACTTTGGCGCCCTCTGATTTTTGCACTTTTAACCACAGCGCAGCGAGTACCTGAGATAATTTATAGAGAATATTGTTCTCTACAATTTTGGTAAAAAAATTTTTTTGTTCGACCAATTATTTACTCAAAAAATTGATTAAAGAGACTTTTTGGGATTACCAAAAACTATCAAGGGGTTTTAGACACGTCACAAGCCCGACTAACAATTTATCAAATAAAATAGACTTGCCTGCTTTTTTCCAAAAAAAAAAAATACAGATTAACTGAATATTTGCTTTGACCTCGATCTAAACGAATGAACAATTCATACAAATTTCTCGTACATTATCTGATTTATATATATTGTAACAGTTCCTTTAATAAATAAAGTGTATAATTACATTCAGGTAAATTCAAAATCTTTATTGTGACTATATGACTAATTCCTATATTTATTTCGTTTAACTAATAAAAATTATAATAAATACAATGCAATTTTTATTTCAATTTTCTATTTATCTCAGGTATTTTATTATTATGCCCATAACTAACTCAGAAATTGTTTATAATAATTAACATTTCAATACTTACATTTAACTAACTTCCCTCTATTCATAAAGATCGAACAGTTGCCTATTCATAAGTTAATCAACACCAATGAATATAAAATGACGTTCGTATATTTATTTTTCTATACTTGTGATTTATATTTATTATACCGGTTATATTCAAGCGATTCATTATATGTGAATTAAGTTATCTTAAAATATCACTTTAAATGGATACTATTTCAAGGTATGTACTAAAATATTTCTCTACTAATATAATTTCTTACTGTCATAGATCTTCCTATTGGAGGTTATAATCCTTAGCATCATTTATTTCACCACAGTATAATATCAGATTCTTACTAATATACCAAATAAAAGTAATATCTTCAAAATATTTGTTTAATAAACACAACAGTTATAATTTAACGTTGGAAATTTACTACAATATCATCAAAAGGAACACATATGTGAAAATACCCAGCTTGTTTAACCAACATATAAAGTAATTTGAATATAAGAATTTAGTTGTAAATGCACTCTAATATGAACGAATTTTAATCATTTATAAAATACTGTATAGTATCTTGTATATTATCATATATGTATACACAAACTTATTACGTATTTGGGTTGCCAATCAGTTTCTTTTCCGTAAAAGAAAACAGTTTTCTAATTATGACACATTCTGTGTATTCTAAAAATTAATAGGATGTCAAAAATTAATGCTGTGAATTAGAGATTTTAAATATCTGTGATTTATAATCACTTCCAGTAAATTGTAGAATAAATTATGTGTTTTCAAACTCTTAGATAAACTCTACTCTATGTATAATTACACAAATACAAATTATATCAATTAACAATACGACCTGTCAGATTTTATATACCGGCATTCTTTCTTGTACTTCAATAAAATTTCTTTATAGTCCTTTGACGAAATTTCCTGGCTACGATGAAGTTCCAATTCTCACTCTGACTTTCTGGGATACTCGGAATGTAGATGGTTATTATTATGGACCTTGAAATATTCCTCTGTTTCACTGGAACGTTTGCACCTGGATTGAACCGCTCCTGTCGTACCTTAGATATTTGTATTCCCTGGAAATCTCGAATCTTGGATGAGACTGGAATCTCGAACTATGGACTGCCGTAATTGGAATATCAGACTATGAACTGCTGGATATTATCGCTATTCGGTACACCTCAGAAATAATTATCACCTGGAATCTTGAACCTTGGAATTCTTCTCGGATTTACATCAATATGGTATGTATTTTTATTTATATGCTTGATCAACAAATTATTTATAATTCACTTCTCGTCTTTAGTACATGGAAGTAATTCCTTTACTTTCAATCCTTTTTGTTAATATCGCCGTATAAAGTAACATGAATTATCTTATATAACAATTTTTTATTCTCCTAAAAAAAATCACTTTCTTCTCCCCGTAAACTATTACACTATTATCACACTTTTATGTTATTTGAAATACTTTTTATGTACGTTTATCGGAGAAGAACTTTGTCTTTCCGAGAAATACAACCGCTTCTCTCAACAAACTTTTTAATAATTTTTTTTTTATTTATGCCTCATATCCTTGGCAATAATTCATTAATTCTCAACATCCAATGATCTTTGTACACACATTTTATTAATCCAATACATATTTTAATTTGTGCTTGAATATTTTAAATACCTTTCTAAATTCCAAAAATTTATCATTTTAATTCTTTACTTTATTTTTAAAAACTTTTAACACGCTTCGGCAAACGAATACCCAATACTATAACATAATTATTTAAAATGTCAAAATCTGACACATCTCAAATTTGAATCTAGGCGCGCAAACTATACATCATTTTATTGCATTTATATTTCAAAATTCACACTAATTATCACTACTTATCAATAGTGTTAATTAAACAAGCTTTTACAAAATAATATTTCATATGAAAATACATCAAGTAATATTTAAATCTCTAATTTCAGAACTGGACAAAATTAATGCAACAAAGTAACCTGATAGGCAACCAACTATGCACGATTCATGAAGAAAACCACAATGTAATCCGATAGGCAACCAACTTTGCACGATACATGAAAAAAAAAACAAGAAAATATCCATTTAATATTCTCACAATTAGTTTAAGTATAACTCAAATATTCCAACAGCTATTTACTTAATTAAAATTCGATCTATTAAACATTTCAAACTTTCATTTTTTATTCTCACTAAAAGCACATATACAGTATGGTTGGTTAATACTAGTACAATCCCATATATTATTGTTGGTTGATGCTGGTGAACTACCACAATATGTTGTATTTTAAAATTCTTGTTTTCCTCATTTATAAATACCTGCAGTCAACCAGTTTGGCGAGGTGTACTTTGACAAGGAAAGGCATCAATAGGGGTATCATTTATATATCATCAGTGTACATGAGGCAGAGAATAACTGTATATTCTTCCCATCTTTTCTTAGTTTTACTATCTTAGACGTAGTATAAGAAAGTATTGTGATGATGAAAATTTTCGACCTCGAGATTTTTGCAGATGTCCACATTTTGAAGTCTCCTGATACCGAAAAACTGGTTTTTAAGTTAGTCGTGTGGTGACCACAACCTCATTTTTTATACTTGACCTGCCGGAAATCTTATGAAGATAACACATATGACTAAGCCAGTATATATTATCATACATAATTTAGCCTAATGAGCACTTTCACTACGGATATAATACCTCATAATTATTCATGATGATTTATTGTCTTCATCGACAATGAAAAACATTCATTGAATTCATCAAACGTAGTGAGCGTAGTCAGAGCTAATTGACGACAATAGCACTATTGTTATTTGCGTCGCAAACTTAAAATATACACAAAGTATACCGAAATAGGCAAAAGGTATGTTAAATTATGCACATTTAGTGAACATCAGACGAGTACCGAACTGACAGTAGCAGTTCGCGGCGGCCTATGTATACCATACAACCACCGTTCGTGTTTGCAAAACTATTTCCATTAAGTTCTTGTGGTTATGAAAGTGTTCGTATATCTGTAGTTGGTAAGTTATATATCGAAACTATTAAGCCTTGTGAAATTTTAATTACTAATTATTATGTATATACTCTTTACTAAGTTGATTGATCGATGTTATACTCTTCGAAAACTTGTCGAGTATGTAATCTAATAAAGTCTGGTGTTACAATATTAATCTAAACTTGTTGTAAAGCTGCTATACAGGGTATATTACGACGAGATTTCGTTAGAATAATATATAAAACTAATAACAGAAGAGTTTTGAAATTTTGCATATATTAGTTTTGCGTTAGGCTTGATTTAAAAGAATTTCGAATTTTCGTTTCTTCCGGTTACACCGGAAATGGATATCGACTTCCTTCATTTAAATGGAATACCACACTTTTTATGATTGATTCGTATTTCTGACTTAATTTTAAAGCTAGTTTGTCTAAGAAACTTTGCCTCTGAAGTCAGCCACTTTCGAAGTATTTCAATATATGTAAAATAAATGATAGCCATAGCAACAATCTCAATAATTGAATTCATCCACAGTTTTAAAACTCTAGGTAATTATTTTGAAATTATACTGCTTTAAATGCGGTATTATACACTTTCCAAAATAATACAGGGTGATCAGAAAACAATGTTAAACATTTCATCCAGAAAATATCAATATCTTGTTATTTTTAAATTGTAACTTACATTTTTTTAACTTCATTGGAATCTACGTTCAAAATTAGGGGCAGTATGTATTTACTTTCTTATAACTAAACGTCTTAGTTTCAGAGTTATTTTGGAAAATGTATCAATTCCTTTAAAGTGTTATTTTGTATAATCTATTAGGTTTTGAAATTCATGAACATAAATAAAAACAAAACAAGTCATTGTTTAATAATGTCCTAAAACATATGAATAAAGACTAGATGATATCAAGAAGAAGTAGTCTTAATAATAGTTTCTAATAATCTTAAATTAAGTTTTCAAACACATCATCCTCTCTATCTAAGTACTTTCTTATTCTTTTTAAAATGTTTCTACGTGGATGATTGTACCATCTAGATCTAGATTATTGAACGTGCCTCGCACTCTGGCCATCATATCTTCTTTGGTGGTAGCAGGTATACCCATTTTTATCTTTAACATAGCCCCAAGTAAAGCAATCTACTGGCGTTAAATCGGGTGATCGCGGTGGAAATCTATAAGGTCCTTTATTTCCGATCCACCTATCATAAAATATGTTGTCTAATATTTCTCCAACAGCTCTGGTACTATGTGATGGTGCACCATCCATCTGAAACCATACACTGCGAGCTTCTTCTGCGGACGGTGTATTTAAATTTAAATTAATGGCGTCTCTTAAGATG
Source organism: Amphimallon solstitiale (assembly GCA_963170755.1). Lineage (NCBI taxonomy): Eukaryota > Metazoa > Arthropoda > Insecta > Coleoptera > Scarabaeidae > Amphimallon > Amphimallon solstitiale. Next base: position 93,440,340 of record OY720678.1, read on the forward strand.
TCTATAAATCGCTCACTATTTAAATTTTCGTCTGTTCCTATAAGATTTTTTGTGAAATCGTCGTCTTCTTGTGATTTCATTAAAAACCACTCACAATACTGCGCTCTTGTTACAAAATCAGCTTCATTAATATGTTGAACAGGTTGAAATTTGTAAGCATGCCACCTGTTCTCTTTCAAAATTCGATGAATGCTCATTTAGATACATCTACCTCAGCTTCTGCATCCTTTAGAGAATTACTAGGATGTGTTGTAAAGTAAGCAAGTGCTGTTACCTCCGCATTTTCACTATCAACAGAAGGTTTTCTTTTGGTTGTTTTCAACAAGATTGATCCGAAGAAAATGCAATTTTTTAAAAGATTGCTTGAGATACTATTGGTAGGTCTTGACCGATTTGGATATTTCTCTGCATAAACAGGACATGTTCTGTCGATTACTCTTCCGATTATATTTCCGAGTCACGATACGTATTCTGCGAAACACCACGAGAGCGTAGCTCGAGTAGTGTTTTAAGGATATACGTCGAGTGAAGAGGTTATATAATGGATTATTTTCCTTTGCTCGAGTGGTATTCGTCACGATTATATAAAGAATTAACTAACGAATTTTTTTTATTGGTTGAAATTAAAAGTACAATTATTATAATAAATATTTGTTGTATTATCTTTAGAAGTTGAATTTGAGGTGCTGGTGCTGGTGATGGTAGAGTTGGCAGAATCTTGATTATTTCCCATTTTTTCAAGTATCTTGCTATGGTGTTCCTTAGTAAGCTTTAGATACGGCTTCAGAGATTCAGATGATGAGTGGCCTGTTATCTTAATAATTTATTGTAAGTTTGCTCCAGATTGTGTCAAGATGCTAACAGCGGAAGAGCGATTGGAATGATTAGATATTTTTTGCTTCTTTGTATCAAGTCCTATACTTTCTGCCGCTGTCCGCGGTGTCCATTTACTTAATTGATTAAGGCCTACAGGGCAGTTTTTATACCATATTTTAGTTTTTTGCCAATCAGGATTAGGTGTTAAAAAATAGACAATTGGTTTTAATGTTTGATGTTCTTTTGATTAACATTTTCATCAACAGACACTGATCTTCACAATTTTTATTCGGTGTCAACCATTTAGATTCAGCTGTATGTTTTTCGCCACCTTGTGCTGTCTTTGAAAATATGGTATTGTACTCAATACGTCCTGTGGGTTGACCATAATTGTCGCATTCTGCTTTGAAATAGTCAATTAAGCAAAAGACTGCTTCTTTTCCACGCCACGCCAGTTCCACAGAACAAATTTGATAGAATTTTTTTGTAAACCGTCTGGCGTATTTTCGTCAAAAAATGACACAATTTTGCTAATTTCTTCCGTTTTAAGGGCGACAGAACTTGTTTTTCTTTTTTCAGGAATTGCTTGTAACTTCTTCCTTTTAGCTGCTCGCGCCTTTCTTGCATCTTCAAAAATCACGCCTCTGAATGGATTTGTTTCTCGATTAAACTCTTCATAAAACTTTTTTTGGACAAGTTTAGCGGAAATATTCCAAATTGTTTTCACAGTACCTTCTTTGTATTCGGTGCCGTCTGCACGTTTCATGTTGAATCCCCAATCATTCAAAATACTTGCTAATTGTTCGTCAGAAGTTTGAGCACCAAGTTTACCTATAATTTCGCTGTTCACAAAATTCGGTGAACTGTTTCCAAACATATTTACGTGTTTTAACGGTATTTTGCGGTGTCAAATTTTCAATTTCTTTATCTATTTCGGTCCCCGAGCTTATACCAAAGCGTTCCATGTCAAAAAAATTAGAAAAAGCATTATGAAAATTGTTGAATATATTTTTGACGTTTATCAACAAACTTCAAAACACTTGTTACCATGACAAAATTCATATTGTTGGAGGAAGCGAAACACCAAAACGGTTATATCACGTCGTCAAGAGTATATTCACTTATCAATACATGGTAACTATGTAAAATTTGTATTTACTATTGGCTAAATTTCAAATGAGTTATATAATCTGTATATATGAACTAAAGACGACGATTCAATACCACTACAAATTTCAATCGGCCGGAACAATTTCAAAACAATAAAATTAACTAATTACTTTATATTTCAGGATATATACCTTCCCATAGCAAAATACTACTACATGGAAGCCAGTTACAAATTAAATATTATAAATAAAGCTATTAAATATTATTTTTTCTACACCTATATTTTATAGAACATTTGGCTATACTCTTTAGGAGGCTAGCATTGTTGACAAATTTAAAATGTTTAGATAACAATTATAGCAAACGTCAATAGATAAATTATGACAAACGCCAAAAGGTGTATGAATGTTATTATTTATGACATTCCTGAAATGGCTTTTGTAGGTTATATTACTTGACAGGTAAAATTTTGCAACATCACAAATATGACGCCATTTTAATTTAGTGGCGCATGTCGGTTGCGAGAGCGACTCAACTGTATATATATATATATATTATATTGACGTTAGAAATAATTAAATATAACATTACATTTTTACTAATTACAGTATATGGTTTTCTAAGAAATATTTTTATTTATTAATCTTCCTACATAGCGAATGTGGGCAGCATCTTTTCTACGTTATAGAGAAAATACAATTTACTTGGTACTCAAAGGTTAATGGTTTTTCTCATCTTTTACAAAAGCGACTGTTCTAACATTTTCTATTTAACTGAAACCCGCAATGCGACAAGATACTACCAACACTGTAAAAAATAACACTAAAATACCACTACTCGGAGGTCCTCTCTGAACACAGAGTTACATTTTGAACATTATATACAGAGTGTTTCACAAGTAAACGATTACTCATCTATGTATAGTTCCGGCAAAAAGATTTGTCGTGTGCTAAGTCTAACGATATCGAATGTATGCCTGAACAACTGCAGTCAATGTTAATACCATATGAAGAGAGAATGTATTCAATTTTTTAATACGTAAGCTTGAGTACATATTAAACTGGTTTGTAAAAAAATACATGTGGCTACGCAAGAAAATATATTTCAAATATTTCTGCGTTTATTTATAATTTATTGCGAGACACATTAATGCGTCTAATTTGAATGCATATATAGATTAAATAGCATAAAGGTTATCCACTTGTCATTGTCAAAATTTAACATCGAGCGATATGGTGATGAAATTAATTACTTACAAGTACATTTGGATTGTTAAGCAATTTTACTGTGAATTGCTGCCCGGAGTTGGACAATGAAGATTATTTTTTGAGAGCAGCGCCAAGGAAATAACCTTCAGCATCTATTATCCCTAATTTGGATTCAGTATTTTCTGATAACACTGCCATTTTTGAAATTTTGATTGTTTATCCTTCTTATGCAGAATTGAATTTTATAATTTCGTGTTTTTTACTTAAATTAATCTAGCGTATGAAACGAATTCTCTGCTATAAATAAAATGTGTGTTGATTTGTTGTAAATGGGAGTTCAAAATATGGTTTGGATTTTTGCGCATTCGCAGTATGAATCTACCCAGAAGTTAACCTATACCTCTTTCTCAGTCAGTTGTCAATTTGCAAGTACAGTGAGATCAATCTCAAGTAAAGTGTGGTGGTATCTTAACAATCCCTAAATTAGGGTATTTTATTGTTAGACAGATACGTACAGGTGCCTATTATGAATATGTACAATCGCTGTCATTTTGCTTCAATTTTGTGTGCACATTGTACGCCTATACACATAACCTACACACAAGTGTTTCTCAATATTGCCAACTAACTAGTCATCGTTGCCAACTTAAAAATGAAGGCCACGCAACCTTCACTTGAGATTGATCACATTGTACTACGCGGTTCATGGACTGAAATGAGCGAGGAACATTATTCAAGCGCGAAAAAAGTAAGACTACCGCAGTGAGTGGGTAGAATTCTTTTTCGTCATTGTCAAAAACAAATGTGTTGGTCGTTAGAGAACTGCTCATAAACGAAAAGAACCTTTCGTAAACGGTGAACTAATCAAAGAAGCTATGTGCAAAGCTAAAGAAGCACTATTTCTTGACTTCAAAAATAAAACAGACATTCTTTCATCGATTAACGATATTCCACTGTCACGAAACACTGTAATGCGTCGAACCAAAGCCGTTAGTAAGAACTTAACGAAGATTTGTAAAAATGTAGTTATTTAGCCCTTTAGTTTGATGAATCTACAGACGTGAGCGACATTGCTGAATTATGTATTTTTGTGCGGCTAGTTTTTGTAGACATGACAACAAAAGAAGAATTGTTGACTAAGGCAAACTAGGTATGAAGACATCTATAGAGTCTTCAAATGTTACATCAGCAAAACTACATTGGGATGAAGAATTGGTTTTGTTACCTTGTACAAAAAATGATGCCGAAATTACAAGTTTTATCAGTTATCACTACACTAGCACGTCTTGTGTTACAAGATTCTCGATGCAGATGATATGATGAAAATTGCCATTAAGATTGTTAATTCGATTCCAGTCAGAAGTTTACAAAGGCGTCAATTTCGAGCTTTGCTTGAAGAAGCAGAAGCTGAACGAGGAGATCTTTTGCTGCATACAAATGTAAGACGGCTGAGCTGCGGTGTCTTTTTGAAGAGGTTTCTTCAACTGCTTTCAAATATTAAAGATTTTCTGCAATCGAAAGGCGAAAATGTAACTGCTTTAGAAGATGAAGGATGGCTTATGAAGCTAGATTTTCTTTGCGACATAAGAGATAAGCTGAATGAGCTGAATCTGTGTGTCAACGGAGAGATGAAACTTTGATTAATATGACAAGTTTAATAAAAACATTTAAAGAAAAGATTCAGAGCGAACCGAGAAATTACAAAAACATGGAGGAAGAATGTACTCACAACTCAAATCGCGAATTCCAAATATTCGCTGAACAGTTGGACAATTTAGATAAGGAATTCGAAAGATGGTTTGAAGATTTCAGCACCTTAGAAGAAATCATCGGCTCCAAGGTGTTTCCATTTAACAAAAGCATAAACATTGACAGTGTGTCAGGTAAAATTGGCCACCTAATTGATGCTGAATCTGCGATGATTGAGGAAGAAGCAATTAAACTGAGATGCAACATATGTATTTTTAAAAGCTCGAGCATTTTAAAGCACAGACTTTTCGAAACTATTGGGGTACGACAACTATCCACAGTTGCGAAATGTAGCTCTATACTTGTCAGCGTTCTTTAAATCAACATGTCTCTGCGAATCCGCGTTTTCAATCATGAATTCGATCAAAAGTAAACATCGATCTCGGTTATCAGGCGACCATTTAGTTTCTTGTTTGCGGATCGCAGATAGTACGTATATAGTGCAATACGAGAAACTCGTTGAAAAAATGCAGTGTCAATCGTCTAGCAGAAAAGAAATTACAAAAGAGCTTGTACGTCTTATTTAGGTAACTTGTAATTGTTGGTAGTAGACCCCTAGAAATATTTGGAATTTTAATGTAGACCAAAAATCTCAAAAGCGTTGCGCAGCGTTAAAAGAAAAACTTATCGATTGATGTAATATATACAATATTCTTCTTTTCAAATAATGGCAAATGCTTATTCTACAATAAAATTAACAAAGAGAACGTAGGATGACTTATTGAGATTGACATTGGTTAGCTAAATCAAAATCAGCGTTGATGTATACTTTATAAATAGCTAATGGCTCCATGCATTATTAGTTACACCATTCCAACAACATGTTTCGCAGACAACAGAAAGTAAACATTCACGATTCATCCTAATTGGAAGGGTAATGTTTCGTTTCGTTCTGATTGTTCGAAAAGGGTAAACCGTAAGGTGGCGAGATGATGGATTGCGGGGCAATCTGACGCCTCCAGAGGGGCCGATTCTATATTAGGAGGAAAAGGTGTTCTCAGAGAAGAAGATTGCCAATTAGAAATGTTTATTTGATCCATTTACGTAAATCCAATCAGATTGGAAATACGTACCATGCGCTGATGAAATATGGATTTCTTTGTGGACTCATAATGAATGACAACAAAAAGTAATACATTAAGATAAAGGCTTATTAAGAGGGCAAAATGAAAAATGTATTGGAAAAAGAACAAACAAGAGGTATATTTTGATAGTATAAAATATTGCTTATTTAAAGATATTGATTTTGAAATATGATGGACGTAAAATAAAATATTATTTGGTGTTGCATAATATTTTACTCAGGTGTATATTTATATTTAATTATTTGAAATTCTATATAGTATAAAATTAATATACAAAATATTTCTAAATAATGTTGTAATCATCATTTGCACGAATTAAATAAAATTAAATGTAATTTTGAAGGTGAAGTCGATAATCACAGTTATTATTCCCGAGCGCTGAATTTACTAACCGAGCCACAAAGCGGCGAGGGAGTAACTCGGCTCAGGGGTATAATAGTCATTATTGCGAGTTAGTATACACTACTTTATCCCGGACTAACTGAAGATTAGTAAAAAAAACAAAATAATTAAACGAAAAGATCACTTAACAGATTACTATATCGATAGCGTTTGACGGTTTGACAGTTAGTAAAATAGCCGCGCTTGTCTATCGTCACTAATAACGACGTTGGTAACGTTATGCTCTTCTTAGCGGAATGCAAGGAATAATGGTAACGTTATGTCTCATTATTCCTCGGTCGCATTTCATTATTTCGTTTGGGTATTACGAGTCCTATTAGTAACTAATAGTGATTAATATCTACGTTATTGTTTAGAAGGGCAAAACAACGTCTTCGAGTTTAGTAGTATGAGAATCTTTGAAAAACAAAAATTGTTATTAGAGAAAAGTTTTTAAATTTGCATTGACTAGATGTAATTTTCTCTGGGAGAAATAACATATTTTTAGTCTTTTCTGAGATGAAAAGAGAATATATTCAATTAATTAGTCAAGAGTTTTGAACAAAATTTAAAAAGGGAGTACATAGTTTATAAATAATTAAGAAAGAAGCAATTACAATGAAGAAATTGCTCAGAATAGAATATCCAGAAGTTCAAGATTACCTATTTAAAATGTTCTAGATTAACGGGCTTAGTGAAGAAATAACAAAAACAGTAGTATCCAGGACCCAGTCAAAGAGGTTAGTATAGGAGACCAGAAACTATTTAAGTAGCAGTTTTAAGAACCGTATTAGAGAAAGCTTTTCAAGGTTATCCATAAAGACGTCCAATATTTAAGAAGAGTTGGAAAACTTAATTCAGAAAGAAAACGTTCCATCATTGAAGAGTTTATAGCATGCTTACTTTGTATAACAAAGTAATCATAAACATTATTGTTTAGGAAGATCATATAGTTTGTTTCAAGATATAGTGCGAATGCAAGCTCACATATGTTACTATATCTTGAAACGGACTATACAGTACACAGAATGAGTCGTGACCGGTGGGAAAAATTGTCTCTGCGCGAGATATCGGTCAGTATCATGATAACATTTGTTCATCATCGCATATATTAGCCGGACGAAGGAGTAAATGCAGATAAGAAATTGTGATATACTGAAAAGAGATACATATATAGGAAATAAAGTGCACTTCGATGTGTAACGCTTGACAATTTTTCGAGACTGCTCGTGCTTTTCGTAATATTATAAGAATCAACAGCGCACCTTGTGGGAGGGGCATCTCACCGGCCAAGTCTCGACATTAAATTAAAGTCAGGTTTAAGAAGGCACTTTAAATAATAAAGAATTATTGAAAGCTGCTTTTTGATACATACACATCTATATAACCATAGTTAAAATTTTCACTATTAAGAAATAAGTATCTATAATAAAACTACGAAGAATTTGAATTTTTAGTTTTACTATTCGTTAAATAAAATAGTCAACTTAAAATGTAGTTTTATTTCATTATTCTCACAAAATACATACATACATGCTCAGTATTTTAGACCCGCGAATGTAAACACTAATTTCTGAACGACTTAAACCTATAAACGTTCATTACATTTTGAAAGTAAAATTTCCGAACAAAATGTGTTAAAACGAAGTACGTTAATGCTTTTATCTCGTGACATAATTTAAATTAAAATAAAAATTTTATCCCAAGACTAATTGATTTACTGAAAAATACCACACCTATCGCAGCCTGCGTGGCGTTACGTGATGTAAATTGTTTCAGACCATAAACGAACTTCAGAGACGCACCCTGACAAGGGAAACAAAAAAAAAACATCAGGTACTTTTAATTTTGCTAATGTATTAACACATCCTATCTGTGGTCTCTGCCGACGTAACTAAATAGGATGTTTCTTTTCTTTTCTGATTTTATCGTGAAATTATAGTCTTTTCAATAATCACGTACACAAACTGTTGACGGAGGTAAATAATAAGCAGTATTGTTTAGCAGCTTGATACGTTTCATATCACTTGTATTTCGTGATGCCATGGACGACGTAAAACGTACACAGATCACAGAGTGCGAAGGAGGAATGGTATTGATATACTAAAACGCACGAAATAATCCACCTTTGCCATTAAAATCCACGACGTAATAGTTTAAGTACATCTTTGTGAGCAGAGATCGACGAATAAAATTTGCGATTTGGGAAGTTTACTTTGAGGTTATATTTATATCTAAATTTACCAAATTTTCTGAATGTAAATTGAGTAAGCACATTTTTATTAATAATGTACTAGCAGACACGATTGTTATAACTGACTTAACAGTCTAAAATTTTAGTATTCTGCATTGTTTTAAACATGAAAACTTAAAACCATTTTCACTAAGATTAAAGTGAAATTTAAAATTAAAAATATATTGTAACAAGCTGGAGCATATTCGCGGCTATACCGTGAAGGGCAGCAGCAACTATAAATAATATAACGCCACGCATTCTAATGAGCAGTAGAGAATTTTAATATATTAGTCATCGCGAAATATACGAAAATGGAAACTTCTGGAATGGATACGTGCATACATGAAGGTTGCAACCTGCGTAGTGATTCATTTATTCTTTAGTTTTTGACGCGGTATAGGAAGAGACAAACGAAATGTCACTGAATTGTTACTTAGGTAAGAAAGTTTGAAGCAGTGTTCCACAAGTTGTGTTGTGTGTGATTTTCAAGAATGCAAGAGGCTGTATAAGTTCTCCGGACAGTTTTTGTTATGTTTGTGGATTATATGTTACAAAGTCGTAAAAAAAGCCTTTTTAGTAAATTAATTCAATAAAGTTATGAACAATTTATTGGCTTTAAAATTTAAAAACCAACGTAGAACATGGGTACCACATATATGCTGTATTTCGTGTTATGTAAAATTAATTCTTCTGAAGTCCAGTCAGAAAGGCCAGTGATTTGGCATGAATAGCAGATCACGTCGCGTCTTGTAAAAATTGACAGGGTTTCAAAAAAGAAATAAATACGAAGTAATGTATCCAGGCATTCCATCTGTAAGCAAACCGTTGAAAAAACTGATTGTGAGATTTCAACTCCATCGCATTCAAATTCCACGGACAAGAAATTCTAACGGTTCAAAAATCTTAGGCTTAATTACTTTTATTTTTAATGAAGAATTATTATTATTCTCAGTTTCATTAGTACAAGTTTGACTCGTTAAGAATTAGTAATAATATCATTTGTATAGCGTCATCTATCTGTAGATCGTTTAAGTACATTCAGCCTTTATCGACATGCTACTAGAGTGATTGCAGGTATCACTAATTTAAATCGAATAATTTTGGTATTTTTCTTGAGTTGGTTGTTGTTTTCTTTCTTGATAATTTAATAACATTTTAAATTGAAATTCTAATTTAATTAATCCAGCTTTATTAAATCGATCATCATCGTCATATCGACGGATGTTAATGAATGAAACTCTGTATCTGGAAATTTTGCATATGTTTTTGGATTTGCCGGAAGCGCAATTGCCTGTATTGGCCACGCCAAAATAGTTTGGCTAATCTACATGTGACTTCGTTGTAATCTTACGAATGAAACCGGAAATGCGTCAGAGCTTAAAGTATATTTTTAGAATATGCGCCCCAAGCAACCATGAATCTTCCACTAATTGTTTTTTCTTTTATTTAAAACACAAAAGGGCAATCGAAGAAGCGGCTACTAATGACTCACCCTCCATATATATAAAATATTGAGCAATGGCTAAATTCGAATAATCTATCAATCAATCACATGAAAACCATCGTTTTATTTAAAACCAAGTTACGGAACTGCCCTGAAAGTGTGGAAATTAATAACATAAATCATCCATTGAACCAGAACGCCAGACTATTTGGTGTAATTGTCAAGAGTAATATCTTGACAATTGCTGCAATTTACATATTTGAATGCTTAATATTTTTATTTAAGAAAAGACATCTCTTTAGTAATCACCTACGTAACCATTCTTACCCTACAAGAAATAGGATGGATTATTGCTATCCTAAGCATCGTTTAACACTGACAGATTATAATAATAATATTGTTTATTACTGTGTGAAATTCTTTAATGCTTTACCGCCATATGCGAAATCTATCTTCCAATATAAATACAAATTTTTAAAAATGCTACATTTAAGTTGTTTCTTAATCAGGAGTCTTATAATGTAACAAAATACTTGGAGAAAATATCCGAACTGTAATTTCCTAGGCGACACACTGTCGTCAAAAGCGTACTAATGACGTTAATATGAGCGGCGAATATCACAGCCCAGGGACGTCATCTGGCAACCAATCCAGTACGTCAAATGAGACCTCAAATTGACGTACTATTTCCTAGCATTAATGGCCCTTTTAAAGGGAAAGAAATGCAGCATCAATTCGATAAATGTTACTTTATTGGTTATATAAAGAAAAACGATTTTCGTTAGGACTGCATTACAAGGATTACTGACTTCTACAGCATCTCCTCTTCGTTCTATCCAGTTCCTTTCGGCTTCTTGTAAATTGATTTGCATACAACTATCAACAATGTTGATGTTATTTCTTTTTGCAGATTATTAGAACCACATAAGATTTATCCTGCTATCTTTGATGGCCTTACATTTATGCAAATAACATTTCAAAGATGTGCTTTACCTATACATCTAGTATATATATACACTTAGTAATGTATTGTCTCGGATAAATAACACTTTTTTGTATATATCCTTTAAAATGTTTCTAGATATAAGTATCAGGTATTTATTATATTCTTAAATGTGATCATAAAATTCTCTTATTGATTAGAATCATCGTGCAAATTTACAAACTATTTCTATTCATTTGAATAGACATTTTTATAACAAGCATGCCGAATATAGCCTTGCTCGTACAATTTTACGGCATTTAAATGATTCACCCTCTTCACTGTTCCGTCTTTCAACATTACTCTCTTTCTGTTATTTATTTTTAGTACATTTTTATTTTTGAACAGTGGTCCATTCCTTAGAATATTTAATGCTATTCTTACACATTGCGAGAAGTTTGGTCTTTTCTATAAAATATAGAATACATAGATTTATTTTGTGTTTATTTTTTTATTCCTTCTTAATATTATTTTAAACTTAAATTACTATATACATTTTTCATAATGACATTGCCCCTTAAAGGTTATGCAACTCATTATACACCTTTTCAATCTGTAACTTTGTACTTGGCGTACCTTAAACTATATATTTAAAATTAAAAATTTATGTTCTTATTCTAAATCTTAACTATTTAACAAGTTTTCTAATTCTTAAATTATAAAGATCACGGCAATATGTCATCTAAAAGTTATAATATACAAGAAGGGGCTTACGAAAATTATAATTAAAGACGAAATGCACAAATCTGCACAATTCTCGCTTCGATAGACTAGACTTTCACCTCGACATTCGCAATAATCGCATGGATTAGTAAGTGCGGTTAAGAGCATTTTTCATAGAAAGCATAGGAAATTACTCGTTATCTGCATCCTACACTATTTTATTTATAATTTCTAACACAAGTTTATCAATTTTAGACTTACCTTTCCTTTGAAAACTAAACAACTTTGATCTTGATGAAGTTTAGTTTTGGTTTAATATTAGAAACGACTCTAATCAACCCTAATACAGTTTTATTGCTACGCATGCGTAATACATATTTAGTATATCGTTTAGCGCGTAATTGAAATATGATGGGAGTTAGGTAGTTTAAAACTCGAATAATAAACATATTATCTCAGGGAGCTGAGCTACTATTTCTACGCAACTTTTAATTCTTTATTCTAACTCTGGGTTTAAGGTTTAATAAGACAACCCTGTTTTCTAAGAATATTACCAAATCATAATCAAGAGAAAAAATGTAACATAAACATCCTGGTTATTTCGTTTGGTTTATAAGAATGCAGATTCACAGTCAAAAGACATAAATCAACGAATATATTTCGATATATATTCAATTTTTTAACATCGCGGGATTTAGGAACTTAATGACGAAACAAAAACGTCTCAAAGACTGAGAGGCATGTCATTTATACGTCAGTTATTGGGGTTATGACGTCGCCGATGAATAATAACCAATAATTGACGACATTATGACGACAGTGTGTCACCTTGGTTGGTATATTAATATTAATATTAATTTTTCTTGACGTTTGTTAATTGTAAATTTAAATCTATACAAATTATTCAACAGTAAACTTTACTTTATGATTAACCACTAATGAAGAATAAACATATCGCCTTCTCTTTTAACAAACAGAATCGCCTCGTTATTGTTTTCCTTCCCATACCACAATAATAACATAATATATTGCACTATCAATAATTACAAAGCAGACAATGTTAATTTAACTTGAGAGTTTGCACAAAGCAAGGATAATATTTACCAAAGATTTATATATAGCGATTACATAATCCCAACAGATATACCTATATACGTAGAGGCCAACTTTTTTCCACCTCATTGCTCTAAATTAAACATCTTTCTTGCTCTTCTATACAAACAAAGATGTATATAATACAATAATATCATTACTTCTAATTCTCGGTTTTCTACTACGTACAACCTTCCCAATTTCCAACAAGAAACGTTAGTTAAACAGAATTACGTGCAAATCATATTGATATATTAATTAAGTCCAAACAGAACAACCAAAAGCTTATTGAACCATAAATTTATATATGTGCTAGTTCCTGATACACTCACGTTATATCACATTCCAATACACATGTAAAACGTACAAATGTACACACCTACTACATACGTATGTATATGTACCATAATCTTCAGTTTACCAATGCATGAAATACCTGAAAAGGAGAATACAAAACATCGAGTGAAACTCTGAAATAAAAGCGGTGACCTTGCTAGGCGCAGGCGCTTCGTCGGTAGCAGTCCCGTCATGTTAGTAAGCTGAAGGCAACCGCCAGGTTATGCAATATATTCTTTGAACTGACAAAGCGGGTTGCATAAAACAACCTATTGTATTTCCTTCACCGATAGGGGTAGCAGACGATGCTTGTCGAGTTAATCGCCTGGGTTTGCTTTAAAAAGGACTATAAAAGTGTATTGGATTGTTTGAAGTTTTAGATACATTAACACGGTCCCTGTCGTTTTCATTGAGAGATCAGTGCTATATTATCCGATTTTAGTGCGTGCTGACGAGGTAGGAAAGGAGATTTTCGCATTTTCAAGAAGGATATAAAACACGGTGCGTTCTCATTGGATTGCATTTATGAAAAGATTTTTTTTTTAAAATTGTGTATGTATGTTATTTGGTAATACGCAAAATATGTGATTTTAAAGTAGGTATGAATGAATTTGTTGAAAATTAATGCCGTCAAATACCTTACTTTGAAACATATGACAATAGAATAAAATGAACACTTATAAATTTGTTGTAATCACTATATTAAAATTAATCATGATACGTGAATGCAATTTTGACTAACTCGCTTGTTTAACAGAATTTACACATGAAACGAAAACTATTTATACTAAATGGAACCATCAGAGAAAAAATATATGATATTTAAATAGTTACTTAAGGGCATTGGAAAATGTTCAATTATCCATAAAGTTAGGAATTTCAAAGTTGGACATAGGGCTATAATCCGTCATTGTGAATGCAAGCAATATATTTTCAAGACAATTTGAGGTCATCTTTGATATTTTAAATAGCACTCTACTATTTTTATTTTATTTTTGAATGTACCTCTTAATTCTGTGTATAAATGGTCAATATCTATCTGTCACAATTTTTGACATATGACAATTTTTGTTATTGTTGTTAAAAAAATTCGAAATGCAAGGCTTCAGTAGAAAATAATAACTCTCAGACTATTTAAGCTAAATAAAATAATCTTTTTTGATGGATCCATGACACTATTGAAAAATAACTCCCTAGTGAAGTAATACTCATTGTTTAAACAAATTTCAAACTAATAAAAATACCTAACAAAGTGTTTTTAATGCATTAAGAGAAATCACGACAAAGAAGTTTTGGCAGATGGTACTTACTTTGATTTTACTAAATCTTTTCATATGCTCTCATATGAAATTATGTTAAATAAATTATTAAGTTTTGGCATTGATGGTGTTCAGTTAAACTAGTGTATTGGGATTTTCTGTCCCACAGATAAAGAGTATTTATAAATATTAGTTGAAAGAGCGCGTATTTGGACTTTAGATGTATTACTAGGGGAGTCCTAAACAATTCTATACTGGGTCCAATTTCTGGCTTGCACAAATTAACTTTTAACGTATTTGAATAAGTATATTATCAACTTGCAGATGAAACGTCATATACCGGCGGTCTTAATGATATTGAGGATAGAATGGTGTATGCTTCTCTTTGGTATTAGAAATAATCGTTTTCTATATCAACGTGTGGATGCTTTTGTTGTAGAGAGTTCAAATCTCTCAATAAACTCACAAAATATATATAACAACTGAATTTTATTTGCTACCGCCAAATTAATATTTAGTTTTCTAGAGTACGAATGATTTTTTTATCATAGGGTGTAATTAAATGTTTAAAAGATAAAAATCTGAACAGAAATTTATCGAAATTCTAAAAAAAAAATAACTAACTAAATATTTTAGGAGAATTAATAAATAAGACATAATGTAATTTCTAAAATTAAGATATTAAAAAAAGTATCTCCTAAATAAAAGTATACTTGAAGCAAAACCATTGTGATATAACACCTTTACTGATTGAGGTCTCCAAATGTATCTACACTACACTACAAAAGGACCTGCTGAAAAGTTATTGGTAAAATGTAAATTAAATGAAACATGCATACTCTTGGAATAAAGTGTTTATTTATTCGCGTAACTATGGCTTCCACACATGGGTGCAAGCAGTATGGAAACTCTTTCATCCACATCTGCTCTCATTACCTATAATACTAGCCGACTATTTTAAATTTGTTTTTAATAACTGTTGTAAAAATGGGAATTCTTACAGTCTTCAATTGAAGGCATAATCAAAAACTAAACCTTTCCTCCACGTCTAGTTTTAGAGTTAGAATTATACTCCGTTAGTAGATAAACAATAAGAAATAATAATACGTAAATAGATAAGACTTTTAAAAGAAGCTTTAAATCATTCATGGTACGTTCAAAAATTTTCATCTTTGAACAGCTGTCTAACTAATGAACCAACAAATACTTGCTTGTTAGTATACTTTTTTAATTTTATATTTTACGCTAATTTTAGTAAAAACAGATAAAAATTTTATTTTAAAAATGTGACGTGTGACAATTTTTACGTTTAAAACAATGTAAAATACTAAAATTCTTGGCTGTTTAGTCAGTTATAAAAATCGTGTGGGCTAGTGTAATTTTATGCATCGACAAAATTGAAGTATAATTTTTTGTGTCGAATACATTATTCTTCTTACATTTCAGTCTGTCCTTGTATATTAGGATCCGTTATTTACTATCCGATTTTAAAAAACGAAATATCAAATAAAATGGTTAAGTAAAACTATCAATTGGCGTAATCAAAATATTATTAGGAACAAAAGTTTGAACATGCGATAGTAATTTTTTTTTTTTAAATGGCAACGAATATTTTTAATTAATGTTTCGGATAAAGAATGTTTTCCTGATTTTGATGATGTATAACACGTCAATTTTTCAACATAAGTTTCAAGTGTGCCGTGGATAGCAATCAAATGCATCAAGTAATAACTACTGTCAATTAGTATGTAAATGTTAATAAATACTGTCATTGTGACATTTGTGTATCGGTGTGACATTAGTTCAACGTTCTGATTCCTTCTGTGATCTTAATTCATCATTATCATGAATAGCAATCAACTGACCGACATGTTGCAAGCATACTTTGATTGTAATGGAAATAGTGATGAAGCCGTGAGACTCTACAGTTATCGTTATCCGACAAGAGAGGTTCCAGGCCGTCGTAAATTCGGAAGAATCGAACAAAATTTAAGAAAATATAGTGCCTTCAAAATGCCAAAAAGTAAGAGTCGACAGATTAAGGAAAATACAGAATTGGATGTTCTTTTATGTGTGGAAGAAAGTCCATGGACTTCTACTCGGAGAATTGTAAATGAGGTCGGCGTATCGCACCAAACAACACAAGCGATACTCAAAAAGCACAAGTCCATACTATACATCTCTCAAAAAGTACAAGCACTATTGGAAAATCATCATGGTCGAAGAAAGCAATTTTGCAATTTTTTCTTAAATGTTACACAACGAGATCGTAATTTTTATCGAAAAATTATTTGGTCGGACGAATGCAGTTTCAGTAATAATGGCATTTTTATCAGAAAGAACAATCGATTTTGGAGCCAAGTAGACCCAAGAATTATAATTGAGACTAATTTTTAGCAAAGATTCAGTTTAAATGTATGGTGCGGTCTTTGGGGTGATCGATTAATTGGCCCATTTTTCATAGATGGCATCTTAAATCAAGCAAGATACCATCAACTATTGCGTGAAAACATTACAAACTTTTTAGATGATTTGCTAATTGCAAAATGGCGCTCCTCCTCATAATGCCTTAATAAATGTTGAATGGTTAAATGTGATATTTGCTGAGAGGTGGTTAGGGATCAATGGACCAATTCAATGGCCCGCTCGTTCGCCCGACCTTACGCAGCTGGATTTTTGGTTATAGGGCTATCTTCAAGATCGGGTTTATTTTACTAGTCTGGAAAATATAGACATTTTACGGCAAAGAATTCTGAATTCTTGCCGCGAAATACCTCCTAATTTTATACTTATTACGCCACTAATGGAGTAATTAGAAGGTGTCAACTATGTCTTCAACAAGGCGGCAAACAATTTGAACAATATTTGTAGATAAGTTTCGTATTTAGGTATTTGTATTTTTTTTAAATTTCCATTCCAACAAAATGTTATTAACCACGGCACACTTGAAACTTATGTTGAAAAATTGACGTGTTATACATCATCAAAATCAGAAAAACATTCTTTATCCGAAACATTAATTAAAAATATTCAATCAAAAAAAATTGACTATCGCATGTTCAAAATTTTTGTTCCTAATAATATTTTGATTATTTCAATTGATAGTATTTACTTAACCATTTTATTTGAATTTCCCTTTTTAAAATTGGATAGTAAATATCGGAGCTACAGCGTGGGGCATTTTTTGTCAGCCACCCCGTGAATGTATAGTGTATCATTCATAACAAACAAAGTAACGTATAGCGTAGCAAGACATAACGAGGAAAGCAAAAGCGAGTTTGCTATTGAGTGTTAGTTCTACCTCCGCTGTCTGTAACGCTTTTATCAAACGAGCTAGAGTTACTTAGCGTATCCTGAAATATTAGAGCAAAAAAGTGAAAAACAATAGAGGATAAAAAGTTCACACAAATTGATCAAAAATTACTAGTTGAATAATACAAGCCGGTTATACGTCACTAATTTGTTTTTGAAGACTGAAATTTACATATATATATATTTTTTGTACTAATTTATGAAGCTAAGCTAGCTGCGATTTTATGAACATGCCCAACATAGACTTTGAATTTTAAATTTGAGTTAAGTTACTTGTCCGTCGAAAATTACCTCAGGCAACAAAACGTTATTTTCATTCCCAGCCAAACATTAAATTCAAACCTCACTTAATGGTTACCTTCTCTGCACGATTACTGACTTTCCTGCCCTTAGTATCTCGTGTTAAATAATCCAAGATTTGTGAATCTTGATTTATGGGAAAAAATAATGTTAGCAGGAAAATGAGATGGTAATCATCGGATATTATTTAACTTAGTTACAGAACTCTATCTTCTCACAAAATCTGTTTCGAATAGGTATTGGTTTATGTGATACGTAAAGTTTTGTAGTTATGTTTCTTGCTGATTCATAACTAATAGTTAATTCGCGAGCGGGATGTGCCTTTGAGTGGATTTAAACGAATGGTTTTTGGTATACTGTGGAATAAACAGCTTGGCGAATAGTAGAACTGTTACCGTTGATTCCTTAAGTTGTGACTTACTTGTTTTCTCATTGTTTACATTAATTACATGTCTTACTGTACTTTACATTCCTTTACTTTCATATTTCACTCATATTACCTTTGCATATTAACTATAAGTTTGGTTTACTTTAGTTCGTAATATTCTACCTTTAAGCACTCATTTTTTGTTATTTATTTTTTTCTTGTATCATTGAAGGTTTTAGGTTGAAAATCAGGGGACAGCCTCATTGGTTGTCCAGATGAACCTCGCCTTCTGGTTTCCGGAGCATTATTATTTGGTTTTCTTTCATGTTGGTTTACATACTATTATATACAGTATGTGTAAAAACATATTAGGGATAGGATATATGTATACTATGCATACCGTCAACGACGCCCAGGTCGTGACCGTAGTGAGTGGTGAAGTACGATTATATTTCAGTCGCATACAGTCAGCCGATGGATGTACATAAATGTATTTATCTAAGCATCACACGCTTCATAAATACATATTTTCCAAATAAGACTTCAAAATATTTCTGCGATTTTTATTATATTGCGTATACAACGCAATTATGGATGATTATAAAACTGTTCTGGAACGGTATTATGAAAACCAAAACAAATACTTCGTAATTTATAATTCAAATAATAATTTACGTTCGAATTAGATTTTTATAAAAAATGAATTTCAATCATTGAATATTTTTTATTTACTTAGTATATTTATAGAATAATTTACTAAGAATTAATGTTTAATTAGAATTGCACTTTTATTTTCCTACTGCGTTTATACTGCTTATAGTATAGGAAAACTCACAGAAGTATTTTGAATTCTTATTTGGTAAATATGTATTTACGAAGCGTGTGATGCTTAGATAAATACATGTACATCCATTGGCTGACTGTATCCGACTGAAGTATGACTGAAATACTATAATCGTACTTCACTACCGGCACAACTGGGCATTGTTGCCGGTATGCCTAGTATACATATATCCTATCCCCAATATGTTTTTACATGTGCTGTATATTGTTGATATATACCGAAATAAAGACATATATTTATTTATTTATTTATTTATTTATTTATTTATTTATTAACCTTCTTTTCTGCTTTTCTACAGGTTTCTAATAAAAATGGTAAATTACTGGCCAAAATACGTGTATAGATTTTTATATATCTTTTTAATTTTTGTGGTAATGGACTTTTTCTTTTGCATGTTTTCAGAAATGTCAAAAGTTAACCAATAGTGGATGGCAAATTTTCAGTAGAAACCAGAATATGAACAAAAATACAGAATGTTGTATTTTAAAATTTAAAATTAATTTTACTTCCGATTATACCGGAAGTGCTATAAAAAAACTGGGTTTATTTGAATAAGCTCACTAGTCATTCATACATATGGTCCAAGTTTCTAAGTTTTATTTTAAGTACTAATTAAATGGTGGGCTGATACATGATCTCGTTGACACCCGGTATAAGATAAATATATGAAATTACCAACCAATAAGTTCGAAACACATCCTTGTCTTTCCGAGCAGTGGCAGTACATTTTTCATTATTCTCATAATTTATCATGCACAATTTAACGGATATTTTTCTAAGAATTTCTTTTAACGGAACGTTTCTAAAACCCGCCAGAACTTTCTTTATGTCGAAAGAAAAATTCTCCCAGTTTAATTTATTTCGGTGAACGTAAAAATAAATTACTTCTCCAGCTTATCTCCCATTGGTTATACGCAGACAGTGTTATATAAATAAAAGTATATTTATTGCGTTCTTCATTCAGCGTGAAACGCGAAAAAATAAATTAAGATTAACTGATTGATTTATATACGGATGAGTCTGATTATATTTTACCAATCAGTTTCGATAAATAGTCGTATATTTTCATATAATTGGTAGTGAATTTAAAGTTTTTCTTTCATGTTAATCGAACAGGCGTCTAATTATAGATTAAATAATTTATTTAGATTTGTCGGGAGGGTTTACATTAATGCTGTGTTTATATAATTTACTTTTTTTTTTAATTTATGATTCAAGTTTTCATAAAAAAATATAGTAAAGTAGGATTTTTTTTTAATACGTAACATAATCAAGAAATTTTACGTCAACAGAAAATTTACATTAATTTATTCAGAAATAATCGTTCGCAACGGAATTTAAATTTTGATATATTTTTAACGATTTTCTTTATGGAAGAGTTATATTCTTTTATTATATCTGCAAATACTAATAAAAAATATAATAAAGTAGGATTTTTTTGAATACGTAACATAACCAAGACATTTTAGGTCAACAGGGAATTTACATTAATTTATTCACAAATAATCGCTCGCAATGGAATTTAAATTTTGATATATTTTTAACGATTTTCATTATGAAAGAGTTATATTCTTTTATTGTATTTGCAAATAGTAATAAAAAAATATAATAAACAAGGATATTTTTGAATACGTAACATAACCAAGAAATTTTACGTCAACAGGAAATTTACATTAATTTATTCAGAAATAATCGTTCGCAATGGAATTTAAATTTTGATATATTTTTTACGATTTTCTTTATAGGAAGCTATATTCTTTTATTGTATTTGCAAATACTAATAAAAAAATATAATAAAGTAGGATTTTTTTTAATACGTAACATAACCAAGACATTTTACGTCAACAGGGAATTTACATTAATTTATTCACAAATAATCGCTCGCAATGGAATTTAAATTTTGATATATTTTTAACGATTTTCATTATGAAAGAGTTATATTCTTTTATTGTATTTGCAAATAGTAATAAAAAAATATAATAAACAAGGATATTTTTGAATACGTAACATAACCAAGAAATTTTACGTCAACAGGAAATTTACATTAATTTATTCAGAAATAATCGTTCGCAATGGAATTTAAATTTTGATATATTTTTTACGATTTTCTTTATAGGAAGCTATATTCTTTTATTGTATTTGCAAATACTAATAAAAAAATATAATAAAGTAGGATTTTTTTTAATACGTAACATAACCAAGACATTTTACGTCAACAGGGAATTTACATTAATTTATTCACAAATAATCGCTCGCAAAGGAATTTAAATTTTGATATATTTTTAACGATTTTCATTATGAAAGAGTTATATTCTTTTATTGTATTTGCAAATAGTAATAAAAAAATATAATAAACTAGGATATTTTTGAATACGTAACATAACCAAGAAATTTTACGTCAACAGGGAATTTACATTAATTTATTCAGAAATAATCGTTCACAATGGAATTTAAATTTTGATATATTTATAAAAATCGTGTCGGCTAGTGTTATTGGAAAAAAGGATCTGGGGTGCACCAATTCATCATGTGAGCTTTTATTAAAGTAATAGTTCTCGCTCTAGAATAAGTAAAGTTAGCCATAAATTGAATGCATGACATTAGCACAGCAAAGTAGAATTTACAGGTATGCCATCCTCATGAAATATATACAGGGTTATGATAAAGTAACGCACAAAATTCATAAAACGTACAATGTTCATTTTTGAAAAAAATGCAAAAACACGTCAAACAGTTTATTTTATTCCGCGTCTTTTAACATAAGTCAAACAAATAAAACGTCAAATTTGTCAAAGTTATGACGTCATCAATATTTTTTTAAATATGAAGCCTGGTTTTTTTTTTTACTTTATTTGATAAAGCTTGTTTTTCTGCATTATAAAGAAATAATTGAAGTAGGGGTCACATAAGAAAAAACTAAAAAAAAAAAACGAATTAGACATGAAATGACTCGTATAACTCCGCAGATGATCGAAGACTCTGTAAATCAGGTCTACCATCGTCTTGGCCTATGTCAGATAGTGAACGGGACACAGTTTGAACAATTTCTGTAAGAAATCGTTTTGGTTTAATGGACTGTTTAGTTAATTTAAATGTTATTACTATAATAAAGTTTATTTTGCTTTTTATTAATTCTCTCAGTTTTTTCTTATGTGACCCCTACTTCAATTATTTCTTTATAATGCAGAAAAACAAGCTTTATCAAATAAAGTAAAAAAAAAACAAGCTTCATATTTAAAAAAAATATTGATGACGTCATAACTTTGACAAATTTGACGTTTTATTTTTTTGACTTATGTTAAAAGACGCGGAATAAAATAAACTGTTTGACGTGTTATTGCATTTTTTTCAAAAATGAACATTTATGAATTTTGTGCGTTACTTTATCATAACCCTGTATATATTCTAAGTTTGAGTTTGGCATCAATTTCTGCTTCGATCAAGATGAAAATTAACCAAAAAAATAATAGTCACGTGATTCGCATTATCTGTCAAATTTAAATTTTTTTCCAAAAAAAAGGCAAAAGTGGGGTTATTTCTCAAAATATCGAAAAAAGTTATTAGAAGAAGTTTTTCTAAAAATAATTTTTAGTCCATATGCAAAATTTGAGCTGCATAAGATAATTTACATTCTTTGCCATTTTTTTGTAAATTGCACCACTGTTGCGAAATAAGACAACGCAACCTACATAAAACTTCTTAGTTTTAACAATGCTTTATTCCAGACACATTTTCTTTAAGGCAGCGCCATATTCAATATGTGTTTTTCTACAAAATCCAAATAGGGCTATTAAAATTTGGTCACGTGTGATGCAAAGTTTATTTGTTTTTGACCCTGTATAAGGTAACTTCATAAAATAACTATTTTTGAAAATGTAGTTAGTGTCTAAAAGTAATACACATTAATATTAATACAGACAAGTACACAGCGTCACAAGTAAAGTCTGCATTAAGTGGAAAATAAATTTTCGTTTAACTTTACGTAAGTTTAACTAGTTTCAATGATTTAATTTAAAACCCCTTTATTAAAATTTGTTATGGAGCTATGTTATAAAAAGTAAAAATAGTCTTTTATTATTTAAGTTCAGTTTCCAAAAAATTAACTAGTTTTGTACCTTACGATGATGCACCAAACACAAGTTGGCCGCAAAACAAATGATAAAAAAGATCAACAAGCCCTTGCTTTATTAATGACAGTCAAATCGCTTTCTGTTTGTCATAGTGGCTTTTAATTAATATTGCGTATTAAATAAAAAAATGTTAACTGTACAGGAAAAAATTGAAATTGTATTAATATGTGGTGAAAACACGTCATCGTGTAGCGGCCAACATTTTTAATGAAAGACATCCAGGCAAAAATGTGCAACAATCTACTGTGAGTAGGATTATGGTGAAATTTAAATCAACTGGATCGGTGGAAAGTTCATTTAAAAAACCTCACAATCCTATAAAACATAGTGAAGAAGTCCAATTAAATGTTTGCCTAGATATTGTGGAACATGGTCAAACTAGCATTAGACATGTTTCTCGCAGAACTGACGTTCAAAGAGAGAGTGTAAGGAATATTTTGCACAAAAATAAATTTAAGCCGTATAAACCTAAATTTATAAATACTCTTAAGGAACAAGATTTTGACATACGTTTGGGATTCTCTTTTTGGTACCAGGGGGAAAAAGAAGAAAATATGTCCTTTCCGTTTCACGTTTTATGGGCCGACGAGGCCACTTTCACTTCAAACGGCGTTGTTAGCTCTCAAAATTGTAGATGGTGGGCTCAAGAAAATCCAAATTTTATAATAGAATGCAAGGACCAGTATTCCTTTAAAACTAATGTGTGGTGCGGTATTTTGAACGATCAAGTTGTTGGGCCTTATTTTTTTAGAGGTAATTTAAATTCTGAAGAATACCTACGCTTCCTTAACACCGAGGTCATTGAAGTTTTGGACAATATGCCTATTGAAATAAGGCATAATTTGTGGTACCAGTGTGACGGTGCTCCCATCCATACTACAAGACGGGTTCAAGCACGCCTCTTGGAAATATTTAGGGGCAAAGTAATTGGGCGTAATATGGAGCAATACTGGCCGGCTAGGTCTCAGGATTTAACCCCACTTGATTTTTTTTGTGGGGTTACCTAAAACAAAAAGTTTACAAAGAAAAACCTTTCCGTAATGTTGATCATTTGGAAACGGTGATTCGAAACTGTATTTTAGAAATAAGGCCCCTTAGTATCAGAAACTCCATTAAAGATGAATCAAGAAGAACAATTGTTTGTATTGAACGCAATGGGAGGCACACAGAAATGTAATTTTAATTTTTAGGTTTTTCAAATTATGTTTAATTTAATATTCAAATACCAAAAATACATATTGTTATTAATTGAAAAGGTGGAATTTTAAATGCGTTTCATTTTTATAATGTATTATGATTATTTTATTAGAAAATTTGACTTTTCAATTAAACTATTTTCTTAATATTAATGTATATTACTTTTAGACACAAACTACATTTTCAAAAATAGTTATTTTATGAAGTTACCTTATACAGGGTCAAAAACAAATAAACTTTGCATCACATGTGACCAAATTTTAATAGCCCTATTTGGATTTTGTAGAAAAACACACATTGAATATGGCGCTGCCTTAAAGAAAATGTGTCTGGAATAAAGCATTGTTAAAACTAAGAAGTTTTATGTAGGTTGCGTTGTCTTATTTCGCAACAGTGGTGCAATTTACAAAAAAATTGGCAAAAAATCTAAATTATCTTATGCAGCTGAAATTTTGCATATGGGCTAAAAATTATTTTTAGAAAAACTTTTTCTAATAACTTTTTTCGATATTTTGAGAAATAACCCCACTTTTGAATTTTTTTTGGAAAAAAAATTAAATTTGACAGATAATGCGAATCACGTGACTATTATTTTTTTGGTTAATTTTCATCTTGATCGAAGCAGAAATTGATGACAAACTCAAATTTAGAATAAATCTATTAATAAGAAAAAATCCCATATGATGCGGACTTCACTGGTCATACTGTATATCTGAGTTTGTTGTGAATTTATGTGAATAAAATAAATGGAAGTATATGTATGTTGTTGTAAAGATACATTTTATGGAATAAGTAACAGTGTTTCATAGTTCTGTATTAAGCATTTTGATTTTAATAGGTGGCACCTATTATGAAATTTTACCCTCAGCGTGACGTACTAATTAAGCCGTGCATTGCTACATGCAAAATATCAACCATAAAGCAAAGTCATTATAGCTTTTGTTTATTGGGAGGCAATTTGTACACTCCGCAAAAAGTGTTAACCAGTGAAATAATTAAGAATAATAATAATGTATTATTGTTATTATTTCACGAGCTATTATCGTGGGCAAGTAATTTTTTTAACATCCCTTATTTATTGCCTGTACAGTGCACTTTTGCATAAATAAAGTTACCTATTCTTTAGATATTTTTAATGCATATATACGCCCAATTTTTAATGTATATAAATCCATAAAAACCATCAAAATGATCGTTTTATAACACAACCAAACGTGCAATTGAGTATTGAATTATAGATGTTTTGTCAGCAACTACTACTCATAATTTATTACCACTGCACGCGTACTGTGTTAACAGGTGTATTTCAGATTATATAGACCAAAAATACACGAACCATTTGAAATAAGTGCAGCAGTAAGTCTATTAAATTATGGTAGGTATATAATTTTACTAGCTTACTACTGTTATTTTAAATTGATTAATTCTTACAAATTATTTAATTAAACTTTATGTACAGCATAAATATTAACATATTATTTATGTACTAATGAAGCTAATTAAATCAACTTTAATTGTTTGTGAATTTATATGAAGTAGTAGAAAAGCCGACTAGTTTTTACGTAACGTTTTATCTCATTTTACTTCTTGTCTGTCCGTGTGTATGTGTGACCACGATAACGGACAAACGCCTATAGCTATCAATTCCAAATTTTGTATTTACAGGTATAATCACCCTCTTGAGATCTGATTTTTCAGTAAAATTGGTGGACCGGAAGTAGTACTTTACTTCAGTGAAAAAATCGAATTTTGCCAATATTTCGTTAACTACTAAGTTTAAACGAATTTATAAAGAAGTCATTTGTACTTAGAATTACATTTGAGAAGAATTTTGTTATAAAAGTTTTATGAAATTCCTACCGGAAGTAGGTCTTTCATTTAAATCGAAAATCAGTTTTTTTCAAAAATTTCGCAAATCATTTAGTTAGGTACGTTACGAGTATAAAAGTATTTAGAACTTAATTTTCAATAACTCCTGTATAAAAAAATGTCAAAATTCGAACCGCAAGTAACAATTTTACTCTTATCGAATAGCGATTTTTTGCAAATATGTCGGAGATTATGCGTTCTATATATGTTTATCAAGAGTACAAAAGTATTTAGAACTATATTTGGAATACTTTTTGTAGAAATGAAATTTCAAAATTCGGACCGGGAGTAACACTTTTACTCTTAGCGAGTAGTACTTTCCTTCGAATATCTCGAAAAGTATTCATTCTATAGAGATTTATTAAGAGAATAGAACTACTTATAATAGGATTTTAAATAATTTTTATAGATTTTTTTTTAGAATTCAGCGTTTCTAAGAAGATAAAACTATTTAAAACAATTTAGAACAATTCCGTAATATTTGAAACGCTCATAAGTATAAGAAAGTCGTGTGGAAGCCACACCTCATTATTAAATTTCAATAAACGTCGTCTAAAATAAAACGACTGTTGTTTTTTCTTTGTATGTTAGATTATTCGCTACAGGGAAATAAAAGATATTTAGTATAATAAATTGTTTCTTAGTACTTCTAATAACTGTTTTACCGCCCAAATCGTCAAAATTTTACCCGGGAGTAGCGCTACCTGAATTTTAGATTCTACACAAATTTTCCATTTCTTGTCCATATTATAGCAGAATTCCAATTGTAATATCAAAACATTAATTCATTTTCGGCGCAATATTTTTTGCTACAATGCAGATCCATTTTGTTAGGTCCAGGGGGTGCAAGAATGCTATATCGTATTTCAAAATTGCAGAACAAATTATTTATTTTACCTTTATGAGGGTATCGAAACAGTCTATTCTAATATTTAGAACAGCCCCAGGATCTCGAATCAAGTTTCTTTAACCCTCTCGTGCATAATTATTTCAAAGAATCGAGAAATTATTAAAAAAATTTAATTTATTCCTCAAACGACAAAATTATATGAAGTATGACTAAACAAAGCAAAAACTTATGGTATTTATCCTTTAATCCTAAAAAAAAATCCTGTCTCCTGGAGTGGACATTATGCACCCACGGTCTCAACGAGATTGGGTATGAAAATATTCAAAGCAGTCTGGACAAAGCGGTTCATTGCATTTTTTACAAATGTACTTAGTTTTTCTTTTGCAAGCGTTTGAATGGCATCGTCTTGCATTTTTAATTTCTGTCAATTTTGGCCAATGTCCAAATATGTCCCCACGTACTTCAGGAGATGCATGGTTCATAGGTTTCTTTTTTTTCAGTATACTAGGTGGAGTAGCAGAACGTGGCCTGCCTCTCTTATTCTCTCTGTGTTGACCCATATTGATCAAAGCTCTTGCTACACTGGCGTTAAATTCTAGAAGGTTCATTTTGTTGTTTCCATTTTTTCGAAACAATATCCAAGCATTTACCACTGTTACATCTAAAAAATGCATGAATACTTTGATGTACCACCTTTTATTCCTTCGTCGAATTGGATATAATGCAATAAGTTGATCGTGAAGGTCTACTCCACCCATATTTTTATTATAAAATTGTACAGAAAATGGTCTACTAATTTCAATAACGCTGTTGGACGACTTTTGCCAACTGTATTCCGTGGCTCTAGACCTGCACAGGTAGAAGCTATGCAGATAGAATTATTATCTAGCCATTTAGTTATTGTAATGTTTCCCGATTCTGTACTTATAACGTTTGCAGTTCCTCTACCCTGTCTTTTCATGTCTTTATCCGACATCAATACAGAACTTGCATTCTGTAAACGATTGGATCTTAGAGTCCCCGTTGTCCATATTCCTCTTTGCTTTAGCTCTTCTAAGAGTGGTAGTGAACAAAATAGGTTGTCAAAAAACAATTTATGGTTTACTTGGGGTAAATCATCACTTAGACGAAGAACTACATCTGCACATGCACCCAATGCACTTATTCCATCTCGGTTTCCTGCAGCTCCTTGGTAAACTTCAAACCGATGCCACTTATACCTGCTCTTACCCAAACTTTGACACCCCATTTTGTCGGCTTTTTCGGAAGATATTGTTTTATTCCTAATCTTCCTTTTAGAGGTATTATTTGCTCATCACTTGATTGGTACTCTTCAGGATCTGCAGCACTAACAAAATTGGCTTGCAGCTGGTCCAGAAATGGTTGAAGTTTTTTTAGTTTATCTGTGTTGTCTTTTTTCAAATCGACGTTATTTACAAAATGGAGAAAACGTAGGATCAACTCGAATCTGTTTACAGACATAGAGTTTGCAATTAGATTCATTCTCAAGCCCTCATCACTTGACCAATACAGACGTATTCGTGGATATCTTATGTAAGACATAACTAAATTTACACCCAAAAAGACAAACAATTCCTCTTTAGTGAGACCAAAATTTTGTTTACCATTTTGCCCTGCATATACATTTGTTTGAAATACGATATCATCCATCATATCTTCAGTGAATAAAGACAAAAAATATTCTACAGGAGTAGTTCCTTGAATATTTATTTTATCAGATCTTAAAAATAGTGGCAGTGTTGCTGGTCCATACATGCTATCCACATTACGCCACACGTAGCTCTTTTTTGTTTTCTTTTTGTTTTTGTTTGCTACCAAGGAACGCAATTGCTCTAAAGGCAATTCATCCTCACTGTCCCAGCCATTTTCTTCCACATCATCATCAGGTTTATGAACAGCTTGTTCTTCTTCATTGCCTGATTCTAAATCAGATCCGTCAGGCAGATGATAATTAATTATATCATTTTCCACCCCAGCGTACTCGTCATTTCGAACAATTGCAGCAAACGGTGCTTCCTCTGGTTCTTCATCGCTGTCCGGATCATCGAAAATCACGTGCTACGAAACAAAATCAAGTTTCACTAGAATGCCGAAACTGCATGATGTCCATTACAATGGACGCGTGAACAAATTCATTTTTCTTATTATCTATGTAATATTTTCCCAAATTTTTTTAGTGAATACATTCTCTACAACCTATTTGAAATGTTGATAATTTTTACCTTTTTTCTGGAACGTCCATAAAATGATTTTACACTAATTTCTGAACACAAAATCTCCTCCATTGCAAAACAGCTGATCACTGCATAACGTGCTGCATAACAAATGCCTCAGCTGCTACATTTAGAGAATTCGACTACAGATGGCGCTACAAACCACTTATATGACGTCCACTGAAGAGGCTAGTATGCATTTCCAAACATTTTTGCTAAGACAAAAAAAAATCTGACCTTGAATGTTCTGTCCACTGTAGTGGACTCAATGCATGAGAGGGTTAACCTAACTTTGTAGTTTTTAAAATAACTAAATCAGTAGTTTTCATTTCAAATGAAAAAAATTTGAACATTTTTCCAATGTAATTGTCATCTGCAGCAGATGTATAGTACGCCAACCTTAAATGAATATTATATCTTAACTGTGAATTAACGTGCGAATTAACAAAAATATGGAATTAAATGATTAACAACGCAAATTCACATGTAGTTAAATAAAGTTTACTTAAGTGTTTACATTTATTGGAATATCTATTTTGAGTTATACATTTTATCCCCTTGAATTTTGTGCCAATTGTCAGAGATTGAATACACCGACCATGAGGGCGTTTTTTCGTGTATTTTCATAATGCAAATTGCCCGGTTCAACACTAAACAGTTGGCAACCCTCTCCTAGCTTACCATCCATAAAATCACATGTGAATTTTTGAAAGAAATCACGATCTATCATAGATAAAATCATTTATGAACCTGTAGATTATTTAAAAATATATATCAACATGCCTAAAGAATTTTTACAGGTTCTCCTATAATTATGTTTGACAGTCCTAATATATCTTTGGCTTGTTATATCAATAGCACAAGTAATTGTAAATATATGTTTTATTAATCCGCATACACTTATTGAATAAATCGTTACACGTAATCATCATATGCCGAGTACAAAACACACAAAACACTCCCCGAAGCGACAGAATTCGCACTCAGTGGTCGCCATTGAATACGATTGAATGAGACGAAATCAGTTTTGTCATGTTTTATTAATCAGAGATAATTTCGAAAAGACATTTATTGCGAACCGCCTGGAAGCCACAACTAGGTCTGCTTCAGAATCAAACTCGTTAGGACCCGTGGTAATGGGTTCAATTTGAGCTCACGTCGGTTACTAAATGAACGTTGTTGTTCTGTATCCACTTGGCGTAACTGGAGTTTGTTAGTTTAGTTTTAGACCAAGTACTTACTCGTACAAATGTAGGAAGTACAGGGGAACAAAAATAATATCCTTATTCCAACACATGTTACAACGAAATATGTTTAATAGTATGTGAAAAGCCATTATTGTCTCTTCATGACGTGTGTAGTTTATTGTAATATTGCCGCGCGCGTTGGGTAAGTTTTACCGACGAATATTGAACAACATACGAGTTCATACTTATTATACTCTGTCTCAGAATAAGAAGGAGTGATTCAAATACCGCGCCAAAATCCGGAACACAGCTTAAAAATAGTAAAATTAGATATGACATATTGCTGTGACCCTTACATTACGAAAATGATATTATTAAGTATTTGACTGGAATGCCGCAATATTTATATAAACGCATCAAGTTTCCTCCTTATAACATGGCAAGATATATGTTAGTAGTTGGCATATACTATTCTTGTTGTTATATTTTTGTAGTATTATTACTTATTATTACTTAGTTTGTAGCATTTCGTCATTTGTCTATAAAATTTGTAAATACTTTTAGTGTTGTTGGAGAATAAATGCGTATTATTATTATTATTAATTTAGTTATTAAATAAGAGCAATAACTTATTTGAATATTTATTCAAAATTAGATAGTAAGATTATAATACACGGTGGCCAGAAAAATGCGGACAAACGCCAGGTAGAACGATTCTTTGTTCAATTCTGAGGCGATAATCTTAATCCAAAAAAGTTATACGGTCCTTCCTTACGGCATACGAGACCATCAAACATTAAGTTGTACGGCTAAAATTTAGCAAAATTCGTCAAATTTATCTATGTAAAATCATTGTGGTGAAATTTAGAAATGGAATTATCTCAAATGCATTGATGTAACTAATCGATTAATACCAATGGTTTACAAAAAAAAAAAAAAAAGCACTGTACTACTTTTTTCAATTAAGATTGTCAACTCAGAATTAAACAAAGATTTGGCCACCGTGTATATGCAAATAAGTAAAATAGGTTGCAAACATTTAAGGATGAATTTCTTTATTAGAAGTTATAGCAAATAAAAATTAACATATAGTTATTAGGACAGTTTAATTAAGTAAGCTTAAATATAAGTTATATAAAGACGAGTGAGATGTGATACACATCCTAAATAAATTGGAAGGCTTTAATTTGTCAAAATGACACATTAAATGCTACTATACGAACAAAATAAAAAAAACAGATGTGCCTCAGAAAATGACACAATCTTGAATAAGAAATAAATGTGCATATGAATAATATTAATTCATAAAAGTGATTCTAGCAATATAAGTAAAATATAGCAAGTACACTTAAAAAGAGGATATAAATACGATGTTTATCTTATGACATGTTAAATCGTAAATAAAAATCTTTTTGTAAATAATGTTGTAAGGTTAAAATGTATTCTTTAATTCTTGTATGTGTGACTTTTGTGTTTCGGAGGCATCAGAAGTAGTCGTATATGATTTAAGCACCAGCAAAAGAAGAATACAACGTGAATATTTTGTTTATAGCATTCTACAAATATCAATATCACCTAAGATAAAAACGTGGTTTGAAGACAGGGAGAAGGAAACGGAGTCGGCAATTCTGCTCAGTACGGGCTCGGTTAAGAACATAGAGATTGTCTGCGAGATTTTCCTTTTGTTTCCATATAGACGAACTAATAAAAAAGAATCAGAATACGCTTAGCAAATGGCAAAAGAAAATATTTGACAAACAGTGACAAGAGCAATGAATTTATATATAGGTACAACAGATGTCTACACACTTACCTGGGATAAGAAGCAACAAATTTGTAAACTTCAATAAAGAACAGTTTGAGGCGCCGACATTGTTGTGTAACTGTCAGTGTAATTCATGTGTATTTGAATAAAAGTGACAACTCAAAATTTGAAATAGAAAGCGCAAAAGCAGCGATAGTGTTTTGTTTGCCAACATAAAAATGAAAACAGGATAGAACAAGAAAGCGTTCTCGACTGCAATTTGAGTGGTAAATACGCCGAATTTTAAAAGCGAAGCTCCGAGATAACATTATGAAGTTACAGTAGGGCAAATAAGCACTACTTAATCATTTATGATTTAGGAATTTGTATTCAGAGATAGAGTTTAAGTATTTAATTAAAATTTTCTTTTCAAATAAATTTGTTTGATTAATTTTTATCGTTATAAAATAAAATGGAAGATATTAATATGATGGAGTTTGATCAATTGTACGATCAAATGAAGTGAGTTATATAAATTCACATGAGTTATAATATGAAGATATTTTAATTTGTCTTATATCAAATGAATGTTCACTTGATTTTAAATATTTCATTTATTCATTACCAATTATAAATGTATTTAATAGTGTTGGACAGACTACAAAGGTACTATGTGCAAATGTTTGCCTTAAGTAGATTGTTGGGCATTATTAAATATTTCATAATCATTTAATAAAAAAATCGTTTCTCTCAATTATCTCTGCCCCTTTTGACTTTTTTTTTGAAATACTTTGGAACAATGTAGAACAAACCTAGAACAACCTTGAAAAATCGTCAAATTTCCGATAGTTGAAAAAAAGGGGGGCTAACCTCACACACTCCCTCGCAGCTCGTTTCCTAGATTTGAACGCGTGAGCAAAAACTTGTATTTTAATATACTATTTCGGTATCCGCGGACTTCAAAACGTGGAAATCTACAAAAATCGCGAGGTCTAAGATATATAACTCCTTATACTACGTATAGGAGAGTTAAAAAGTGTCCGTTTTTATTTACTATATCTACCGGATGTCCAATTCCTATCGACTACTTTGTTCACTTGATTGGAATAAAGAGGATATTGGCTGATTAAAACTAATTAACAAATACATTTGTGTGCGATAAGTGTGCGCCGATACAGCAAAATATTCACCGAGTGAAAAAAAAAGAACAAAACAATGTTTGTTCTTCGAAACGGATTCGGTGTGTATAAATGTGATTTTTATCTCTGATACCGGCTATCGATTTTTCAGTACTTCATGCACCATCTACTCTGTAATGAACAGGTACGTGCGTCATTCATTTCACTCCGTACATATCAAGCGTACAAAGACTGTGTCACGGGAAAAGAAAAATGAAAAGCTAATGTCTGCGCTTTATAGCCCGCTTGTCCTTAATATGTCACCATTGTCGTCGGAACAAGACATCTAATGATGAAGATAAAACGATAATGACCTAGAAAAACAAGTATGAATTTTGCAATTTAACTTCCTTTGAATCTCCGTTCGTTCTGTTTTATTTTGAAGTATTACAGTATGTTAATTGAAGTGCACGGTTATCTTCGGAGCTTTTAGGTCGCTTGTCTTGTTGAATGCGATTGAAATACTCTATGTTAATGTGAATTAGATCAAAATTTCAAATGCGTTTACTCGTTGGAATAAATATACTAAATTTGTGAGTTTGATTTTATAAATTAGGATTAGAAATTTAAACAAATAAATTCGAGTAAGTATTTTAATAGTTATTTATGCATCAAGGGAGTAATAGTATATTATGTATCAAGTTTTATAAACGCCATTTTAGTCACGAGTTCATAAAACGCGTTTCATACTTACTTTTTCTACTACTACAAATAATCAAAATAATACAAAATTACTTGTGTATTGTTGCACCATGTTATATTATTTTGACAGATTGCTGACAACTATCAACCATTTTGATTGAATTTTACTTGATTTTTGCATTTAAAAAATCTAGAGCTAACTTCAGCCCGTTACTAAAGTACCCGTTACTAAGTTCAACCCGTGACTAAAGTGCACGAAGCCACAGCTTGTTAAGTTGAGTTTAAAAAGTCACTTAGCGTCATGGAAACCTATGCGATAAATGGCATTTTCAACACGGAGTTGAAAAATACTTTTATCGGGGGTAATACCATAAGAGTTTGTGTTTATCCGGACAAACTTTCATTTTGAACGAAAGCTTTGTTGCTTGGTAACTGACGAGAACAAATAACATGGTAAAACCGCGACACCGAAGGTGGAGCGGTTTTACCTTTTGTTATTTGTTCGAGTCGTGTTACCCTTAAGCAACAAAGTTTGAGTTTTGTCAAAATGAAAGTTTGTTCCGGAAATAAACACAAACTCGAATGGTATTTGGTAAGACAATTTAATGAATCATTTAATTAATATTAATAAACCGAAATATTTTTATTTAACATTCCTTTGAATACATATACAAAAGAAAGAGAAAAATATAAATATTTATGTATGAAATTTATTTGAACGATACTGTCAGAATTGAATTTTCGTTGCCATGGAAAATCAACATGCAGTTTATCCGCTAGCAAACATGCAGTTTATCCGATAGCAAACTAACACAGCGTGTATTAAAATGTCATGTTTTTGACAGATGAATTAAATTGTCGACGACTAAACATTAAAGTAGGCGGAATGCAGGGAATAATGGTAACGTTATGGCCCATTATTCCCTCGTCGCATTTCATTATTCCCTCCGGGTATTATGAGTGTTATTATTAGCCAATAGTGATGATATATTATATCAATCACTATTGGCTAATAATAACACTCATAATACCCGGAGGGAATAATGAAATGCGACGAGGGAATAATGGGCCATAACGTTACCATTATTCCCTGCATTCCGCCAATAAGAACATAATGTTCCTGACGTTGTCGTAGTAACGATAGACAAGTCCGGCCATTTTACTAACTGTCTAACCGTCAAACGTCATATTGATATGGTAATCTGACATTTTCGTTTAATTATTTTGATTTTTTTAGTAATTTTCAGTTAGTCGTCGATAAAGTAGTGTATACTAACTCGCAATAATGACTATTATTCCCTCGAGCTGAGTTACTCCCTCGCCGCTTACGCGGCTCGGTTCATAAATTCAGCTCTCGGGGATAATAACTGTCATTATTGACTCGTTGTATAATAGTATATTATGCAACGAGCATTTAATGATAGCTATTAAGACACGAGTAAAAGAATTACAATACGAGGCGAAGCCGAGTATTGTAATGAATACGAGTGTCTTAATAGCCATTAAATGCGAGTTGCATACACTATTTTTTCTACGACCCCATAATAAAACATATTTTTTGAACAATCCATTTCATAAATTGAGGTTAAAATTTTCCGTACGTTTTTGTGAATTTGGCTGGTAATAAATTGTTCGTGGCTACTAAGGCTTGTTCCATAATTTCTGGTGGAGTCAATTATTACATTTCACTGTCATTATCCCTCATTTTTACCGTTTATATTTTCAAAAAAGCACAAATTTTAAGTACTTACTTGTAAATTGCAGAGAACTGTCACATTTATTTAATTTGTATATCTGTCAGATATGTAGTCGCCATATTGAATATTGTTTGAATATTGAAATGTCGCATTCGTATTGGATATAAACTTGTATCGTAATGAAAAATCTGTATTCCTATTGGATATAAACTTGTAACATAATGAAAATCTGTATCGTAATGAACATCTTTATAGTACAGGTTCGGCATATCTAATAATACAATTAAAGTATGGGAGTAGAAAAACTACTATTATTTCTTACTGATCCATTATATGTCAATAATACCGTAGTTACGGTAACCATTATGACATTCATAATTCCCTTGGGATATTAATTTTGACGGTTGATTCATTGATTTATTTATTTATAAAAGTAAAATGGAAACATTTATTAATAATTGATCTATAAAAACATAAAACGAAATAACATAAATACATAATATAACATAAATCAAAATTTTGTAACTAAAAGAAATTAATTAATAATACCTATAGATATTAAGTGTCTAATATTGTCTTTATTTGCAAAATTTTCAATGTTCTATGCAGGCTTTTCTTGATTGTAAAAGAAAAATTTGCAGTTTGTATAGTTTCCACTGAAACTGTAACCTGATTTTTCTTTTGAATTGCAACTAGAAACTGTACTTGAAACTGATGTTGCTGTTGTCTCTGACACACTGGACTCATCTTGAACACCAACTAACACAATCGTGCAGTTTTATTCTTTATCTCAATGCTATCTGCCAAATATGATTCCGCAACAGTACTGCTCCGCCATCCGCTGTGTCTTTTCAACGTTGTCATATTTGCACCCGCATTTGCTAAAGCAGTCGCAGAACTTCGATGTAGGGAGTGCCCCTTATAGGAATTTCGATTTGGTAAACCCAAAAAGCTCGGAACTTTTCCAAACATATTTTTTCCCATTAGCTGCACTGTGCAACGCTTCTCGCGATATGTTAGAAAGAATCTTTCAATGCCTGCCGGTCGCAACGACATATAATTTCTGACCAGAGGAAATGCAGAAAACTCATTTTTTTCCACAATTGTAAATTGTCTTCGAATACCCGTTTTACTAGTTGAAATATTAACATCCATAACGTAGTCCCTATCATCAATATTTCCAACCTTCATATTCAGCAGCTCCTGGCTTCGACATCTTCCGAAATACCCCATAATTAAAACAACCTGCATTATAGAATAATATACGTTATAAAACAATCTAAGCAATTTCATGCATTATTTACCTTATTTAGTAAATGAACTTCATTAGGAGCTTCCTTCAAAAATTTTACAATGTTATACCGAGATAAAACTTGTGATTTCTTAGGCACGTAACCTTTACTTTTTCTCTTAAGAAACGCCTTCAATTCATAAGCTGTTGCAACATCTACGTTATTGTATATTGTCAGCATAGTTTTTATCATTGACTACTTAGTCTATAAGCTATTAGGACTATACGATTCGGACTGCAAGAAATATACACCAAAATTAATAATAACATACCTTCCTGGTTGGTTCACCTTTAGCCACTCATGAAATTTGGTATATTAATTTTTATAAGAATCTTGGGATTTTGTTGGCAGTAACGTAGCACCAGCTTTTTCGGCTTTTGCTACTAAATTTTGCAAAATACCAGTATTTTTGCCTGTGGTGTCACTCATTTTGATAAAATGACCAAAATTGTATTTTCACCAAACAATTACAACCATGGCGACCGTACCCAGTTAACTGAGCTTAATTTAGGATCAAATTTTAGGAAGACAGAATTTGATCATATTTTGCTTTAAAATCAGTAAGAAATAAAATTATTTATTTCTTACTACTTGCTATAGTAACCCCGTTACATCTCATGATGTAAAAGGCTAGCTGATTAAACTGTTAACATTCGATAGAAATTGATTGACATGACTTTATTCTGTTTTCCGCGAACTTGATATCAATATCTACTTCCGCTTTTGAATGTGAGTTAGCGTTTTAGGAAAATAACTACATTTTTGTCAATTCTAATTGAGCGTTTGCTACCATATTTATTTTTTCTACATATTGCCATCTTGATAAGTGAAAATCTCGACTAATCAAATGAAAAAGTAAAATAGAAATATTCAATAGAATTACGTGTTCATAAAAATTCTGATAATGAAATTAATCGCGATATTTTGAGAAACAGATGTAGGTCATTTGGAAGCATCACATTTCTAACTAATGTTGTGCAAATATTCAGAATTACTTTGTCAATAATAAATATTATTATTATAGACAAAGACAACATTCAGATATGAGAAAACAGAAGATTGAATTGCTTCGACGAAAATTTCATATTTGACTGTGTGTTACATTTACCTATATTCTGAGGGAAGCATATTTCAATTTATAGAATATGTGAATTCTCTAAATCATCAGCATAGATGAGCACCAAATCTATATCTGTTACATGAAATGCAGTTATATCTTGTAAAGATAAAAAGTCTGTATTAAATTTTGGTTGTTGCGGTATTTTCACATCGTTTGAATTTTGAAAGTAAATTGACGTTTTGGCGGACATGTGGTCTTCAGAGTAGCCCTAAAAGAGGCTGTTTCTTCCAAAAAACTAAATTAGACTTGTATTTGTGAGGTGAAATTTCATTTGGTAATAAGTCAAAAACTTTTAATTTTAAGCCTATGCTATCTTATTACTTTTTGACTAAGACTTATACGAGGAAACACAAAAATGTCATAATATACAGAATGTTCCATTTAAAAAACTATATCTATGGTCAGTCACCAAGTTATGGAACAGTAGGTATGTATAATACAAAATATATATTTATGGATCACAATCACTCATATTTACACTATATGTTGATTTAGTACCAAAAATGAAAATCACAAAATCTGAAATTGAAAGGTGGCGCTATGGTAGAGTTATTAATAAATTTTATTTTAATAAACAGGAGTGATATATATGTACACAGTGTCTTTGATTATGTGTACTATAGATATACAACTGAAGGTTAGTTCGGGACAGTAGCTACCAGAGGGGTTCGGCAGTAGGATGTGCACATTCATTAATTTTTCCCGCTAATATATTGTAGTAAAAGTTAAAGTTACTACGAAGATACGGTATACAATCGGATTTCATTACAGTTCAGAGTACACCATTGTATGACCACATCCCTTCACTCTCCTGTTTACAGTTTTCTGGAGCTTGTATAACTATAGTATTAATAAACAAGGACAGTATTTTTGCGTGATCTATAAAATTGTTTTGGTATATGCTGTCGTTTGATAGATGGCGGTACTTTTTTGGTAGAATTCAATTTTGACAGATGAACATAATTTTCTTTGGATTTCGACATACAAGTATCATTGGTCTGTGTTATTGCGTTCCAGCAACATTTTCATTACTTATTGTGATAAAAGGAATTTAATATCACTTATTAACAAAAAATCGGGAACTTAAAACAAATCAAACTCATGGTGCCATCTACCTGAAAGGGCAGAACAACATCTGCCGGACCAGCTAGTGTAACTAACTATAAAATAGGTAAAGTAGTCTTTCTAATCTCTTTGCATAACTCACTCTTGATATAACAATATTGTTTTGTTAATTTTTGAAAGTATGGTGTTTTATATTGAAACTTTTCAATTAGCCACTGTATAAAAGTTACTAGCGTGTCTATATTATAAACGATATATATATTTCTATAAACAAATTACGTTCTATTCACCCTTGACACTCAATTATTTTCAACATTTTATTTTGTTTATGCAATTTTTTATATTTTACGCAAACACAACGCAAAAAATATATAATAAAAGAGCCCCATACATTATATTAAAATTAGTTGTTTACACACGATCAAACATTAGATGTAACAGTTATTAAACCAGTACTTGTATCCGGTTCCATGCTCAAAATAAACATCTCAAGCGATAGTGTTTAAAATTAAACCGGAGAATATAAATAATACGTTCGAAGTGTTTATCTTTGGCACACTCCATGGAAACGAATTTCAATTGTTAATTTAATCAAAATATACACAATTCAGTCCCGAAATTAACACCAAAGAAAAAAAAAGTGATGCCGGAATTGTTTAATTTGAACAAAGTGTTCTTTGTGTCTGTGCATTTTCAGCTGTTCCATGTTATTCCTCAACTATTTCTAAATATTGGAATTGTTATCGTAGCAAGGTGTGAGTAATAGTGTAACTTCCGGTCGGAATTTTGAAATTTTCCTCATTCGAAAATTATTTCAAATCCAACTTTACTTACTTTTGTACTCTTACTAAATCTATATAAAATGCAACATTTCTGAGATATTAGAAAAAAACTATAAGAATATAGTATTACTTCTGGTCCAAATTTAATTTTTTTTGTACAAAAAATGTTCCAAATCCAACTCTAAATACTTTTCTATTCTTAATGAATCTGTATAGAAGGATTTATTTTGTGAGATATTTGCCAAAAACTGCTGTCATATAAAAGTAAATTTTTACCTCCGGTCCGAATTTTGAAATTGTCTTCATACAAAAATCATTCCAAATCCAGCTTTTATGTGTACTTATAATTCTCCTTAATATTAGCCGACGGCCGTTTCGTGTTAATTTCTTGGGAAAAGACGGCTTAACCGAATCACCATGGTTACCGCCCGAACCGTCAAAATCGACGAAAATTGGTTGCACGGGGCGCGCTTTGTCACCTTTGAGAGGGAATCGAGGGTGTCGTGCGCGTCGTTTAAGCTTAGAACGCACCTTCCTTTTACAAGTAGGCTATTTTTCGGCCCTCCGGGCGGACGGGTTCCCGAGAATCGAGGCCTTCAAGAGGAGCCCGCAAATATTTTGTAACATAAAAATGGCTTACGTACTTAAAAATGCAGTAGTGGTCATCAAAAAGAGACATTTCGCTAATCTGACAGCTCCAACGAAAAATTTTGCATGTTTGACTTTTAAGCCTTATATTCCGAATTTTGAAGGTTTTGACGGCCCAACAAGGTACATAATCGAAAAGTCAGACATTTTTGAACCGATCGCATTCCTATTCCAACTTCATCGACATACGATATCGATAGGACGAGTGATTTAAATTCCTCATGCAGACGGACATCGTAGAAAAATGGCCGAAATACGCCAGAAATACATGTACACAATAAATCAAGTGCAATGCTCATAACATGTAATGTACACACACATACATTCATGTGCACTTTCCGTGAATATATTCTATATCGGTAGCTTGACTTAACATTTTTACATACAGGCTGATATCTTTTAATTACTATAAATTTGAATTTTAAAATACGATAATTCCAGAACGCGTATGGCCAGTTTCCTTAATGTAATTATTAACGTCAGAATAGGTTCATGGCATATAAACACACATAATATAATTAGTTTTAGGACACGGACAAGGCACTAAATTAATTATCTGGACACAATTAAAACGTTTTTTATAACCTTTTAAAGATTACACGTCTATTTTCTCTGAGATTTAAAAAAAAAATTGCAGATTTCAACATAGAGTCAAGCCTACATATAAATATGGCAGTTGAACAAACTATTTACATTAGGTCGATAGCCCAATGGCAAGATTGACGGCTTCTTAATACAATGACTTTGCCTGGTCGGGTTCGAACCCAGGCCAGGGCAAAACATTTTTTTTTCGAATGAGATATTGTGTATTTATTTCGTGTATTTTACCGGCAATTTATAAGAGAAGACGCCGGACTTCTCGACATCATTTTCCCGGTCGATGAAATAATCATTCACATATACAGCATGATTTTTTCTTATAATTTTCATAAATTCCATTTAAATAAAATACAATAATTCTAAAGCGGGTATGCCGTTTTCTTAAGGGAAAAAATAATGCTTTTAACATTTATGTGCCCCTACGAAATAATTATTTAAATAATTACGCACTGCGCAGTGGGTGGAGCCAAATCAACTTTTTCTTCTGATTAAGGTAAAACTCGGCACTCGGGGGCTCTTGGTGTCGGTGATCTCAAGCCCAATGTCAAAATTTCAAAAAAAAAAATGGTGCATCTAATATGGCGGAAGAGTTTTTTGAAAACTGACGTATGAATGTGAAATTTTAGATACGGGGGTGTCTTAGGTCGCCGATCACGAATCGAAAGTCAAAATATCAAAAAAAAAAACAAAATGGTCGAAGTTTTTTGAAAATTGACGTATGAATGTGAAATTTTAGATACGGGGGTGTCTTAGGTCGCCGATCACGAATCCAAAGTCAAAATGTCAAAAAAAAAAAAATGGCGGAAGTTTTTTGAAAATTGACGTATGAATGTGAAATTTTAGGTACGGGGGTGTCTTAGATCGCCGATCACGAATCGAAAGTCAAAATGTCAAAAAAAAACAAAATGGCGGAAGTTTTTTGAAAATTGACGTATGAATGTGAAATTTTAGATACGGGGGTGTCTTAGGTCGCCGATCACGAATCCAAAGTCAAAATGTCAAAAAAAAACAAAATGGCGGACGAGTTTTTTGAAAATTGACGTATGAATGTGAAATTTTAGATACGGGGGTTTTGGGGGTCGCCGATCATGATTCCAAAGTCAAAATGTCAAAAAAATCAAAATGGCGGACCAGTTTTTTGAAAACTGACGTATGAATGTGAAATTTTAGATGCGGGGGTGTCTTAGGTCGCCCATCACCAATCCATAGTCAAAATGTCAAAAAAAGAAAATGGCGGACGGGTTTTTTGAAAATTGACGTATGAATGTGAAATTTTAGATACGGGGGTATGTGCGGACGCCGATCACAAATCCAAAGTCAAAATGTCAAAAAAACAAAACGGCGGAGGAATTTTTTGAAAATTGTCGTATGAATGTGAAATTTTAGATACGAGGGTGTGTGCGGACGCCGATTACAAATCCAAAGTCAAAATGTCAAAAACAACAAAATGTCGGAAAAGTTTTTTGAAAATTGACGTATAAATGCGAAATTTTAGATGCGGGGGTGTCTGCGGACGCCGATCACCAATCCATTTGTCAAAATGTCAAAAAATAGAAAATGGCGGAAAAGTTTTTTGAAAATTGACGTATAAATGCGAAATTTTAGATACGGGGGTGTCTTCGGACGCCGATCACCAATCCATAGTCAAAATGTCAAAAAAAAAACAAAATGGCGGCAGAATTTTTGAAAATTGACGTATGAATGTAAAATTTTAGATACGGGGGTGTGTGCGGACGCCGATTACAAATCCAAAGTCAAAATGTCAAAGAACAAAATGGCGGACGGGTTTTTTGAAAATTGACGTATGAATGTGAAATTTTAGATACGGGGGTGTGTGCGGACGCCGATTATAAATCCAAAGTCAAAATGTCAAATAAAACAAAATGGCGCAAGAGTTTTTTGAAAATTGATGAATGTGAAATTCTGGATACGGGGGTGCTTGTAGTC
Source organism: Amphimallon solstitiale (assembly GCA_963170755.1). Classification (NCBI taxonomy): domain Eukaryota; kingdom Metazoa; phylum Arthropoda; class Insecta; order Coleoptera; family Scarabaeidae; genus Amphimallon; species Amphimallon solstitiale. Next base: position 93,483,706 of record OY720678.1, read on the forward strand.
GTTTATTACGTCTTCAATTTGGCGATTCTTCGAAACGTGATTGAACAGGGCTTAAATTTAATACTTCATTTTTTCTTAACGACAGTAGATTCGAAAACATCAGAATGGTATTGTACACTGTCTCAATGAAAATGTTGCGCTCTTTGAGCTCATTGTTTCTTTCGATACTTTAACATGACATGTTTAACAATAAATTACCTTTCTCGCTCTTGAGTGGGTACCAGTTTGTGTCAAAATAGTTTTTAATATACTATTGGCTTCACAAAATTTATGTATGTACAGGGGTGTTTCAAAAGTTTATAAAAGTGGACATTCTAAAAAGCGTCACGCCAGTGATCGCTTTTTACAGGAAAGGCGCTTCAATAGGGCTTCACTTTAAAACTTGGGCCTTTTCCTTTTATTATTATTTCGTGCTCCTTTATTAACGATAGTTGATTTTGAAAAGGTTAACAGGCTTTTACACTTTCACATCAAAGTAGTATTGTAAACTGTCTTAATCAACATGTTGGACTTTTTGATGTCATTGTGCTTTTGGATACCTTAACATGACATGTTAAACATTAATTTACCTTTCTCGCTCTTGAGTGTGTACCCCTTTGTGTAAAAAACCAATCGAGGAGAATTTTAAATAAAATATACTATTGGCTTCACGTAATATATGTATATACAGGGATGCGTCAAAAGTTAATAAAATCAGACATTCTAAAAGGCGTCATGACAGTGATTGCTTTTTACACGAAACTATGAAAAAGCTGTAAGCGGACGCGAAAAAGGCGATTCAAACTAAAAGAAATTGACGAACCCGCTGTAAGCGGACGGACCCGCTGTAAGCGGACGATCAGCTGTAAGCGGACGGACCCGCTGTAAGCGGACGTTATAGCTAGTTATATATAATAATAGCGCACAGACCTCTGTTGTTAATCGCCTTAGTTGAAAGAGCTTAACCGAGCATTTTCGAAACTATCAAAATAGAAAAAAGTTGACAAATCTTTGCAGAAAACTCCTCTCTGGATATGGGGAATTAAAGGCTGTGTTTTGGGGTGGGCCTGGGGGTGACATTGAATTTCCGGTGGACGGAGAGATTTTCCTTTTTAGTGGAGTGTGTGCAGAGATATCGTCCGTTGAAGAGGAGCGTGCATTCCATTTTGTAACAGAAAAATGGAATACGTTTTGACCGTTCCCGTGACAAGCGATAAAAATCTCTAGAAACGTCAAACTGACATCAAACTGAGTTGTGTCCACAGATTCATTTTTAAGCGTGAAATACGAAATTTTGAAGGTTGCGAGGGTCCAACAAGACCCGAGGTGTTAAAGAATGGGCTTCTCGGGACCTTATATATGCTTATTTCGAGTCGACAGACGCACGCAACCAAGGGCACGAGCACTTTCAAATTCGTTTGCAGAAGCATTTGGTCAGAAAAATGGCCGATTCAATGTGCAGTGATATCAATGTATTCCGGACGGGCGAAAAATATAATCAGATTCTCATGTGCAGTGGCGATGAATGTATTACGGTCCGGTGAATGTTCGGCATCTCCACACAATACATAACGGTCCCGCTTGATTTAATATTTTTATCTATATACAGGGGTCGATTAGTATTTTAATAATGATTTGAATTAAAATACGTTAATTCCAGAACGCGTATGCCCCGTTTCCTTAATGGGGAAAAGGATTGCTTTTAACATTTATGTGCCCTTATAACAACGATTACACATACATGCAGAGTGGGCGGAGCTATCTGAAATTAATTTCTCTCTTCTAATTAAAGTAAAATTCGGCACTTGGGAGTCTTTGTAGTATCATTGATCACGTATCCAAAGTCGAAATGTCAAAAAAAAAACAAAATGGCCGAAGGATTTTTTGAAAATTGACGTATAAATGTGAAATTTTAGATACGAGGGTGTCTTAAGTCGCCGATCACAAATCCAAAATCAAAATGTCATAAAAAAACAAAATGCGGATGATTTTTTTCAAAATTGACGTATGACTATAAAATTTTAGATACGGGGCTTTTGGGGGTTGCCGATCACGATTCCAAAGTCAAAATGTCAAAAAAAAGAAAATGGCGGGAGATTTTTTTGAAAATTAACATATGAACGTGAAATTTTAGATACGGGGGTTTTGGGGGTCGCCGATCACGATTCCAAAGTCAAAATGTCAAAAAAAACAAAATGGCGGGAGATTTTTTTGAAAATTAACGTATGAACGTGAAATTTTAGATACGGGGGTTTTGGGGGTCGCCAATCACGATTCCAAAGTCAAAATGTAAAAAAAAAAAAATGGCGGGAGATTTTTGAAAATTGACGTATGAATGTGAAATTTTAGGTACGGGGGTTTTGGGGGTCGCCGATCACGATTCCAAAGTCAAAATGTCAAAAAAAAACAAAATGGCGGAAGATTTTTTTGAAAATTGACGTATGAAAGTGAAATTTTAGATACGGGGGTTTTGAGGGTCGCCGATCACGATTCCAAAGTCAAAGTGTCAAAAAAAAAAACGGCGGGAATTTTTTTTTAAAATTAACGTATGAACGTGAAATTTTAGATACGGGGGTGTTTGTGGTCGCTTATTACGTCTTCAATTTGGCGATTCTTCGAAACGTGATTGAACAGGGCTTAAATTTAATACTTCATTTTTTCTTAACGATAGTAGATTCGCAAACATCAGAATCTTATTGTACACTGTCTCAATGGAAATGTTGCGCTCATTGAGCTCATTGTTTCTTTCGATACTTTAACATGACTTATGTTTAACATTAAATTACCTTTCTCGCTCTTGAGTGTGTACCAGTTTGTCTAAAAAGCAGTTCGAGAAGATATTTAAATATAATAATAAAATATACTATTGGCTTAACAAAATATATGTAGGGGTGCTTCAAAAGTTTATAAAGGTGGACATTCTAAAAAGCCATGACAGCGATTGCTTTTTACAGGACAGGCGCTTCAATAGGACTTACATTTAAAACTTGGGCTTTTTACTTTTATTATTATTTTATGCTTTTTTCTTAACGAGAGTAGACTTCGCAAAGGTTGACAGGCTTTTACACTTTCACATCAAAATAGTATTGTACACTGTCTTAATAAAAATGTTGCGCTTCTTGATCTCATTGTGTATTTGCATACTTTAACACGACTTACGGTTAACATTACATTACCTTTCTGGCTCTTGAGTGTGTACAGATTTGTGTAAAAAACAGTTCGAGAAGAATTTTAAATAAAATATCCTATTGGCTTAACAAAATATATGTATCTACAGCGGTGCTCAAAAGTTTATAAAAGTAGACATTCTAAAAAGCGTTTTTTACAGGAAAGGCGCTTTAATAGGGCTTCAATTTAAATTTTGGGCTTTTTACTTTTATTATTAGTTCGTGCTCCTTTATTAACGAGAGTAGACTTCGAAAAGATTGACAGGCTTTTACACTTTCACATCAAAATAGTATTGTAAACTGTCTTAATGAAAATGTTGCGCTTTTTAAGAGTTCATTGTTTCTCTGAATATTTTAACATGACATGTTTAACATTAAATTACCTTTCTCGCTCTTGAGTATGTACAGGTATGTGTTAAAAACAGTTCGAGAAGAATTTTAAATAAAATATCCTATTGGCCTAAGAAAATATATGTTTATACTGGGGTGCTTCAAAAGTTTATAAAAGTGGACATTCTAAAAAGCGTTTTTTACAAGAAAGGCGCTTCAATAGGGCTTAAATTTAAAACTTGGGCTTTTTACTTTTATTATTATTTTGTGCTTTTTTCTTAGCGAGAGTAGACTTCAAAAAGGTTGACATGCTTTTCCACTATCACATCAAAATAGTATTGTAAACTGTCTCGATGAAAATGTTGTGCTCTCTCAGCTCATTGTTTCTTTAAATACTTTAACATGAACTATGTTTAACATTAAATTACCTTTCTCGCTCTTGAGTGTGTACAGGTTTGTGTAAAAAAAGTTAGAGAAGCATTTCAAATAAAACATACTATTGACTTCACAAGATCTATGTATATACAGGGGTGCTTCAAAAGTTAATAAAAACGGTCATTCTAAAAAGCTATGACAGTGATTGCTTTTTGCAGGGAACTGTGAAGAAACTGCAAGCGGGCGCGAAAAAAGCCAATCAATAGGGCTAAAATTTAAAACTTGGGTTTTTTTTTGGATTTTTGAGTAAAATGAATTTTAAGTTCACTTTTATTATTCCTTTGTGTTTCTTCATTAATGATAGTAGAATTCAAAAAGGTTGACATGATTTTTTCACTGTTACATCAAAATAATACTGTAAACTGTCTTAATGGAAATGTTGCGCTCTGAGCTCATTGTTTCTTTGGATACTTTAACATGAATTATGATTATTATTAAATTACATTTTTCACTGTTAAGTGTGTACCGGTTTGTGTCAAAAAGAGTTAGAGAAGAATTTTGAATAAAATATCCTATTGGCTTAACAAAATATATGTATATACAGGGGTGTTTCAAAAGTTTATAAAAGTGGATATTCTAAAAAGCATCATTCCAGTGATCGCCTTTTACAGGAAAGACGCTTTAATAGGGCTTAAATTTAAGACTTGGGCTTCTTACTTTTATTATTATTTCGTGCTCCTTTATTAACGAAAGTAGACTTCGAAAAGATTGACAGGCTTTTACACTTTCACATCAAAATAGTATTGTAAACTGCCTTAATGAACAAGTTGGGCATTTTGATCTCATTGTGTCTTTGGATACCTTAACATAGCTTATGGTTAAAATTAAATTATCTTTCTCGCTCTTGAGTGTGTACCGGTTTGTGTTAAAAACACTTCGAGAAGAATTTTAAATAAAACCTGCTTTTGGCTTAACAAAATATATCTATATACAGGAGTGCTTCTTACTTTTATTATTATTTTGTGCTCCTTTATTAACGATAGTGGATTTCAAAAAGGTTGGCAGGTTTTTACACTTTCACATCAAAATAGTATTGTACACTGTCTTAATAAAAATGTTGCGCTTTTTGATGTCATTGTGTCTTTGCATACTTTAACACGACTTATGTTTAACATTAAATTACCTTTCTCGATCTTGAGTGTGTACCGGTTTGTGTTAAAAACAGTTCGAGAAGAATTTTAAATAAAATAACCTATTGGCTTAACAAAATATATGTATATGCAGGGGTGCTTCAAAAGTTAATAAAATCGGACATTCTAAAAAGTCATGACAGTGATTGCTTTTTACAGGACAGGCGCTCCAAAAGGGCTTAAATTTAAAACTTGGGCTTTTACTTTTATTATTATTTTGTGCTCTTTTATTAACGATAGTGGATTTCGAAAAGGTTGACAGGATTTTACACTTTCACATCAAAATAGTATTGTACACTCTCTTAATAAAAATGTTGCGCTTGTCTTTGCATACTTTAACACGACTTATGTTTAACATTAAATTACCTGACTCGCTCTTGAGTGTGTACCGGTTTGTGTAAAAAACAATTCCAGAAAAATTTTAAATAAAATATACAATTGGCTTCACAAAATATACGTATATACCGGGATGCTTTAAAAGTTTATAAAACTGGACATTCTAAAAAGCGTTTTTTATAGGAAAGGCGCTTTAATTGAGCTTAAATTTAAAACTTGGGCTTTTTACTTTTATTATTATTTTGTGCTTTTTTCTTAACGAGAGTAGACTTCGAAAAGATTGACAGGCTCTAACACGTTCACATCAAAATAGTATTGTAAACTGTCTTAATGAAAATGTTGCGCTTTTTGGGAGCTCATTGTTTCTTTGGATATTTTAACACGACTTATGTTTAACATTAAATTACCTTTCTCACTCTTGGGTATGTACCGGTTTGAGTAAAAAACAATTCGAGAAAAATTTTAAATAAAATAAAAGGCGCTTCAATTTAAAACTTGGGCTTTTTACTTTAATTTTCATTTTGTGCTCCTTTATTAATGATAGTGGATTTCAAAAAGGTCACACTTTACATCAAAATAGTATTGTACACTGTCTTAATAAAAATGTTGCGCTTTTTGATATCAATGTGTCTTTGGATACGTTAACACGACTAATGTTAAACATTAAATTATCTTTCTCGCTCTTGAGTGTGTACCGGTTTATGTCAAAAACAGTTCGAGAAGAATTTTAAATAAAATATCCTATTGGCCTAACAAAATATATATATATACAGGGGTGCTTCAAAAGTTTATAAAAGTGGACATTCTAAAAAGCGTTTTTTTTACAGGAAAGGCGCTTCAATAGGTCTTAAATTTAAAACTTGGGCTTTTTACTTTTATTATTATTTCGTGCACCTTTATTAACGATAGTGGATTTTGAAAAGGTTTGACAGGCTTTTACACTTTCACATCAAAATAGTATTGTAAACAGTCTTAATGAACATATTGGGCTTTTTGATCTCATTCTGTCTTTTTACTGTTATTATTATTTTGTGCTTTTTTCTTAACGAGTGTAGACTTCGAAAAGATTGACAGGCTTTTACACGTTCACATCAAAATAGTATTGTAAACTGTCTTAATGAAAATGTTGCGCTTTTTGAGAGCTCATTGTTTCTTTGGATACCTTAACATGACTTATGTATAACATTAAATTACCTTTCTCGCTCTTGAGTGTATACCGGTTTTGTGTTAGAAACAGTTCGAGAAGAATTTTAAATAAAACGTTCTCTTGGTTTAACAAAATATATGTATATACTTGGGTGCTTCAAAGGTGTATAAATGAAGCCATTCTAAAAAGCGTCATGCCTGTGATCGCTTTTTATAGGAAAGGCGCTTCAATTTAAAACTTGGGCATTTTACTTTTATTATTATTTCCTGCTCCTTTAGTAACGATAGTGGATTTCAAAAAGGTTGACAGGCTTTTACACTTTTGACATCAAAATAGTATTGTACACTGTCTTAATAAAAATGTTGCGCTTTTTGATATCATTGTGTCTTTGCGTACTTTAACACAACTTATGTTTAACATTAAATTACCTTTCTCGCTCTTGAGTGTGTACCGATTTATGTCAAAAACAGTTCGAGAAGAATTTTAAATAAAATATCCTATTGGTTTAACAAAATATGTGTATATACAGGGGCGCTTCAAAAGTTAATAAAACCGGACATTCTAACAAGCCATGCCAGTTATCGCTTTTTACAGGAAAGGCGCTTCAAAAGGGCTTAAATTTAAAACTTGGGTTTTTTACTTTTATTATTATTTTGTGCTCCTTTATTAATGATAGTGGATTTCAAAAGGGTCACACTTGACATCAAAATAGTATTGAAAACTGTTTTAATAAAAATGTTGCGCTTTTTGAGCTCATTGTGTCTTTGGATACTTTAACATGGCTTATGATTAACATTAAATTACCTTTCTCGCTCTTGAGTGTGTACCGATTTGTGTCAAAAACAGATCGAGAATAATTTTAAATAAAATATACTCTGCTCTTTTATTAACGATAGTGGACTTCGAAAAGGTAGTAAGAAAGTAATATACTTTATAAATTAAATTTACTTTACCCGTTCACATACATATGTTTGCGAGCTATATGTTTGAAGTTCGTCAGCATTCATTAGCATTCTATAAGAAAGTTTGAAAGCGACGCCCATTTACCAAACAAAATTTGTTGTAAACATGTTAAACACTATGGAGATACTACGTATATTTGAGCATGTCAATTAAAATGACGAGCCCGCGATAGCGGGCGAGTAGTATATATGTAATTCATTGAAAATTTAAAATGTTCTTCAATACAAGTCCTTCATTTTTAATTGACGTGCGAACTAATTTTGAGTATGTGACAAACGAATATTTCAATTATGCTGACCAAAATTTCATAATGAAAGCCCTGTTCCACTTCAAATAATTTGGGTGAAAATATCTCAGTGTCAAACTGATTATTAGGTTCTTTTTTATTAATATTGTGCATGCCTATCTTAAATTGTTTCTGAGCAATTGACATACTTTTTGTTAATATACTAAATTTTTCCACTGTTATTTCAATAGCGTATTATCCCGATTGTCTCAATGAAAATGATGCACTTATTGAGCATATTGTTTCTTCGGATACTTTAACATCATTCTTATGTTTAACATTAAATTATCTTTCTCGCTCTTCATTGTGTAACAGTTTGTGTAAAAAAAAATTCTAGAGGAATTTTAAATGAAATATACAATTGGCTTTACAAAATATATGTATATACAGAGTGTGCCACAAGTCTATAAAATCTTACATTCTAAAAACCACCACGAGAGTGATCGCGTTTTACAGGAAACTGTAAAAAGCTGTAAGCGGACGCGAAAAAGGCGAATTCAAGCTCGAAAAGATTGAAGCATTAGCTCACAAACATTCAGCACAATAAATATTGCAATATATAATAATTGGCCCAATGATAATAGTGTATAGGTAAGAAATTTATAAATTCGATTCCTTATTTGTTTATAAATACTTTCTACTCATTTTTAGCAATTATCATTACATGACTGGAGTCATTTCGTCCATGAATTAAGTTGTAAAAAAACTTCAAAATATTATAAGATATTGTAAATAGAAAAAAGAAACTAAAATATATTCCTACCAGATTAAACAAGCACTGAATCATGTTGTTACTGTGCCAGGCAAATTGAGAAGTAATATCATACGTATTCAAAAAAGATTGTTTAATTATCATTGATGAAAATGAACTTCCCGCGACATTGTCAATTACAATAATTCAAAATAGAAATTCTATAACGATGTTTTACAGTATTTTCGAATATAACAATAAGTAATCAATATTACCATAATACATATATTATATCTATATATTCCGTAAACTGTAGGTGTACAATGCAAAAGAAAATAATTATGTACAGTGTGAACAAGACTTTACCAACATTATTAAGCATCATACATAACTGACAGTTGTAATACAATTTACCACAAAGAAACACGGCAAATTATAAAAGTATAGGAATGGAAATCATTATAAAAAAAGCCAATGAAATAAATATTATTTGTTATAGAACAATGATTAAATCAATTATTTAAAAGTATACATTCGCGTCAACAAAACATAATTCTAATAAAGCTATCTACAAGTTTGTATAAAATAAAATGTTTTTTTTAAATTCTAATGAATTTTCATTTAAACCAAAAAGACCAATGGAATCGACATATGTATATGGACTGAAACACATTTTCCAACTGATGCAAAAAAACACAGATTTCGAGATTATTCTAATTTTATACCCACAAACAAAATTCAAACTATAGATAAATTAGGCAAACGTGAAATAAATCATCGGCAAGTCAAGGCACAAAAACCAATAATAGTAAAAAATTATAAATAGAGTGAAAACTACCGTCTGTGAGGCACAGGAAAAGTATGTGAAAAATGTCAATATAACATTAAACAATAAAATACATCTTATTTCATGGACAGCCGTTAAACATTTTCAATTTAAAAATTGCTATTATCACTAAATCTATTATTAATCATTTCATCCTATAAGCATTCTGAATAAAATATTGCATAGTTGTAAACTATATACAGGGGTGTATAAAAACAACTAAGCAATATTGAACATCTAAAACACAATTATATTTAGTTATTCGCTATATATCGGAATTACATGGTGTTTTATAAACTGAAACGCAATATAGACAAAATCCGCAATAAATTGAGAAAAATAAGGGGGAGCGGTACCTCAACTGTAAGCGGAATAAGAGGCGGCAGCGGGCCTTCTAGGCCTGCCGTATTAGCTAGTTCTCCTTAATATTAGCCGACGGCCGTTTCGTGTTAATTTCTTGGGAAAAGACGGCTTAACCGAATCACCATGGTAACCGCCCGAACCGTCAAAATCGACGAAAATTGGTTGCACGGGGCGCGCTTTGTCACCTTTGAGAGGGAGTCGAGGGTGTCGTGCGCGTCGGTTAAGCTTAGAACGCACCTTCCTTTTACAAGTAGGCTATTTTTCGGCCCTCCTGGCGGACGGGTTCCCGAGAATCGAGGCTCTCAAGAGGAGCCCGCAAATATTTTGTAACATAAAAATGGCTTACGTACTTAAAAATGCAGTAGTGGTCATCAAAAAGAGACATTTCGCTAATCTGACAGCTCCAACGAAAAATTTTGCATGTTTGACTTTTAAGCCTTATATTCCGAATTTTGAAGGTTTTGACGGCCCAACAAGGTACATAATCGAAAAGTCAGACATTCTTGAACCGATCGCATTCCTATTCCAACTTCATCGACATACGATATCGATAGGACGAGTGATTTAAATTCCTCATGCAGACGGACATCGTAGAAAAATGGCCGAAATACGCCAGAAATACATGTACACAATAAATCAAGTGCAATGCTCATAACATGTAATGTACACACACATACATTCATGTGCACTTTCCGTGAATATATTATATATCGGTAGCTTGACTTAACATTTTTACATACAGGCTGATATCTTTTAATTACTATAAATTTGAATTTTAAAATACGATAATTCCAGAACGCGTATGCCCAGTTTCCTTAATGTAATTATTAACGTCAGAATAGGTTCATGGCATATAAACACACATAATATATTTAGTTTTAGGACACGGACAAGGCACTAAATTAATTATCTGAACACAATTAAAACGTTTTTTATAACCTTTTAAAGATTACACGTCTATTTTCTCTGAGATTTAAAAAAAAAATTGCAGATTTGAACATAGAGTCAAGCCTACATATAAATATGGCAGTTGAACAAACTATTTACATTAGGTCGATAGCCCAATGGCAAGATTGACGGCTTCTTAATACAATGACTTTGCCGGGTCGGGTTCGAACCCAGGTCGGGGCAAAACATTTTTTTTTCGAATGCGATATTGTGTATTTATTTCGAATATTTTACCGGCAATTTATAAGAGAAGACGCCGGACTTCTCGACATAATTTTCCCGGTCGATGAAATAATCATTCGCATATACAGCATGATTTTTTCTTATAATTTTTATAAATTCCATTTAAAATACAATAATTCTAAAACGGGTATGCCGTTTTCTTAAGGGAAAAAATAATGCTTTTAACATTTATGTGCCCCTACGAAATAATTATTTAAATAATTACGCACTGCGCAGTGGGTGGAGCCAAATCAACTTTTTCTTCTGATTAAGGTAAAACTCGGTACTCGGGGACTCTTGGTGTCGGTGATCTCAAGCCCAATGTCAAAATTTCAAAAAAAAAAAAATGGTGCATCTAATATGGCGGAAGAGTTTTTTGAAAACTGACGTATGAATGTGAAATTTTAGATACGGGGGTGTCTTAGGTCGCCGATCACGAATCGAAAGTCAAAATGTCAAAAAAAAAACAAAATGGCCGAAGTTTTTTGAAAATTGACGTATGAATGTGAAATTTTAGATACGGGTGTGTCTTAGGTCGCCGATCACGAATCCAAAGTCAAAATGTCAAAAAAAAAATGGCGGGAGTTTTTTGAAAATTGACGTATGAATGTGAAATTTTAGGTACGGGGGTGTCTTAGATCGCCGATCACAAATCGAAAGTCAAAATGTCAAAAAAAAACAAAATGGCGGAAGTTTTTTGAAAATTGACGTATGAATGTGAAATTTTAGGTACGGGGGTGTCTTAGGTCGCCGATTACGAATCGAAAGTCAAAATGTCAAAAAAAAACAAAATGGCGGAAGTTTTTTGAAAATTGACGTATGAATGTGAAATTTTAGATACAGGGGTGTCTTAGGTCGCCGATCACGAATCCAAAGTCAAAATGTCAGAAAAAAAAATGGCGGACGAGTTTTTTGAAAATTGACGTATGAATGTGAAATTTTAGATACGGGGGTTTTGGGGGTCGCTGATCATGATTCCAAAGTCAAAATGTCAAAAAAATCAAAATGGCGGACCAGTTTTTTGAAAACTGACGTATGAATGTGAAATTTTAGATGCGGGGGTGTCTTAGGTCGCCCATCACCAATCCATAGTCAAAATGTCAAAAAAAGAAAATGGCGGACGGGTTTTTTGAAAATTGACGTATGAATGTGAAATTTTAGATACGGGGGTATGTGCGGACGCCGATCACAAATCCAAAGTCAAAATGTCAAAAAAACAAAACGGCGGAGGAATCTTTAGAAAATTGTCGTATGAATGTGAAATTTTAGATACGAGGGTGTGTGCGGACGCCGATTACAAATCCAAAGTCAAAATGTCAAAAACAACAAAATGTCGGAAAAGTTTTTTGAAAATTGACGTATAAATGCGAAATTTTAGATGCGGGGGTGTCTGCGGACGCCGATCACCAATCCATAGTCAAAATGTCAAAAAATAGAAAATGGCGGAAAAGTTTTTTGAAAATTGACGTATAAATGCGAAATTTTAGATACGGGGGTGTCTGCGGACGCCGATCACCAATCCATAGTCAAAATGTCAAAAAAAAAATGGCGGCAGAATTTTTGAAAATTGACGTATGAATATAAAATTTTAGATACGGGGGTGTGTGCGGACGCCGATTACAAATCCAAAGTCAAAATGTCAAAGAACAAAATGGCGGACGGGTTTTTTGAAAATTGACGTATGAATGTGAAATTTTAAATACGGGGGTGTGTGCGGACGCCGATTATAAATCCAAAGCCAAAATGTCCAATAAAACAAAATGGCGCAAGAGTTTTTTGAAAATTGATGAATGTGAAATTCTGGATACGGGGGTGCTTGTAGTCGTTTATTACGTCTTCAATTTGGCGATTCTTCGAAACGTGATTGAACAGGGCTTAAATTTAATACTTCATTTTTTCTTAACGACAGTAGATTCGAAAACATCAGAATGGTATTGTACACTGTCTCAATGAAAATGTTGCGCTCTTTGAGCTCATTGTTTCTTTCGATACTTTAACATGACATGTTTAACAATAAATTACCTTTTTCGCTCTTGAGTGGGTACCAGTTTGTGTCAAAATAGTTTTTAATATACTATTGGCTTCACAAAATTTATGTACGTACAGGGGTGTTTCAAAAGTTTATAAAAGTGGACATTCTAAAAAGCGTCATGCCAGTGATCGCTTTTTACAGGAAAGGCGCTTCAATAGGGCTTCACTTTAAAACTTGGGCCTTTTCCTTTTATTATTATTTCGTGCTCCTTTATTAACGATAGTTGATTTTGAAAAGGTTAACAGGCTTTTACACTTTCACATCAAAGTAGTATTGTAAACTGTCTTAATCAACATGTTAGACTTTTTGATGTCATTGTGCTTTTGGATACCTTAACATGACATGTTAAACATTAATTTACCTTTCTCGCTCTTGAGTGTGTACCGCTTTGTGTAAAAAACCAATCGAGGAGAATTTTAAATAAAATATACTATTGGCTTCACGTAATATATGTATATACAGGGATGCGTCAAAAGTTAATAAAATCAGACATCCTAAAAGGCGTCATGACAGTGATTGCTTTTTACACGAAACTATGAAAAAGCTGTAAGCGGACGCGAAAAAGGCGATTCAAACTAAAAGAAATTGACGAACCCGCTGTAAGCGGACGGACCCGCTGTAAGCGGACGGACCCGCTGTAAGCGGACGATCAGCTGTAAGCGGACGGACCCGCTGTAAGCGGACGTTATAGCTAGTTATATATAATAAAAGCCGAGTAGCCAATGGCAACCAAACGACCCAAAAATCGTCTAAAAACGGTAAAACTGTGCAAAGAACTACTCTCTGGAGACGCGAAATTAAGGGCTGTCTTTTGGCATGTTGGTAGGGGCGACATTGAATTTCCGGTCGACGGAGAGTTTTTCTTCCCAAGTGGAGCGTGTGCAGAGATATCGCCCGTTGAAGAGGAGCGTGCACTCGGTGTTTTAACAGAAAAATGGCTTACGTCATCATGACGATTTACGTGACAATCAAAATAAATCTCGGGAAACGTCAAACTAGCAAGTTGTAGCTACAGATTCACTTTTAAGACTGAAATCAACCTTAATATAAGCTGCCGGCGGATTCATGCTAATAGCGTGGGAAAATACGGCTTATCCGAATCACCATGGTTACCGCCCGAACCGTCAAAATCGACGAAAATTGGATGCACGGGGCGCAGTAATCGTCCCTGGATACGTGAAATTAAAAGTTGTCCCTTTGCCCGAACAAAGGGACAACTTTAAATTTCCGGTCGACGGAGAGATTTTCCTCCTAAGTGGAGCGCGCGCAGAGATATCCGCCGTCAAAGAGGAGCCCGCAAATATTTTGTAACATAAAAATGGCTTACGTACTTAAAAATGCAGTAGTGGTCATCAAAAAGAGACATTTCGCTAATCTGACAGCTCCAACGAAAAATTTTGCATGTTTGACTTTTAAGCCTTATATTCCGAATTTTGAAGGTTTTGACGGCCCAACAAGGTACATAATCGTTAAGTCAGACATTTCTGTACCGATCGCATGTCTATTCCCACTTCATCGACATACGATATCGATAGGACGAGTGATTTAAATTCCTCATGCAGACGGACATCGTAGAAAAATGGCCGAAATACGCCAGAAATACATGTACACAATAAATCAAGTGCAATGCTCATAACATGTAATGTACACACACATACATTCATGTGCACTTTCCGTGAATATATTATATATCGGTAGCTTGACTTAACATTTTTACATACAGGCTGATATCTTTTAATTACTATAAATTTGAATTTTAAAATACGATAATTCCAGAACGCGTATGCCCAGTTTCTTTAATGTAATTATTAACGTCAGAATAGGTTCATGGCATATAAACACACATAATATATTTAGTTTTAGGACACGGACAAGGCACTAAATTAATTATCTGGACACAATTAAAACGTTTTTTATAACCTTTTAAAGATTACACGTCTATTTTCTCTGAGATTTAAAAAAAAATTGCAGATTTCAACATAGAGTCAAGCCTACATATAAATATGGCAGTTGAACAAACTATTTACATTAGGTCGATAGCCCAATGGCAAGATTGACGGCTTCTTAATACAATGACTTTGCCGGGTCGGGTTCGAACCCAGGCCGGGGCAAAACATTTTTTTTTCGAATGCGATATTGTGTATTTATTTCGTGTATTTTACCGGCAATTTATAAGAGAAGACGCCGGACTTCTCGACATAATTTTCCCGGTCGATGAAATAATCATTCACATATACAGCATGATTTTTTCTTATAATTTTTATAAATTCCATTTAAAATACAATAATTCTAAAACGGGTATGCCGTTTTCTTAAGGGAAAAAATAATGCTTTTAACATTTATGTGCCCCTACGAAATAATTATTTAAATAATTACGCACTGCGCAGTGCGTGGAGCCAAATCACCTTTTTCTTCTGATTAAGGTAAAACTCGGTACTCGGGGGCTCTTGGTGTCGGTGATCTCAAGCCCAATGTCAAAATTTCAAAAAAAAAAATGGTGCATCTAATATGGCGGAAGAGTTTTTTGAAAACTGACGTATGAATGTGAAATTTTAGATACGGGGGTGTCTTAGGTCCCCGATCGCGAATCGAAAGTCAAAATGTCAAAAAAAAAAACAAAATGGCCGAAGTTTTTTGAAAATTGACGTATGAATGTGAAATTTTAGATACGGGGGTGTCTTAGGTCGCCGATCACGAATCCAAAGTCAAAATGTCAAAAAAAAACAAAATGGCGGAAGTTTTTTGAAAATTGACGTATGAATGTGAAATTTTAGGTACGGGGGTGTCTTAGGTCGCCGATCACGAATCGAAACTCAAAATGTCAAAAAAAAACAAAATGGCGGAAGTTTTTTGAAAATTGACGTATGAATGTGAAATTTTAGATACAGGGGTGTCTTAGGTCGCCGATCACGAATCCAAAGTCAAAATGTCAAAAAAAAACAAAATGGCGGACGAGTTTTTTGAAAATTGACGTATGAATGTGAAATTTTAGATACGGGGGTTTTGGGGGTCGCCGATCATGATTCCAAAGTCAAAATGTCAAAAAAATCAAAATGGCGGACCAGTTTTTTGAAAACTGACGTATAAATGTGAAATTTTAGATGCGGGGGTGTCTTAGGTCGCCCATCACTAATCCATAGTCAAAATGTCAAAAAAAGAAAATGGCAGACGGGTTTTTTGAAAATTGACGTATGAATGTGAAATTTTAGATACGGGGGTATGTGCGGACGCCGATCACAAATCCAAAGTCAAAATGACAAAAAAACAAAACGGCGGAGGAATTTTTTGAAAATTGTCGTATGAATGTGAAATTTTAGATACGAGGGTGTGTGCGGACGCCGATTACAAATCCGCTGTAAGCGGACGATCAGCTGTAAGCGGACGGACCCGCTGTAAGCGGAACTTATAGCTAGTTATATATAATAAAAGCCGAGTAGCCAATGGCAACCAAACGACCCAAAAATCGTCTAAAAACGGCAAAACTGTGCAAAGAACTCCTCTCTGGAGACGCGAAATTAAGGGCTGTCTTTTGGCATGTTGGTAGGGGCGACATTGAATTTCCGGTCGACGGAGAGTTTTTCTTCCCAAGTGGAGCGTGTGCAGAGATATCGCCCGTTGAAGAGGAGCGTGCACTCGGTGTTTTAACAGAAAAATGGCTTACGTCATCATGACGATTTACGTGACAATCAAAATAAATCTCGGGAAACGTCAAACTAGCAAGTTGTAGCTACAGATTCACTTTTAAGACTGAAATACGAAATTTTGAAGGTTGCGAGCGCTCAACTAGGACCGGGGTGTTATAGAACGGCCTTCTCGGGGTCTCTTACATGCTTATTTCGAGTCGACAAACGCACGCAAACAAGGGCACGAGCACTTTCAAATTCGTTTGCAGACAGATTTCGTAAGAAAAATGGCCGAAATACGTCACAGATTCAATGTGCATATGATTCAATGTACTACGATCGGGCGAAAAATATCAGTCACCCGCTTGACTTGACATTTTTATAGATATACAGGTTGATTGTTCTTTTAATGGTTATATATCTGAATTATTAAAATACGTTAATTCCAGAACGCGTACGCCTTAATGGGGAAAAGGATTGCTTTTAACATTTATGTGCCCTTATGACAACGATTACGCATACATGCAGAGTGGGCGGAGCTACCTGAAATTAATTTCTCTCTTCTGATTAAAGTAAAATTCGGCACTTGGGAGTCTTTGTGGTATCATTGATCGCGTATCCAAAGTCGAAATGTCAAAAAAAAAAAAAATTGCTGAAGAATTTTTTGAAAATTGACGTATAAATGTGAAATTTTAGATACGAGTGTGTCTTAAGTCGCCGATCACAAATCCAAAATCAAAATGTCATAAAAAAATCAAAACGGCGTAAGAATTTTTTGAAAATTGACGTATGAATGTAAAATTTTAGATACGGGGGTTTTGGGGGTCGCCGATCACGATTCCAAAGTCAAAATGTCAAAAAAAAACAAAATGGTGGAAGATTTTTTGAAAATTGACGTATGAATGTAAAATTTTAGATACGGGGGTTTTGGGGGTCGCCGATCACGATTCCAAAATCAAAATGTCAAAAAAAAACAAAATGGTGGAAGATTTTTTGAAAATTGACGTATGAATGTAAAATTTTAGATACGGGGGT
Organism: Amphimallon solstitiale; assembly: GCA_963170755.1. NCBI lineage: Eukaryota > Metazoa > Arthropoda > Insecta > Coleoptera > Scarabaeidae > Amphimallon > Amphimallon solstitiale. Next base: position 93,501,219 of record OY720678.1, read on the forward strand.
TTTGGGGGTCGCCGATCACGATTCCAAAGTCAAAATGCCATAAAAAACACAATGGCGGAAGATTTTTTGAAAATTGACGTATGAATGTAAAATTTTAGATACGCGGGTTTTGGGGGTGGCCGATCACGACTCCAAAGTCAAAAAAAAACAAAATGGCGGAAGATTTTTTAAAAATTGACGTATGAATGTAAAATTTAGATACGGGGGTTTTGGGGGTCGCCGATCACGTTTCCAAAGTCAAAATGTCAAAAGAAAACAAAATGGCGAAAGATTTTTGAAAATTGACGTATGAATGTAAAATTTTAGATACGGGGGTTTTGGAGGTCGCCGATCACGACTCCAAAGTCAAAATGTCAAAAAAAAACAAAATGGCTGCAGATTTTTTGAAAATTGACGTATGAGTGTAAAATTTTAGATACGGGGGTTTTGGGGGTCGCCGATCACGATTCCAAAGTCAAAATGTCAAACAAAAAATGGCGGAAGATTTTTTGAAAATTGACGTATGAATGTAAAATTTTAGATACGGGGGTTTTGGGGGTCGCCGATCACGACACCAAAGTCAAAATGTCAAAAAAAACAAAATGGCGGAAGATTTTTTAAAAATTGACGTATGAATGTAAAATTTTAGATACGGGGGTTTTGGGGGTGGCCGATCACGATTCCAAAGTCAAAATGTCAAAAAAACAAAATGGCGGAAGATTTTTTGAAAATTGGAGTATGAATGTCAAATTTTAGATACGAGGGTGTCTTAAGTCGCCGATCACAAATCCAAAATCAAAATGTCAAAAAAAACAAAATGGCGTACGAATTTTTTGAAAATTGACGTATGAATGTAAAATTTTAGATACGGGGGTTTGGGAGTGGCCGATCACGATTCCAAAGTCAAAATGTCAAAAAAAAACGAAGATTTTTTTGAAAATTGACATGAATGTGAAATTTTAGATACGGGGGTTTTGGGGTGGCCGATCACGATTCCAAAGTCAAAATGTCAAAAAAACAAAATGGCCGAAGGATTTTTTGAAAAGTGACGTATAAATGTGAAATTTTAGATACGAGGGTTTTGGGGGTCGCCGATCACGATTCCAAAGTCGAAATGTCAAAAAAAAACAAAATGGCGGAAGATTTTTTGAAAATTGACGTATAAATGTAAAATTTTAGATACGGGGGTTTTGGGGGTGGCCGATCACGATTCCAAAGTCAAAATGTCAAAATAAAACAAAATGGCGGAAGATTTTTTTGAAAATTGACGTATAAATGTGAAATTTTAGATACGGGAGTTTTGGAGGTCGCCGATCACGTTTCCAAAGTCAAAATGTCAAAAAAAACAAAATGGCGAAAGATTTTCTTTGAAAATTGACGTATGAATGTAAAATTTTAGATACGGGAGTTTTGGGGGTGGCCGATCACGATTCCAAAGTCAAAATGTCAAAAAAAACAAAATGTCGGAAGATTTTTTGAAAATTGACGTATGAATGTAAAATTTTAGATACGGGGGTTTTGGGGATCGCCGATCACGATTCCAAAGTCGACATGTCAAAAAAAACAAAATGCCGGAAGATTTTTTGGAAATTGACTTATGAATGTAAAATTTTAGATACGGGGGTTTGGGGGTGGCCGATCACGATTCCAAAGTTAAAATGTCAAAAAAAGCAAAAGGGCGGAAGATTTTTTGACAATTGACGTATGAATGTGAAATTTTAGATACGGGGGTTTTGGGGGTCACCGATCACCATTCCAAAGTCAAAATGTCAAAAGAAAACAAAAGGGCTAAAGATTTTTTGAAAATTGACGTATGAATGTAAAATTTTAGATCCGGGAGTTTTGGGTGTCGCCGATCACGATTCCAAAATCAAAATGTCAAAAAACACAATGGCAGGTGAATTTTTTGAAAATTAACGTATGAATGTAAAATTTTAGATACGGGGGTTTTGGGGTGGCCGATCACGGTTCCAAAGTCAAAATGTCAAAAAAAACAAAATGGCCGAAGGATTTTTGAAAATTGACGTATAAATATGAAATTTTAGATACGAGGGTGCCTTAAGTCACCGATCACAAATCCAAAATCAAAATGTCATAAAAAACACAATGGCGGGTGAATTTTTTGAAAATTAACGTATGAATGTAAAATTTTAGATACGGGAGTTTTGGGGGTCGCCGATCACGATTCCAAAGTCAAAATGTCAAAAAAAAACAAAATGGCGGAAGATTTTTTGAAAATTGACGTATGAATGTGAAATTTTAGATACGATGGTTTTGGGGGTCGCCGATCACGATTCCAAAGTCGAAATGTCAAAAAAAAACAAAATGGCGGAAGATTTTTTGAAAATTGACGTATGAATGTGAAATTTTAGATACGGGGGTTTTGGGGGTCGCCGATCACGATTCCAAAGTCAAAATGTCAAAAAAAACAAAATGGCGGAAGATTTTTGGAAAATTGACGTATGAATGTAAAATTTTAGATACGGGACTTTTGGGGGTCGCCGATCACGATTCCAAAGTCGAAATGTCAAAAAAACAAAATGGCGGAAGATTTTTTGGAAATTGACGTATGAATGTAAAATTTTAGATACGGGAGTTTTGGGGGTGGCCGATCACAATCCAAAGTCAAAATGTCAAAAAAAACAAAATGTCGGAAGATTTTTTAAAAATTGACGTATGAATGTAAAATTTTAGATCCGGGGGTTTTGGGGATCGCCGATCACGATTCCAAAGTCGACGTCAAAAAAAACAAAATGGCGGAAGATTTTTTAAAAATTGACGTATGAATGTAAAATTTTAGATACGGGGGTTTTGGGGGTGGCCGATCACGATTCCAAAGTTAAAATGTCAAAAAAAGCAAAATGTCGGAAGATTTTTTAAAAATTGACGTATGAATGTAAAATTTTAGATCCGGGGGTTTTGGGGATCGCCGATCACGATTCCAAAGTCGACATGTCAAAAAAAACAAAATGGCGGAAGATTTTTTAAAAATTGACGTATGAATGTAAAATTTTAGATACGGGGGTTTTGGGGGTGGCCGATCACGATTCCAAAGTCGAAATGTCAAAAAAACAAAATGGCGGAAGATTTTTTGGAAATTGACGTATGAATGTAAAATTTTAGATACGGGAGTTTTGGGGGTGGCCGATCACGATTCCAAATTTAAAATGTCAAAAAAAGCAAAAGGGCGGAAAATTGTTTGACAATTGACGTATGAATGTGAAATTTTAGATACGGGGGTTTTGGGGGTCGCCGATAACGATTCCAAAGTCAAAATGTCAAAAAAAACAAAATGTCGGAAGATTTTTTGAAAATTGACGTATGAATGTAAAATTTTAGATACGGGGGTTTTGGGGATCGCCGATCACGATTCCAAAGTCGACATGTCAAAAAAAACAAAATGCCGGAAGATTTTTTGGAAATTGACTTATGAATGTAAAATTTTAGATACGGGGGTTTTGGGGGTGGCCGATCACGATTCCAAAGTTAAAATGTCAAAAAAAGCAAAAGGGCGGAAGATTTTTTGACAATTGACGTATGAATGTGAAATTTTAGATACGGGGGTTTTGGGGGTCGCCGATCACCATTCCAAGGTCAAAATGTCAAAAGAAAACAAAAGGGCTAAAGATTTTTTGAAAATTGACGTATGAATGTAAAATTTTAGATCCGGGAGTTTTGGGTGTCGCCGATCACGATTCCAAAATCAAAATGTCAAAAAACACAATGGCAGGTGAATTTTTTGAAAATTAACGTATGAATGTAAAATTTTAGATACGGGGGTTTTGGGGTGGCCGATCACGGTTCCAAAGTCAAAATGTCAAAAAAAACAAAATGGCCGAAGGATTTTTGAAAATTGACGTATAAATATGAAATTTTAGATACGAGGGTGCCTTAAGTCACCGATCACAAACCCAAAATCAAAAAGTCATAAAAAACACAATGGCGGGTGAATTTTTTGAAAATTAACGTATGAATGTAAAATTTTAGATACGGGAGTTTTGGGGGTCGCCGATCACGATTCCAAAGTCAAAATGTCAAAAAAAAACAAAATGGCGGAAGATTTTTTTGAAAATTGACGTATGAATGTGAAATTTTAGATACGATGGTTTTGGGGGTCGCCGATCACGATTCCAAAGTCGAAATGTCAAAAAAAAACAAAATGGCGGAAGATTTTTTGAAAATTGACGTATGAATGTGAAATTTTAGATACGGGGGTTTTGGGGGTCGCCGATCACGATTCCAAAGTCAAAATGTCAAAAAAAACAAAATGGCGGAAGATTTTTTGAAAATTGACGTATGAATGTAAAATTTTAGATACGGGAGTTTTGGGGGTCGCCGATCACGATTCCTAAGTCGAAATGTCAAAAAAACAAAATGGCGGAAGATTTTTTGGAAATTGACGTATGAATGTAAAATTTTAGATACGGGAGTTTTGGGGGTGGCCGATCACAATTCCAAAGTCAAAATGTCAAAAAAAACAAAATGTCGGAAGATTTTTTAAAAATTGACGTATGAATGTAAAATTTTAGATCCGGGGGTTTTGGGGATCGCCGATCACGATTCCAAAGTCGACATGTCAAAAAAAACAAAATGGCGGAAGATTTTTTAAAAATTGACGTATGAATGTAAAATTTTAGATACGGCGGTTTTGGGGGTGGCCGATCACGATTCCAAAGTTAAAATGTCAAAAAAAGCAAAATGTCGGAAGATTTTTTAAAAATTGACGTATGAATGTAAAATTTTAGATCCGGGGGTTTTGGGGATCGCCGATCACGATTCCAAAGTCGACATGTCAAAAAAAACAAAATGGCGGAAGATTTTTTGGAAATTGACGTATGAATGTAAAATTTTAGATACGGGAGTTTTGGGGGTGGCCGATCACAATTCCAAAGTCAAAATGTCAAAAAAAACAAAATGTCGGAAGATTTTTTAAAAATTGACGTATGAATGTAAAATTTTAGATCCGGGGGTTTTGGGGATCGCCGATCACGATTCCAAAGTCGACATGTCAAAAAAAACAAAATGGCGGAAGATTTTTTAAAAATTGACGTATGAATGTAAAATTTTAGATACGGGGGTTTTGGGGGTGGCCGATCACGATTCCAAAGTCGAAATGTCAAAAAAACAAAATGGCGGAAGATTTTTTGGAAATTGACGTATGAATGTAAAATTTTAGATACGGGAGTTTTGGGGGTGGCCGATCACAATTCCAAAGTCAAAATGTCAAAAAAAACAAAATGTCGGAAGATTTTTTAAAAATTGACGTATGAATGTAAAATTTTAGATCCGGGGGTTTTGGGGATCGCCGATCACGATTCCAAAGTCGACATGTCAAAAAAAACAAAATGGCGGAAGATTTTTTAAAAATTGACGTATGAATGTAAAATTTTAGATACGGGGGTTTTGGGGGTGGCCGATCACGATTCCAAAGTCAAAATGTCAAAAAAAACAAAATGTCGGAAGATTTTTTAAAAATTGACGTATGAATGTAAAATTTTAGATACGGGGGTTTTGGGGGTGGCCGATCACGATTCCAAAGTTAAAATGTCAAAAAAAGCAAAAGGGCGGAAGATTATTTGACAATTGACGTATGAATGTGAAATTTTAGATACGGGGGTTTTGGGGGTCGCCGATCACGATTCCAAAGTCAAAATGTCAAAAGAAAACAAAATGGCTAAAGATTTTTTGAAAATTGACGTATGAATGTAAAATTTTAGATCCGGGAGTTTTGGGGGTCGCCGATCACGACTCCAAAATCAAAATGTCATAAAAACACAATGGCAGGTGAATTTTTTGAAAATTAACGTATGAATGTAAAATTTTAGATACGGGGGTTTTGGGGTGGCCGATCACGATTCAAAAGTCAAAATGTCGAAAAAAACAAAATGGCCGAAGGATTTTTTGAAAATTGACGTATGAATGTGAAATTTTAGATACGAGGGTGCCTTAAGTCGCCGATCACAAATCCAAAATCAAAATGTCTTAAAAAACACAATGGCGGGTGAATTTTTTGAAAATTAACGTATGAATGTAAAATTTTAGATACGGGAGTTTTGGGGGTCGCCGATCACGATTCCAAAGTCAAAATGTCAAAAAAAACAAAATGGCGGAAGATTTTTTTGAAAATTGACGTATGAATGTGAAATTTTAGATACGAGGGTTTTGGGGGTCGCCGATCACGATTCCAAAGTCGAAATGTCAAAAAAAAACAAAATGGCGGAAGATTTTTTGAAAATTGACGTATGAATGTAAAATTTTAGATACGGGAATTTTGGGGGTCGCCGATCACGATTCCAAAGTCAAAATGTCAAAAAAAACAAAATGGCGGAAGATTTTTTGAAAGTTGACGTATGAATGTAAAATTTTAGATACGGGAATTTTGGGGGTCGCCGATCACGATTCCAAAGTCGAAATGTCAAAAAAAACAAAATGGCGGAAGATTTTTTGGAAATTGACGTATGAATGTAAAATTTTAGATACGGGAGTTTTGGGGGTGGCCGATCACGATTCCGCAGTCAAAATGTCAAAAAAAACAAAATGTCGGAAGATTTTTGAAAATTGACGTATGAATGTAAAATTTTAGATACGGGGGTTTTGGGGATCGCCGATCACGATTCCAAAGTCGACATGTCAAAAAAAACAAAATGGCGGAAGATTTTTTGGAAATTGACGTATGAATGTAAAATTTTAGATACGGGGGTTTTGGGGATGGCCGATCACGATTCCAAATTTAAAATGTCAAAAAAAGCAAAAGGGCGGAAAATTGTTTGACAATTGACGTATGAATGTGAAATTTTAGATACTGGGGTTTTGGGGGTCGCCGATAACGATTCCAAAGTCAAAATGTCAAAAAAAGCAAAATGGCGGAAGATTTTTTGGAAATGGACGTATGAATGTAAAATTTTAGATACGGGGGTTTTGGGGGTGGTCGATCACGATTTCAAAGTCAAAATGTCAAAAAAAACTAAATGGCGGAAGATTTTTTGAAAATGACGTATGAATGTAAAATTTTAGATGCGGGGGTTTTGGCGGTCGCCGATCACGATTCCAAAGTCAAATGTCAAAAAAAACAAAATGGCGGAAGATTTTTGAAAATTGACGTATGAATGTAAAATTTTAGATACGGGGGTTTTGTTGGTCGCCGATCACGATTCCAAAGTCAAAATGTCGAGAAAAACAAATTGGCGGAAGATTTTTTTGAAAATTGACGTATGAATGTGAAATTTTAGATACGGGGGTTTGGGGGTCGCCGATCACGATTCCAAAGTCAAAATGTCAAAAAAACAAAATGGCGGAGGCTGTTTTGAAAATTGATGAATGTTTGAGGATTTTTGGATACAGGGGTGTTTGTGGTTGTTTATTACGTCTTCAATTTGGCGATTCTTCGAAACGTGATTGAACAGGGCTTAAATTTAATACTTCATTTTTTCTTAATGATAATAGATTCGCAAACATCAGAATCATATTGTACACTGTCTCAATGAAAATGTTGCGCTCATTGAGCTCATTGTTTCTTTCGATACTTTAACATGACTTATGTTTAACATTAAGTTACCTTCCCCGCTCTTGAGTGTGTACCAGTTTGTGTTAAAAAACAGTTCGAGAAGAATTTTAAATAAAATATACCATTGGCTCAACAAAATATATGAAGGGGTGCTTAAAAAGTGGACATTCTAAAAAGCGTCATGCCAGTGATCGCTTTTTACAGGGAAGGCGTTTCAATAGGGCTTCAATTTAAAACTCGGGCTTTTTACTTTTATTATTATTTCGTGCTCCTTTATTAACGATAGTGGATTTTGAAAAGGTTGACGGGCTTTTACACTTTCACATTAAAATAGTATTGTAAACTGTCTTAATGAACATGTTGGGTTTTTTGAACTCATTGTGTCTTTGGATACCTTAACACGACTTATGTTTAACATTAAATTAGCTTTCTCGCTCTTGAGTGTGTACCGGTTTGTGTCAAAAACAGCTCGAGAAGATTTTTAAATAAAATATCCTATTGGCTTAACAAAATATATGTATATACAGGGGTGTTTCAAAAGTTTATAAAAGTGGATATTCTAAAAAGCGTCATGCCAGTGACGGCTTTTACACTTTCACATCAAAATAGTATTGTACACTGTCTTAATGAACATGTTGGTTTTTTTAATCTCATTGTGTCTTTGCATACTTTATCACGACTTATGTTTAACATTAGATTACCTTTCTCGCTCTTGAGTGTGTATCGGTTTGTGTTAAAAACAGTTCGAGAAGAATTTTAAATAAAACATCCTATTGGGTTAACAAAATATATGTATATACAGGAGTGCTTCAGAGGTGTATAAAAGTGGACATTCTAAAAAGCGTCATGCCAGTGATCGCTTTTTACAGGAAAAGGGCTTCAATTTAAAACTTGGGCTTTTTATTTTTATTATTATGTGCTCCTTTATTAACGATAGTGGATTTCAATAAGGTTGACAGGCTTTCACACTTTCGCATCAAAATAGTATTGTACATTGTATTAATAAAAATGTAGCGCTTTTTGATCTCATTGTGTCTTTGCATACTTTAACACGACTTATGTTCAACATTAAATTACCTTTCTCGCTCTTGAGTGTGTACCGGTTTGTGTTAAAAACAGTTCGAGAAGAATTTTAAATAAAATATCCTATTGGCTTAACAAAATATATGTATATACAGGGGTGTTTCAAAAATTTATAAAAATGGACATTCTAGAAAGCGCTGTTTACAGGAAAGGCGCTTCAAAAGGGCTTAAATTTAAAACTTGGGTTTTTTACTTTTATTATTATTTTGTGCTCCTTTATTAATGATAGTGGATTTCAAAAGGGTCACACTTTACTTCAAAATAGTATTGTAAACTGTTTTAATAAAAATGTTGCGTTTTTTGAGATCATTGTGTCTTTGGATACTTTAACATGGCTTATGATTAACATTAAATTACCTTTCTCGCTCTTGAGTGTGTACCGATTTGTGTCAAAAACAGATCGAGAATAATTTTAAATAAAATATACTCTGCTCTTTTATTAACGATAGTGGACTTCGAAAAGGTAGTAAGAAAGTAATATACTTTATAAATTAAATTTACTTTACCCATTCACATACATATGTTTGCGAGCTATATGTTTGAAGTTCATCAGCATTCATTAGCATTCTATAAGAATGTTTGAAAGCGACGCCCATTTACCAAACAAAATTTGTTGTAAACATATTAAACACTACGGAGATACTACGTATATTTGAGTATGTCAATTAAAATGACGAGCCCGCGATAGCGGGCGAGTAGTATATATGTAATTCATTGAATATCTAAAATGTTCTTCAATACAAGTCCTTCATTTTTAATTGGCGTGCGAACTAATTTTGAGTATGTGACAGACGAATATTTCAATTATACTGACCAAAATTTCATAATGAAAGCGCTGTTCCACTTCAAATAATTTGGGTGAAAATATCTCAGTGTCAAACTGATTATTAGGTTCTTTTTTATTAATATTGTGCATGCCTATCTTAAATTGTTTCTGAGCAATTGGCATACTTTTTGTTAATATACTAAATTTTTCCACTGTTATTTCAATAGCGTATTATCCCGATTGTCTCAATAAAAATTATGCACTTATTGAGCATATTGTTTCATCGGATACTTTAACATCATTCTTATGTTTAACATTAAATTATCTTTCTCGCTTTTCATTGTGTAACAGTTTGTGTAAAAAAAAATTCTAGAAGAATTCTGAATGAAATATACAATTGGCTTTACAAAATATATGTATATACAGAGTGTGCCACAAGTCTATAAAATCTTACATTCTAAAAACCACCACGAGAGTGATCGCGTTTTACAGGAAATTGTAAAAAGCTGTAAGCGGACGCGAAAAAGGCGAATTCAAGCTCGAAAAGATTGAAGCATTAGCTCACAAACATTCAACACAATAAATATTGCAATATATAATAATTGGCCCAATGATAATAGTATATAGGTAAAAAATTTATAAATTCGATTCCTTATTTGTTTATAAATACTTTCTACTCATTTTTTCATCCATGAATTAAGTTGTAAAATTACTTCAAAATATTATAAGATATTGTAAATAGAAAAAAGAAACTAAAATATATTCCTACCAGATTAAACAAGCACTTAATCATGTTGTTACTGTGTCAGGCAAATTGAGAAGTAATATCATACGTATTCAAAAAAGATTGTTTAATTATCATTGATGAAAATGAACGTCTCGCGACATCGTCAATTACAATAATTAGAAATAGAAATTCTATAAGGATGTTTTACAGTATTTTCGAATATAACAATAAGTAATCAATATTACCATAATACATATATTATATCTATATATTCCTTAAATTGTAGGTGTACAATGCAAAAGAAAATAATTATGTACAGTGTGAACAAGGCTTTACCAACATTATTAAGCATCATATATAACTGACAGTTGTAATACAATTTACCACAAAGAAACACTGCAAATTATAAAAGTATAGGAACGGAAATCATAAAAAATGCCAATGAAATAAATATTATTTGTTATAGAACAATCATTAAATGAATTATTTAAAAGTATACATTCGCGTCAACAAAACATAATTCTAATAAAGCTATCTACAAGTTTGTATAAAATAAAATGTTTTTTTTAAAATTCTAATGAATTTTCATTTAAACCAAAAAGACCAATGGAATCGACATATGTATATAGACTGAAACACTATTAACAAAAGCTATCAAATCACATTTTCCAACTGATGCAAAAAACACAGATTTCGAGATTATTATAATTTTATACCCACAAACAAAATTCAAACTATAGACAAATTAGGCAAACGTGAAATAAATCATCGGCAAGTCAAGGCACAAAAGCCAATAATAGTAGAAAAATTATAAATAGAGTGAAAACTACCGTCTTTGAGGCACAGGAAAAGTATGTGAAAAATGTCAATAAAACTTTAAACGATAAAGTACATCTTATTTCATGGACAGCCGTTAAACATTTTCAATTTAAAAACTGCTATTTTCACTACATCTATTATTAATCATTTCATCCGATAAGCATTCTGAATAAAATATTGCATAGTTGTAAACTATATACGGGGGTGTATAAAAACAACTAAGCGATATTGAACATCTAAAACACAATTATATTTAGTTATTCGCTATATATCGGAATTATATGGTGTTTCAAAAACTGAAACGCAATAAAGACAAAATCCGCAATAAATTTAGAAGAATAAGGGGGAGCGGTACCTCAACTGTAAGCGGAATAAGAGGCGGCAGCGGGCCTTCTAGGCCTGCCGTATTAGCTAGTAAATCTGTATAAAAACCAAAATTTTCGAGATATTAGCATGAAAACTAAAATACTAAAGTACTACTTCCGGTCCATTTTATTTTCTTTTTATGCAAAAATTATTCTAAATCTACCTATAAATACTTTTTTATTCTTGATATATCTGTATATAAAGATTTATTTACGAGATATTTGCTAAAAACTGCAATCAGATAAGAATAAATTTTTACTTCCGGTCGAAATTTTGAAATTTTCTTTATACAAAAATTATTCCAACTCCAGCTTTTAAGTATACTCATAGTAAATCTATATTAAATGCTAAATTTTCGAGATATTAGAAAAAAAATATAATACTAAAGTATTACTTCCGGTCCAATTTATTTCTTGATGCCAAAATTATTGCAGATTCAACTCTAAATACTTTCTATTCTTAATAAATCTGTATAGAAAGATTTATTTGTAAGATATTTGCCAAAAACTGCCATCTAGGTAAGAGTAAATTTTTACTTCCGGTCCGACTGCTGAAATTTTCTTTACACAAAAATTATTCCAAATTCAACTTCTAAGTATACTCATAATAAATCTGTATAAAATGCAAAATTTTCGAGATATTAGCAAAAAACTATAATGCCAAAGTATTACTTCCGGTTCAAATTTATTTTCTTATGCAAAAATTATTACAAATTCAACCCTAAATACTATCTAAATAAAATCTGTATAGAAAGATTTATTTGCGGATGTTTTCCAAAAATTGTGATCAGGTCAGAGCAAATTTTTACTTTCGGTCCGGTCCGACTTTTTAAATTGTCTTTATACAAAAATTATCCCAACTCCAGCTTTTAAATACACTCATAATAAATCTATATCAAATGCAAAATTTTCGAGATATTAGCAAAAAACTATAATACTAAAGTGTTACTTCCGGTCCAAATTAATTTTGTATATGCAAAAATTATTTCAAATCCATTCTAAATACTTTTGTATTCGTAACAAATCAATATAGAAGGATTTATTTGCGAGATATTTGACAAAAACTGCTTTCAGAGTAATAGCTTTACTTCCGGTCCGAATTTAAAAATTTCTTTGCCCCAAATCTAACTCTAAATACTTTTACACTTATAATAAGTACCTATAGATGGGTAATTTGTGAGATATTCGCAAAAAACTGTTTATTGATAAGGTAAAAAAAATCTACTTCAGGTAGGAATTTCAAAAAGCTTTATTTGTAAATTCTTTCCAAATTCACGTTCTAGTACTTTTGTATTCTTTGAAAACTCGTTTAACCATAACTATATCCAGCAATGACAATGAGTACAGGAAGCATGTCATCTAGCATGCCCATTCAATAACACTATTATCAAAGAGAATTGCTTAAATTCATAACGTTATAGAGACTAAAGATAAATTAAATACACAAAGTATAGTCCTCTAACAATTATTAGTGTTTCCTTTAATTATTGTAATTTCAGTTGATGTTGGTTGTAAAACGCAATAATATTTTAAATTTTTCAACTACTGTCTGTGGTTAAAAAATACAAGACAGTTGTTAACAATCAATTGGGATATTAAATATAGCAACGCTACAAAATGCTGTATTTATTACTTATTATTATTTCGAACATTACAAACGACGAATATTCTTTAAGTTCTTGTAGACACCAGAGTACAATTTTATAGAGATACACATAGCCACAATACACACAAATATACCATAGTTTTGTCGCTTCGTGTGGGTGCTGTTGGAAGGAAACACTATTGACCTGAAACTTTAATTTGTAAGTGTATAATTTATTGTGTTAATGACTATTATAAAAAAAAATTAACTATTACAATGTCACTGCCTTCAAGTGATCGTTTAAGAAAATGAAAAGATTATTATTATTTAAAGAAATAAATAGGAATCATATATTTGTATTCCAATAATGGCAATAATGGTATCGTTTTAAAGCATTTCCAGGAAAATTCTGACGGAATGCATTCTTAGAATCATACGCGCCTATTTTGTTTAACAAGGGACACATTGCGATCAAAGTCACACCCCTAATCGCCTATAATGTCTTAAATGCACCAATGACAATTAATTAAGTAATAATTGGGGGTGTCCTAAGTATTTTTAGTTTATAATCATTAGAGTGTCATGATAGGTAACACCCATTCCCGTGGTCATGAAGAAATTAGCGTGCCGGACATGTATAATAATGTTAACACCCATTAATTTATTCAATATATTTTATTATTCTATATAATATAGTGATGTCTCAGACAAGCAGTTAAGTCTATTATTGGTGTTTAATAATCAGAGTTGAGCAATAACTTTACAAAAAGGAATTCACAAATATACATATTACTTTAGAAATTAGTAATTGTAATTAATTCACTGTTTTTTTCAAATAATGTGGAATTGCTTAAAAAATCGTGGTCTTTGTATTTAAATACTTTTTGTTTTTTAAAAATTCAATTACAAATTACTTAGTTACTGCTGATACCTGTTACTGTTTCTTATAGGTTGTTGAAGTCTTAAATTAAAAACTATTTAATTTCCAAGCCCCCTATCTGAAAAATGGGCAACAATTTTAGAATTCGTTATTAATAAAATCTTATTTACTTATATATTAAACACAACTTGTTTGTTGTATTATGTGCCAACATTGCAATATTCAGCAATGTTGAAACATAATAAAACAGTTTATTATGTTCCAGGTTCAAAATATTCATAAACCATAATAGACTCAAAAACGAGTAAATGGGAAAAGAGATAATTACTTTGGGTAATTATAAAGAGAACACATTTTTTTGCGTATACAAATTTTATTTCAAAAAATATAAGAAAATGAAAAACGAAAATGAAATTTGCCACAACATTATACCTACCTACTATTGAGAATCTTCGATACGATAGTTTGTTTTTTCAGGATTATGATCAATTGTTCTTTTTTTAAAGAGACCTGTCTTTTTTGTTACAAATCCTGATGTAGCACTATAAACTAAATTAATAAGATACCACACTCAACGTTTTTAGGAGTTTTGTTTATAATAACACTATGATTATTTGACGAACTTCTTCCTGTATTACAGGCTTAAAAATGCACGAATTATGGGTTATCCGCTGTAGAGCTTTTGCAGAGTTAGTGGAGAATATGTGGTGCTAACAATACTATTTGTATGTGCAGTCTTTAGTAAGTAATCATTTTTTGCATCCCCTGTCAGAATCAATTCATTTTTTAGGGTATTTTATTTTGGTGAAAATTCATTGTTGTTAATATTTTATTGTCATTATTTCTGAGCATATCTGCCCCCCCCCCCCTTATATATTTGTATTATTTCCATGTAAAACTCCTTCTGCCCTATAAGGTAAGTTGTCTAAATAAGGCCCATTAAAGGTTTACGATTTTTTTCAATTTTTTCTGTTGTCGAAACACTATCATAAAAAATGTTTCAATTGTATGACAAACCTCATCAAGATAAGCCTGACCAGGATATAAAAAATTAATTACTAAAAGTTGTCATCTGGGCCGATTTTAGAACCCAGTGTTCGTATAAGGCCCATCCCATGTCCCTAATTAGGCCATACCTTTTTATCTCTTAAAATGAAGTTTAATTGAACCAAAACAATATTTTATTACAAAATGAACACAATAATATTTCTATAAAAAATAAAAAATTAAAAATCTTCACAATCTGGATACGTAAAGGCTGGATCTTTATCCGCGGCTGTTAAACCCACGCAGTCTTTATGGACATAGCGTTTACATATGGTACACAGCTTTCTTTTTTTTTGATTAATTTTGCTTGGTCCCCTTACTGCTTCTTTGGTTGTTCCTCCACTTTTTGCAGCTTGTTTTTAGGATCACTTTTATTTCTCGTCTTCGGATCATCTTTTTTATTCTTCTTGTCATCTTGTAATTTGTTGAGCTCAGTAATTGATTGCCTTTTTTCTGCCCGTGTTTTTCATCTTTACTTCTGGCGTGATCAGAATATTATTGAAACTACATGACAGCTCCTTTATTTGTTCGTCTGGTTCATCTCATTGTTATTTTCCTCTCCCGAAATGAAACTACTTTCATCTAAAGACGAGGAATCCGTAACATCTCTGCTTTTCGGTCTTATTCTTTCTACTCTTTGGCTATCGAGAGTTGAACTTGCAGCTGGTGGACGGGATTTCCAACATTGACTGCTTGAATGTCATCCTTTTCTGTGATTTCCGACGGGGCATAAGCACAATCAGGGATTCCTTTTGGGTTGTAAGGATAGATGCCCGTTACACAAAAACCCCGACATCACATTTTCAGGAGTTGTTGCCCTCGGCCATACCCTTGAAAAATTGTTCCAAATGTATATTTGGTGATCGTGCGATCAGGTTTGTTAGTCCAAAATAACAGCACTTCCTCGTTCCAATATGTTTCAAAAGGTTTAAATATTCACTTGTCAAGAAGTTGCAGTTCATGTGTTGTATTGCTAGGCAAACAAAATAGAGT
Source organism: Amphimallon solstitiale (assembly GCA_963170755.1). Classification (NCBI taxonomy): domain Eukaryota; kingdom Metazoa; phylum Arthropoda; class Insecta; order Coleoptera; family Scarabaeidae; genus Amphimallon; species Amphimallon solstitiale. Next base: position 93,516,967 of record OY720678.1, read on the forward strand.
GATTTCATGTTCATCTGCTTTTGTAAGAATTGTACCATCTAAATGGGATGATGCACCGTCAAATATCAAAAGCACTTACCCTTTAGGTTTGTATTTTGAAACGTGGGTGAGCCACTTAACAAAAACCGACGTTGACATGCTGCCTTTCTTGGTCATTTCAATTGCTGTTTCTGGTGGTAAGTTGTCTTCCCATTTCGCCTTCCTTCGTTGCTCTTTAAATAAAATGATCGGCGGAATCACTTGGCCCACAGCACTTACGCAAGCTACTATCGACACATTCTCTGCATGTTCCTGGGTAATTAAATGCACCCTTTTTTGGCTTTTACGAACAAAGACTTTTTGTGATTTGTGATGGTTTAAGCGACATCCTTTTTCATCAATATTGAAAATTAATTGTGGATTCTCTAAGACATTCCTGTCATAACTTGTTTCACCTTTTCAAAATAGTCATTTACAATGAATCTATTTAGCTTTGTGGATCTTGCAGCATTCATGGGTTGAGATTTACGAACCGCTACTTCAGGGAGTCGTTGTAAAAACAATTTCAATTATTTACGTCCAGCCAATCTATTTGCAACATTGAATGGATTAGATAAATTATTATTTTCGCAAGAAGAAAATACCGTGCGTCTTATCACTTTCGATGTAAGAGGCATACCAACATCTCCTAATCGAAAAATGCGTTGGCACAGTTCATCTTCTTGCCCTGGGGTTAGGAAACTTTCTAGTTTCTTTTTGGTGCTTCTTGCCGCCACATGATTTCTGAGGGTTCTGGTTGGAATTCTAAATTTCCTTGATGCCTGTCGGACAGACATACCAGCATCAATTTCTTCTATTGCTCGTTGCAACTGGGTTTCTGACCATTAGGCCCTCTTGGGCGGCATAATTATCGAAAAGCGTTACTTTGAATCTAAGAAATGAGGAAAGCGGTGTATAGAACAGCATAATAATACTATTAGAACCAAAAAAGGCCCGGGCCTTATTTTAGGGCTAACCAGGCGGGTCTTATTTGGGTAATAAGGAAATTGTTGCATCATTTGTGATTGAGCACTAATTTCCAGTTTGATGACAAATAATATAGAATAACAACGTTACGATTAATTAGTAAAATGTTCAAGCTTACTAATGATGCTATGTAACTTAAAAAATACGAACGATTTTCTAGTACTTACATCAAAATTATTTCCCAGCCAAAACTCAGGTGAACTAATATGGACGTCGATAATTCAATTCACCCTCTTACCACTTAACAGAAAATTTAGAAATTAACATTAGAGGTCTCACAGATGTAAATCGTAAAGAGACCTACTGTTATTACAGATTCCTAATAGGGCAAAGGTGCAATGGGCCTTATTAAGGTACCGGGCTTTATTTGGTCAACCTACCTTATGTTCTTTATACCAGTCATCACGTTTGGTACTTTTTGCTATAATTGCAAAAGCATCTAATGCATCTAATAATGATACCTCTTGATTTCTAGACTATAAATTATGAATAAGAAAGCTTTTATTATTATTAATGTTTAATGAATGTACTCGACTTACTAAAGGTATTAATAATTTAATATTACAGCTGAAAAAGTATTGTTTTATTAACGCACAATGCGTTTATCATTTATAAATAGGTACTTCCATTAAAATTATTTAAAGTGCCCATGCTTTATGAGTGCTTACATTCATTAACATCTTCAGACAACAAAGACGTAATGACGTCATTATTTCTCCAGACAGTTTGATTTATCTACTCGGGCTGAAAGAAAATTCGAATAGCCGTAATCATTAGGATTCGGACCTACGTATAAAATTTATTATGCTGGGCGAGAGTAAGGCGGCACAGAAGGATGACAGGAACGACAATAAACACAGTAAGCCCATCGAAAACCTTCATTATTTAGAGGTGCTTTAACCCGTGAATATATTCTCACATTAAGTGAATTAATAATATCGTTTGCACAAATATGATGTGATAAGGTAGAACAATAATTAATATTCACACGTAAGCTGCTATATTGCGTGACATCAAAAAAACGAATCACCAAGCAAAATGTATACTGTAAGTAACGGATAATGGCATTAACTTCGTTAATATTTATTTAAAAAAAAAATCTCAAAAGGGTATAGCGATTTTAACCAAGGAGAATATTTTTATCGTATATTAATTTTTTTTATGTCATTTGTTTTCATGTTATGACGTCACCGACTTTTTTTAAATAATAACATAATTTTTTAATTGATTTCGATAGTAGGTACTTTCAATAGGACAGGGAATTGAAAGTACTATCGAAATTAATTATAACCCGTGCAGGCCCTATTGATACGCCTGCTGGGTCTTCGAACATCACAAAATTAGATTCTTTTTATACAGATCCGTAAAAGAGCAAATATACAGTATACCTCTAGCAACACAAGAAGTTATGAGGCAACATATTCGACAAATATTTAGAAATATATGTACTCAATGGTTTATTAATATCGATTTATCATTTCGGAAGCATGTTCAGAAACTTTTAAAAGTGAATTCCTCTTTTGATGTTCATATTTATTGTTATTTTATAATTTCTGTTTCACTAACCTACTCATGTATTCACATAACAGTTCTTGTTTCGACACCTACTAAAATCGAGTTATTATTTTTTTTTTACATGGTTTGAAAATTGGTTTATTGTGCCATCTTCTACATTTACAGGAATTTTCCATTTGAAAAAAATCACGTTTAGACAAAAATATATCATGTAAATTTAATAATCTTTTTTGCAAATTCAATTAGTAATTGTAAAAAAATTAAATAAGTTTGTATTAGGACCTTTTATTATAAACAATTCTACCAAAAATTGTGTTCATTTAGTACCTCGTTTTCGAGAAATATATTTTTTTCAGAGAATGGTAATAAGTCTAAAACCTTTAATTTTAGGCCTAACTTTTTGACTAGGAATTATACGGGGAATAGAAAAATAATGTATAGAATGTTCCATTTAAAAAACTATAACTGTGGTTAGTCACCAAGTTATGGAACACTCTGTACAATACAAAATAATTTTAAAACGTGCTCATAATAAGTGTCATTGAAAGAAAAGCGCTCCGAAATGTCTATAATAATGATGTAATGAAATTTTCTAAAAATTAGCTTAAAGATATGATTTTTATACGTATTGGCGGAATTACAAAAAAATGTTTACTTGCATAAGATTTTGAGTTATTTATAAAACTTCATTCCAAAAATATATAATATAATATTACTCTTCTTTTTTCTTTTACTTCTATAATAAGAGTTTCATTTTTGTATCTACATATTTATACAAAAATTGGATATATTGTACTTACAATACACTCTATGTCAGCAATATATTTCATAAAATATATAGAATATGGTACAATAAACAAATTGTAAAACAAAACAAATTATTACCTTAATTGCAGAAACAGGAATGGATGGTTATATCAACGGTAATTAGTGAAAAATAAACTTCAAAATAACGATAAATATGTATACTAAAATAAGCAAAAATCATTTCAACAAGTATTCAAATGAGTTTCCATTCACTTCTAAACATTTTTCCTAGATTAGATTTTTTTTATTGGGACACGTACTAGAGCAACTGTACACAATACCCGTAATAACAAAAGAAGCAATGCAGGAACATATTCGAGAAATCTTTAGAAATATAAGTCAAGTTCTTCTTAATGTCAATATATCATTTCAGAAGAGTATTGAAAAATGTTTAGAAGTGAATGGAAACTCATGTGAATACTTGTTGAAATAATTTTTGCTTATTCTAGTATACATACTATTGTTATTTTATCATTTCTTTTTCACTAATTACCGTTGACATAACCTCCTAATTCCTGCTTATGAACTACTATAATCAAGGTATTAATTTGTTTTGTTTTTAAATTTGTTTATTATACCATATTCTATATAATTTATGAAATATAGTGCTGGCATAGAGTGTATTATTAGTACAATATATCCAATTTTTGTATAAATATGTAGATATAGAAATGAGATAGTTGCCAAGATTATAGAAGTTAACGAAAAAATAAGAGTATATTTTTGGAATGCAGCTTTATAAACAACTCAAAATCTTAAGCTGCTAGTAAACATTTTCTTGTGATTTTCCCAACACGTATAAAAATCATACCTCTAAGTTAATTTTTAGAAAAATTCATTATAAAATCATGCTTTTCAACTGAGTAACAACTTATTAAATGGCATCCATTCAATTATCAATGTTGCAACAAATATCATGGCCCACTATACCGTATCAAATAAAAAACATAAAGTTGGCAAAATTATATCAAAAAACGATAATAGCTATGTAATAGTCACAGTCAGTTCTGATGTGAAATTAAATAAGTAATTCAAAAATAAACTGATATACAGGCTGTTTCATTTGAAGAAATTGACTTTTATACAAAAACGTGTCATGAATCAATACTACCAAAAAATTGTCGTTTTAGAGAAATATAATTTTATACAAAGATTGAGTTTTTTAGAATAATGGGAATAAGTCGAAAACTTTAGACTTTAGGTCTATACCATCTTATTACTTTTTGTCTAAAAATTAACAGGGAATAGAAAAATGTAATAATATATAGAGTGTTCCATTTAAAAAACTATAACTATGGTTAACCACCAAGTTATGTAACACTCAGTATAATACAAAATATTTCTAGAATGTGCTACTAATGAGCAGCTATCATAAGAAAAAAACCGTTTTGAAATATCTTTACTCGTAAAGGCACAAGCAGCCTTAACTGTGGAGATGACTCACCCTGTATATACATCAGATATTGAATATTACGTTTTAAATTAGTATTTGTAATAACATTAACGGCGTAGTCTGTACTTCGTGATCGCTACTGATGATGATAACTTAGTTGTCGAAATATGTATTTAGCTTTTTGTGCATTAGTGTAGTAACGGTGTTTTTAAAGTATTTTTTTTTATTAATATTTTATTATTACAGTTTATTTAACAGTACTTTTACTAATCACACACTTAGTAAGCATGCATTTTTTCAAACGTTCTCAAAAAATTCAATTAAAACACATTTTCCAATTAATTTTTATACGCTCTCTACTTAAAAAAAGAGCATTAAATCAAAATAGGAGACGTTAATCAATTGAAATTCTAAAAAAATCTCTTCTAATAACTCGTTAGGTTTAATAGCTGGCCGAGGAGAAATTCTAATTTCGTTCATTCGGGCTTCTTACGGATTAATTAAATCAAACGTTTTTCGTTATATTTTATGGTCTTATTAAAAGCGAGCGTTCGTGGAGCGCAATTTTCGAGCGATTATAAGTGAGATTTAATTTATAATTTATAACTGGTACGGTACTGCAAAGAGGGGAGTAGAGGAGGGACGTGAAACCGCTACCGACATGACGTGCACACATCAATTTCGAACCACGCGATCGAGTTCATGTATTGTGAGGTACCTATATTTCGAAATATAAAATGCAGTAGCGAATAGCCATCCGTTAAGCTCGAAGAGACAGCAATGGAAAATCTATAATTCGTATTTGGAGCAGGAATAGCAGGAATCCCAGGAGCCAGCAGGAATATTAGCAGGAGGAACAGTAATATATATCATTTGCATTGCTTCGTTCGCCGGTAACGACATCAATAGCAGCAGGAATAGAGCGAACTTAGTGCCGACAACGACGGCCGTCCTGCAGCAGCAGGAAATATCCTATTTGCGGAGGTGGAGGCAGCAGGTAGGACGAAATCGATTATGGTACATACAATGATCGCATCTGCAGTTTATCTAGTCTCTGGTTCTGGTTCGTTCCATTCTCGGCGATGTGACATTAAACATATTGCATCGCAGGAAATTCCTGCGAGGGAATTTCGTATACGATAGGCTGAAACAAGCTCGCGCGCACGCCTAAAAAGAAACGTACAATCCGATGTTTTGACATATCAAATACAGATCGCTGAAGCGATGCGGGGTGGGGTAAAACGAGCAATATTTGGATTGGAATCAAAACAAACACAAGCGTTGAACTGACCGGAAATGTTGGATATTGTAACAATGTTTGAGCATATGATATACGTCAGGGAAATCATCGTACTTTTCTTTTTCTTTTGAAACCTAGTGTTTATTTTAACAAACGAAATGGCACATTATTAAAATAATCTGTTAGTCATTCTTTGTTTGCAATTGTGTTTAATGCGTATAATTTTACTCCCGACTCCAAAATAATTTCTTGATATATCCAACATTTTTCTTTTCTATACATGTAGACTTAGTTGCAAATAAAGGTTTCCACAAAAAAAAAACAGTCCGATAAATTTCGTACCCATCTCTAATTTTCAGGAATAATACCTCCACACATATTGTATAATATGGATATTATGTTTTATGTGTTTAGTTTCTTATGAATTTCTACTGTTGTGATTGATATACACATGAATAGGAGAACTGATATCTATTTTTCTTGATTTACTGTTATGCTGATATTTTTTCATACGTAGGGTATTTTATATTTTTGACAATTATTAGGAAATAAGATTATGTATTTACACAAAACCGAAAAAATAATTTAATAAAACAAAAGATAATAAAAAGTATAGGGAATAGGTATTACAATGAAAGCCATAGAGAGAAATAACATCGCACATGTACATACTATTTCTCTAGCTGTATTTTATAAACAAATAGGGTACTATGTATAAAGATGAATATGTTCATACATAATAAAAATGTGTTTATCATACTCATAAGAAGAGTATGATAAACACATACAATTCTCGATTGGTAAACACCACACAATTAATTGAGATTTATATTTATGTACAGGAAATGCCCATGATGTATTTCTAACACCACCACCCAAAAAAATAAACAATGGCCTATGGCTTTTCTCTTTTTTTATAATAAAAAAAATAGATACATAAACTTAATTTCTTTCTGTAGGAAGATGATTGACAAGTTGAATCATCCATGCGGCGGTAGGTTTGCGCAAATATTTACCTATCATGTCGATGTCTTTTCGTTGATGAAGGTTTCACTGCCGCAATATAACTTTTTAAGCTGATAGAGATCAGTCTTGTTCGCGCAATATTCGTACTGGCAGGAAAACACTTTTGTTGACCGCCTAACAGGAGCTGGTAAATATATGCTCCCGGACATATTATGATAAAGTTCTGTCCACTTCATCTGTGTTAGCACTTCGTCTACCTGATCCTGGTTGCCTTCGAATTGTATTCTCAACGGTTCATTTACGCAACAATTTATTTATAGATGTATGGCTAACATTTAATTATCGAGCAACAACTCTTGCGGACAATCTATTATCGAACAAACTGATCGCGCGCACTTTTTCCGGAATAGTCAACATCATTTTAACGTTTTTACCTTCGTTAGTTGTGATATATAAATAGAACCAGGCGGTATTAAATATAACAGTAACAAAACGATGAAGACACTGACACTAACATTGATTAAAATACTTTGAACCGTACTAAAAATATTTATTAGAACTTACTTATATTTACTACTTCAAATTTGATGCTCACATTACTAACTGAACTAATAATAATCCCTTCCTGTGTCTGGAAACCATGCTTATCTTCGCGATAATTCTCGTGACTTCTGGAATGACGGTGATCAATTCCCCATTCATTCCTTTTGCGACTTTGTTCTAGTACTTTATGTCGAAAGAATCATTTGTTTATTAAATACTTCTTTGTTCGGTACCTGAATTTATTCAGTCCAGTCTTGTAAAAGAATGTATGTATTACGTATTTAAAGAAAAAAAGTCAAAATTCAATTTATATTTTTGAAAAAACGGTGCCTTTATAATTTTGGCTTTCCCTTTTCCCCATTTTCACAACTGATTTTGATTTTTTCTTTGAAATACTTTGGAACAATTGAGAAAAATCTAGAACAACCTTGAATAGCCGTCAGGACTTCGATTTTCGAAAAGAAGGGCAACCGGGAAAAACTCGTTTTATTCAAATTTTCTGAATCCATTTTGAATTTGTTTTCAAGATTCATTGGAACAATATTTATTACAACTAGAACAGCTTGAAACAATCTTTCTTCTTGAAACAATCTTTCCTTCTCAATTACCTCGGCCAAATTTGATTTTCATTTCAAATACTTTGGAACAATTTAGAACAAAGGTAGAATAACCTAGAACAACCGTCAGATTAACGAATTTCGAAAAAAAGGACTAACTTCACACACTCTTCATTTCTGGCTCTATGGAACGTAGAATTATCAAGTACTTCCTTGAGATGGGTCCCACAGTCTCTTAAGCTCGTGTAAAGTTGTTTTGGTGTTGTCTATATTATATCGCCAGTCTATTTACGCAACCACAACCGTGATAACCCTATCTCTCTGAATTTCCGTATTTTTAATTTTGTATAAGCACCATCGCCGACGAAATGCTTACTATTTGTTCAGTGAATTTATTATATTAACACAACCATCAGTTTCCTAACATTGTTGCCTGTTGTTATATAATATATCTTTTATGTAATTTGTGTTCAAAATATTATTATTATTAGATTCATATTACGACAAGATTTTAAATATCTTATATCGGTACTAACACTACATTAATAACATTACCTAAGATAAATCACTATGTAAAAAAAAGTAATGCGAACATTTATATTGCCGCAGTAGTCATTTGCTGTATCAGCTCGTAAATGGATATTACACACATCCCATCCCTCTTACATTCATTACACTTGGAAATGCGGTTGCTGCCGAGAGGATGATATTTTTCACATAGTAATTTGGCGCATGTTATTTCAGCACTGCTCCCCATTATTTACCCGCATGCCCTGGATCCTGAGTAAGCTGCCACAAGAAAAACGTACAAGAAATAAGGTAGCATACCAGTTACGGGGGGGGGGGGGGGTATCTGTCGCTTACACACATTACCAAAATATCTCTAGAAAGACTTGTAAAAGCGGAAATTTGAGCAAAGTGTAATAAAAAGATTCATGAGGTCATATAGAGCGTATGTTTTCCCTAATAAATGGTCCAATTTGAAAATATTCTGTGTAATGATTAATAGACGTAACTACGTACACAATTTATACAAGCAACGAGAGCGGATAATGCTCAAGTTTTATTAACTTGCCTAATTCATATATGAAGCAGTTTGGTTGATATTATAATGAGTCAGCAAGGCTATCACAACCATCTATGCATTGTCTCGGCAAACTGTTTATATCTGTTTTTGTTGATGGAGTAAGTTGGAATATAATTTATTTCTTCAAATAACCATATGTTGATATAACAATATATATTCCCAATGTATTCAGGAAAATAAATCAGTATAGTCTGTCCATCAATATATCGATTGACTTTTTAGGGTTTAAGAGGATTATCGGGGACTATCTGATACCTCTTGCCGCAGGTACCGAGAAAAATTATGAATGAAATAATGAACCGTATTAGAAGAAATCGGATTTTCTTAAGTAGAGAAGTAATTATGTTTCGTGTAATATAATTTGGTGTTTATAATTTAAACTTTATTACTCTAAAGAAAACAATTCTAAGTTAACAGATAATATACAATCACTATCATATCACTAGAGACTGGATTTTATGCAAATTGCATATTTGTTGTTTTTCGGTATATCCCTTCTATATTGTGTACTTATCCATTTTCCACCCTCAGAATACGTTTTTTACCATTTTTTTAGTGCATATAATGCAAATTTGGACACTTTACCATAACTGCATATGCACGTACATATATCATAATTATTTTGCATATTTATGCATATATTCGCCATTTTCATAAGAACCATAATAAAATCTGATATTTAAAGACATTTAATTTGTTTGTGTAAACGTGAAGGGATTGCCTTCCTTCAACTTTGCATTAATGACTCATTAAAAGTTCGTCTCATTAATAATGAGATCGACTTTCCCAAAAATAGGATTTAACTCTACTGATAATCGGTTTACAGGGCAATTAGAACTTACGTAAGAAATCCTTTTCAGAAATGTAGGTATTAATGCAGGTATATTATACCGTACGACTAATATCAATATAAGAAAAAGAAATAATTTCCTTCATAGTTTGTTCAGACGTAAACGTGTTAAGGTCTGTGCTATTTGGTGAAACAAAAGTGAATTAAAAAGCTCAGTTATCGAGAAATGTACAATTGAACATATCAATAACTGCATGTTCAATTGAAAATTTTTCGATAACTGTTGAGTTTGGGTATAGGACATGGTACATGAAACATACTTAGAATTCGATGCAGAATTAACAAATTAAATAAAAAATATGTTTCCATTTGAAAAAAAAAATTGATGGTCGTAACTTATTTTTGTTGTTTTCTATTTAATTTGTTAATTCTGCATCGAATTCTAAGTATGTTTTATGTACCATGTCCTATACCCAAACTCAACAGTTATCGAAAAATTTACAATTGAATATGCAGTTATTGAAATGTTCAATTGTACATTTCTCGATAACTGTTAAGTTTGGGTATAGGACATGGTACACTTTTATACAAGTTCATGCGCATAGCTGACGCGTAATCCCCCCTCCACGATGCAGCTGACGATTTTATTTCAACTTACTATATGATGTCAACTATTTATAAAAAAAAACCAGCCAGCGTACTATGACTTTATTTAATTCTTTTTTTTTCATGTTTCGCGGCCTCTTACAACTACACCCACCGCGGGTGCGTCAGCTGACATTTGGTTTAGTTATTAGTAATAACATACGTATCGAAAAAGATAACAGTCGATCGGCGTAAAATCACTACCTAAAATGCAACGCTACCTCCCGGACTATAAGTGCATATTGCATACATATTTGGCAAGCTTTTTAGTACATATTTTCCAGTCTCTACATATCACTTAAAACTCTCAGGTCAAATATCTCGGAAACGGATAAAGATATTTGAATTTTGTAAAATGTAGTTACTCTATAGTTTGCTCTCACAATTGTGTTTTATTATGTGAATATATAGATGGCGCTGCGATGAAAAGAATTTTTTCCATCGCCACAATCTTCATTTGCTTTTTATTTGAAAGAGTATTAAAATTAATGTAAATTTTATTATTTGTGTTAGTTCCAAAATTAAACGGTTACCTAGATATTCGTGTTTAAAGAAAGTGAGAGTAATTTTAAAGTTTTGTCTTTATTTTATTTAAATATTTAATTTGTAGGGAAAAATAGCAGTAATCATGTTCACAATTTTTTCTATTATAGTTACTTTACAATTTAAATTTTATAGTTAGTTCCTTTTTATAAATTACACTTCATAGGCACCCATAGGTATGTAGGCAGAAAAGCATTCATGTCTGTGTTATATGTATATATGCTTACTTTGATTATTTAGGAAATATTTTGACATTAGTACACATTAGTGACATTTGCTTGATTATTAATTGTCTTTATAATTAGCTTTATTCAAACATTTACTCACTTTGCGTTGAGATTGTATTAAAAATATGGTTTTACACACAAATGAAGACAGACTGAATATGGTTTTAATTTATGGAGAATCCCGAGGAATGCATCTGAAGCAGTGCAATTATATGGTCTACGCTTTCCAAAGAGGCCTTTACCAGATCACAAAACATTTATAAGCCTGTGTGGAAATCTCAGAAATTACTTAATTTCCATAAAATCGGTTATTTCTTTTCTACGGTCAAAAAACCTTTTTAGCATTTTACTTTTGCTTAGCCGTCTTACTTCACAATAGTATCACATCATCATATTCTGAAGAGAGTTCATCCAGAATTGCTTTAAACTGGCGATGGTTAAGCCCGCGGGATCGAATGAAATTGATAACATTTTTCAGTCGAATGGAATTCACAAGATTTGTTGGTGAATAATGCAATGTAGAATTATTAAATCATCATTTTGCACATTCATAGCGGTTGCTCTTTTTTCCAGAATTCCGATAAAACCTTTTTGTGAACCCACCATAGAAGGTGCACCATCATACTCGAAGTAATTACATCACTGCAAACCGTATTGCCCAAAAGTACTTTGCACCTTGGCAAAAATATATTTTCGAGTAGTGTTCCCTTGTAGCGGCCGTAAAGCCAGTAATTCCTCTATCACAGTAAATTCTTTATCAACATCTCGTATAAAAATAGCTAGTTGGGCTGTATCACATAAATCGGTACTGTCGTCCAAAGCAATCGAAAATGCTTGGAAAGCTGTCACACAATCGGTTAACGTTTTTTTTTGATATCACCAGCCATCATGTCTATACGTCCAACAATAGTACGTCGCGATAAGCTTATTTTCTCAAATTCTTTCTTCTTTTCTGGACATAGAAGTTCTGCAACATCTACTATGCATTCTTTGACAAACTCTCCTTCAGAAAAGTAACTTTCGTGGATGTAGAATAAATAATATAAATATAAGTAATTTTACCATTCTAAGTAGTTAACTTAATGCCTGATTTTTCTTCGAACTATTACTACTACTATTATAATACGAAAAATATTGGGGGCAGTGAAATTAAATGCCTTTCCCAGAATCGTAATCAAAATGTATCGTTTATTCAATTTTTCTTTTAAGCATCCTCTCGCAAACACCGTATACGCCCAATTGGCCAAACCAAATATGATGCGAATGCCGTGTAAATTCGAAAATATCCACTTTTATTTCGTGACATGACGATAAAAAGGAACGAGTTTATAATATCTCGGGGAAAAAACTTATCGTGGATACAAACACGTGTATATAGGGGGTGAATATATTCGTTCCGGTATAATTTATACGATTTTTTCCCGAGCACGTTTAACTTTATATCGGATGTTAATAAAATCCAAAATGGAGCGTTTTCAGGGCGAATTTTCTGGGGCAAATCCCGAGCGTACACTTTCTGGAAGCGATGGGAGCTCGCGGTCGTGCGCCTGGGTTCCCTGCGAGACACGTTGAGGGAATTTTCCCATAGTGCCCTAACGCAAATATTTATTAGTTCGGGTGTGGTCTGATATCTGTGCAGCGACAAACGGAAAATCTCGCAAATCCAACGTCTATATTCCGATGAACACGTGGGCGGCACGAACATGGGGAACAAATGAAAATTTACAGCAGTTACAAGTTATAGTTTTCATTAATTAATCAGATTTAAGATATGCTGACTGCTAAATTAGTTGCTCTCTGAAGGCATTTCAATTGTTAATTAAACTTTATTATTTGGTGTATATTATACTTAAGATAGTTGCGACACATTTGGTCGATTTAAAAATAGAAATGTTTATTTCAAAAGAACAACAATTCTCATAAAAAACTGTGGAGTTAACATCTAAATTTTCGACAACACAAATAAGCATATATCAATGCTTATTTTTTTTTTGTGGAATCATAAAAGTTGTATCTCGAGGTAACTCCTGAGACAACAAACAATATTCTTTCCACTATGAAAGGACAGTCAATATGGCTTCTGGTGAGTTTCATCAAGAATATCTCGCAATGAGCATATCTTCTTGTTTGTAAACATGATAAGTTGTAGCGTAATAGTAAATCTGCTTGGGTTGTGCCATTCTCCGGATAAACATCACTGATCAAAACAGTTTTCATGTAAATATCATTTTAATTTATGCTTGAAAATCGAGGATGACCCAGCGCTTTTTAAATAATCCGGAAGCCTGTTGTAGAAAATAATAGCTCTGTATCGAGGGATTCCCTCAAAATGTTTGATGAAGGGGTACTAGCAGATCCAGTGATGAGCGAGTCCCCATCACCACAGATATATCACAGTTTCTCACAAATGCGGACTCGTTCTTTTTAAACCAAATCAGAATCTCCAACATACACAAAGGGAACAACGATAACACACGTAATTTTCGAAAAAGCGGACTACAAGATGTCGCAGATGACACCCATAACGCAACTAATAACACGGTTTTGCATCAAGATTACCCCCTAGAATGGGGCGAGGAACCCCAGAAGGCCAATCCGTTTCTCAATCTAGATTCAACAATTGCAAAATAAAATAACCTCACTGATTCAAGACTTACAACACTCTTCAAGCTCATGATGCAGTTTAACGCTGACCATAGTTTAAATCTTCCGGCAATGTGGACCCCAGCCGAGAATGACAAGTCTCAAAGACCCCACCTGACTACACTTAGGTATAAATTGCCTCCGGAATGGAACATAAAGGCTACAAGGTACACCATGCAATAACTTAAGAAGAAGACTTTTGCCGTCCCACCATGAACGCATGCCATCAACAGCAACCTTCATTGCCCCAGACATGTCATCAAGCATACGCTGATGACATGTCTGTATCTTCGGCATATTGGGAAATAGTACAATGTTTCATTGATTCACACAAATTATTTACATATATTATGAAGACAATTGGGCCGAGGACGGGACCCTGAGGTAGTCTACAAAACAAGTTCATAGGCGATAAACTGAATGACCCCACAACATTATCTATCTAACCGGTCATATGCACAATAAACGGTCGCATAGTCACAAAATATTTAAATAAGTCATATGTAACACCTCGAATATCCAAAGTATACAATTTATTCAATAAGATAGAGTGATCCAGAATGCAGATAGCCTTACTCAAGTCAAAAAAAAATACCCCCAACCTTCATTTTTGTCTAGTTGTTCACAGTCATCGTTTAAAGTCAGATGTAATGCATCTTGGCTGGACCTACCAGACACAAATCCAAACTGTGAAGAGGAAATAAAATTGTTAATGGCCAAGGACTGAACTGACTTTACGTTAACGGCCTTTTCAAAAATCTTTGAGAAGGCAGGTGTTGAAGAAATTGGTCTGTAGTTTTCGACACTCCTACGATCGCCCTTCTGCCAGATAAGTGTTGCGTATTCGATTTTATTTAATACATAGGCCATGGGAATACTCGTGAAATATTTGGAGACACGCATTATAAAAACCAAATGTTCTAACCGCTTCAGAACAGATTCGCCCAAAATGTGATTCAAAATTGATGAGTCAATGAGTCAAAAATTAAACTGACTTCGAATTTTCTTACAAGGGCAATATCTTTTAAATGGTAGCACTAGAACAGGATAGCTGGTATGGAGAAGTAAATCTTTAATAAATACGACAAATAACAATGGGCCCAAGTTTGATCCCTGAGGGCTGCCAGGTGTAAGAATAAAGTTGCTAGAACAGTGTCTGTTATAGATAACATAGCATTTCTAACAAAAGTAGGTACAATACCAAATGAACCAAGCTTGTGCAACAGTATTTCATGATCAATCGAGTCGGAAGCTTTTAACAAGTCGGTGTAAATTACATCCACTAGCCCACGCTTATCCAAAGATTCTCCAATGTATTGGTGCACCGTAGCCAAATTGGTAAGAGTATATCGACCAGCGATAAATCCATGTTGCTTTGGCGAAATAATAAACCGAGTACTGTGAAGAAGACTGCGGTTATAACACCTTCTCATACAATTTTTCAAAATTGGATATAATATAGAAATATAATTACTTAATAATATACGATCTCCCTTTTTATGAACTGGAGTAATTCTTCTGATTTTTCATTGTTCAGGAAAAATGTTCGAAGATATAGAAAAATCGATAATTGTTCTTAAGGGAGAAGTAAAGACGTATCTGCAATCACGGATGAGAAAACTAAACAACTGATCATCACCTGCGCTGCTCTTACTGGAGAAAGCAGCCATTAATTCCAGCAACTTATCCTCAGTTACATACGAGAATGAGTTCGGAAGGAAGTTTTAATATGATTATGGGCCCGTACATTTAGTAATAAGGAGTAAAAGTAAATAAGGTTTGTCGCACCTTCGCAAAAGCAATTACTTCGTCTTTCCCACAATTGAAGAAAATGCCATTAGATTATCCGAGAAACTTTCAAATCTCAGCTGCTGAATAATCATTCTATTTACATAAATTTACCTAAATTGAAATCTGAAAAGGCAGATTGTAAAATATTAACCGAGAGCTTGTAAGCTCATTTTAGTACTCGTGCAAAGTTGACACACGAAATGAAAAAACATCAACAAACAGTCCCTTTTTAATTGCATTAATTAATTTATATCCTTTCGTTATGCTTTCGGTGATACTTGGAAGACAAAAAAGACGATGTAAACACGTTTCGAACATGATTTTCCTTTTAATGAAATTCGTAAATATTCTATGGGGAAATACATTAAGCCAAATGCTTCTTCATAAAGTATTTAAGACAAGTACTGCGGAATCTCCAGCGGTGGGATTTGAAAGATTTATGTGTATCCTATCAATGTTATAGTTGAATTTATGTTTTAATGTATTTTATATGTTTACATGGAGTGTAAGTAAGCGATTGTGAAAAACATAAATTATTACCGAACAGATATTGGTCGTGCAGCATAATTTTATAGTTTTGAGCGGGAATGGATATGTTTCTGATGAAATTTTAGTGAAAATAATCGACTTTTGTTACAGGTAGCACTGAAAAAAACATGTTGTTGAACATGTCATAATTTTTTTATAATAACAATAATTTACGTTTATTAGCAATTGTTATCATTTTACTTTATCTTACATGTAGGGTAGAAACGGGAGAGATGACATACCTTTTCATTTTGTTGATAAAAAATTAAATACTCAAAATGAAAAGTTCTTGATCGTGATTGTTTATTAGATATATTAAATTCTTTAACTATAGCAGAAGCATAATAGCGAAGCGTCGAGGTTAACTTTATCTCGAGACAGGAATGAAACTTTTCACCGAGGTTTGTATACTATTTTATTTACAACCATAATTATTATATTTATTTGTACTAAAAATTCCGGTGAAAGATTTGACATATTGAATTGTAAGATTTGTGATGTTCTAGCGTAAACGTCAAATAAATGTACGTCGGTTCTTTTTCGGTGAATAGATTATGAAAGAAATGTTGAGTAGTACAGTCTTCAAGGATTTCACTCCAAGGAAAACTGTCCTCCCGTAGCAATCCGGATATCTTAGCTCGAATGCAGAAGGACAAAAAATCACTATATCATCATATAAGCAATAGTAAGGCGGTCTATCTACATAGGTTCAAGCTTCAAATAATTCTAATGTAACAATTTATTTTATTTACAACCATACAATTAATAAAATTATTTTTGATAAAAATTCCGATAAGGTTTTGACATATCGAGTTGACAGTTTTGTGATTGACATTAAGGTTGGGAAATGAGGACAGTAATAGAGGGCGGGAAGTAAACTTGATTAAAGTCACACTTCCAAACTTTTAAAAAGTCAGAAATGCCAACATTACGCGTATGGTTGGAAATAAATTATTTTATTTCATTTTAACAAAATAAATGCATATTTAAAAAAGTTAAAAAGAACCATCATACGCTAACAGCGTGGAAGATATGGCGTACCAAAAGGAATTTTTATTTATAGTTTTTCTTTCTTGCTACATCGAATACAGTGATTAACAAATGCTGTACAACCTTCGTGGAGCCATCTAAAACATTTAATTGACTCAATCCAGTCCTATTTGCTTGTGGTACGTTCATAATTCTCTCCGCAGCCAACACATTCGTTTTCATAATGAGTTCTACTGTCTGAATCTTTTCCTATAGGAAGGACCATTAACTTCACTGTCTAATGAAGAATCGCTGTTTATTCTAGGTCTCTTATTTTTTGTGACTGCAACTGATAACTTTTGCTTCTTCTTTATCCTCTCAGCTAGCAATTCAGTTTTCTTCTCTGCTAATAATGTTTTTTCTTTTGCAATATGTTCAGGGATGTTAGTATCTCGGCAAGCTCTCGACTGCGCTTTCGAAGCGTATTGACATTAGAAGTACTTGGAAGTAGATTTATGATATCTAACATTTTTCCAGGTGTTATGTTTTTATTCACAATTGGAACTTCTCTGTTGTCGGATATTCTTTTATCATCATTTCTCTGGTTTTCTACGTTTATTGCGCTTTAGTGGTTTACTGCGTTATCTTCATGGTCATTGTTAGGGGCTTCGTCTTGATTGAGAAATGCATATTTGGGTATCATGTCAGGATTATAGGGATAAATAAGAATCCTAATATTACATTACTGATTGTAGCAGCTTTGCCCAGGCATATGCTAATTGTTTTCCAAATTGCAGTCCATTAATGGCCCTTGTAGGATTGGGTCGTAGAAAAAAAAAGATATTTTGCAAATAGTACTATTATGGACAAACACGAAAATTCAATCGATGAGAGCAAAGTACAGAAATACATCAAGGTCTGAACTTGCGGATATAGACATGGGCGAGTTAAAAGCGTTTATTGACTTATTATATTATACAGCCACATTCACTTCAAATCATGAAAATATAGAGAGAATTTTTGCCACAGATGGCACAGGACGAGAAATATTTAGGTGCGTAATGAATAGAAATCGATTTGGCTTTTTACTTGTATGTTTGCGTTTCGATAATCCACTAGATAGATTACAGAGAACACAAACCGACTCATTGGCACCTATTTCCGAAATATTTAATAAATTCGTGTCACAGTGCCAGTAAGTAATATACTCCCGGTGTCAACATGTGCAATGATGAGATGCTTGTTTCCTTCAGAGGCAAATGTAGACACAAAATGTACATGCCAAACAAGCCGTGTAAATATGGCATAAACATTATGTGCATGACGGATGCTCGCACGCAGTATTTTTATAATGGTTATGTGTACTGCGGTAAAAATTCCGATGGAATTGGTCTTGAAGTAAACGAAAAGATATTACTGAAACCCACACAAGCAGTACTACGATTAATTCAGCCACTTCAAAATACAAATAGAAATATAACATCCGATAACTGGTTTTCGTCAATGGAGCTGGTGGAAAAGCTTCGAGAAAAAAAATTAACATACGTAGGAACTGTCAAGAAAAACAAGAGGGAAATTCCCCAACAGTTCTTAGCCAACAAAAATCGTAGTGTTGGACCGGCTCTATTTGGTTTCACCAAAAGTGTTACACTGGTTTCGTATGTACCGAAAATCCGAAAAGCACTTGTGCGACTCTCTTCTATGCATCACACAAAATCATATGATGACTCATGGAAACCTGAAATTATAAAATATTACAATACTAATAAAGGGAGCGTTGATGCACTAGACGAAAAATGTGGTAAACACAGTACCGGTCGTCGAACTCAAAGATGGCCAATGGCAATTTTTTTTTGGTTATTGGATATCGGTGGTGTAAATGCTTATATTTTTCATCAAGCATATGAACGTAATACAAAATTAACTGACAAAACAGATTTTCGTAAGCAGTTGGCCAACCAATTAGTTAAATCACAACTACATAAAAGAGCAACCAATGTACACTTAAAACATCAACTACGATCTACCATTTGCAGTGTCTTGAACATTGCTGATGCGCACCTGAAGTATTAGTTGAGAAGCTCGAAAAGCGCAAGACCTGTTATTCTTGTCCAAGTAGACTCAAAAGAAAAACTTTTCACTTATGCTGCAGTTGTAAAAAAACAATCTGCATCGAGTGCTCTTCAAAACTATGTCAAGGCTGCAAGCAAAATTTATAGTTACTTTGCACATTTTAGTTTTTATGATACTATATCTTTGGACAATTATTTTCATGTTCATATTTCGTTTGATATCTATATTCTTAGAAATATGTCAATTTGTTAAGACAAAGTTTGTTTACTTTTCTCAAAAAATTTTTGGATGCGGTATGTACAAAATCGCTAAATATTACATTTTGTGAAATTTGTAGTAACTGGAAGGATAATAAAATAATCTTTTGTATTTTTCCTCTGCCTTTCATTAATTAATCAATCAATCAATAGACCTGACTGCTAAAAGTAGTCTTTTTTTTTAATTACGGAAATGGGCCCTGAATTATTTGCGGTTCGACTACTGCGCTTAAGGATTAAAAACTGTAAGAACTGTACACCCAATTTTAAAACATTCATTAGCAACTAAAATTGTCAGCTGGTGTTATGGGAGAATCACGTTGTATATTCGTGTAATAATCATCGATTGATTTTATGATTCGCTATAACCTAAAATTAAATTTTGTTGGACATTTTCGAATATAATGGCTCTTGGGGAATGAGAATGGCATAATGCTCTTCCTTCATAAATATTTACATCAGATGAAATGTTTTCAACAAAAAATATCAATCTCTCGGCTGGCGTCCATTATAATATCTTTTTTCTCTCTAGCGGAAAGCTCGTAAAAGTCTCCACTTTAAAAGACATTATCAACATTAATTCATACGCTATTGACCTACAATATGAAAGACGTAGGATCGGGAGAATAAAAGAGAGATGGAATCGATACTAGCATATTATTCGTAAAATGAAGTCCTCCAATCTTAAATACAAACTTTCCGATTAAAACTGAAATAACGTTTTCAAAGAATCTCCCGTGCGTAATGCGTATAGAGGAACGAACTATGCCGTTTGATAGAAGTGTTTATTTTTACCCTATGGATGTATAAAGTGTTTGCGTATTTGTAAGTGGAACGGGTGTTTATGTTCGATGTAAACACAAGCGAATTATAGACTTCGATCTTGGTAAAAATACATTCCTACGGTCGTCGTTTGTGTTCTGTTTTTCTATAGGTAATTGCTTGGAGAGGTAAGATTGATTGATGGTATTTTAATAAAGCTACGTCCGGAACGGAAACAGATCGTTTGCGTAACTTCATTGAAATAAAATTAGATTGGTCAACATATAATATACTTGTTATTGCTATTATAAAAATTACATAATTTTATTGTCGATCTGCGTCTGATGATGCTAACACAGAAGCAATTGTTACGGTTATTTATATTATCACTAACCGATACTTTTTTTTTTAAGTAACTGTTGTAAAAATGGGTGTACAGTTCACATAGTCTTTAATTGAAGGTATAGGTAACCGAAAACCAAATCTTAGCACCACGTCTCGTTTAGAATTATAATCATACTCCGCTAGTATAGATAAAAATAATATTGTATTTAGAAAATTTGTTATAAAGAAGTTATAAAAAGAAGAAGATAAGTAAAAAATATTGACATAACAAACACTTTCAAAACGATCCTACATCGTTAAATTAATAAACAAGTCAATGTACAATGTACATATTCTTATTATTAATTTTCTTTGATATCTTATATGCAATCAAACGTTTATTTTAATTGTCCAGTAACGATTTGATAGGTAATTGATTTAATCTAATATTCAAATTATCTAAAACTCTCCGTGAGCAGAGTGGAATGGTACACGCCACGTCATTTCTGCATACTTCAGAGATGCTCGCGCTTACTATAGTCTATTTTTAAAGTAGCGAGACGAATTTCTGAACATACCCCTGCCCCAAATTACATGCACGAAAATCTTGAAAACAAACTTACGACTATATCTGATAACTATTACTGTCGAGCTCTGAAAAGAACTGGTAAAGTATATAATGAAATAATAGAGAAATACTAGAAACAACAACAAGGCTTAACCATAAACAATGTCAGTTGACAGAATCTGAGAAAGATTGATACGGTGTCATTTGGCCTTGCTTTCAACCAATGAGATTTCTCTGTCAAAGTGGTCTGTTCAGAAATTCGTCTCGCTATTTTAAAAATAGACTATAGTGGAACGCCCCACACCTCTATATAAGCCGACAAATAAGGCTTTAAAATCACTTGCTTTCCTCAAGTCCTCTAGTCTTCTCTTGGTAGAAGACTGGCAACCTTCCTATCTTAAGAGAACCTTCCCCAGGTGAAAAGTTCTTCTTCCCGTAACAGAGCATCACGTTCAGACACTTGAAGCTCCATCCGAACCTCCGTCCGCTTGTCTAGGTGCAAGCCGAAGATTTCCGTATATTTAACAAACCACCAATCTTGGCATTGGAGTATGTTAGATATTTTATCCGTATTTAAGATTGCAAGGCTAGAGTTAAACCGTCATTAATAGAATTTATCCGAAATAGATCAATTAACAAATCGTACAAAGTCTAAAATCCGTATACAAGAATTGTTAAATCCTCCTCACGTTTATAGTACTAAAATTTCTTGATTATTTTAAGTTTTAAAAGTAACTTTCATTCAATGTTCCGTAAAACGAAATTTTGTTAAAGTAGAATTTAATTTATAACAAAAGAAAAATCAAATTCCGTTGCCGTAAGATAAATCTTTGATTAAATAAAAGTCAGACACCGTTAAAATAAATTAATTTCTGATAAAATAAAAGAACAGACTTGATTAAATTAATTTTGGGAAAAGGAAGTATGAGTTCCGATAAAAATAAGCTAATTCTTATCAAACTGATCCTGATTATATTAAAACTAATTTTAATGAAGTAATTACCGATAATCTTTAACGTGTCAGATAAGTTTATGTTCTGGTATATTAGTTTTTATCATTTGTCTGTAGGACAATTTACTTGTAAATATATTTCATTGGAAAATAAATGTGTGTCCATTACATGTAACTGTAAAAAATTGTATGTGTACATATTTTATCCTTCATGAAATTTTGTTAAATAAAACTAATTCAAATACATGTGCGTTTCTATTTTCAAAAGGGTTAAGTAAGGTTAAGGATCAACAAGATATTAAAAGTAGACACTTACCGAATGAGCAATGTTTTCTAATCTCCTTCTATGAAGCTACCCCTAATTAAGGGTTTCTCTTGACGCATATAACAAATACATCACCCTCAACATTAATTAAAAACCTTAGTTCATTATCAATAAAAATCAGAGGTTACTTGTCAGTGTAATCGAAATCGGCGGCAAAACAGCGACGAGCCGCCTTGCTACATAGGCAACTGAAGGTGCGCCCGGTCTTGATGCCTCAAGAGAATTAAATTCTGTAACTGCTTGTTTTTCAATTTAATTATTTAATTAATAATTAGTCATTAATGCGGATTAGCCCGCAAGTAAAACAGGCAAGATATTACAATGTTTAATTAGTATCAAGAATACAAAAACAATTAACTACACACAAAGAATAATTGCTGATATTTCAAAGTTTTGCATAAATAGAGTTATTTCTTCATTTTATGTTGCCTGCTACCTTCCCGAATGAGAAACCAGCAGAAATCTCCCATCATCTCGTTCTTTCTAAACTAACAGGGAAGAAATCCAAATGTGAATGCAAGAAATGAACTTTGAGCGACATTTGTCACCCTAAATTTTTAGTTTTTTAGGAAATTAGCCACGATATCTTGGTAGTTTCCACACAGGAACAATGCTAATCCGTGGTTGCCATCCCATAGACATAAAAAACATCAATATTTCTTAAACCCTCCTTGCAGTTCAAGTAATAAGGAAATAAAGTTAAGGTCACTACAGATTTGCCAAAGATGATTTGAATATTGAATGAGATTTAATATAAGTAGTTGACATACTATCATACGTGTCTTTTATGTTTGTAGAATGAGCCATTGGAAATGATGGTTTTGAGATACCATTAAAAAGTAAAACGGCTTTGATACTTGTTTATAATCAATACTCATTTCATACAAAAGTTCATTTACGTCAGTACAGTAACAATAAAAATGTTAGAATCTTAGGAAAGGAAAAAAATCAAAAAGCTAGAAATGTACTTAAAATGATTTACATAAAAAATCATGATTATGCTATAAACGACTGTGCAGATATATCTAACCTCTCAAACATATTTCACCCGGCTATACAAAAATAACTCTTAATTATAGTATTGCATTTGCTAATTTTTGTTTTCTCATAAAGAAACACCTTGTACATATATCACTTTTTTTAATAATAATCTTTCTCCATGCTGGTTCAAAAACACAATAGGAAAAACTTGCCAACATCTGGTAAGATTGTATCACTTCAAACGTATATTCATACATACTTTATTATGCAAAAAGAATTACGCATATCCATCGTTCGAATAGTTGGTTATGGTTTTGAGCTTATATAAAAATCCTATAGAAGAAAGCACTTTCAGTTTTTCCCGAATTTTCTAATTTTTCGGTCAACTTTTTCAATTTTTCTTTTGTATCTGTCTTTTGTATTTGTTAAAGATATATTTAATTTATTTAAAAATTTTATATATTACGTAAAAGTGTTTATTAGCTAGGCAACTAGCTACTCTTCCCTTCATGTTTTCAAAATGCATAAAATATTTTCATGGTAACATTCTTCAACATTTGTAACATACATACGAGTTTCACTTTTTGTGAAATCATCTTTGCAAATAAAAACAAAAGTTGTAAAAATCGATTTTTTCTTAAAAACCGAAAAACAAAAGCGATAGTCCTACTTTGGTTTCTAGAATTGTGGATTGAAAGTCAATTTTCTGCATTAATTTATGGTTATTAAGTTTTCTATAAAAACGTTGAAATTTGTATTATATATATGCTATTAAATTAAGAAAATACGAGGTAGGCGCCATAAATTCCCGGCCTGATAGACAAAAAAGAAACTTGGAACAATACAAGAAATTTTATTTTTCAATGTAAGCTCCTCTAACTTCTATATATTTATTACAACGATTAATTAATAATGCGATAACCTTGTAAAAATAATCTGAAGTTTTTCCCGTCAAAATGTTCTATAACAGCTGCTTGCAACTCACTGTTGTCCTTTAAACTGCGTCCCCTAAGGTCATTTTTTAAATTAGAAAACAAAAAAGAATCACAACGATCCATATCCGGACTAAACGGTGAATGTTCCAATTCTTCATTCGCGGATGGCAGCTTGTCAAATGGCGCCAGTATAGACGGGAGCATTGTCGTGTTATAATCGCACACCTTTCCTCAATTTTCCACAACGTTTTGCACGAATACTGTCCCTTAATTTATGCAATGAAGACGCATAATATGTGCCATTTACGCTTGTATTGGGCTCTTTAAAGTCAATTAGCAAAAGGCCCTCACAATCCCAGAATATTGTGGCCATCACCTTTCTCGTTGATTGAATGACTTTCGCCTTTCTGGGACGAGGGTCATCAGGTCGCCGCCATTCCATGGACTCCCTTTTCGATAGAG
Organism: Amphimallon solstitiale; assembly: GCA_963170755.1. Taxonomy (NCBI): domain Eukaryota; kingdom Metazoa; phylum Arthropoda; class Insecta; order Coleoptera; family Scarabaeidae; genus Amphimallon; species Amphimallon solstitiale. Next base: position 93,541,855 of record OY720678.1, read on the forward strand.
GATCGTAAGACAGAATCATTGTTTCATCCCTTGTGACAATGGATTCCAAAATCGGTTTTGGGTCATCTCCACACATATTTAAAAACGACTGCGCGCATTCGACTCGACGTTCACGTTGGAGAGCAGAAAGAAATCGCGGTACTCATCTAGCACTAATTTTATTCATACCCAAATGGTCATGGAGAATTCGGCGAACACTTGTTTCGGAAATCTTTGTTATGACTGATAATTCCTTCACTTTCAAATGGCGATCTTCTAGCACAAAATGTTCAATAATTGAAATTTGTTGAGGCGTTATCACTTCAATTGGTCGACCCGACCAATCAGCATCTTCCAGAGATTCTTGTCCCAAACGGAAACATTTTGCCCACTTTTTTAGAGTTAAAGACGAAGAAGATGAATCACCCTAAATGCCGTTTAAACGTTGTTTGATGTGATAAGATGTCTGCCCTTCTTTTGTTAAAAATTCTATGACCGCGTGGTTCCAAATTTTCGTTACTTGAAACATTTTCGTGCGCTAGTCACGTTGGTTGGCTGGTTACTAAAAACTACTAGGCTGCGAACGCTCATATTTATAGTGTACACCTCGCGTATGTGCATGTATGACGTGACGGAGTTTGAAAACGTTTGAACCTGCATAGGCTTGTCAGGCCGATAATTTATGGCGCCTACCTCGTAAATACTAACACGAATTTGTATCGTATAAAGCCCAAGTCATTTCAATACTCTACATTCTTCTTTTATTAGATCTCAAAGAAAAGACAATAAAATGTTTTTAAAGTGTTGACTTTTCAGTGCAGCAAAGTCTCTTTCCACATTGTTGCAAAACTCCCTTGTTAAAGTATCTGTTAGCTTTAATATAAAGCCCCAGTGAGGATTCATTTCATGTCGCGCTTTTTCCTTTTCTATAACGGAAGTCACTTGGAGACTACAGCTTTCTAAGTTGCGAGAGTTTTAAGGACAACTCGATTTTCTCCCAGTTCGAAATGAAAGAATAAATTCGGTCGTTATTTACGACAGAGGAAAAGAAAAATCGTCAGCTAGAGCTGGTGGTATATCGCATTAAACTATTAAAAAAGTTATTCTCAAGGAATAACATCCTGCAGGATAGGAAATTAAATCGACGCGTTGGCAATATTTTTGCTAACATTTATCGTCCGGCTGTTAAATTTTAAAATGAATAAATTCCACAGTTAAATTTTATTTACTTCAAGAAAAATAAAATCTTTATCTTGTCGATAAAGAGTTTATTGCCAGCATCTGAAAACCGCACATATATACTAAAATCATACCTGAAATAAGGAACAATAGCAGATCCGCAAATGAAAGTGAAATATTGGATCAGGTCATTTCTGTAGAAGACTTACATGACGTTAAAATTGTAAATGAAAAGCCGTACCGCAGGGATGGTGTTTTAGAAAAGGATAATTGTATGTTAAAGAAATTAGTCTATCACCTAGAGAAAATACTAGCGGACAGGAAAAAATGACTGTAATGTTAAAACAGATGAACCGATTGCAAGCAGGAAATAATAGAGTGACATCTATAAATGAAATGAAAAAGATCAATAACGAAAAAATGATCGATAGGGAAGGTGTGTAGAGCGATATAAAAATGAATAAGCAAGCATCTATAGGCAAAGAAGAAGACACAACTCATCAGCATCTATTGTCCAATTTAAAGAAGCGGATGAAAGTCGTAATATTCTGAATAATCAACTTATAAAGAAAAGAAACTTACCTATTATTGGAAACCAGCACTCAAACATCAAAACATTATCTATATCTCGCAACATCCAAAAAATGCGGTATCAGCCAACCCTTCTGATAGTGAATTACTGAAGAGAGATGAACAGAGAGCTTCGTTCAACGTATCATTCCTCTTAGAGTTTGTTTCACGCGTGTATGATAACCACATATGGCCGACAGACGCAGCAGTGAGGAGATTTTACACTAAACAGGTCAATTTTCGCAAAAATCGTCCGGCAGAGAAGCCGGAGTAGATAAGGACAAAAATGTTCGACCATAAGATTTTTGCATATATCCACGTTTTGAAATCTCATACTGTAAAAGTAGTTTTTACAACATCTCTCTCTCTCTCTCTCTCTCTCTCTCTCTCTCTCTCTCTCTCTCTCTCTCTCTCTCTCTCTCTCTCTCTCTCTCTCTCTCTCTCTCTCTCTCTCTCTCTCTCTCTCTCTGTGTGTGTGTGTGTGTGACTACGATAGCGATCAAACGGCTATAGCTATCAATTCCAAATTTTATATTTACGAGTATAATCTCCTTCTTGAGATTTGCTTAGATTTTCTGTAAAATCTGTAGACGGAAAGTATTAGTTTACTTCAGTGAAAAAATCAGATTTTGCCAATAAGTTTAAACAAAAACATTAAAATGCCTTTACCACACTAAAGCACAAAAAATTAAATACGTATTTCGACAACTATGTTGTCATCTTCAGTGGCACCGCGCTGTTTGTACACCGTAGCGTATAGAGAACAACACTGATTTCAAATTTACGGGTATGACTTATTTCTAAACTAAACCTGATAACTGTATCGCTAAATTCTTCACGCTTAAAACTACAATCCTATTCTTAATTCTAATATTCTATAAAAATTAACGGTACCTAAGAGGGGGGGGGGGGTTCGTGCTTCATATCACAAACTTATAAAAACAAGATAGGGGAATCGACCCGTTACCTGAATTCATTATTCTATTTCTATTTTTGTGAATGCATATACTCTTATAACTATCTAGTTCTCTATAAATTTGCACTTGTTTTATAGGTTTGGAGCCGCTTGCTGGAATATCATGGCCTGTGTCCAAAATATATCGAGCTACACTAGAGTTCTTTGTCCTATTAATCCTGAAAAGAACGATGTGTTCTTTATAGCGAGTTGCAATCGAATGTCTGGCCGCTATATTTTTTCTCACATTTATAACCATTAATTTCGTAAATTCCAGATTTATGTTCTACTTCAATCTTATCTTTAGTACTGCTCAAAAGACTTTTCAACAAATTACGCGATTTGAACGTGACTTGCAAACCAACATTTTTAAAAATATTATTAAAGTTTTCCGAAATATTATGAAAAGGTACGACAACAAATTTCTTAGCTTTATTACTTTGAGGTAGCAAAGTTGTGGAATTTAGAATTACATTATTATGTTTCATCTTTCGTAAGATATTGTCAACTACGTCTGATTAGAAATCGCAGTATTCAGCAATACCTTTAATAAGGCGTAATTATTTCTGATATCTATCTTTTGTAATTGGGAACTTTAACAAGTGCTGAACAGTACAAAAGTACAGCAACTAATTTGTCTAGAAGAGCTAATTGTCCATTGTTTTCCTTTTCAAAAATGAATTTAATCGTGGCGAATTTTGAGTTTAATTCATGAAGAAACATTTTCGTACCATACATTCTGGTGTCGGAAATCACGAAAATATCCTCAACGTACCTTATCCATACTACTTATTTTTAAACTCTGTTTCAAAATATCGCATAAATAAATCGGCAATAAATGGCGACAAGCAATATCCCATGACAGTCCCATGTCGTTCTTCATAGAATTTCCCTTCTATTTGAAATCAGTTATGAGACATACAAAGTGATGTTAACTGCATGTATTCAGTGTGCTATAAGTTTAATAAAGTTTTAAAAAATACAAATGTACTGAAAACTGAATTTAAACATAATAAAAAAAGGTTTTCAAAATACCTATCCAAAGTATGTATGTATGACTTTCTTATACGTATGTGTGTTCCAAATTATAGAAATTATAGAAATGTCCGAATTTTGAGATTTTTTTAAAATTATTCCAAATTCTATTCTAAGTACTGTTCTTCTCTTAATAAATCTTTATAGAATGTATACTTTGCCAAATATTTACAAAAACTTGACGAGAGTAAAAGTGTTACTTCCGGTCCGTATTAATTTTTTTTTATTGGAATTTTTTTCCAAATCCAGCTCAAAATACTTTTGTGCTCTTGATAAGTCTATATAAAATGCGTAACTTTCGAGATATTTGCAAAAAATCGCTATTCGATAAGAGTAATAGTCTTAATTCTAGTCAGAATTTTAAAAAAAAATTATACGAAAAGTATTGAAAATCAAGCTTTAATAGTATATTATGCAATGAGCATTTAATGATGTCTATTAAGACACGAGAATGAAAATTACGACACTAGCCGATGGCGAGTATCATAATGAATACGGGTGTCTTAATAGCCATTAAATGCGAGTTGCATACACGATTTTTTTTACGACCCCAAAATAAAACATATTTTTTGAACATTCCATTTCATAAATTGAGCGTAAAATTTTCCGTTTTTGCGAGTTTAGCTGGTAATAAATTGTTCGTGGCTACTAAGGCTTGTTCCATAATTTCTAGTGGAGTCCAATTTTACATTTCACTCTCATTATCCTTCATTTTTACCCTTTATATTCCAAAAAAGCAGACTTACTAGTAAATTGCAGAGAACTGTCAAATTTAATAATTTTTATATCTATCAGATATGGAGTGGCTATATTGCACATTAATGAATATTGGAATGTCGCATTCCTATTGGATATAGATTTGCATTTTAATGAAAAATCTGTATTCCTATTGAGTATAAATTTGTATCTTAATGAAAATCTGTATCTTAATGGACATCATTAAAGTACAGCATGACCCTCGAGATATTCGCAAAGAACTGGTTTTCTATAAGAATAAAAGACTATATCCAATAGAAATTTCGAAAAACCTTTTTAATAAAATATTCCGGAAATTCACTTTTGAGTATATTTGAATTCCTTATAATTTTTTTTAAACTTAGTGGTTGACGAAATATTGGCAAAATTCGATTTTTTCTCTGAAGTAAACTACTACTTCCGGTCTGCCTATTTTACTGAAAATCTAATCAAATCTCAAGAGAGAAATTATACTCATAAATATAAAATTTGAGATTGATAGCTTCAGCCCTTTGGCCGCTAACCTGGTCACGCACACACACGCGCGCGCGCACAAACGTGGACATCTGCAATTCCACAATACTTACATCCTCATACTACGTATAAGAAAATAAAATAGTTTTTTGCGAATATCTCGCAAATTATACTTTTTAAACAGATGTATTATACAAGTAAGAAAGTTGTAAAGCTTGATTTTGGAGATAAAAGTATTCAAAACTTATTTTGAAACAACATATTATACAGTTTCAAAGTTCTTTTAGAAACAGTTTATAAATGAGATTTCTACATAGTTACAATGTTCTTTGTGCTATATGACTACAGTTAAAAATCATTTTTAACAGAAGAAAGGAATATCGTTTGAAATGCCTGGCATACTAATTAAAAACGGGCAAGTCTTTGTCTTTTCCGGAGATCATTAACATCGTCGAATTTGAATTTTCCTCACGGGAGCTTCTTAGCTAAAAGTTCTTAAATACACAGGACTCTTAATACACGAAAAACTTTCCCTTACCTCTAAAGTAAATAAAGTCTAGAATGTTATTTGTCCTGAGGGGTGTGTTATTCTGCCAATGTTTTCTTTGGTTAATTTGACGTGTCTCGTCGTTATTAATATGCGTATCGTGTTTCGGTGTACTTATCCGCTGCTTATTTTTAAAAAGGGTTCTCTTATCTCTAAAATTCGGACACGCAATCCTTTCATATTAAGATTGGAAAGTTGTGATAGCCGGCAATATGAATACTTTCGTCCGATTGATATGTTTCGAAACTTGTTCAGTATATTAGGGTGGGTTTGCAATGTTAGGTTCTTAGATATTACATACTTGTTCTATTGAGACGAAAAATGAAGCACCCAGTAGAAGAATACATAAATTCATGGCATCCTGTTTAAGATAAGAATCTATCAGAGTAGCAATTTAAATGAGAAATTTTGGAAGTGTTTTGGGATAAGCCCTAAGACTAATACAATATACAGTTTGTCTTATGAAAAACGCACCACGCTATAACTCTGTTATTAATAATCCGATATCACTAATTCAGAAACCACATAAGACAGGTGTAAAAATACTATATTTTTTTAAAATGCAATTTTTGACATGCGATAGAAAATTTTTTTTTTACAGTTTGGTAGAGATTTTTTTCTGAATACAATGCTGTGATTCAATTTCATTTTGTAGAATGTTTCTGTTAAGAAATTTTGGTTTTTCTAAAATTTTCAAGTATCTTGTGGAATCCAATGATAGCGCACGAAATAATAACTGTCATTTATGAATTGTCAGCTTGTTTTCATTTATTGTTGGTTATATTATTTCTTGCATTTTTATTATTATTTTGTGATCATATTGTTATTTTATTATCGATAACAATCAATTAACTGATACGGTGCAAGTGTTTTTCGAATGCCATAAAAATTCTGGTCAAGCAATACGTATTTACGCAGCTCCCTTTCCCGATAGAGAAGTTCCTGACCGTCAGAATCTTAGAAGAAGTGAACGAAATTTAAGAAATTACAGAGCTTTTTAGAAACCAAAGCAAGATGGGCGCAAATTTTGTAAAAATGTTGAATTAGATGCCATTCTCAATGATCAAGAAAATCCAAGAACTTCAACTCGGGAAATAGCACATAACATTGGCACGTCAAAGGACACTGTTCATAAAATCTTCGATCTAAATCGACGATAGCAATTTTGTGTTTTCTATTGAAACATGTTACATACGTAAAGATGGGCCGTTCTACAGAAATGTGATTTGGTCTGATGAGTGCACTTTTAGCAATAATGGCGTTTTCAACAGAAATATTCACCGTTATTGGAGTCAACAAAATCCAAGAATTATTCTTGAAACCAATCGACAACACAGATTCACCATAAATATGTGGTGTGGTATTTTGGGTGAAAGATTGATTGGACCCTTTTTCATTGATAGCATCCTAAATCAGGGGACAAATATCATCAACTACTAATTGAAAATTTGAACAATTTCTTGGATGAATTACCTCTTGCAGAGTTAAATAGAGTGTTTTCCCAACAGGATGGCGCTACAACACATAATGCCAGGATAAATGTTAACTGGTTGAATGTTAAATTTGGCCAAAAATGGATAGGGGCATACGGGCCAGTTCGGTGGCCTTCGCATTCACAACGCCTCTCGATTTTTGGCTATGGAGCTATATTCAATACCGTGTCTATTTTACACCCTCGAGAATGAGCATACCTTAAGATAGAGAATTATTCATACTTGTCGTGAGATACCTCCTTTTTTAATCTTGATTGCTACATATGGGGTAACTAGAAAGTATCAGCTTTGTATTCAGCAAGGTGCGAAGCATTTTGAGCAATATTTATAATAATTATGATTTGTTGCGATGTTTTATTTTTGACGTTAATAAAATTTTTCATTGTTTTGTATTCCACGGCACAAAATTATTTTCCAAGAATATTTTACAAAATCAAATTGAATCACACATTATATTCAAACAAAATATCTCTACCAAACTCTTAAAAAAATTAAAGTGTTGCTATTTAAAAAAATGGGTGTGCTTGAAACCACACAGCAGAAGTGTAAACGTCATCCAGGCGAGGTTAATAATACGAAATACACGCGTATAATATTCAGTAACGTATTAAATAAAACGTATTCGCACATTTATTACATTTACACATGTACACACGCGTATAATGTTAGTATAGCGGGTATAGCAGTGACGCGAGCGGCCGTTTCGTTGGGTCGGTTCGGATGTATGTATATATATAAATAGACCATATGAATACTCGATTACAAGTCCCGCGCTTGGTCTGATGCTAACGTGCTGGCGTCATACCCGTGCGGCTCGCGATCGAATCTGCTCGGGCACATGAATTTATTTATTCATTTAAACTTCAATTTAATTGAAATTAAATACCTCTATATGATATATTTATCTTGTTCCTTTAGTCGAATCGAGCCGACATTACCCGAACGAGCGTTACATATCCGAGTGTGACGGTCAGTCTAGTTCAGTGCCTACAATCAGCGCGACGCGCCCAAAGAAGTTTACACTTCAAAAAATTGACGATCGCTTGTCAAAAATTACAAATTAAAAAAATAAAAACTATGCTATTTTGTAGTATTTATACACCCGTCTCATGTGGTTTTTAAATTACTGAAATCGGATTATTAATAGCAGAGTTAGAACGTGGTGCGTTTTTCATAAGTAGAATCGATTTTGGGCCAGGGATTTTTCATATAAAACTACAAATTCGCGAATATTGGCACCCTTAAATATTTTATATCATAATTTGCAAGATAAAAATTGTAGAGTATTAAAAATCACACCTCGGTCTCTTTTTGTTTATTCTCTATTTAAATAAAATGGAAAAATGAATAAATAAATTTTGCAATAATGCAGCTTTATATAGTTATGAAATGTGAAAAATTCATTAATTTGATAATTCTATCAAGATCGTTACATTATTGCAAATAAAATATAAATTCTTACAACACAGAGAAGAAGTGAACTTTGTAAAATGGTTATACCAGTGTTCTTTTTTAAGCGATGTTCGGGTAACTTTTGCGGCGTTCTATCAGCAGCGACAAATTCCACTTGTGGAAACAATTAGAAGAATAGTCCGTCAGTTTGAAAACAAAGGTTCTGTTAATAAACTGTTTGAAGAAGTGAAACCATTCCGAGAGTCAGAAATTGCTTTTTGTTCTCTACTATACTTAATATAACGGCATTATTTTAAGTATAGTTGAGAACAAAAATGTATGCTTGAGACAAATGGGAATTCGCAATTTGGGAATGCATTTTACTACTGCACCAAAAATTTTGAATAACCAACGTCCAATGTTTCATTCCCACAACTGAAGTATGTCAGATATCAATAGATATTTGAAGAAGACAAAATTTTGAATATAGTTTTGCGAAACTGTGATGGAATAGACAAATTTCGATTTTATAGTATGCGCTTGAATGACACTTGGACCGCTTTTTATTCCGCATCGTTTAACTGGGTTAGAATATATAAAGTTATTGCAAGATATCATAAAAATTAGGCTTAAATTATGAAATATGGTTTCAACACGATGGATGTCACACATTACTTTGGTAAAGTTACAAATTATCTAAACCATACATTTTCTAATTATTGGATCTGTAGGGTTGATAAGATTAATTTGCCAGCCCGATCACCGGATTTAGCACCGAATGACTTTCTTTTCCATGCTGTCAGCTCTAAATCATTCATGGTAATTTCAAAATTTTCATCTTTGAACAACTTCTTAGCTTGTGGATCAACAAATATTACTTCGCTAACTTTCGCATCAGACACCTTTGGAAACTTATCCCTTAAGTATTTAAAACAGTTGCCTTCTTTTTCTAGTGCTTTGATAAACTGTTTAATCAATCCCAATTTAATGTGTGGAGGGGATAGAATTACCAAATTAGAATCCACTAACGGCTCACATTTTATATTAAATTCTCCAGGAACAATGCTGATCCGTGGCTGCCATTCTTTTATTTGGTAATGATGCTGAACTGCTCGGCTATCACACAGGTACAAAAAAAAGCAATATTTGGTAAACCCTTTTGCAGTCCAAGTAATAAGGAAATATCCTTAAGGTCACCACAGATTTGCCAAAGATAATTTGAATATTGAGTGGGATTTAATATAGCTGATATACTGTCATACGTTTCTTTTGTGTTTGTAGAATGAGCCATTGGAATTGATGGTTTTGAGGCACTTATAAAGTAAAACGGCTTTGAGACTTGTTTTCGACGAGTCGATAAGCAATTGCCATTTTGCAGGGTTATATTCCATACTCATTTCATACAAAATTTTATCTACATCAGTACAGTAACAGGAATTTCTTTCAAATTTGTAAAATGAACTGAATTTTTCGTTACGATTCTTCAATACAGAAATTCTTATAGTGAAATATAAAAGATTTCATACCTTTAATCGAGATCCCAAAATTTGTGATTTTTCTTTGGTTAAACCCAAGTCCCTTATCAAATCATTCTGACCTGATTGAGTAATGAGATGTGGTTCGTTGGAAGGAACATATGTCATATCACATGAAAATGACACATTCAAAACATCATTTATATCTTCCTCGTCCGAATTTGCAGAAGAATTTGAATGCATTGGGAAGCTCACAATCAGTTCTTTTCAACGGGTTGCTTTCAGATGAAATATCTGGATTCATTACTGTGTGTATTTCTCTTTGAGAACCCTTCAATTTTTACAAGACAGAAGTAACAGTCCGTGACGTAATCTGCTGGTTCATGCCAAATCATTGGCCTTTCTGACAGGACTTCAGAAAAATTCTTGTTTTTGTTCCACTGAGTTAATTCGACATAACACGAAATACAGCATACATGTGGTGCCCATATTTTGTCTTGATTCTTAAATTTGAAGTCAAAATATTGTTTATAACATCTTTGAATGAATTCACTTAACGGTTTCTTTTGCGATTTTCTAACACATAATCCACAAACATAACAAAAACTGTCCAGAGAAATTTTACAGACTCTCGCACGGTTTTCCGTTCTTGAAAATCACGTGCAACTTAAGTTGTGGAACACTGCCTCAAAGTTTTTAGCCTCAACAATTCAGTGACATTTCGTTTGTATTCTGCCAGACCGCGTCAACATCTAAACAATAAATGAATCACTACGCCGGCTGAAATCTTCTCATATATGCACGTATCGAATCTAGAAGCTTCCATTTTAGTATATTTCGCGATGTCTAATATATTAGAAGTCTCTCTGCAATGCGTGACGTGGTATCCTTTGTAATTGTCGCTGCCCTTCACGGTATAGCCGCGAAGATGCTTGAGCTGATTACGATACTTTTTTAATTTTAAATATTACGTTAATCTTAGTAAAAACAGATAAAAACTTTATTTTGAAAATGTAATGTGATACCCTATATTAGCATACAGTTTTTATGTTTAAAACAATGCAAAATCTCTCAACCAATTCAAAGAAAACAAAATTAAAATTGTAACAAGTCCTTCAAATACATACTTCTAATATGCCGTCCACTTTGAAATACTGGACAAAAACGGTTAACGTATTTACGCGAAGATGTTTCAATCGTGAAATCTAATCTCCACAACCTATTATTTTAGCATTGCTTTAAATATAATATGGAAACACCTTATTGGCAAATTACTTCTCCGTCCATCCCTATCCTATCCCGAGAAGAAAACTTCTAAATTTAGTAGCGGCCTATTATTTTAGCATAGCTTTAAATATAATATGGAAACACCTTATTGGCAAATTACTTTTCCGTCCATCCCTATCCTATCCCGAGAAGAAAACTTCTAAATTTAGTAGCGGCCACGATCACATTTTAGGTTAAGTATTAAAACTTTCATCGTCGTTGTTTTCCTATCGTTAATGTGAAGCTATTTAACTTATAACGTTATCTGGAAATTTAATAGGTTGTAAAAGTTAAGTAGAAAGTTAAACATACACATCTTCAGCCCGGTGGTGGTAGAGAGAAGTTTAACGCAGCTCTGGAGATACGTTATAATTAGAAATTGAATTTTATACGGGATTTACGTTCCATCCTTTCCTTATCTCATATTCTAGTAGGTAGGCGTCAAGGTGGTTATTTGAAAAGTTTTTCTTCCGCTCGCCCTGAAATTCGTCGCGATGAATGAGCTTCTTTTATTACGGAGAAAATATCAATATGTGTTTGGTAAATGGCGAGGAGCTAACAAAGTTTATATTAGACGAAAGAAACGTGATATATTACACACACCGAATGACATCCGTTAAAAGTTATTATGAAAACAATAATACTAACACCGTATTGTATAGGTCACAACTTTTATAGATTTCATATATACCCAGTATTCTTCTATATTCAGGGAGTGTTATGCGGGTCATTAGTTTTCCCTACAACGTGGGTGGGCTTAAATAGTAGTCGTAATATAAAATTTGTTATGTATCTTAGCATTAACAATGAAAAGAGTCGCGCCATCTGTGGGTGGTTTTCTGACTGGCTACAGTTGTCATACTTATGGAATAAATAGTCTATCACAGGTTAACGAACTGAGAGGTGTGTTTTATTTCTTTTCCCTGCCTCACAATTTACATCAACAGGTTATGTTGCCCAGTGCGTTCGGTAGTGAAAAGTTAAGTTGCTACATGTCGTAAAGACTTATGTCTCAGTAGTTGTTACGTGAAGTAGACTCATTCATACTTTTCTTGAAGAGTATAGTGGTGCGTCAGTTAGCGCGTACAAAATGGCCGTCAACTATCTTTCTAACATTCCGAAACTGCGAGGCCGAGAAAATTATGAGGAATGGTCGTATGCCATGGAAAATTTTCTTATATTGGAAGGCCTGGACAAATGTATAAGTAGTTCAGAAAGTGATAGTGCGGACATAGCTAAAGCAAAGGCAAAGATTGTGTTATCCCATTCTTCTTTGTATGTACATGTCAAGGACTCTACAACAGCTAAAGAAGTTTGTGATAAGCTCAAAGATCTTTATGAAAACAAGGGCTTTTCTAGAAAGATTGGACTTCTCCGTACTTTAGTATCATTGCGACTAGAAAATTGTTCAACTATGGAGGAATATGTGAATCAAGTGATCGAAATATCGCAAAAGCTTGCTAGGGCCGATCTGAAACTTAATACAACGCTAGTGGGAAGTTTACTTTTGGCGGGACTGCCGGAAAGATTTACTCCGATGGTAATGGCGCTGGAGCATAGCGGGATTGATATTACCACCGACGCAATAAAAGCTAAATTGCTCGATATGCAAGTAGAGGGCAGCACTCATGCAAGTTCGACAGCTAGTGCGTTCGCCGGCAAAGTAGATCACCAGAAACATCATAACAAACACAAGCGATACCTAAATGACAGCTATAAGAAAAACAAAGACAAAAAGGAAATAATTTGTTTTAAGTGCAGGCAACCTGGACATTTTATGTCAAAATGCCCACAAACAAACTGTAAACAAGACAGTCAAGGTAAAAGTGCTTTTAATGTTGTGTTCCTTAGTACAAAATTCAACAAAAATGATTGGTATCTCGACTCTGGTGCGAGTATTCATTTGACTTGCAGGAAAGATTGGTTATTAAATAAAAGAGAATCAACTCTAAATGACATTATGATTGCTGATAATACCAAAATTCCAGTGCAAAGTTGTGGTGAAGTTGACATAATTACTAGGGTGGATGATGCGAATTTTGAAATAGAAATTAGAAATGCATAGTATGTACCTAGTTTAACTACAAATTTATTATCAGTCAGCGAAATCTTAAAGAATGGCAATTCTGTTGAATTTGACAAAGACTGTTGCAGAATCTATAATACTCAGAAAGTTTTGGTGGCTAGGGCTTCTTTGAATGATGGAGTTTATAAAATTGATGCTTTTGAAAAGTGTTTGTTTGCTGGACAGGCAGTGGCTACAGGTGAAACTTGGCACAGGAGGTTAGGACACGTCAATTTAGTGCAGAATTTGAAAGTTACTTGAGAAAACAGGGAATAGTTCATCAGACAACGAATCCCTATTCCCCAGAACAAAATTGGCTTGCAGAAAGATAAAACCGATCCTTGGTTGAGAAAGCTAGATGTTTATTGTTTGAAGCAGGTTTAGAAAAACGCTTCTGGGCTGAAGCAGTAAATATGGCTTGCTATTTAAGAAATAGGTCAGCAACATCCAATATACCAAAGACACCTTATGAAATGTTCTTTAATAAAAAACCAGATTTGAGCCATTTAAGAATTTTTGGTAGCGAGGGAATGACTCATGTTCCCAAAGAAAAAAAGTCAAAATGGGACAAAAAGTCTGTAAAACTAATTTTAGTTGGATTTTCTGAAACCACTAAAGGCTATAGGGTGTATAATCCAAAAAAAAATCGGGTATCTACAAGTAGAGATGTGCATATCATTGAAAAAGAGACAGACAGGTATGATGCCATGGGTTTTCATGCAGAAGAAAGAGTGAAAAAGAAAAACCCAGAAGATTCAGTGTTAGAATGTAATAATTCAAATCAAGAGTTGGAGTTGAATTTAACAGACGAAAGTGTGATTTCTGAATATAGTGATACGGCAGAGCAAACATTTTCTGAAGAAGAACTAAGTGATGAATTATATGTTCCTGAAAATGCAGAAGGTATCACAATTCCAGATGTCAGAAGATCACAAAGAGAAAGAAAAACAAAAACCTATAAAGATTTTGTTACCTACTTTACTACAGAAGAAATTCCAGTTTCAGTGGGAGATCCTAGTTCAGTGAAAGAAGCTCTTTCAGGACCAGATCGTCAGAAATGGATAAGTGCTATGGAAAGTGAAATGCAAAGTTTTAACGAAAATCAAGCATGGTATCTAGTAGACCTTCCAGAAGGTCAGTCACCAGTGAAGTGCAAGTGGGTTTTTAGAAGGAAATTGAATAATGGTAGTGTTACTCATAGGGCAAGACTAGTAGCTAAAGGTTTTAGTCAAAGACAGGGAATAGATTTTGATGAAACATTTTCCCCAGTAGTCAGACATTCGACCTTAAGGTTGCTTTTAGCTTTATCAGTTCAGATAGGTCTAGATATTTTTCATCTAGATGTTATTACAGCTTTTTTGAATGGGAAACTGGAGGAAACTGCATTCATGGAAATACCTGAAGGGTATAGTAGTAAGATCTCTAAAAACCAAGAAAACAAAGTTTTAAAGCTCAATAGAGCAATCTATGGCTTGAAGCAGTCTTCACGCGTATGGTACAAGGAAGTAGAGATTGTATTAATCAGTTTAAACTATAAAAAATGTGACTATGAACCTTGTATTTTTGTCAAGCGTAAAGATGGTTTCATAACCATAATTGCATTGTATGTTGATGATTTTTTTATCTTCTCTAACTGTATGCAAGAAGCAGAGTTTTTGAAAAGGCACTTAACTTTGAACTTTAAGATTAAAGATTTGGGTCAAATTAAGCAGTGCTTGGGTATGAGGGTTAGAACGACTAAAGATAAAAATATAATTCTATTAGATCAAGAGCAGTACATTAATCAAATTTTAGAAAGATTTAATATGAGTGATTGTAAACCTGTAAGTACGCCCATGGACAAAAATGTTACTTTTGATCAGGCAAAATCCGATGTTTGTAATAAGGAGGTGCCTTATCTACAACTCTTGGGCAGTCTAATGTACTTATCGGTATTAACAAGGCCAGATATCACTTTTGCAGTAAACTTTCTAAGTTAATTTAACAATTGTTATACTGATCAACATTGGAAAAGTGCTAAAAGAATTTTAAGATATTTACAAGGTACTAAATCCTTTTGCTTAAAATATGAAAAGCACAACTCAGATCTGATGGGCTTTGTTGATGCTGATTTTGCGAGCAATGTAATTGATAGAAGGTCATATACTGGCTTCATTTTTAAATTGGCAGGTGGTGCCATCTCATGGGAATGTAATAAGCAAAAAACGGTAGCTCTAAGTAGTACCGAAGCCGAGTACATGGCTATTACTGAAGCTTCTAAAGAAGCTATTTACCTTAAGAATTTATTATCTGAATTGGTGGGCCCTTCTGAATGTATCACTGTTTGGAATGACAATCAGAGCGTTCAGAAACTAGCTTCAAATCCTGTGTGTCACAAGAGGACTAAACACGTGGATGTGCGTCATCATTTTATCCGAGAGGCTATAGCAAATAAATTGAACTGAATAAATAAACTACGTAAACTTAGTTTCAAAAATTATTTAATAATATCACTACAATATTGTTTCGCCAAACTTTGGCATCATCAGGTGATGAGAAACTGAATATACAAAATTATTACAACATAATATATAGTGTCACAACAGTATGGGATATGAGTGGGGGTATTTTATAAACTATAGCATTGTAACAACGGGGAATAATTGAATTGAGTCTGATCGTTTAAAGCACGACCTAATTTACTATATCTATTAATTTCTAAGGTTTCTAATAAATTAAGTTTCTGTCCTTTATCTTGAATATGTAAAACTTTGAAATCTCTATTGAATTCGTGTTCTTCATCTATACAATGCGTTGCGAAGGTAGAGTCCGTTTTGTTATCCATATAACTTTTTTCATGTTCCCCGGTCCTTTGTTCAAAAGTACGGCCTGTTTGACCCACATATACCTTATCACATTCACAAGTCAACATATAGACCCCCGATTTCAACCTTTTATCCGTTTTGTCTTTATCATTTCTAATATATTTTTGAACTGAATTATTAGTTTTAAATGCTATTGACTCGTTCTTAACGTTTTTAATTAGTTTACCTATTTTTATTGATGTATGTCCTATATAGGTGAAAGCATTATATTTGTTATCTGACTTTTCTTGTACTTTTGGATAAATTAACGATAAAGCCTGCTTTTTTCGTTTTCGTGCCAGAATATTGTCTACTAAATTTACTGTATAGCCGTTATTGTTAGCTATCGTGTAGATTCTATTTAGTTCTAATTCAAAGTTAGTTTTATTCATCGGTACATTAATTAATCTGTGTATCATTGACTCATACGCTGATAACTTCTGTGACCAGGGGTGAAAAGAACTTTTATGTATAGTAGTATCTGTGTGCGTAGGTTTGTGAAAAATTGCAAATTCATGCCTGCCTTTATTATTCGAAATCGTTAAATCTAAGAAATTAATGGATTTATCCTTTTCTATTTCTGTTGTAAATTTTATATTAGGGTGTATGGTGTTAATGTGGTCTTGAAACGCTTTTAACTGCCTAACTGTACCTTTAAAGCAGATTAATATGTCATCAACATAACGGTACCAATAAACACAATTGTTAAATAAGGGGTGCTTACTTATTTGTGTTTCGATGTAGTTCATAAATATTTCTGCCATTAGCGGACTTAAGGGATTTCCCATTGCTAAACCTGTCGTTTGTGTGTAGAACTGTTGTTTATATTGACAGTAATTCTGTCTTGCACAGATGTTTAATAAATGTAAAATCTCGGTTTTGGTAATCGGGTTAACGTGTCTTAAGTCCAGCATTGAAGATATTAATTCTATTACCTCTGTAGGGGGTACATTGGTGAATAGGTTTGTAACATCAAACGAAACAAATTTACTGTTATGGGGAATATCTAAACTCGATATTTTCTTAATAAGTTCTTGTGAATTTTGTATGGAACACATTAACATCAGATCCACACAGGACAACTTGGCATCGCGGAAAGCAATAGAAGCGGGCGTCAAGACCTGGATAAAAGAAGAACTGAAGAACCTATACAACAAACGAGATACCCTATCTGCATATATCAAGGTATTACATTCAGAGTTAACATTTAGACTCACAAATTTAGAATTTGACCTTTTATTTGAAGCTATTCACTCTAAAATCAGTCCAGTGATCCATAGAAAATATTTAATTCAAAATAGTAAGATTAAGAGACTTACTAAAACACATAATAGCCATACTATCACCCCTAATAAAATCACACATAATTTTTCCTTTTTTGAACGATTCAAGAATTTAACAACTACTAAATTTACTGTAGATGAACAACGCCTGTTGTCTAAAGGTTTTAAACATAACATCAAGCCCCACATTAATAAAAAACTACTAGAAAATTTAGCCGTAGAAACAGAGCTTGCCCTAAGCAAACAAAATGATAGTCTTAGAACCAAATTTATAGCGGACGATATAATTAAGAACCATTCACTTTCAAACAATGTTAGCTCAGAAGTCAATACAATAAAATCTCTAAAACAAAAATCTTTAGAAAATCCAATTATTTTCACTAGAGCAGATAAAGGTAACACTGTCATTGCAATTTCTGAGCCAGATTATAATAAAAAAGTTATAGATTTCATAGATAATAATTCATTTTTAAAGTTACAATCAGACCCCACGAAAAAGTTTCAAAAAGAACTAAAAATGGCTTTAAATGATTCAGATATTCTTTTTAACAATCAACAAAAACAACGTCTTACGATCATGAACCCCCAAGCACCTAAACTTTATGGATTAATTAAATTACACAAACCAGATATGCCCATTAGACCCGTAGTTTCCTTCATTAAAGCCCCGTGTAGTAACCTTTGTAAACAATTAATTCATATTATACTCGAACATACAAAATTTAAATCGGAGTGGTCCATACAAAATTCACAAGAACTTATTAAGAAAATATCGAGTTTAGATATTCCCCATAACAGTAAATTTGTTTCGTTTGATGTTACAAACCTATTCACCAATGTACCCCCTACAGAGGTAATAGAATTAATATCTTCAATGCTGGACTTAAGACACGTTAACCCGATTACCAAAACCGAGATTTTACATTTATTAAACATCTGTGCAAGACAGAATTACTGTCAATATAAACAACAGTTCTACACACAAACGACAGGTTTAGCAATGGGAAATCCTTTAAGTCCGCTAATGGCAGAAATATTTATGAACTACATCGAAACACAAATAAGTAAGCACCCCTTATTTAACAATTGTGTTTATTGGTACCGTTATGTTGATGACATATTAATCTGCTTTAAAGGTACAGTTAGGCAGTTAAAAGCGTTTCAAGACCACATTAACACCATACACCCTAATATAAAATTTACAACAGAAATAGAAAAGGATAAATCCATTAATTTCTTAGATTTAACGATTTCGAATAATAAAGGCAGGCATGAATTTGCAATTTTTCACAAACCTACGCACACAGATACTACTATACATAAAAGTTCTTTTCACCCCTGGTCACAGAAGTTATCAGCGTATGAGTCAATGATACACAGATTAATTAATGTACCGATGAATAAAACTAACTTTGAATTAGAACTAAATAGAATCTACACGATAGCTAACAATAACGGCTATACAGTAAATTTAGTAGACAATATTCTGGCACGAAAACGAAAAAAGCAGGCTTTATCGTTAATTTATCCAAAAGTACAAGAAA
The DNA here is from genome assembly GCA_963170755.1 of Amphimallon solstitiale. Lineage (NCBI taxonomy): Eukaryota > Metazoa > Arthropoda > Insecta > Coleoptera > Scarabaeidae > Amphimallon > Amphimallon solstitiale. Next base: position 93,560,690 of record OY720678.1, read on the forward strand.
AGTCAGATAACAAATATAATGCTTTCACCTATATAGGACATACATCAATAAAAATAGGTAAACTAATTAAAAACGTTAAGAACGAGTCAATAGCATTTAAAACTAATAATTCAGTTCAAAAATATATTAGAAATGATAAAGACAAAACGGATAAAAGGTTGAAATCGGGGGTCTATATGTTGACTTGTGAATGTGATAAGGTATATGTGGGTCAAACAGGCCGTACTTTTGAACAAAGGACCGGGGAACATGAAAAAAGTTATATGGATAACAAAACGGACTCTACCTTCGCAACGCATTGTATAGATGAAGAACACGAATTCAATAGAGATTTCAAAGTTTTACATATTCAAGATAAAGGACAGAAACTTAATTTATTAGAAACCTTAGAAATTAATAGATATAGTAAATTAGGTCGTGCTTTAAACGATCAGACTCAATTCAATTATTCCCCGTTGTTACAATGCTATAGTTTATAAAATACCCCCACTCATATCCCATACTGTTGTGACACTATATATTATGTTGTAATAATTTTGTATATTCAGTTTCTCATCACCTGATGATGCCAAAGTTTGGCGAAACAATATTGTAGTGATATTATTAAATAATTTTTGAAACTAAGTTTACGTAGTTTATTTATTCAGTTAAATATGGAGTTTCAACATGTATCAGCCTCATCAATTAACTATAGCAAATAAATTGGTTAATCTTAAGTTTTTACCCACGGATGAAATGATAGCTGATGTATTTACAAAAGCACTGTGTTTGTCCAAACATTCAAAGTTCACCATGGAACTTGGTTTATTTAGGATTTAGTGTTGTTAATGTTAGATAAGTGGGAGTGTTGATATTATGTATCTTAGCATTAACAATGAAAAGAGTCGCGCCATCTGTGGGTGGTTTTCTGACTGGCTACAGTTGTCATACTTATGGAATAAATAGTCTATCACAGGTTAACGAACTGAGAGGTGTGTTTTATTTCTTTTCCCTGCCTCACAATTTACATCAACAAAATTGACCAGGAATGGATTACTATTAATAAAATAATATTTTTCTTACATATTTTAATGGGTGTCAATTGTGTTCCATTCGTGCTTTTCTGTTTTTAGAGATTTTTAAAAAAATCGAAGGGGTCCTAACTTGACGATTGGGCTCCCAAAAATTTTAAATTCTTTTTAAAACTCGGTGCTTTCGCGAAACATTCCAATTGTGCTCAGTTGCGTTATATTTACAAAAAAAATCCAATAACAAGTTTTATTAATTTATGAGCAGACATAAATGATATACAAAAAATGAAAGATCATTCAAAATGACCGATTTTAGCCTTAAAGCAGGCCAAGCATCAATCGCTGTACGCTCCTCGTTCATCGGAAAGATAGCCACAGCTCGGATCAAGGCCTGTTTCAAGGAATCAAAATCGCTCTCTCTTTTGTGGCATACCATGTCCTCCTAAACGCTCAATCTTCTGTGCTTATAAAATCCGGTAAACTGTTTTAGAGCGAAGACTGGGTGGCTTTGGCCTTATGAACTGGTGCAGAATCTTGCTGGAATGCCCACGTCTGATATTGGAAGAGGGATCGGTTTAGTGGCTTCCATGACGGATTTCTGATATATTATGGCAGATGTTTTGACGTCTTCTTAACAGAAATTCAAATTGGTATCATAGGAAACACCCAACCAAACCATAACTGATGCTGAGTGGTGACCTTTTTCAAACCGTGACTCTACTTCGGTGGCTTCTTTAGATGAACGTGCATAGACCCCGTCATTCTGCTTATTGAATTTTTCCTGGACGGTAGAGATTTTTTCATCGGTAAAAAGGATTTTTTGTGACGATCATGCGCGTACTTCGCTAAGAGCCTTTTTGATTTTACAACCCTATATTTTTCTTAAGAGTTGCAGTCAACAATTGCCCTGTACGTCGTTTGAAGGCCTCAAGTCCTAAGTCTGGTTTAATAACACGATTCATTGACTTTCAAGTCATATTCATTTCACGGGATATACTTTTTTGCTTCCGGAGCGGATTCCGCTTAAGTCTAACCTTAACTGCTTTAATGGCATGCGGCGTACGTACCGTACGAGGTCATCAGGATCGCAGGCGGTCTTCAGTGTCCTCAAACTACATGATGCACCGATAAACAAGCATTCGGCTTATCCCGAGTGGTTGAAGCGTTTCAGAAATATCTCCTTTCTTCATATTGCATTTATACGATGCTATAACTGCGATTCGATTTTCTTTATCGGACCATTCCATAGCAGCAACAAACTCAAATACCAATTATTTGCACATATAACCAAGCTAATGGTGGAATTCTGTAACTTCTCGGAAGCTCCGGTTATCGTAGGCCCTGGCAACGAAGTGACGTTGCGATGACGATTTCAGAATTTTTAGAGTTAAGTGACGTAGAAGTGTCGCAAGGTTTTTGGTCATCAAGTTTTGTAGGTTATAATTTTATATTTATTATCGTTCTTGTTTGCAAATATAAATATGACTTTATAGCATTATTGTTACATGTAGACCACAACAGGTAGGGATTGTCTATGTAAAATATATTTATAGAGTGTAATATATTCCCTTTATTCCAGAAATTATATGCCTTTTTACGAAACCAGTTAATCGATCATGTAAAAGCATTTTAAGCGAAAGTTTAGGAGTTCAGAGCCTTATCCAGGTAAATAATATACATATATTATGTAGTTACATTTGAAGATTACTTGAAGTGTCTATACCTATACAGTGTACATACATAATATCTTTGTTACAGGTCTAAACAATATTTAGTTTATGGATATTTTACATTCTTTGGCAGCTACCAGAATAATAGCTTGTTTTATTTGGTGAGACATCAGTTAGTTGTGTAATCCATAAGATCACATGATGAGGAAATTTGTTTCCAGATAAAATTTCCCGTAAACTGTGAATCAAAAAAATTTTATGCATGGGTAATTATGTTGTACGATAACATTCTAATAATGTAATCTACATATTTCAATGCAGGTGATATTGGTTATCTTATGGAACTATGGTTATTCAATCCAATAAATAATTCCTCAGAAGCATGCTTAATATTGAATTGAATATTATCGAAATGACAAATACTATTTTGCAAAGTTGTTATTGGTGTCGCTCCATATTCTGCACATTAATGTACCATCCTGTGAAAATAGCTAGTATAATTTACAAATACTGTATATCATGGCACTAAAGAGTAATTTACAATTACGTAAGGCAATGACGAACACCATATTACAGGTAAAATTGTGACTTATATTCTATATTTTATTATGTATATATATATGTACATCTTTTAGTTCAAAACCAGAAAAATTATTTGGAAATTGGAAGAATGTGAGGCATCCCAAAGTGACTGGAAGCATGCACTTGCATTTTTAATGTATATAAAGTGTTTACAACTAATTTAAAACAAAGAGGTTGTCTTATGAACCAAACCCTAAACATGAAAATAATGTACATATTAAATATATTAGAAATAGGATATAAAATTTGTGTAAAGGATTTATGCAAAATCTTGGATTATATTGAAAATCTGTTGAAAGTATATGGTAAAATATTAAATTTACCATATAAATTTAACATCAGTGCATTTACATAGTAAACAAAACATACTGCCACACTTTAGATAGGTATAAAAAAATGAGGGAATAATTTATTATAGTACATTAGTCGATACATATTTTAAAATGAAATATGCCTTTACTGTAATTCACATATATCTCATAAGTTTACTTTACCTTGTAATACTTTTGCTTGGAGTCTTTCATTTATTTGCATATATATTTCTTTTCTAAGTATTGTTTATATTCCAGGTACTGTAATTGCTTTTCTATAATTTTACCATTATAATATATGTGCTTTTTTTATATGTTAATAAAAAAATATATTTGGCAATAAAATATATTTTATTTTTCAATAAATAAGTAAGATTTAAAAGGAAACACATAAGTGATATCTAGTATTAATATAATTATTCAAGTCCAATGTCTTCATTATTTTATAATACATACTGGTATATTTTTTAAACCATTAAACAATAATTTTTTATATTCTTATCGTTTTTTCGAGTTGAAAATGTGCCAATTTTAGCTACTGAATATTACTTTCCTGTTAAAACTGCACATAAACATAACATTCAATTCCTATATCTTCAGTGGCTCGACAACAATATCCTGCAATAATATTGAATGATTTGGTGTACTCGATATCAAATGTTATTGTGTAGGCCTTTTCCTAGTCAGGTAATACATTCCTACAACTAGTAAAATACAGATGATTTGGGACGAACAACAATATTGAAACCAAGTGCAACCATATATTAGAAGATTGGTCAGTTTTCTAAATACAAAATCATCTATATCCTTCAACCATTTATATACTTTGCCCTATGCTGTAAAAACTTAATGTTACCTTTTTGGAGCCTAAAACATTAATCGTTCAATATAGTTACATATTGATAAAATCTTTGCGGTTTGACTTCTTATGAAAAAGTCAACCTTAAATTGTGAAGTTATTGTGAATACCATGATAGACTTTTTCGAACATTTAGTTTGTGCACATTTCACATGCGTTATGTTGTATGGATATTGTCTGCTGGGTTTATGTATTTTCTTGTGTTTAGGTACTCTTGTAAGAAAAACAATGTCCACTTTATAGGAATACCTGTTCTTGTTGGCTTCATAGAAAAATCACATTTCATCATCCACAGACGTGTCCGAAAAGACATTTATCTGCAAATTCACTATACACTACTGTCATACTACGTCCTTTGAAACTCCCTTAATGGTAGCAGTTCTTGCTGAAATTTGGCCACAGTATAAACCTATGTTTATACTATGTCTTGGCATTACAAAATTTTCCGTACATTTTCTTTAAAAAAAAATGTTTGCAATCGCTTATATTATATTTCAAACAATTTTCGTATATATGGTATATATTTACGAGATGATATGTCTGTTTACATGTTAAACATAAAGGTTATGTACAAAAAATCGTAAATTGACACTTCTACGTCACTAACTTTAAAAATTCTGAAATCGTCATCGCAACGTCACTTCGTTGCCAGGGCCTACGATAATCGGAGCTTCCGAGAAGGTTACAGAATTCCACCATAATAGTTGGCTGTCAAAAATTATGTGTCTTTACAAGGATGCGTTCAGTTAACTACTGCGACAGGGTGCGTTCAAAGTTGTAACAGTATTTATGTCATATATATAATACTAATATATCGCGTGTAGACAAGGAAAACTTCGCTCCAACATTGTGAAATAAAACATATCGTGCTATGCCGTTTAAGAGTCGCATTGTCCAAACTGCGCATGCGTTATAAATAATTTTTCAAATTTAGGTCTGTTTGTTTATCACATAGATTTATTACTATAAATATTTGATTGAAGTTTTTAAATCGTCAAACAAGCATAAATAGTTTTGAAATCGACAAACCTCTTTATAATTAATAATTGTGCCTTGTTAAATGTGGAAAAATAATTTGATTTCCCTTAATGAATGAAGAAATATCGTCGTGGCATCATGGGCAAATCATAGACAAACAAACGATCATACCGCACAAATATATTTGTCAAAAATTGTACGAATTGTGGTTATGTTATAGTAAAAATTGTAAACTAATTAACTAAAACTCGCAGTCAGTTCAATTGCATTGCAATTGTGTTTCTTTGAAGATAGAAAGAAAAACACCTCTATAAGTACAATAATTTGTGATATAATAACAGCACTAAAATTATTCAACTCAATATGCAAGAATAATAAAGAATTAGATAATGTGGTATTCTTGTATTCTAGAATTACTGTCATCTACATCGGAGAAATGTACGCAAATAACACAGTAAATTGTACTTGAATTAGGTAATTGTATTACTATGTTACATATTAAAATATTTGAATATGTCCACCACGGAATCCACAGATCCCATATGATATGAGATAATAATATGCCGAAATTGGGTATTTTGGGCCGGTTATTGGAATTTATGCTATATTGCATCACTGATTGTGAAAATAACTTGAAGGATGAACACATTATTTATAAGATAGTGAATTGATTTTTTTTAATTTGTACTTTGCTGAATATGTATCGTAATTTCTGTCACTAAATTATAATCAAGCACATATAAAATGTATTTTATATTTAAATTTACAATAAAATATGTTTTAGTTTAAAACAACTTGTAGATGGTACAGTAAAAAGATAATATTCATTTTGGAATTTGCCAAGACAATGTGTGATGAGTTCTTCTGAATTTTCCCCAACATTGTGGCAGTAAATACTGCAGTGTTATGAACGGCAAGGTAGGCACGGCATCAAACGGTATTCCTGTTTTTCTGATATTGTTACATTCTCTAAATCTTTTTTATCATTTTATAAATTTGTATGTATCTATTAATTCATACAAATATTTATATTTCATAATAAGTTTTTGTTGTTTTAATTCCAAGAAAGTATAAACAAAATAAATTTGCGAACATAAATAAAATAAAATTTAATTTTTTACTTCGTAAGTAGAAATTGTACTTTGATGTAATTATTGAATCAAATACAACATCAACGTACCTTTTTTACAAGCAATAATATAAATTATTTGAAAGTCTCATTTCTTCTCATCTCAGTCTATGAGACATAGACATCAAGAAAAATGTATTGATTACTAATGTGCTATTAGATACACTACAGAAATTCAAGTGTATCAGAGTAATTGTTTGTTTATATTCTTTGCTACCATATGGGCGTAAATTAGGCTTCATCACGTTTTTATTTTCATGAATGGTTAATCATTCTCAATTAAAAAAAAAAGTTAACAACAATAAAAATTATATTCAATCACAAAAATGTAATGCTGATTAATTCCACAACTTTTTCTTAAACATTCATGTTTCAGTGTACATCTCGACACACAATTAAATAAAGGAACACAACAGGAATTTAATTAGTTCTTTACATTGTTGATTACGCGGCATTATATTGAATAATGTAGGTACTTAGACAAATATAAAATAGATGTTTTATTCTTATATATAGCCAAAATAATAAATACTGTAATTTAAGTAATTTTATTTGCAAAACTATATGTTGAAATATAATACAATCTGACTTATATAACATACCTGAATCTATTCGATTGTGTATGTAAAACATAAATTTATGCGTTTTCTGTAAATCAAAATGAAAGAAGCAGTATTTATATTCAATAATTTCACATACACCAATAAGCATACACAAATCAATGTACACAAGATTTTCTGTTCAAAATCTTTTCAATAAGACGAAATGAAACGATCGGTATTTACATTTAATAATATAATTTCACATATACTATTAAACATGTACAAATCAATGTATTAGTTGTAAGTTCACAAGTTTTTCTGTTCAAAATCTTTTCTGTTAATCAAAATGAAACGATCGGTATTTACATTTAATAATATAATTTCACATATTCCAGTAAGCACGTATACATCAACGCAGAAGTTATAACTTCACAAGTTTTTCTGTTAATAATTCACTGGAATCAGGCTTCATATCGTTTATTTATTCTACCGCGTATTTCCTGGGTAATTCTACAAACTCACCGATGAACTAAACTTGCACAAAACTGAATTCAATTAAAAAAAACAACCTTGGGTATGCTTTCAGTAATATCATAGTTATAGATGTCAATTTAAATCAGAGGTTATAATTATGTTTTCTGTTTATATGTCATTTCAAAAAATTCAAAATGGACAATTTTAGTCGACGCATGCGCAGAACACGCAAGGCGGCCAATTCTATCTCACTTAGTTGGGACGAAAAATTACACATTATCAAGATACAACACACGCAATATAGTAGTATTATATATATGATTTATGTCCCTACTAGGTAAAATTATACAAAAGCTTAATATGACTATATCAGTCGCAAAAACAAAATGTTAACTTTCGCCAAAGAACCGATAATATGCAAGTTGGTAATTTAAAATAAACCCATAGAACAGGGAATGCAAATTAAATGCCTAAGAGTAAACATATCCAGTCACCAGAATGTGGCAAATGATCTTACAAGCCAGGTTAAAAAAACGGTCGCAAATTCTGGATGTCTAAGCGATGTTACATGGAAGAATAAATACATACATGGGAATAGAAAGCAAAATCCGCATTCACGGATTTGTGAGACCAGTACTGAACCTATGGTATCAAAGCCAAAGCCAGAGCAGACATATATATAAAAGAAGAACAATGCGATCATCCGAAATGAAGACTCTGAGGACAAGATCGCAAGACAGTTGGAAGTAGCTGTCGCACGAAAATAATAATCAGTTATAGAACAGATCTACGGATCTTCTAGAAGATTAAGAAGAAGAAGAATTAGCCAACACTCTTGTTTTTAGCTAATGTTGCCTGGCCAACTGTAATTATTACAGCTAATGGTCATATTATTTCCAATTGGTGCGCGGAACTATCAAACGTGTTCCACATTCTAAAAAAACCTTAAAACAAGAGTATAGTAATTCTTATATGGATATTGGGTTCACCGAGACCACTGATAATAAACCTCAAATGCGTAAGAAAATCTTACCGAACAGTTCAATGTTTCCAGCAAAAATGCGTCGTCATTTTGAGGGGATCCATCCAGAACGCGGATAAACCAACTGATTAGTTCAGAAGGAAGTGTATTGAACTCAGGAAAGTCCAGAAATGTATATCGAATCATTCAAAAACTGTCACCGAAAAGGCTTTAATCGTTCTTTCTGTTATTGCTGCAGACGTTTTGTCCGCTATCCTAAAAAAACATTCTCAGCTCTACTGCTACTTCTGCTGTGTTTTTGTAGGTAATAATTCGCTCGAAGAGCCACTAAGTTAGCCAACCAAATCTAAAATGACATGAACAAATTTACTTTATTAAAAAATTAATAAATGTAACAATAATGATGATGAATTTTGCATAGTAGCGCCTTCTTAAAAACCGCAATCTCTTTACCTCCAAGACTAATCGTGTGAATATAAACACAAATTCTAACAGTATTTATATGAAGAGTTGTTTGAAAATAAAATTTAAGTTATGTTAACTGTATCTGTGACAGAAATGTTATATCAACAAACTGAGAATTTCTACGAAACATGATTGGTTAGTCTATGAATACCTTTGAACATAAAGTGATGTCAAAGCTGGAATATGATAATTAGAAATCGATGAAGTGATAAATTAATTGCTTTGAAGTACTATACAGGAAATAAAGCTCATTAGTTTACTTCAATTATAGAAGATCGCAACTTTATTGATGGATATTTTGTTTTAAGTATCAACAGTCGAGTAAATTAACTCATTTATAAATATAATAAGAGGTATTTTATTAGGGGGAATACACATTTAACTTACAATTACAATGTATGATAGATATCGAATATCAAATTATGTAAGTCACTGGATGTGATACATTTTCTTTATGAAAATAAGACATAATAAGTAGGCCAAGCAACATAGGGTTTTCGTAGCCTAATTAATTCTCGGAAAGTTTAAACGGATTTAATCCCTTCATTTGCATCTAACAAGAATTTATTGAAGCTTGTATTCTGTTTGTGTTGCATGAGGGGTGTCTCAAAAACCTTGAAATTTTTTCAGTTTTTCAGTAATAACTTCTAAATGATGCATTTCTAGGAAAACGTTTCTCTTGTAAGTTGAAATATTCAAAATTTCTCAGTTTCCTGTGGTCATAATTTACGCATTCAGTGTCATTTGGGACACTGTCGAAATACATAAAACTGACCGATCTGCTGCAGCAAAACTGTCAACAATTTCACTGTAGGACATTCCTTGATACAATTTCCACTCGTACTGGAACTGCGTGCATACACAATTTCTTCTTAAATTTACTTGTCACTTCGCTTGTCATCAAGCATAAAATGTGTAAGCTGCCTTGATTTCGTGAGACAAATTTTGCGAATTAATTTCAATAGAAAACGCAAACAAAATTAAAAAGAATAACTTCATGTCAATAAAGCAATGTACAATTGGTAGAAATAATTTTTGATTTATTAAATGAAATACAAATTTCTTTCAAAAAAAAAGGTAACATGGAAAATTATTTTTACCACTCAAATCTAAAAATGAATTATATTAGAAATAAATAAAGACACCATATTTCAAAATATAAATAAGAAACATTTTGTTAATAACAAATTGATCGAATATAATATAGTGGTAATAAATAGGGCGTGGACACGAACGGTTGATGACTCATCGCCCATGGGCGCACTATTGAAATATTGTATTTTTAAAGAGGTTTTAATTTTATATATATTTATATAATTGGATAATAAGTGGCTGGTGATCTATAAAATATAAAATACCTTCATATTTGTTCATTTTCTCTTCTGTAAGACTTGTTCTCTTTGAATTAAGTACATCCTTGTAGATAGAAAACGTCCTTTTTACATCGCAACTTTTTATAGATGCGTACTGGAAATATTCTTTTATTTCAGCGTATTTAGGAGTCGGATTTTGGGTCATTGTCCCCATACACAATTGCCGCAATGTTATTAAATCTGGATTTCTATTAAAAACTGCGTCTAACTTTTGCCGAAGGCCACATCCGAAGTCACTTGCAATACTTTTGAAATTATTACTACCCACATCTAATATGGTTAATCCGTCTTTCAATTTGAGATTTCGATTTTCAAAGTATGTGATTAGTTTAGGCAAATTTCCAAAGTCTTCCTGAAGGAATAGCAACTGACTCTTTTTAATTTGGGATTTGTGTTAGTTCCTTGCACTCAGAAATACTTTGAGCATCGTCATTTAAACATGTAACGAAGTTCTCTGCAAAAAAACTAGTAGCTTCCAACCATGTTCCCCATCTAGATATTACTGGCGAGGGTGGCAATGAAAAAGATGGACGTTTTTCCTTGTAAAGATCTACTCTCGTTGGTGCTTTTTTGAAAACTTCTTTTAAAGTGGATACAAATCTATCAACTTCCGGATAGGTGTGTCTGATATATTCACAGATTCTGTGCAGAGTATGTGCTACACAAGTAATATGCAGCATATAAGGATATGTTTCCTTTAAAAGTCTGTCTGTTTTTAACATATATGCGATACTGTCACTAACAAAACTATTTTCTCCTTATACCTGTCGTCTGAATGAAGCATTTTGTGCGAATTCTCGTCAATGGTTTTAGCAACTGTTTCCGCATCAACTGTTTTTATTTTTAATTTTGGATATAAGAACAGACACTTACGGTTTGCAAATCTGTAGAAGGTCAAAAGTATTAAGTTTGTTGAAAGTTTTTCTTTCTTTCTTTTGTAGAATATTTTATTGTATAATGTTTATTTATATAAATGCTTAACATGGATGAGTTTAACCAATTGTATGAAGAATTAAGGTAGTTTAATTGTGTTTATTTTTGTTTGTTTTGTATATAGCGTTGAACAGAAATTTATGTGGTGGTTTATGCTGGAGTTTAAACGAGGTTGGTAGTTTTAAAATTATTTTTTTTGAATTTACTTTTGCAATTCATTTTTTGTGTGTTTGTGTATTAAGATTTGACGTGTTGGGTAATCGGTCATGGATGTGTACAATGAATTAAGTAGGTGGTTAATTCATAGTATGGAGCCTTGATTAATCCTAGAAACACGAATTGGTTTTGCTGGTATTGTTTGGGAGCGAGAAAAGGCGCTAGGCAGTACTAATCAGAACAGAGTCTTTAAACACAATATAAGCACGTAATAATAATTAAATAGATATATTGCATTAAGGCTGGACACGTAGTTGTGTACGTTAGGGATGTGTGCAACGAGTCGAAAGATGTACTTGTAGAACGGAGCCCTGGCTTACCAATTTTGCGTGCGTTTGTTTGGAAGATACTATTTGGGAGTGAGAAAAAGCGCTGGGCAGTATTAACGTCAAAACAGACTCCATATGTTATGTGTATATTTTTGTTTTATTAAAAGACCGTGGGAATTCATTATATTTTATTTATTTATTATCTAGTATAAGTCACGACATTTAACAAAACTTTGATCTGTTGATTGCTTTAGCTAAATATTCATGAATAAGTAGGTAACTAGTGTGTTTAGTAGAATATTTTCTGATTTAATTGTTATTATCGTTTTGATCATAATTACTGTATTAGTTTTTTTTTTTATTATTATCATAACATGCAAGGGTTTGATTTTGTACATAAAATTTCTTTTGTTTGTAAATATATCTGTGTTATTTTTATTTAATATCTTATTATTTTATGTTATAAGATATTTCTGTATTTTTTATTTATTTTATCTGACCTGGAGACAACTTGGGAGCATTCATTTTGGAGAAGGAACATTGTTATTATTTTTCTGCCCCTGCAGTAACCCTAAAACTGAGCTAGTGAAGTGTGAAATTGCTAACCTACTTTTCTGCAGAAACTATAAGATCCTAGTCTAGCATAAGTCCTAGCACTAGGATATATGCTCGATTCTGCCCTAATTTAATATTTAAATAATTTAAATAAAATTACATAACTGTTAATTTGGCAGAGTCACAGCAATATGTTAGCTTATTTAATCTTTTACGACAAAAATGTTCTGATATTAAATTTACAGATTTTACCTAAGAGAATTGAAATAGATTTTGAAAAAGCAATTCATAGTGCATGCGCTCTAATTTGGCAAGACATAGAACTCATAGGATGTAGATTCTATCTGTGCCAAAGTTGGTTTAAAAAAATTCAACAACTTGGTTTGGTTGCTGAGTATAGAAATAAATAAAAATTCAGCAATTGGTAAATATTTGAAATTGTATTTTGGTGAATGCTGTTTTATATTAAATTTATGTAAAATAAAATTTGGTTTAGTATCTATTAATTATTTATTTTATGAGAATATATTTTTTATTTTTGCATGGGTATTTTGTTAATTTCTAGTATCAGTATATTAAATATTGTAAATATCAGAAATGTAATATATTGTAACGTTTTCGGGTTCCAATAAACAACTCGTGCAATTATTTATTTAAAACAGTCTGTATATTTATATACTTAAAATTATTTAACAATATAAAATATAAAAACTAACGTAACACACTTAAACTACCGCAATTTAATTATCACAGGTATTTATTTACTACTACTATTATTTATATCTCTGTCCGTATTTATTTATATAACAGTGCTATTTATATAAGACGGCACTACTATATTTATTTATTCGGCTACCACTATTTGTTTCCACTGTTCCCACGAGACCACTCGAGACTACCGAATTACTCCGCGATTACTTTTCCGCAATCAATCCCGTAATGAATTGAATCCCGGTGACTCAGTCGCCTCATATACCATGCATGAAATGTTCTCGAACAGTACTAGCAAATTCGGCAATATACTGGAGGTAATCTAGACCCTTCGTTGCTTACGTCGCACATCTGTGAGATGACTCACTGCATTTACGATATTTACCAGCCGAGAGAGATAATTTATGGTCTCTTTTTTGTGCGTGTGACAATTTCGTTTTTATCGCGCCGAGAGATCTGATTCTTTTATTTAATGTAAACACATTTCGTTACATTATGTATGTACATTTCTATAAAATAAAATTTGAAAATAAAAAGGAAATAAATGTTAAAGTATTTTGATTTATTATTATCTATTTTTACATTATTATTTACGTTTATTGGGATAAGTCATTTTAATCTCTTCAGCTTTAGAGCTTAAATTTTGTGGTCGAGTTCCATGGTCCTTTTTCTGATTACCTGTATTCGTGGTCGAGCTAACAAGCGCCGATTGATTGAAAGAACACAAAAGATCAATATTGCATAATATTAGAAATACAGGCCTTGCCGAACATCGTGTTGATAATCTCCATTTTGCCGATGTAGATAGTTGTAAACTTATACATAATGTCAACAAAGGTTCAAAATTAAATTTGTTGGAAATATTAGAAATAAAAAATGAAATTCTAAGAAAAGAAAATGTAACTAACACATACACACAGATTTTACAAATTCACACACACCTATTATATACATTTTTGTACAAAGAAGCAATAAACACAACGGCATATAAAACCCTTCACAGAAACTGACCGTTTAGATTATTTGACGTCAAAAACGTTTAATGCAAGTTGTAATAAGATCGGTCGGAATTTCTAAATCTCTCGGGGCTACAATAACTTAATAAAAAAAGCTGTTGTTAAAATGATCATGTATACGGTTTGGTACGTGCCTAAAGGCTCAATCAATTTCATTAACTAATTGTTTCGCTTGGTCAACATCTAAAGCATTTCCATTGTCTCTCTTTCACATTCACTTTGTTTTTCCTCCGGCTTGTTCAAAACAAAAGATGATTTAGATTCGGGGGCGCCGCCGGATTTATGGAAAAGTATTTTATTACGTGAGTAAACTTTATTCGCAGTTATGCACATTATAGATCGTAACGATTCATTTTATGTCATCGTAAAATACACGTTTTAGCATCGGCCGTATAGCCGCCCAACGTGTTTTCTATTTATTAATAAAATTCGTGTTTTATTAATAACCTCCCCCGCTGGAGGGAGCTTTCGCATCGCAGCAACTTCATAAGTGGATTCCGCACGGGCTTTTATGTCGGGACATTTCACCTCGTGATTAATGACCGAACGTGTATCAATTAGGAATGAGCCGCCTCTATGCGTGTGTATGTCGAATTTATCTATTTCATGTATCGGTGTTCCTACGAGCATAAATTTTTATTATATTTCGGGGGGGTTTTATCGCCGGAATTGTACGGCTTGGGGAACAGAATATGGACGTGTAATAGACGAAGATGGATGCAAGGTCGTTACACTATCGATTCAGTGTATGATGTGCCTTGTTTTTAACGTACACAACATAACGCTATGATCGACAAATTATCGGTGTAGCTACATCTTTTCAAGATGCCTAAAACATTTTCTGCATCAGTTACAATCTTGATTCTTTAAAACCAATAAAATCTTACCAAATTAAAGAAAGACACTGGCGAGTTGTACCACGCTTATCTGAGTTAATCCGGGCAGCGTATAGGCCGAGTTCTGGAGACCTATCCAGGACAAGATGGTATTACACGTGCGGCAACAGTACAGACTGCAAATGGTACGGTGCAAAGACCAACTGTTAAATTGTGCGTGTTACTAGTGTATGATGACTAAGTCCTGCGGGTGCTACATTCTGTTTAAGGCGATGCCTTCAATGGGGGTGGTTATGTTAAGAATTTAACATCTTTTATTTTATTTTTATTTTTGCTTTTACGTATGAATGTTTTTCTTATATTATCATATTTAATGTATTTCTTACCTGCGAATTTAAAGATATTGTAAGAATACTTATGCGGAGCTCGCTTCGAAGCATAAACTATATCAGCGGCCGAGTTTATTGTCTGCCGGCCCAGCTACACAATTGTGCATTTAAGGCGATGCGAGACCTACTATGTATGCGTACGGACTGCAGTGTTGGGCACCTGCGCATATATAGGTGGTCGATAGCTTCTCGAATGGTTCATATACATACCGTGGGTTTTTTTATCACTGAACATAGCACACGATATCACCTATGCTCAGTTTTAAAATAAGCGCGTCAACGCATGGAACATTATGCAACCAACATTGCGTTATGTAACTAACAAACTAACATAGGTCAATTATTTGTTTCGACAAACGTCAAAATCAGTGTCATAACAGAAATGACATTTTGAATATTTCAATATTTCACATTTGTATTCACCTAATTTAAAAAATGTATACAAAAGATGATAAAATGGAGATTTTAAACTGGTATAAAGCTGGAAACAGTTTAAGGAAAGTGCGGGATCTGTTTTCTGTCAAATATCCTAAGAAGCCCATACCATCTATCGGAACAATTCAGGCGATTAGTAGGAAATTTGATTCTGATGACTGTATAATAAATACCCACAGAAAGAAAATTAAAACTCCTCACATCCTTACTTGACACGGTACAATTTTCTGTACAAGATTCTGCACAGCTTTCTGTACAGAATATTCTGTACAACTTTCTGTGCAGAATTTAGTTTGCCCACTTGCAACGATGCAAAATTTTAAAGGTCCGGGCATGCGTCGAATGTATTACTAGTTTGGCGAGTATCCGAAATTTTGTAACCCTAAAATTTCATTTGTGTGTATTTTTCTGGAAAAATTCCAAATGGACACAAATAAAACAAAAGAATTTATTACGAGCTGCAGTTCTTGTTATAATAACAAACATTCTTAATATAAAAAATAAAAAACGCGAACAAAAAAGAAAGATATGGACTAAACCTTGGCTTTTAAGGCGGCCGGGATGTTTTGTCATTAATTAATAATGAATTACGCATTGAGGGCTCTGACTTATATAGGAATTATTTACGGATGAATGATGCTCTGTTTCATAAATTATTAGATTACATTAGAGCTGATATTACAAAGCAAGATACATTTATGCGAGACAGTATATCAGCCCATAGCAAGTGAGATATTCTTAATATTTAAAAAAATCAAATACAATATACTTATGCTTTCTCAGGTTGCAAATTACTTTGCGGTTTTTAGCAACTGGTGAAAGTTTCCGGTCTCAAATGTATTCAACATGAGTTCAAGAAAGCATTATTTCCAGGTTTGTTCCAGAAGTGTGTGAAACAATTTACCGGAAGTTAAGAGAGCATTATTTAACAGTATGGTGATTAATTCTCATATACATTTTCTTTTTGATATTTATAGGTACCCAGAGATCCTGAAACTTGGCAGAAAATTGCTACTGAATTTTTTGAAATGTGGCAATTTCCCAATTGTGTAGGGGCACTTGATGAAACATATTACATTTAGACAACCATTATGTGAAGGATCCTATTATTATAATTATAAAGGGCAACACAGCATAGTTTTGCTGGCCATGGCAGATGCTAAATATAAATTTACCTATGTAAATGTAGGTACTAATGGAAGAGTGAGTGATGGAGGTGTTTTTCGTGAAAGCTTACTCGCATCTTGCCTAGCAGAAAACAAATTGAATTTTCCACCCCCATGTAATTTGCCTGATCGAAGAAAAAAGGTGCCTTATGTAATCGTAGCAGATGAAGCCTCTCCATTAACAGAAGGAGTTATGAAGCCATATCCGCAAAGATTTTTAAGTCATGACAATAAAATACTTAATTACCGATTATCAAGGGCACATTTGGAATTTTATCAAATAGATTTAGAGTTTTATTAGAACCAATAAATTTAGATGTTGAAAAAGTAGAAATAATAACTTTAGCATGTGTGGTACTTCATAACTTCTTGGTAACAGAAAGTGAAAGGTATGTTGCAGATGTTAACATTAGCAATACCAAACATTTACCAACAGTTGTAAAACAAGGTGGTAATAAGTCAAGTATTGAAGCCAGAAATATTAGAGATGAATTCCGGAACTATTTCTGTACCAACAATGGGAGTGTGGATTGGCAGGAACACGCAGTGGCTGAGCATAATATGTAGAACATTGATTTATGTTTATTCCAGTTATGATTAATTAATATTAAAAATAAAGTCTAATACAAAAAAATATTTATTTATTTAAATATGTATATATAACATTTAAAATTTTAAATTGAACTTCATTTTTTATTCGAACACAATTAATTTCTTTAATTGTGGCGGCTACTAATTCACCAAATATCTCCTCGCTGTTTTCAGGCTGTTGAGTTGTCTCATTCTCCAAAGCAGAAGTAAGTTTTACTAAAGCATCATTTGCATGTTTCAAATATTCATCATCTTTTCATTTCTTGCGGGATGGAGTACTGTCCTTAATAGCTTCACATTTCCTTTTCTTGTTTTCTGTGCCAAAATCACCTGTATTTATAGCGCCTTCCTCAATATAATTACTTGAGGTACTTAGACCAGGTTGAACGTCCTCATTTTCATTGCTTATAAATAAACCAGAACTGTAGTCCAACTAAGAAGACTAAATATTAAAAATTAATATTAAAATACCAATAGACAACTTACAATATCTGTGTTATCTTGTGAATAGTCGATATCTTGATCCACTTGCACAATTATTTCTTCACCTTTGCAGTTTTCGCTAATAACATCAGTCGACTTACGTGCTACTGTACGATTTACAATAAACATCATATCTTCAAAATACCATAAAGTTGGTTCTGCAATCTATAAAATATGGTCAATATATTTTAGTACTTTATTAAATGATACTTACATCATCATCACCACATCCACTTTTCTAAGACTGTTGCCACTTTCGATATTCAGACAGAAAAGTAGTCCTTAAAGAACTAAATTTTGTGTTTACTTCTAATATGGTTATGACATTGATTTTGACGTTTGTCGAAACAAATAATTGACCGATGTTAGTTTGTTAGTTACATAACGCAATGTTGGTTGCATAATGTTCCATGCGTTGACGCGTTTATTTTAAAACTGAACATAGGTGCTCGTGTGCTATGTTCAGTGATAAAAAAAACCCACTGTATATATATGTTATATGTAATCGAATGTTTGACGCAGAGCGATCACCGACATATCGGCGCACACCGAACTTAAATAAATGTGTATTTGAACTGAAATTTGTGTTTTATTTCATACGGTACTTTTAAAATAGGAAGTTTTCTTAACTAAAACGCACATTAAAAAGTGTGGAAACATAAGATGAAGTTGCACTAACACCAAAACTATGATTTTTCATATCGTAGAATAATGGTTGGGCTTCAGACATTGGAAGCGATGATCTATACTACATGTGAGAAGAAATATATACGGAGCACGGCGAGATGTTTTATCAGCATTATCCAAGAATGGAGATCAAGTTTTTGATTATGATGATGAAAATTTCCTTTGCTCCTTAAATACGGAAAACAATTTTATTATCAACAGTTTCCTTACAAATTTATATTTTTTATGATCCTGTGATACGATTTATATATTTTTTACCAACTATTTACTATTCATGCTTATAATAGTATATAATGCAATGAGCATTTAATGATAGCTATTAAGACACGAGTAAGAAAATTACAATACGAGGCGATTAATGAATACGAGTGTTTTAATAGCCATTAAATGCGAGTTGCATACTCTATTTTTTCTACGACCCCATAATAAAACATTATATTTTGAACATTCCATTTCATAAATTGAGGTTAAAATTTTCCATACACCTTTGCGAATTTAGCTGGTAATAAATTGTTCGTGGTTACTAAGGCTTGTTCCATAATTTCTGGTGGACTCAAATTTTACATTTCACTGTCATTATCCCTCATTTTTACCGTTTATATTTTCAAAAAAGCATAAATTTTAAGTACTTACTTGTAAATTGCAGAGAACTGTCACATTTATTTAATTTGTATATCTGTCAGATATGCAGTCGCCATATTGAATATTGTTTGAATATTGGAATGTCGCATTCCTATTGGATACGTATAAACTTGTATCGTAATGAAAATCTGTATTCCTATTGGATATAAACTTGTATCATAATGAAAATCTGTCTAGTAATGGACATCATTAAAGTACAGGTTCGGCATATCTAATAATACAATTAAAGTATGGGAGTAGAAAAAAACCGTTATTATGTTCTTGTCATATTTGTTCTTTGATAAGATCAGCGATAAATGTAAAGCACGGAACAAGCAATTCATAGTGATATTAAAAGACTTTGGCCATATTCAAATTTAACCTGGTGTAGATTTCACTTACGTCAAGCATGGTACAGCAAAATTTCAAATTTAACATAAAGGAATTAAAAGAAAACACCATTACCAAATTTGATTATGTAAAATTTTTAAGCTATTATTATTTGTCGCAGTAGTACCAAAAGCATTTTAAATTGTAAAATTAATGTAAATGTAGATTTAACGATGTATATTTCTAAATAAATGTTAAATGTATATGTATATTGTATTGTAATCGAATTTATAATAAAACTTAAGCTTTGTATAAGATTTTATTATTAAACCGTTAATTCTCTCTAGAAATTCGTTTTCGCAACTGGACGGTAGATTTATATCTACCTGATGTTCGGTGATACAACTGGGCGGTCCCAGTCAAAAAATTTAATTTTTTTTTGCATCTGGTTGGTAAAATTATCAATCCTTTATGTGCTGTTTTGCTACATTTTTAGATGTATTTATTATTTTGTACATCGTATTTTCGACTTTTTGTCAATTTATATAATATATAATGTAATATTTTAATTTCATTAACAAAAATAAAGTCTTTCTAAGTAGTAAAGTACCTATAGTAAATACCACGCGATCATTTAAATTCTAAATTATAGCAGGCGGGATTTTTTTTATTAGGTTGTCCAGAATGTCAATTATTGATTAATTAACATTGTGAAACGTCACTTTGACAATTCAAATTGTAAATTAGTACTTATACACCAACTTAATTTAAATTTCACAGCCTGCTCTAATTTAGAATTTAAATGATCGCGCGGTATAAAGTCTTACATTATTTCTTGTTGTGCCGAGTCAATTTTACTTTCTTATGCGTAGTATAAGGAAGTATCTTGCAGATGTACACGTTTTGAATTCCTGTGATACCGAGAAAGTGGTTTTTAAAAAATCTCTCTCTCTCTCTCTCTCTCTCTCTCTCTCTCTCTCTCTCTCTCTCTCTCTCTCTCTCTCTCTCTCTCTCTCTCTCTCTCTCTCTCTCTCTCTCTCTCTCTCTCTCTCTCTCTCTCTCTCTCTCTCTCTCTCTCTCTCTCTCTCTCTCTCTCTCTCTCTCTCTCTCTCTCTCTCTCTCTCTCTCTCTCTCTCTCTCTCTCTCTCTCTCTCTGACCACGGTAGCCGTCAAACGGCTATAGATAACAATTCCAAATTTCTTGTTTACTTGTTTACGAGTATAATCTCCCTTTTGAGATCTGATTAGTTTTCTAGTAACATCGGTAGACCGGAAGTACTAGTTTACTTCAGTAAAAAAATAAAATGTTGTCAATATTTTGTCAATTACTAAGTTTAAACAAATTTATAGAGAATTTAAATGTACTCAAAATTAAATTCCGTAAAAATTGTATTAAAAAAATATTTCGAAATTCTTACCGGAAGTAAGCCTTTTACTGTTATCGAAAATCAGTTTTTTGCGAATATCTCGCAAGTCGTGTTTTCTAGGCAGATACATTACGAGTACAAAAGTATTTAAATCTGGATTTGCAATGTTGCAACTTTTTTTCCGAATATATCGCAAAGTATGCATTCTATAGAGATTTATTAAGAGAATAGAAGTACTTAGAATAGGATTTTGAATAACTTTTGTATAAAAATTCTTAAAATTCTATAATTTTAAACACTGATACGTATAAGAAAGTTGTGTGGTAGCCACACCTCACTTTTTTATTATAACTCTATGTTCGTATTAGATTTCTTGGAATTATCAATGACAGACAGGATATTAAATTGCTACACTGAAAGGCGCTTTTTTTATTATTTAAATTACTTGATTCCCTTGTACACTGTTTCGGATTTTTTTTTCGCAGAAAGATACATTTTATGTTGTCAATCTTTTCGCCGAACGTCGAACATTAAATTTTATACATGATGGGTTTTCAGGATCGTTTCAGAATGTTAAATGTCAAAGCGTGATTTCGTGTGTTCATGAAAATTATTCCCATTCGATTTTTTACCGTTTAGAGTCAGCGTTTTACTGATTGGTTTAGAGGGAAAACTGGAGGAAACTCAAATAGCAGATTTTAATATTGTTACTTGTATTAAAAAGCTTCGGATAATATCTAACAGTATAATTAAATGTCAATCCTTTTGTTATTCTTTAATAAAATGTTATTAATATTAGTATATACATATATTTGAGTTGTAAGAGTTTTAACGACGATTTGATTATATGTGGTCTCTAATAATTTTATATATCGATCAAAAAGTTTCTCTATGTTTCTCTACCGGAAAGAAATCATTAAAAAAACTTGTGTTGAAAAAGTAATGTTTGTATTGTCATATTTTAGACCCCTTATATGGTGCGTGAAAAAGCTAACAAAGTGAAATACATTACGAAAATACAAGAATAAAATAATTGTCGATGGAAAATACGAATTTAGTTGACATCATGCTATATCGTAGGGTGTAAATGTACTTAAACTTTGCCTTCTAAAAACGCAATATGACGATAATATTTTATACCAGCTTAGCGATGTCCTAACCGCAAAATATATTTAAATAATCGATCCACTAAAAAGGAAACTTGACAAGGGTGGCCAACTTTTTGTGAAATCTAGTCTTTCACCGTAGTTTAACCGGAAGGAAAAAGTCACATTTTTCTGATTTAAATTTGTCAGAAGGTCCGTCCCTCATGGAAAAATTTTTTCCTAAATGCTACATATTTCATCATAACGATGTATAAAATATTATCATATAAATCTAACCCTAAAGCTTAGCATTATTCGAGATATATGATCACTCAGTCTTCTATTTTGTATGATTTTTAAGGGAGGTTTATTATGACTTCTTGCATGACTGAATTTATATAGTAAGATAAACAATCAAATATTAAACAAATGTGTCCGTTTACCTTTATTTCAATTTGTTTAAAATATTGTTGATATTCCACCCTTGAAGGAATTAGCATATGGAATTTTTGTAGATCTGAGCCTGTGACAGTTTGAAATATTGTCTTCTTCTTGTGAATTTGGAATATTGTGGTATATGAAGACGCGCCTTATAATAGATACCATCTTCTTTAGACAATCGAAAACCATCTGCATATTAAATGTGAGATCTTTGTGTGGTGAAGTGTTCAAAAGGAACACCTCTCTAACTCTTTATGAACTTTTATACTTCTTTCGAGTAATTTTGCACGTTTGGAGATGGTTCTGGGAGGTATTTTAGATGTGTGTTTATTATCATATATTTACCCATCCGTGTCTAGCTTTATTTCGGAGTATCAACAAGGTTTCATGGAGACACGGTCACCTATTACTAACTTTTGCAGATTTTGTGCAATACACCTCTTGTGCTATTGATGATCAGGGGTAGGTGGGCGTCATCTACACAGACTTCGCTAAGGCTTTTGCTGAAAACAGTCATTCAGTCTTGTTGGGGAAGTCGAAGACTTTTGGTTTAAGTGATTACCTGATAGTAGAGGGTCTCAGCATATTCTGGAGTCTCCTTATTGACCTTGATCATTAGATCAAGGTCAATGAGGATATTCCAGAATTGACTGATATCTAACGGGTCATGGTCAAGGTGAACCCAGGCCAAGGTCATGCCAAAGTCAAGCTAAGGTTAAGTCAAAGTTAATGAGGAGGCTTCATAATCGGTTGGGAGCTCACAGGTTATGGTCAAGGTCAAGGTTAAGGTTAAGTAACGTTTTATAACAAACACAGATATTTTCAAGGTTAAAGTTGGAGATTGTAGGAAGTGGTAGAGAGTATAATATAAATGCTGGCGTGAAATAAATGCTAGTATAATCGAACATGTCGAAGCGTTTATTTACTGGAGAAGAAAAAATTGTGATTACTCCCAGAGTAGGGTGAATTGATAGTGGATGAATTGATGGATAATAGTATTTTTGTAAATAAACTTTTTGAAGCAGAAGAGAATAATACGATAGATCCAAGAGTAGATACATATTTCTCTGAAATGGATGAGTCAAGTAATTTTTTGAATAAAATGAGTACGACTGCAGAAACATTAGTTCGACAAGTATCGGTGGGCGAATTTGCAAGGGAACCAATATGGGTAGTACCACTAGTGGTAGAAGGAATTTATTCTTGAAATAAAAGTCATTCTAAGTGTATATGTGTTGGTTTAGCACCAAATCACGATTTTGAACCGATTATGAAAATTGTTGGAATTCAAAAACAATGTGTATATTTTAATTAAGAAGAATGGGAATGGTTTCTAGCTGATAGTTTAAAGTTAAAAAAATATTACCGATATTGTAATGATGCGATTCCTTTTATTAATGATGGAAACATTTGTTTATCAAATGAAAGTTTTGATGGTGTGAGTAGAATAATGAAAATAGATGAAGATGGAGACCATAGATATTTGGCCTACGAAAGTTTGGCGGAATTGTGGTGAATGAAAGAAGTAATAGCAACACGTTTAATTCTTCTGCAAGATTTAAAATATGATGAATTTTATAGGCGATTTTTGGATTCTTTAGGCGCAAGCGGAGGAGAAGTAGATAATGTAATAGAAAAAATATGTAATGGAGTATTATCTGAATGTGTTTGTATAAACATAGAATTAACTATGTATTGGTTACCGAAAATTTTAAATGATTTAGATTTTTTGAAAATAAATCGATTGTAATGTTGAATAATGCATATAATAAAATGATTAAGAAATTGTATTGTTTTCTATTATTATTGTTGAGAGAGAAATTGATTGAAGGTTAATTGTAGTAGGTATTGTGTAAGTATAAATAATGTGATTAGTAGTGTTTTATTATATTTCAAGAGTTAGTATTTGCAAAGATAGATCACTCCATACATTGCTTAATAAGACGTGAATGTCAATGAAATATGATGGTAGTTTGAATTGGACAGTGACAAGGAAAGGTAGAGGATTATTGAATAGTTTAATAAAATAATTTCCAGTTGAGTTACATATGTCAGACTATAGATTTTGAAGCCCGGGAACTAAATTGGAAAAACGGTTAGAAATAGGTGATAAAGGAGTGAATAATTTAGACGACGCCTGTAGAGAACACGATATATCTTAATCGAAATTATTTGTTAGAACGGCACGTTGCTCTTTATTTGCTTCTTACTTACGCTGCCGGCACCAGTATGTTCAAACACAACGGATTTGCCTACTATTGTTTGCTAACAACTTCGGGTGTACCACAGGGGTCTAACTTGGGTCCATTATTGTTCCTGACCTTTAGTAACGATCTAGTGCTCTGCGTCAATTTAATAAAAGTACTATTTGCAGATGATCTAAAAATATTTCATTATATTCACAATAACGACGATTGCGTTTTCCTACAAGAACAATTGGACAATATTTTATATGCCAGCATAATAGTTTAGATGTAAATTTCTCGAAATGTAAAGTCGTCACATTTATGAAGAGACTGAAGCTAGTTAGATTTACCTATGCTTTGGAAAACAAAACTCTCACCTATACTACTTTGGTTAACGACCTTGGAATTATATTTGATATGGGTTTGGCGTTTGTTGAACATACCTCCAACATAAAATCATCGACATGGAGAATTTTGGACTTTAGTATTACAAGCTGTCGTTCTTTTTCCAATATAACTGGTTTAATGTCCTTATATTTTGTATTGGTTAGGTCTAGTCTTGAATATGGTTAATTTGTTTAGAATCTCATTTTGACACATATAAGTTCGCTCTTGAAGCTATTCAGAGGAAGTTTCTGACACTTATATCACTTCGTGTTGATGGTTTCTATACTCCTCATGGATGTGAGCATAAATGACTTCTAGGGCGTTTCGGAAATACCTTCTAGTGATATTAATTTCACGTGTAACTTTCATGACTGAAGAGCACTTTCGAAAACATCGAGTGGTTGGGGTATACTAATGACAATTGATTTAAGTATGATGCATAAGTTGAAAATTACCCTGTAACTGGATATTCTTATTTGTTGGGCAATAAAATCTTATTATTATTATTAAAACTGCTTCCTAGCCGTTCTGAGATAGGACTGTGTTTTAAATAAATTCCATTTAGAACATTTTTAATATAAACTTAAAAGATACACCTTGTGCGACCCAAATAGAAATATGTTCGACCTTCACTTGAGATTCTTAAAGGTAAGACTTATACTACACATGTTATTCAATCAACACGCAGTTTCTTAGCTATGCCGTACAGATGAAAACTATAGTTGATTTTTAATTCACACATATCCGCAATACAGTCTTTCTTTGTATTATCACTCGTTGGGTTATTTAACGCTGAGGGTGGCATTGTCTACTATGTATAGTGAAGCTGAAAAATATCGTATAACTCCATCGGCCTTTCGTTTTTGTGTCTAGTATGAAAATATAAAAACGGCCCCACGCTTGCGGTGACGTTATGAAACCGCCGCACGTTTGCGGCGACATTATGTTTGTGGTGGTGAAATAGTTGAAGGTAATTAAAACAACCGCTCAAAGTTTGTATCAACTTTTACTACATTTTTATTTTCATTCTTTCAAGTAGTGTCTATATAATTGTGTGTATAAAAACAGATATCACAAGTATTGAAGTTTACGGACAGTAAAGCTGCAGTGTTTCGATGCTGCACGGATTACGGCAGCACTCGTCAACAACGCCTTTGGCAATTCTATAATGAGGATATTCGGCATCGTAGATGTCGGACGCCTTGCCCGTGAACAAGTCCCTGAAGATATTAGGCGAAGTTATGTAGTTACCATCCAGCTTGTTCATCAAGCTATTCTTGTAAGTACCTGATGAATTTTAAAGTATGAGTTATGGATGCTCTCTGAAAGAAAACTACACGGTTCTAGAACAACCATTGTTTCATTCTATTGTATCTTTTTATCTTTATTTCAAGGTCATACTTGCCTTTGTCCTAATTTTTTTTAAGTTTCGTCTTATTCTGGTAATAAGTTTATATTGCCAACTTTTATTTGTTATTTGAATTGATACTTGCTCATGTTGAAATATCTTTAAGTTACTTATTCTTACATTAAAGGAAATATATATTAAATTATATTCTATTGCCAATATAACAACTGTAACAGTGAAATATAGAATGTACATACAAAGAAAAACTGTTGTAATATGCACAATAAAAGTTAGTATTTTCTAACATGCGCCTAATAAATTAGCTTAAATTAAATCTTTTATAAGCGCGACTATTTCGCGGCCCGTGGAAAATAAAACGTCAACACCGCTCACTTAAAGTCAAAATTGAAAATGTTTTTGTTACTTATGCTATCTGTGATCAAACAGTGCAAGTTCTGTGTTCTTTATTTTCCAGAATTCTTCAGCATGGTCAAGAAAAGAAACTGAAATACTAGTCCTTTCTGCATGCTCTGGAATCATCCATTTGACATTATATAATCAACCAAACGCTTGCTGATGTGATATTTGCAATTTGTTTACTGTGCAAGATTAAGTATTTAAGGTTGTTTAGGTGCGCTATTTTCGTACCATTTTGATAGTAGTTATATCTTCAATTGTTAGGAAGATATGTATAATTGAAAATTTCGGCAATTTTTTTCAAAATATTTACAAAAGTTGACAATAATTATTAAATCTGAAAATTACATCAAATACTCCTCAAATTTAGGAGCCAGCAACTTTGCTAATTTAGCCCATCCTGTATATTCAATATTAAGAAAGTTATCCGTATAGGGATAATGTGGGCACCTGTATATGATAAATTCATTTATTTTCTTGGCATATCAATGACCTCGTTATTTACCATATTATTATTCAAAAATTAAAAAAAAAACTCGCATTAAGGCGTTTCGACAAATATTTATTTATTATATATTATTTTTTATTTTTTTAATGTATTGTATGTGTATACTGAAGAAGACAATAATTATTTGTCGAAACGTCTTAATGCGTAATGTAAATAACAAAGTCGCTAAAGCCAAGAAAATAAATGGATTTATTGAAGAAAAATACCAAAAAACGATGACTTATATATAGATACGAAAAAAATAGGCAAAAATAAAAGATATTTTAGAATGAATTGGTTGAGTAATACAAGGAATCGATGAAATATGAGTTCTCTATAATTTTAGGTACTGCATCCTTTTTGTCTTTGCTTTTTCCGTTAATATGAACCTTTAGTTTGTTATCTTACGTTTTGGTATTTTGGAATAACATAACATGGCAAGATATTTTATTAAAAGTAAATTGCTTTTAGGAATGTTTGTATGTTTATTTTTTTTCCGTTTCTTATAGTTTGTGATTCAAAACATGCTATTCTGTTCTGTTTGGAGAATGTTTTATCAATGTTGAAAAAGACTGAATAAACTCGAAACGTTAATTATAATCTAATATATTTCTAATCATAAAATACACGGCCCTTACACCAAGAAGCATTTTTTCAAAGAATTTTTTCACTTCAAAAAATATTTTTGCGTATATAACAGTACAAATATACGACCAAGGCAGGAGGAAGAAAACCTAACAATAAAATAAATACCTATTGTATATGTACATATATATAAACCCACCCGGTGAAAATTATATATAACACTGTATATAGGTATATTTAAATATACCAATAATAAATTTTATTACTACATTTAAATATACCAATACTTTATTCTAACCCTGTATATCAGCTATACCTGATTAAAGTTTCCCAAAATTCAAATATATTTTCTAACTTCTCACTTAAGAATTTTTAACTTTCACCAAGTAAAGATTTATATGTAATTTGTTTTGATTATTTAGTAATCTATTTTAGTTTTCTATTTTTTTATTTACACTCTATTTTTGTAAAGAAATAATAAATAACGATGAATAAAATAATAGGAAGTGCCTCCATAGCCGGCGCCGGTCTTCGTCTTGTATGCATATTGATGCCGGCTACAGCATCAAGAATTGCGGACGGCAGCCGGCTTCACGTATCGTTACCGGCATATCAACATAACCTCTGTTTTCCATATTGCGCGCTTGAACGGCTTAACTTTTAGTCTTAATTTTCTTTAATTTATCTAAATTCGCAGATATGTTTTTCATTGTAGCTATGCTTTTTGTTAAAAACGATGTTCTTCTAATTGTAGAATGTTGAAAGTGGGCGATAAGTTTGAAAGTTACGAGAATTTCAACAAGCAGTTATAGAAATACAAAAAAGAAGTGTTCAATGATTACTGGATTAGAGATTCTAGAACCATCAAGACTCAGGCTAAAAGATATCCTGAAAGTGTGGCAGCTCAAGCAAAACAAGACTTAATTTACCATTATGTAAGAATAGCTTGCATTAAAGGTGGCAGAATGCACACTCCTAGGAATAAAACAAAAAACACATTTACATTTAGGCAGAAGTGTCCAGCCGGTATGGTTTTAAAATTAACTTCTTGTGGAAAATTTTTAGAGATAAAGGAACTGAATGGAGATCACACTCATCCAGTATCACTAACTTTATTTAAAAGTTTACCCCAGCAAAGACTGAACATTTCAAATCAGCTTAAGGTTAATTCAGCAGCAGCATTGCAGGCTCGCGCCAACAAAAAAATCGTACAAAATAATATCATTAATGAATTCGGGTGCCTTGTGACGTTGAAAGACTTAACAAATCTAAACAGAAAACCACATAACAGAATGAAGTTTGATGAATGTGTATCAATTTTACGAAATACTTACAAATGTGACGTTCATATTAACGTTGATGTGGAAGCAAATTTGAAATACCTCTATTTTCAAGATCCTGAGATGAAACATATGTTTGACTCTTATCCAGAAATAATTTTTCAGCGGAAGATTTGTATTCTAGACTTTTAGGGAATTTCGCTTTTAAAAAGGTTCAACAGCAACTTGAATGTATGACTAAATGCAAAGATTTTCAATTTATTGAAGAAGAAAAATGTCCTGCTCCTACTATTGAAGGTCTTCTAGAGGTAACACATTATCAGTCAATGCATGTTTTGGATGTCCGTCCAGTTACCTTGTCGCCACATCCTCAACCTTCGATCTATGTGCAACCAGTCTTTATTTGATGAAAACATTTGCTTGCAACGATGGAAGAGAACCTCAGATGCTTACACCACTCGCTGTCGCTCATGGTGCATGTCATCTTCGTGGGTTATAGTCATAACACGCGAATCGAATATTATATGTACTTTATCTACAACTTTCACGGAAAGAAACTGATATTGACATAACGATTGAGTTATGACCAGAACTTCATCGCTGTCACTATTATTCAACTGACTAAATAATCACTGTCATAACTTGCCAAAATTACCTTAGTAATCAATACATTATGCGCGATAGTTGTAGACAAAAATTTTAAAATTAGTTGGAAAATTTTAGTTATAGGTAGTGTAAAAGTGGGTGGAGATTCAATCACATATGCACATAACCGCCAGTAGCGATACGGTATGCCGGTGCCGGCAACCATACTTAGAACCGGCGCCGGCTACGGAGGCACTTCCTAAATAATATCAACGTATCCTTCTCTTATTTAAATTTCCCGCGGCTGTTGACAACTAGTAATGTTCACAACAGCTTTTACAATATTGATGTGAATATTGATCAATTTATACAATTTCTATTATTAATCTCAGGATCGTGTAGTTTGATTCGCCTTTTTAAATGATTGTGTATAGATATGTATGGTTAATCAAATACATTACTATTATTATATTGTGCAGATATATAACCAAGAATAAAACAATGAATTTCAAATATAAATGATAATTTTTTTAATTGAAATATTTGTTATCAATTACAATCTTAATCACCTGTATATTTATATGTTAACCAATAAAATATCAAAAGTGTTTCAATAATCTCCACAATACCATAATATAAAATATCTTGGACTATCGTTGAGGATCTTGATAGTACTTCTAGAAAAACCCTTTTGATGATTCTTGTAGCTGTATGACATCCTGGACTAATTTCTGCTAACTACTTCTTGAAATTCTGAGGTTGTATAAATATTGTAGTAATATTTAACACTGTATTTTCTTATATGTATTTCTTTTGTTGGACCTTCACTATTAGTACGACGGCACTTTCCAATAAATATTTTTATCCAGAATTTATTTGAAAATGTTATTTTCTTGCGAAGAATGGACACTATTTATATACCTTTTATAAATCTATTTGCATTTGTATCTATACATTACTATTTTAAAAACGCCTCTAAAGTTTTCACACATCTAACGCTTATTAATTCGTACAAGCGTCTCTCTTTTGAATTATTTTTATAATAATTATTGTTTTTCTATATCCTTTAAAAATCAAGTTATTTTAGATTAATTTGTCAAATGGACCAGCCAATCTGCACCTATGTTATATACACAGTATATAATGTATTATTTTAAGGCATTATGTTAATTTATTTTATAATCATTCCTTTTTGACTCTAAATTTAAAAATAACAATATTTATATTTACTAACTCATAACAAATCATATCCTACTAATTTACAAATCTTATTATATATGTAGTTAAATTATAATCATTCGTGTTGTGATTAATTTTTATATGTGAAATATATGTATAATTACCAGTATGATTTTGCAAATCTCAGATAATCTTTATAAACATTTAAATTGTTTAAATAATGTATTGCAACAAAATATATACTCTTTTAGTATCCAGTGTTAATAAATTTTGTTTATTACTATTTATTTTGCGATATTTTGTTGAAATAAGCTATATGAAGAATTCAAGGTGATCATGTACATGGATTTTGAGACTTAATAAATCAAATAAACCAATAAAATAATGTTGTCAAACTTTTTGGGTCAAGTATGTAAAAGGCAAAATTTTTGAAATTTAATTTCGCTATTAAATTATATGATTATAGTTTTCAACTGTAATAAAAATTTTTGCTTTATTTTGGAAATCATTTTGAAACACTCCATTTTCTGCATCAGTGAAGTCTTCGATTGCACAAACTGCGCGATTATAGACGACATTGGCTTTAAATTCAAAATATTCAAAATATATTCAAACTTCGTAGATGAAATAAATAACCATAATGTTGAATATCCTAGTAAGAACCAGTGGCGGCTTTCTTGATGAATCAATTGAAGCTTTGATTCACCTTAATTTTATGTTCAATTAGTGAATATTTTATTCCATGTTTCTTAAATTTTTGCTGGGCAAATAAGTTAAAACTAATTTCTTTCTTATAAGAAAAATAGTACTAATTTATATTTATACTAATAATATTGCAATAAAAAACTATTGTTTATTTATTTTTCTAGAAAGGAGGGTGGAGATGGATTTTGCCTCATGAGCCGTCACTGGTAAGAACATACCAACGAATTTATTTTCTTAGTTCGAAACTCATTCTGTTGCCACCTTTAGCTTCGTTACTAAGGTGAAACTTGATTAAAGAAACAAGTGTGAAACTAGGATAATTCTAGAGCCGTGTAGAACACTTATTTAAAAAACATCATCTGTTTGGAACGAGTTTAAAACTGTTCACAGACTTAATGATACCTTATTGGTTTCGTTTAATAACTGAATGTATACAGTAATAGCAAAAGCATATTATTATCATACTAACCTTCTAAATATCTCCTCGAGTATGCACTATCAAAACGACACACTAAAGATATCAACTCGATCAATTTCTGTCCGCAAGCTTGTAATGCAGTCGTTTCTTGAACATTAACACTAAATTGGATCAAAAGAATAACAACTGCAGTAACACTAAAGCATCGTGTCGACATCATCTGAAAACAATAAATTTTATAATTTTAAATCGTTAAGAGACTTAATACATTAAGTTACATTAACAATTAACACCTTATTTCACAGCCTTATTAAGACATTTCGTCTAAATGTATTATCAGTTCTGTTCTATTTTTAGTTCTGCCAGTACCTATATGTTGATTACGAAACCGCAATGCGAAAATTGTCTAAAAGGAGTATTATAGTTTTATATGGTATCAATTGTTTATGATCGAAAGATACTAGCAGAAATGAAAATAGAAAAATTGGCAACTAACGAAAATACGATAAGATTTTTCAGCTTCAAATTACGATTTTTATTCGGTAGTGTTACACGCAAGAAAGATATATTGAACAGGTGTCCGAAATACAAGACAAAATGAATATATTTTAGTATTTTATTTTATGGATATAGATAGCAGATGGCTTAACGAACTTCTTGATATTCTCAAACAATATTTGTATCGTCATTTGCGTAAAATAGGCTATCATAATATTCGATAGGTGGCGCTGAAGTCAAATTATTAACAAATTCTACATTTATGGACCAACATGACTCATATTCGTAATGTATGTTGGTTTAGTGACAAAAAAGAAATCACAAAATCTGGACAAAATAGGTGGCGCTGTGGACGAGCTATTAATACATTTTATATTTATAAACAGAAATGATGCCTATCCTGCAATCACACTAACGACTTCTTCTATCCAGACTTTCTTACACAGGGACTTTAACCAGATCAAACTCATCGCGACACCCATCGGAAAGAACAGAACAACGTCTGGCGGGCCATATACCGCATGTGTCAAATATCATTAGGTATAGGGATTCAATGTTTACGTGCGATCTATACGTATGAATGTAATACGTGGCAACGTGGTACCCCTACTGTCCGTCACCAATGCCGACAACAACCGACATCACAACGATATTCTCCGATCCCGACCCAGATTTTACATTCAATGATTAGCTGGGAACACGTTGCGGTCCCTGGCCGTCTTATTACTGAAGCGGCAAACATCAAATGGCCTCCGCGATCTACTGATCTCTCTCTAAATGATTTTTTTGTGGGGATAATTAAAAAATATTTTTTATACCCATGAAGCTGGTAGAGCAGAAAACAGTTGCCTCGCTAATTCAGTAACTGCTCACATGTTAGAAAACGTAAGAGTAAATTTCTACGACCGCCTAAGGCAATGTCTTGCTGTGCAGGGAGGAATCCTTTTTTATTTATTTTATTAGGGTTATTGTTTAATTTTACTAGAATTACGCTTTTGTTTGTGTCATGCAGCGTGAACGCAGCTTAATAATTCTCTGCATTTACTGACAGGAAAAAGAAAAACAAATCCTTGCAACTTGTAATTATTATTTCTAAACGCATTAGAAACACCCGAGTCGGTGGTCCAATGGTTACTGCTAACTTGTATTTGCGAGCATGTGTCGGTTGTCGCGTCGCTGGCAGTGGAAAGGAAAGTAGGGGTACCACGTTGCCACGTATTGCATGGATTGATCGCCTATAGCTAATGAAAATTCACACATGCGGTATATATATAATATATAGGCGAAAATCTGGGTAAAATCGGCTTTCAGTATTATGTGAAGGTTAGGTTACATTAAAAAAAGGAAGGCTGTACTACATTTGCGAGTAGATAAAACTTTCAACTAAAAAAGTTAAAAAACATACATATATACTTGGACATTGTGCTATTGCACTTCAATAAATATTTTTCAAAGAGACACAAAGGAAACATTACCATTTAAAGGAATATAATTATTCAAAAGTGTGCAAAGCAATTGTTGTTATGAATAATATCTATCAAACCAAACATATTCATGTATTCAATATTATTATAAGTATTATCTATTAATTTTTTTTATGTTGTTCGTCCTTTTTGAAAACTTTTTGTTTGTCTTATTTTACAGTGTTATAATGTCCACCTTCAATATTAAAAGAAATGTAACTATATAAATTACCATATGACGTATATTATATTATCCAAAAAACCATGATGTAAACGGTCTTTTTCTATTTTTAAAAATGTAAATACGCAATTTTTAAATATTTAACAATCATAAAATTAGTCTTTTATAGTTTTAACTTATATTAATTCTGATGAAGATATTATAACTAGTATCGAAACGTTAAAACGTTTTTTTTTAATATAACCGATGTTACCCAGATTTTCATCTATATATTATACAATAAAAACGGTTAGAATTACTTGACATGTCTTTGTATAAGAATCAATTTTTTCAAATAGAACGCCCTGCATATAAGTTAATTTTTGAATTTCTTATTAAATTTCACATCAAAAACATGTAAGACGTTAATACTTTAAAAGTGATATAATTTTGACGGCCTTATGCTTTTTATTTGAATACGGTATATTGAGCCATGATATTTGTTGCAACATTGATAATTGAATGGATGCCATTTAATAAGTTGTTACTCAGTGGACGGCATGATTTTATGATGCATTTTTCTAAAACTTAGCTTAGAGATATGGTTTTTGTACGTATTGAGGGAATGACAAAAGAAATGTTTACTAGCTTAAGATTTTGAGTTGATTATTGCATTCAAAAAATATATAATATAACATTTCTCTTCTGTTTTCTTTTATTTCTATAATAAGTGTCTCATTTCTGTACCTACATGTTTAAACGAAAATGAATAGTGTAAACACGTGGATGTTAAAACTAACATCAAGCAGTAAATAAATACTGTGACTTACATATACACATTTATACGTAAAACGTATATGCATAAGGTAAAGTGGTGAAAAACGCCCCAGTGGGGAAAATGCCCCACTACTTCAAAGTCCAACTTCTGTGACATAGATGGAAGCACTAGTTGTAAAAACTAAAGTAGACAGACACTACTAACGATGTATAAATGTTTCAAGCACATTGAATCTGTTTTCTGCTTTGGAAAAAGTTTTCAAGTGAAAATATAGTTTAGGAAGTCAGCAAACTTTGTGGGTAAGTTCCATTATTTATTAATTTCTCTTCAGCGAAATGTTTTTATCCAAAACCTAACTGTGTTGTGAGTAACTGGTAACATAACCTATCGAATACGCTGTGCATCGCATTGTTGGCGCGTTCTTCTTGTTTGGTGGACAGGTGGGGCCTTTTTCACCAGCATTTTGTAAAAACGCCCCATCAAAACCTAGGGAAATAAGCCCCACTTTTTCAACATAGTTTTTCTACATTTTAGCATACAAAATGGGGAAAAAATACGTGAGGAAAACAACAAGAGCCAACTGGAGCGAAGAAGCTTTGGAAGAGGCGATGAAGATGATATCTACTGGTCGAATGGGCACCAATGAGGCTAGCAGAGTCTATGGAATAGCTTCGCGTACTATCAGAAGGCATTTAACGAAAGCAGATGCAAAAGTACGTTTGGGGCGCTGTCCAGAGTTGGGGTTTCAGCATGAGCAAAGGCTTGTCAAGTACATAAAAGAACTTGAAAAAGTGGGTTTTGCACCCGATGCTGCTGGAGTGAAAAAAATGGCTTTTGAATTTGCCGAGAAACTTGGAATTACCAACAGATTTTCAAGAGAAAAACGATCAGCTGGTGATGATTGGTTTCGAGCATTTCTGCGCCGCAATAAAGATCTTTCAATACGCAAGTCAGAAGATCTGTCGGTAGCCAGAGCCAAAGGTATGAACAGAAATGATGTAAACAATTATTTTCAATTGTTATTGGAAATTCTGACTACAAATGATTTGCTTCATAAACCTGGAAAAATATTCAACGTCGACGAGACGGGAATTCAAGTCAATAATAAACCAGGAAAGGTGGTGGCAACAAAAGGTGCCAAAGATGTTTATTCGATAACCAGCACCCAAAGAGGTGAAAACATTTCTTTGATTGGTTGTTGCAACGCAGAAGGTTATTTCATGCCACCTGTTTTGATATTCAAGGGAAAAAACAGAAAAGAAGAGTTCTCAGACGGCCTTCCGCCTGGTTCCGACGTATTTATGAACCCTAAGTCGTCGTACATCAATAGTGAATTGTTCCTCAAATGGTTTAAAGATTATTTTTTGCCAAAAAAAGGCGAAGGAAAAGCTGTTCTGATTCTGGACGGACATGCTTCTCATTGTAATACAATCGAATTGTTGGATTTAGCTTCAGAAAACAACGTGGTGTTGTTATGTTTGCCTAGCCACACCACACAGGCACTACAACCACTTGACAGATCATTTTTTGGTCCCCTAAAAACCTACTTTTCCCAGGAGGCTAAAAACTGGATGATACAACACAAAAACAGAAAACTCTCTAGAATAGTGATTTCGTCATTGATTGGCAATGCGTGGGTTAGAGCAGCAACTGTAGCCAATGCAGTCTCTGGCTTTAAGGCTTGTGGAATTTTCCCCTACAATCCGCAAGCTATTCCAGACCATTTTTTCTCCATTTCTGACGCAGCAACAGCGGCGGTAAATAAAGAACATCCACAAACCGGTAGAGACTCACCAGTGGCATCCAGTTCTACAAACCAGATGAACCAGCAAATCTTGTCAACTCCAACCCCTAAGATCACTTCTGAAAATCGAAATAACCAACAAGCCTTATTAAATTCAAGTGCTGATGAGGAGGAAAAAGAAACACCTTCAAAATTTCTTCAAGAAAGTAATCCACTTCCTCTCATCCCATTAGACCCCCCAAAACGAAAACAGCATGCGTTAGAATTAACATCTCCAATAAATCGAGTAAAGAGACGCCTTCTTCAAGAGAAAAAGAAAGTTGGTCCTACGAAATCCGGCGCTAAAGCAAAAGGTGATGCCAAAGCTTCTACATCTGTAGTTGGTCGTAACAAGAAAGAAAGATCAAAGAAAAATGGAAAGAAGAGGAAAGGAAATTACAGCTCCTCTAGTTCCGAAAGTGAACCAGAAATGAGTCCATCTGGCTCTGATGAGCTTTCTGATGAAGCAGAAGACTGTTGCGTTCAATGTGGTGAATATTATTATTCGACCAAGTCTCGTGCTGACTGGATTCAGTGCACAAAATGCACAAAATGGCTCCACGAAACTTGTACGAGCTATGGAGATGTGTGCAATGGATGTGGACCATCCCCAAAAAAGAAAACCAAGCAATTAATTTAATTATTTGCATCGGGGCGTATTTCACATGATTACAGGCGAAAACGCCCCACCTTGACTTAAAAAAAAAATAATAATTTTAGAATATAGATGTTAAGTTTTCTAAAGATTTATTTTTTTACTAGAAGAGTACTTATGTTTTGTTATACTCATGAAATAATATATTAAAATATATTACTATTTTTGAAGTTACAATTTTTTTTCAAAATGTGGGGCATATTTAACCACTTTACCCTATATGCATGTGTTTGAGATACACACATACAATAAGTGCCATTGCCGACAATCAAACGCACAGACACCGGTGTTTCGACCTTTGAGGTCTCGTCAGCGGGCGTGGAGTCTGTCGATAATGGCTTCAAGACTTAAAAAGCTGCAGTATCACAGGGACATCTAACAGATATAGCAGAACATGCCGTCAGAAGCCATTGCTTTTTCTGTGTCATCTTTTGGGTGTTAGATGTCGCTGTAATACTCTCACTGCATTTAACACACAAAAATGACATAAGCAGCTTTTTATGTTTTGAAGCCATTGTCGACAGTCTCCGCGCCCACTGACGAGACCTCAAAGGTCGAAACATCGGTGTCTGTGCGTTTGATTGTCGGCAATGGCACGTAATGTATGTGTGTATCTCAAACACATGCATATATGCATATACGTTTTACGTATAAATGTGTATATGTAAGTCACAGTATTTACCTACATATTTATACAAAAATTGGATATATTGCACTTACAATACACTCTATGCCAGCAATATATTTCATAAAATATATAGAATATCGTACAATAAACAAAGTTTAAAACAAAACAAATTAATACCTTAATTATAGTAAGTGTAGAAATAGAAATTAGGACGTATCAACGGATCTGTAATTAGTGAAAAAGAAACTACAAAATAACATAAGCAACATTGCCAGTAGTAATGAAAGTCTCCATTACTTTTCTATAGGTATATATTCTGGGACATCTTCTTCCTGGGAAACACTGTCGGTAAACTCTCTGAGCAAATAAAAAATTTCTTTGG
Organism: Amphimallon solstitiale; assembly: GCA_963170755.1. NCBI lineage: Eukaryota > Metazoa > Arthropoda > Insecta > Coleoptera > Scarabaeidae > Amphimallon > Amphimallon solstitiale. Next base: position 93,599,120 of record OY720678.1, read on the forward strand.
CTTTACCCAACTACAAAAACCATATTTGTAAGATCTTCTTTAGAAAATTTCCATTATAAAATCACTTTAATTATTTTAACATTAATAGCATCAACAAATTACACCTATCAACTATAACGTAACTTACTAAACGTCCTCCATCAACATCACACCTAATTTCATGGCATGCTATGCTATATTAATATAAAACGACGAAATTGACAAAATTATATCAAAAGGCGACAAAAGCTCAGTAATAGTCACTTTTAAAGTATGAACGTCTTACAGGACTTTGATGCGCAATTTAATAAGAAAATCAAAAATGAACTGATGTTCAAGGTGTTTTATTTGAGAAAATTGACTTTTATACAAAAACTCAAAAATTATACCAAAAAACGACAATAGCTCAGTAATAGTCAGCTTTAGAGTATTAACGTCTTACATGTTTTTGATGCGAAATATAATAACAATTTTAAAATTGAACTGATATTCAAGGTGTTCTATTTGAAAAAATTGATTTTTATACAAAGACATGTCAAGTAATTCTAATCCAGTTAGTAAGTGAAAAAACAAATTAAGCTTTTATTAGGACCTCTTATTGTGAACAGTACTGCAAAAAAATGTGTTCATCTACTACGTCGTTTTCGAGAAATAGAATTTTATACAAACATTGAATTTTTCAGAAAAAACTTTAGATTTTACGCCCATACTATCTTATTACTTTTAAACTAAAAATTATACGAGAAATTCAAAAGTGTAATAAAATATAGGGTGTTCCATTTAAAAAACTATAACTATGGTTAGCCACCAAGTTATGGAACGCTCTGTATAATACAAAATATTTTTAAAATGTGCTCCTAATGAGCAGCTATCACAAGAAGACAACCGCTTCGTAATAGCTTTACTCATACAGGCATAATGGGTCTTACCCGCGGAGATGACTCATTCGGTTTGTATAAATATACATTTCGAAAAAGTACGAGGAAAGGTCATCAGATGTCGGGCTGAAGAGTAGTTGCGAAACTAAGAGTTAGTCCTCGGTGAAGATGCATTCTTTTCGTTAAGTTCATTAATTAATAGATATGTAGAAAGTAATTTTCAGTTTTCATATATAAATGCAATAGCGGCGTCTTTTTAAGAGTTATTCATATTTAAAATGACTAATAAAACATATATTTTGTTTTTTTCCGTTACATTTCAGCAACATATATATTGCCTTTTTCAAACACCTTATAATACATGCGTACAAAAATAAAATAACACATGAAAAACGATAATGATAGATTACTTACATTTTTCCTTACTGTTCCTTTAAAACTTTTTTCAATAATTTCGTATGTTTTCCATTGCTATCGAAATAATATTATTTGCTTATGTGTGTGTGTTGTGGGGTTTAAAAATATATCTAAGAAATACTCGTATAAAATTATCCTAACTTGTGCATGTGTAAAAGTTGAACACATGAAACGTTTTATTCGGTTGTTTCTTTTCTTTCAAAATTTTTTCCTTTCCAGAATTAAGGCGGTATGATCAACTTACTTGTCCAATTATTGATACGTAAATATTGGAAGCATTATTAATGTCGGTTCTGTTATTAACTAAGTTTCTTCTTTTCTAATATGAGACTTTCGAAGACAGTCTTGGATTTATTATGCGTCTCTGTTGTAATTGTAGTTTTTTTTTGAAATTAAATGAGTGATTAGTTTGATTAATGTTTATTTAAAGCGACGATATTATTTGAAAACTCGTGCCCACTTAGTCTTTCTTTAAGGTGTTGTGTTGTTTGGCCAATGTATACACAATTACAGTTATCACATGGGATCTACAAATTACGTGGGTCATTTTTCATCAGGTTATTCTGTCTTTTAGTTTCGGCTATAGGATGTTGAGCGTGTTGTGATTTTTATATTATGCAGTTTTTATATTGTAGGTTCTTAGAATTCTATCTTAACTTAAGGGAGCTTACGCAGAGGTGCTGACTAACTGCCGTGAGGTAGGACATAAGGGGGTGGCGCATATGTGCTAATGTAAATTCCGCCGATGTAAGGTGTTCGTTAAAATAAAACAAACAGCAGACATTTTTGTTTTTCTGATTATGTTTTTGCATTAAATTGAATACAAAGGATTAATTAAGGCTTCGTTGGGAGTACTTTCTTATAATTCGAATTATTTACTACTACATTTCACTCTCAAAGTTAGCAAAATTTACATCATCATAAAACAGTTTCAGAAACTTTATTTTAAAAACTAATTCCAGTCGAGCATGCATTGAGCATTTGTTTATTTGTGTTTTAAAATTCGTTTGGATATTTCATAAATAAAAGCGGTACTATTGTTTTAACGAAACCTTGTAAAGTCCAGAATTTACATTAGCGCATATGGCGCCACTCTCTTACCTCCTAGCTCACGGCAGTTAGTCGGCACCTCTGCGTAAGCCCCCTTAAAAAACAAGTACATCCTTTCAGCTTCAACACTATTTTTATGACAAAGGATGTAACAACTCAACATATCATATTTTTCAGTATTAGTTAATGAAGCCATGTTTGACACAAAAATACTATGAACAGAATATTTTTCAAGTGATATTAAATTCGATTTTGCTTTTAATATTTTCTTTGTTGTTTGTAAACATAAATAGCACATATGGTACATCATTGTAAAGAGGATAAAAAACACGTTCAAATCTTTCAACGCCCCGACTAAAAAATTGAAAGCGCATGAAAAAATCCAAGTCGATATTTAAATTCTGCATAAAAAGTGCCTCAATAAAGTGCAAATAAAAATTATGTGTCTGCTAAAACAAAAACGTTATTACATGGAAGAGAAATTTGACATTTTTCTTTTTCTTGCTCTAAGTCAAGAAATACATGGAATTTTGGAAATTGTAGAATATTATATAATTTTACTAATTCTTAGGAATAATTCATCTACTTTATTTAACCAAACCTGTATCTTCTATAATAAGCGAGGTCCCCATACTAGAAATGTTATATGGGACACGTATGTTGGTTTAGTACTAAAAAAGCAAATCACAAAATCTGGAACCAATAGGTGGCGCTATAGTCGACTCATAGCGCCACCTACCGGAAAGTTTCTAAAATAATAGATTTCGTTAAATTTCTACCTCCTTGTCCGATATAGATAGCGTCACAATCGTTAAAGTTTATTTGGCATATTGCATTTTTTTCTAAATTTGTAATGATATTCATGTTATTGCCTAACATGCTATCCAAGTTATTTTTATTAATTTTCACAAGATTTTATTTATTTGTTTATTAGGCCTATTTGTTTGGTGTTTTTTTTAACGGTAAGTAAACGGTAAAATATTACCGTTTACTTTCGTCATTTGTATTTGGTGTAGAAAATATTCCCTTTGTATTGGATTCTTTGATTTCTAATACTAAATTTTTTTTCAACATTTAAAACCAAAAAGACAGTATTTCTACATTAAGGATTTAGAATGTATGTAACAAGCCTAATCTGTAGAAGCATATCTTTATTCTAATTAAGTCGATATTCTTTCAGGATATGTCATAATGAGGAAATTCCTGTTGTTGCAACAATATATTTTACACAATCAAAATATTATAAAAAAAAAGGATGCGCAACAAGCAGACGGCTTACCTTTCAGCATCTATTGCCTGCCGTTTGTGCACTCGGGATGTGTGGTACTTATGCCTCAGATGAAAATTCCGCCCTTTATATATTTACCGAAACGCATAATTTATTCATTAATGTGACATGCAAAGATATAGGGGTGTAAAAACACCAGTCTATGTTGCTGCCTACGTGATCATGATTCTTTTCAGTCGCAAGCTGTTATCATCGACGACAATTTCACCGTTCGAAATTCTGGGAATTGATGCCATGGATGAGTAAACTTATAAATATTGAATTTAATTATCCTGTTTGGAAACTATTTTAGACGCAATGAAGGAACTGATCGGTGTAAACATCAACTCAAGGGTATGCGAGAATATATTTGAAAAATAGATTTGAAATATCTGCGTTGAATATAAACATTTCAATAATGTTGCCACCATATTCAGCAGGAGCCGTATAGGCGGTTAGTAACATTATTATTTCAAAATGATATCCAGCGTGTTCAAAAGTACATCGCCAATGTTTATAATATGTGAAGCTTTTGTGTACTATGGTGTTAATTAAATGTAGGATAATTTGAGAAGAGTTAGACTATTATTTTTGAAAAATCTATAAACATTTTATTTATACGGTGAAATAATAACTTTAGCCGACAATGTTTTTTTTTTAATAACTGTTGTAAAAATTGGTATACAGTTCTTACAGACTTCAACTGAAGGCATAACCAAAAACAAAATCTTTCCACCAGGTCTAGTTATAATCATACTCCACTTCTTTAACGAGAAACCATCAAAAATCTCCTACCATGTCGGAATCCCACCTACCTTGACATCACTCCTCCATTTTTGCAATCTTTTGATGGAACCTTTCTCCATGTTCATCACTCGTCTTTCCTAAATTAGTAGCAAAGAAATCCAAATGTGAATACAATAAATGAATTTTGAGTGACACTCGGTACCCTAAATTTCTATACTTTTCTAGCAAATTAGCCATCACGAAATCTTGGTAGTTTTCACTCTTTTAATATCCCAGAAATTATCTGCAAACATTTTAAAAGAAGTCCATGCTGTCAGCTCTAAATCATTCATGGTACATTCACAATGTTCATCTTTAAACATCTTCCTTGTGGACCAACAATATTTCTTCGCGAACTTTCGGATCAGACAGCTTTGGAAACTTATCACTTAAGTATTTAAAACAATTGCCTTCTTTTTCTAGTGTTTGAAGAAGCTGTTTAATCAATTATAATTTAATGGCAAGAGGGGGTAGAATCACCAAATTAGAAACCACTAACGGCTCAAATTTAATATTAAATTTTCCAGGAACAATGCTTGTCCGTGGCTGCCCTTCCTTTATTTTTATTTGGTAATGATGCTGAACTGCTCAGTAATCCCACAGGCACAAGAAACAACAATATTTGGTAAACCTTCCTTGCAGTTCAAGTAATAAGGAAATAACCTTGCGGTCACCACAGATTTGCCAAAAATGATTTGAATATAGAATGAGATTTAGCATAGTTTACATACTGTCATATTGCTGTGACCTTTGATTCTTTTTAATTAGTAAATTTGAATATTTATTTTTAAGATAAATGATCACAGGTATATTGTGGAACTACATGTACATGGGTTTCCAGTGGTTTACACATTTATTTTGTATTTCTTACCTTTCCAAAAACGCTTCCCAAAAACCGGCTCTTTTTCCACAGGGTGCAGTTTTTTATATTTATTTAAAATAATTATAATATTCTAATTTTGTTATGGTATGGCAAGGATTAATTTTAAAAACAAACAATACATCTTAAAACAAATATATACAGGGTTGCTCATTAGTGCGTCAAAGTCCAATATAGGCGTTATTAAATAGTACTGAAGAAATTTATTTTATAAAAAGTGACACAGTTACAAAAAACACACATTTTGAAAATAATTTGAATTATACAGAGTGATGCGTTAAAATGGCACACATTCGAATTTTTTTTTAAATGAAACACCTTGTATATCTTTTGTTTTTCCTTACTTACTTTAATTTGTGTTTTCATCGATATCTAGGGTTTTGGGTTTGGATGACGCATTGCTGAGTTATTAATGAAAATTATAAAAAAAATGGTCCCGACAATGTTGACCATAATAATTCTATGCGGTAGTATTACGATTATCTAAGACATTAGTTAGTATGCACCCAAGTTGAGGTTGTGGAGGTTGAACCTACAAAATAATCAAACGTTCATTTTCTTATATGAACGCCCCGTATGTTATTAAATTTTTCAAATGATGTGTTAACCATGCTTAATTTTTGTTAATAATGTCCTATACCCAAACCCAATAATTTCGGAGTTATTTTTAATTTTTCATTACAAACCGCAAAATTATTTGTTTTCGGTTCGATTTAGAATACTGGGTAAACGATTTGACAAACAAAAGCAAATAAACGACTAAAAGTATCAAACTGTAATTTTTTTACAAGCAATATTTATAATACATTTTCAAAGTGACCCCCATTTTGAATAGAACACATTTGCAGTCTTGCCAGGAAGAACCTATTTACGTGTTGCAACTTCTCAATGGAAACTGTTTCAAAAACACGTATTATACGTTGCCTCATATCGTCTTCTGTAGTTGGAGGTGTCTGGTATAGAATATTTTTTATGTACCCCCATAGAAAAAAATCAAGTTTGGTCAAATCTGGCGATCTAGGTGGCCAACTAATGGGACCACCGCGGCCGATCTATCTACCTTTGAATTCTAGATTCAAATAGTGTCGGACATTTAGTGCAAAATTTGCTGGAGCACCGTCGTGCTGAAGCCACATATTTTCTCTTAGAACTGGAGGAACGTTTTGCAGAAGCTGAGGCAAGGCATATTGCAAGAAATTCAAATATTGCGCACCATTTAAATGGCCGTGAAAGAAATGTGGTCCAATTATAAAGTTGCCCATAATACCAGCTCAAACATTTATAGTCCATTGCCTCTGCTTATCAATCGCTGTTAATATTCTTGAGTTGTCTATTGCATAATGATAAAGATTATGACGGTTTCGGCTACCACTCTGAGTAAAGGTCGATTCGTCAGTAAATAATACCTTTTGGAAGAAGTTTGGTGCAATTTCTAATTCCCATTCGCAAAACGTCCTTCTAGTCTCTAAATCAGGCCCCAACAGTTCTTGATGAAAGGAAATACTGTAGTGATGATATTTTTTTTTTTAAATCTCGCTAACAGTAGATCGTGGTATATTAGTTTCTGTTGATATTTTGGTCGAACTAGTAGTCGTTCGCCACTTGTCCTATTTGTCCTTTCAAGCTTTTCATAACTCACATTTCCTGTTCTAATGAATCTTTCCTTAAGTCTTTCCAAACTTCTAACTGAAAGTTGTCTTCTGTCAGGACATCTTTGCACATAAATTCGCTTGGTATGGTAATGTCATTTTAACGCAGGGTGATGCGTTAAAGTGACATTACCATACCAAGCGAATTTATATGAATTTATAATTCAAATTATTTTCAAAATGTGTGTTTTTTGTTACTGTGCCACTTTTTATAAAATAAATTTCACAGTACTATTTAGTAACGCCTATATTGGACTTTGACGCACTAATGAGCAACCCTGTATATCATTTTTATTTATATAAAAAAATTCCCTTTTTTAAAAAAAAAATAATCTACAACAAAAGGGAAAATCTTTTTAATGATTTTGTATTTTACAATTAGAATGCCAAATCCAAAAAATGAATCTATCATGTTAAAAGTCAAAAAAAATATCTAAAGTTAAATAGTTACCTTTGAATCTTCAAATAAATTTTTTGAATTCACCAGGTTGATTTTTAAACATTTTTTTTTACTGAATATCTAAAATAAACTAATATACTCTAGTCTCTCTCTCTCTCTCTCTCTCTCTCTCTCTCTCTCTCTCTCTCTCTCTCTCTCTCTCTCTCTCTCTCTCTCTCTCTCTCTCTCTCTCTCTCTCTCTCTCTCTCTCTCTCTCTCTCTCTCTCTCTCTCTCTCTCTCTCTCTCTCTCTCTCTCTCTCTCTCTCTCTCTCTCTCTCTCTCTCTCTCTCGAGTATTAAACATATTTCAGGTTTTTTTAATTTTATGTTAAAGAATTATTTAAAAAAAAATCTTGTGTACATTAGAAGATTAGAAGTGTTTTTAATTCGTCAAATTAAATGTGAAGGGGTCACTTTGTTGGCAGCCACATGTCCCGTGTCTTATTATATGTTAAAATATCGTACTATCTAAATAAAACATTTGTACCATTAATATTTTGAGGATGCTCGATCTGACTGAAGCACAATTTTTACACAATGAATTAGCAATGTTCATCATTTCTGTGACACAATCACACGGTATGAACTTTACATAACTGCTTTTTAATATCACAATTGTCACACTTTTGAGTTCTACCTAATTTTTCTTTTTAACTGAAGTATCCACGTATCGAATGTGTTGTTTTCGTGCGAATCCTTTTGCAGCTCGCTCGTTTTTTTTTCTTTTTTAGCAAAATCGTTTCTTGTGCATACATATAGAAAAAGTATAAAAACATATCCACAAACAAGGCACATACCTGTTTTATTTAAATGCATAACACCGGCTAAATTCATATTTAAAAATGTGGACGAAGAACGGAAATTATGTGTACATTTGCTTAAAGTGTTCCCCATACGTCTATATGTAACTCAACGGTTCATAGGTATTTTTAAAGTATACTGAGTGTTCTTTGGCAACACACCAGCAAAAATTAACAATTATTTTACATAATAATCATAACGCTAAGATATTAAAAATACCTTGATTTTGAGATTGTACCAAATATACAAAACAAAAATTTTATTTCTAATATTGCGAAGCACAGCAATATGTTTCTTTGGTGCTTGTAGAATGAGCCCTCGGAATTGACGGTTTCGAGTTATTGTTAATGTAAAACGAGTCGATAAACAATTGCAATTCTGCACGGTTTCTGTCAATACTCATTTCAGACAAAAGTTGATTCAGTAACAGAAATTTCTTTCAATTTTGTAAAATAAACTGAATTTTTGGTGACGATTCTTCAATACAGAGATTCTTGTAGTGGAATTAAAGAGATTCCATTCTTTTAATCGAGATCCCAAAATCTGTGAATTTTCTTTGGTTAAACCCAAATGCCGCATCAAGTCAGTCAGATCTGATTAAGTAATAAGAAGTGGTTCGTCAGAAGGAACATGCGTCAGATCACTTGACAATGGCACATTCAAAACATCGTTTATATCTTCCTCGTCCGTGGAATTTGCAGAAGAATTTGAATGTATTAGAGTTGGAAGCAATCAGTCCTTTTTAACGATTTGCTTACAGATGGAATGTCTGGTTGCATTACTTTGTGTTTCTTTTTGAAAATTTTTCAATTTTTACAAGGTACGAGTTACAGTCTGTGACGTGATCTGTTGGTTCACGCCAAATCATTTGCCTTTCTGCTTTTCTGACAGGACTTCAGAAAAATTCTTGTTTTTGTTCTATTGAGTTAATTTGACATAAATACAGCACATATGTGCTGCCCATGTTTTGTCTTGTTTTTTAATTTTGAAGCCAAAATATTGTTCATAATATCTTTTTACTTAAAGGCTCCTTTTACGAACACGTAATATATCATCCACAAACATAACATAAAAATTCCGGTAAATTTTTACAGCTTGTTGTAGGGTTTTCCATTCTTAAAAATCACACGCAACACAACTTGTGGAACACTGCTTCAAACTTTCTTAAGTATGTGACAGTTCAGTGACATTTAGCTTGTCTCTTGCCAAACCGCGTCAACAACTAAACAATAAATTAATCACTACGCTAGCTGCCACCGTCATATATGCACGTATCAATTCCAGAAGTTTCCATTTCAGCATATTCCGCGATGACTAATGTATTAGTATTCTGGAACACGTGACGACGTCCTTTGTAGTTGCCGTTGCCCTTAACGGTATAGCCGCGAACATGCTCGAGCTTGTTACAATACTTTTTTAACTTTAAATTTTACGTTAATCTTAGTGAAAGCAGATAAAAATTTTATTTTGAAAATGTGACATGATAACAATACAGACTTTATGTTTTAACCAAGGCAAAATACTAAAATTTTAGACTGTTAAGTCAGCAATAAAAATCGTGTCGGCTAATGTTATTATTTAATTAGGTAAATTTTAAATTTTTGAAAATGACCCATGGCTGAGATGCGAACCCACGCCCTCCCAATTGCTAGTCTTTTCTATAATGTTATTTTAATATTATGTTACAAAATAAAGAGAAACGCTTGTATATTTACTAGTAAAAATTAAAATAAATTCAAATTGAGTTCAAAACAGTTTTATTCAATTCACAACAATTGTTTCACCCTACTAGGGCTTCATCAGGTGATGAATATTATAATATGTATGTATATTTCTTACATGAAAAGGTATAAATCATCAATTATGAATTGATTTTATACATTACTAACCAAACAGTATTAATTTTATAATAGTGTAAATTCCAAAACAACAACTTCTTTGTTTACTTTAAACTACAATGGATTCTTGTAATGCCGGCTTTGGTTTTTGAAATACTTAACCATTCTTTATTTAATACATATTAGAGCTCGAGGAAGACTATGGCCGCTCCTGGGAAAATACAGCTCATTAACACCAACCACTAAGCTGAGGATATACAAACAAATAATTCGCCCGATAATGACATACGCCGCCCCAATCTGGATTAATGCACCTCCCGCTCGCCTCCGCTCCCTCCAACAGATCCAGAATATAACATTACGAATGGTCTTAAAAGCTCCATGGTACATGAGGAACAAGCAAACCGACGCACATACTAACAGGCAGACGATCGACACTTACATAAAAGAAATGGCGCAGAAATTCTACGATAAGATAGAGAACCATCCCAACGAAGACTTAGAAAACACACTTAATTATGACCCTCATGTACCATGGAGACACAAACGCCCAAAACAGGCACTACTATAAGATACAATCTAATCAATTAACCCACCACTCATTATAAGATAACTCGCATTCAGAATAGAAGTGAAAGGCAGACTCATAACAAACAAAAGGAAGAAGAAGAATACATATTATTTATTTAGCCCGTATTATTTTCATGAGAATACTTTTACCTACAAGGTAGGCGCCATACATTCTTGGCCTGATAAGCTTATACACGTTCATACGTCAATTACTTTACGACAATACTTAAGAACAAAATTAAATGTAATATTCGAATAAAAAAGAAACTAAATGTGACTAAATAGTCCGTCTCTTCTACGGGACAAAGAGATATGATCCACGCAATTAAAAAGACGTTAATACAATAAAATTTTATTTCTTGGCATCTTTGCTACAAATATCGCAAAAATTTAAATATTTGGTGCAGTTTTTGTCCATCCGTGGTCCACATTAGAAATACTTGATACTGTCTTCAACTTTTTTGGTTTTATTATAGTTCTTCCCACAACCAGCGCAGGTATTTTCATAATCTTCATCACCACTATCTTCAGAGTTATTCAGCGTTTTCAGGCTTTTGATGTTTGTTTGGTTTTCTTTTTCATTTAATTTTGTTTTGCATCCATATATGTTGTGTTCTTCACATTTTTTTGACTTGCGTTTTCAATCACTTCACCTAAGGATTTAATTTCTGGGTTCAGGGAAACTTCAACCAGCAGCTTTCCTGGAGTTTTCTTGGGTGTTTCTACTGGTATTTGATCTAAACAAAAAAGTCTAAAGGGTTGAGATCGAAAGCTCTCCCAAGTCAAAGGATAGGACCACCGCGACCAATCCATCTGTTTAGGACACGCTCATCAATCCATTCTCTTACTTTACGATAGTGTTCAGGAGCCCCATCATTCATGTTAATCATGTTATGGCGTTTTGCAATGGCAACTCGTCAATAACTAGTTCCAATACATTGGGATGGCCATTGGAATCAAGACGATTTGATAGATAAGTTTTCCCAACAACCCAAAGATTTATTATGCCCAACGAAACATTAATGGAAAACCTCCTATGGTGACCATATTCTCGAAAGGCATGCGGATTTTCATCCGCTCAATGGTGAAATTATGGTCATTAAAAACACCATCTCTTGTGAACATACTCTCATCGCTCCAAAAAATAAGTTTTAAAAAGTGGTCCTTTTCTTGAATCCTATTTGAAATAGTTTTGCAAAAGTTTAATCGAAAAATCTTGTCGTTTTCAAAGAGTGGTTGAACTTTACAAACATGATATGGGCGAAGAAGGTTTTCTCGTCGAACCAATTGAACGGTTTTATTACTAGGGATATTTATGGTGGACGCTAACTGTTGGGTATTAACAGATGGATCTTCTTGCACTGCGTCTAGAATTTGCTTTTCTTGTTGTATTGTACGCCTTTTTCTTGGTCGACCAGCATTAGCATTTCTTTTAGTAATCGAACCAGATGTACGGAGACGTTGATCTAACCTTCGAAATACATTTCCACTAGGATTTTTCCGAGTTAGGTGGCGTTCGCGATGTTCGCGTTCTGCCATATTACCATTTTTATTACAGAAACCAAACATCATGTACATATGGGCATATTCGTTAAGAGGAGCGTTTACCTATCGAAAACTAAGGCATCGTCGTTTTGCGTTTTTTAAATTTATTTTGTAATTTTAGAATCTCAAATTTGGGTTCGTAATGTAAAAGGCATAAATTTATAATGTCAAGGCAAGTTTTTGTACTAATTTATTTTCTTAAAGAAGTTATGTGTTTCAGAAATAACCACAAAAATGCATGAATTTGATTAATGTCTACTAACTAAGGCTGGTACACCTAAAATATATAACATTGATTAAAAATATCATCTGATATCATATCATAACAAATTATTGGTTAGTATGTCGAAGGGTAATATTTATATTAATTCTATATTGACATTAAAAAATATGTACGAGGTAGGCACCATAAATTCTCGGCCTGACAGGCTTATACAGGTTCAAAGGTGCTCAAACTCCGTCACGTCATGCAACCACATACATGAGGTGTATACTATAAATGTGACGGTTCGAAGCCTAGTAGTTTTTAGTAACCAGCCAACCAAAGTGACTAGCACACGAAAATGTCTGAAGTAACGAAAATTGAGTACCGCGGGGTCATTAAATTTTTATCAAAAGAAGGTCATACACCTTACCACATTAAACAACGTTTAGACGGCGTTTGCGGTGATTCATTTCCTTCGTAATCAACTGTAAGAAAGTATGAAAAATGTTTCCGTTTGCAACAAGAATCCGTGGAAGATACTGATCGGTCGGGTCGACCAATTGAAGTGATAACGCCTCAACAAATTTCAGTTATTGAACATTTAGTCCTAGAAGATCGCCGTTTGAAAGTGAAGGAATTAGCAGTGATAACAAACATATCCGAAACAAGTGTTCGCCGAATTCTTTTCGATATGAATAAAATTAGTGCTAGATGGGTACCGCGACTTCTTTCTGCTCTCCAACGTGAACGTCGAGCAAATGTTCGCATTCGTTTTTAAACATGTGTGGAGACGACCAAAAACCGATTTTGGAGTCCAGTGTCACAGAGAATGAAACAATGGTTCTGTTTTACGATCCTCTATCGAAAAGGAACATGGAATTGCGGCGACCTGATGAACCTCGTCACAGAAAGGCGAAAGTCGTTCAATCAACGAAAAAGGCCATCACTTTTTTCGTTGAATACTCTGGGATTGTGAGGGCATTTTGCTAATTGACTTGAAAAAGTGCAATACAAGACAGTATTTGTGCAAAACTCATGGAAAATTGACAAAAGGTGTGCGATTATTGCGCGACAATGCTCGCGTCCATACTGCCGCCTGTTCACAAGCTGCCATCCGCGAATGCGGCTTTCAAGAATTGGAACATCCACCGTATAGTCCGGATATGGCTCCTTATCATTTTTTTTGTTTCCTAATTTAAAAAAAGACCTTAGGGGACGTAGTTTTAAGGACAACAGTGAGTTGCAAGCGGCTGTTATAGAACATTTTGACGAAAAAACTTCGGATTATTTTTACAAGGGTATCGAATTATTAATTAATCTTTGTAATAAATGTATAGAAGTTAGGGGAGATTACATTGAAAAATAAAAATTCTTATATTGTTTCAAGTTTCTTTTTTGTATATTAGGCCGAGAATTTATGGCGCCTTCCTCGTATATATTAGGATATTAATGTAATATCAGTACGACATCAATATGTTATAGGTATCGAAAATTTAAACTTTAGGAAATAAAAATTAAATCTGAGTTATAGCCAATAGAGAATTAACCTTTTTATATTTATATTCAACACAATGACAAAGCTTTATTTATTATATTGTAATACAAAATAAACAGACACTAGTAAATATATGCCGAAATGAAAACACCCAAGATGAAAGTTCAATAAAAAGATTTTAAACATTTCCATACTTTGGCTTTCTTTATTATTTATTATTATTTATAGAAAGCATAAATTTCATTTTGTAATGTTGATCTTCTTGATCTTTTAATCATTCCGACAAACATCACAGAGCGCAATGTAAATTTGTGTATCTCCATGGATAAATATTGGTGTAGCTTTGATTTTTTTTTACTTTCTCATACGTCGTATAAAGAAATATTGTGATGACGAAAATTTTCGACCTCGAGATTTTTGTAGATGTCCAGTGAAAAAATCGAATTTTGCCAATATTTCCTCGATTACTAAGTTTAAACAAATTTATAAAGAATTTAAATGTACTCAAAATTAAATTTGAGAAAAAGTGCATAAAAAAAGTTTTTCGAAATTCTACCGGAAGTAGGTCTTTTGCTCTAAGTTTTTTGCGAATGACTTGTAAGACATGCTTTCTAGGCAGGTACATTACAAATATAAAAGTATTTAAAACATAGTTTTTAATACCTTTTGTATAAAACAAATTTAAAATTCGGAACGGAAGTCACTTTTACTCTTATCGAAGAGCGATTTTTTCAAATATGTCGTAAATTATGAATTATATATATATATATTTATCAAGAGTACGAAAGTATTTAGAGCTGGATTTGAAATATTCTTGTATAAACGAAATTTCAAAATTCGGACCGGAAGTACCACTCTTAGCAAGCTGCACTTTTTTTTCGAATATCTTTTAAAGTATCCAATTTATAGAAATTTATTAAGAGAATAGAAATACTTATAATATGATTTTGAATAATATTTGTATAATTTTTTTTAAAATTGTATAATTTAACTTTCATCGTATTAAGAAAGTCGTGCGGTGGTCTCACCTCATTTTTTTATTTGTGGCTATAGGGAATAGGTATTAAAATGAAAGTCACAGTATACTCGAATATGTTTCTATTCAATATAAGCGTATCTGTACAATTGAACTAAAGAAAAATAACATCGCACATGTATGTCGTATTTACCCAGCCGTCTTTTATAAGCAAATAGAATACTATGTATAAAGACGAATATACTCATAAATAATAGAGACTTTGCATTCTAATGACTATAATAAACGCACACAATTCTCGAACGGTAAACACCACACAAGTAATTGATATTTATATTTTGTGCAGGAAATGCCCATGATGCATTTCTAACAGTGGAGATTGGAGATCATAAATTGAAACAGAAGGATTTTATTACCAGATGCATTTTATTTCATATTTGATATTTAAGTACAATTGTAACATTTTCTTCAATATAACATCAAATTTAACGAATAACAGTTTCAAAAATAACAAAA
Organism: Amphimallon solstitiale; assembly: GCA_963170755.1. Classification (NCBI taxonomy): domain Eukaryota; kingdom Metazoa; phylum Arthropoda; class Insecta; order Coleoptera; family Scarabaeidae; genus Amphimallon; species Amphimallon solstitiale. Next base: position 93,614,411 of record OY720678.1, read on the forward strand.
TTTACAAGCAATACATTTCTAACGTTGCCCTCGTGCACGGTTTGTAACAACATTCGTTCACAACACCTTTGGCTATCCTATAATGGGGTACGTCAGAATCGGATAAGTCAGACAATTCCTCTGCATCATCCAAGCGTTCCAGAAAATCGTTCCTGTAGGTGCCTATACGGTAAAAGCAATTGTTGATCAGTTAAATATATATACATATTCCTTTATTAATTATTATTTCTTGCACTTACCGCCTAAATATCGCTTGCCGTTGTTGGGCCCGTAGTACTGTGAATCGCATACCAATGCTAATAATTCCCTGAGCGCCTTGCCACAAACTTGAATTGTTTTCTCAGCGTTTGCATCTTGAATGTTGATTGTAAATTGAAAGAACAGCGATACGATGAATAAATAATGTGCGAAGATCATCTGTTGTGGTAAAAAAAGGAATATTGTTACGTTCAATAAAATTACAAAACATGACGGCCTCAAGATTGACTCTTGCGGCACTCCTATATAACTATATCAACAATTATATTATATACCATACAAGCATTATTTCTTTATTTTTGGTGATAGCAGATGTGATTTTAATAGTTTCAAGAATTTCTTTATTTTTTTCACTTTTCAAAGCATTTTTGAAACTCTTGTACGTTCGAGACACTAAAACACTAAATTCATTGATTCACTAAAATAAGTTTAACTGCTATAATGTAATTGTTTATATTGAAATGTTTTATTGAAAATATAATAGTTACCTTTGTTAATATATGTTCCGTTGGTGATGTTCAGTCTTTGGGATTGGTCAAACTTATATCCTGAATTGGATCACACTCCAGTATTTATATCATTCTGAAACTTAATATATTCAACAATTGAGATATTATTAGGCTAGACGTGTGGTTCTACATGCTTCCCACGACATATGATGAAACTATAAATTGTGCCCACACATTTGCAGATAATTAAAATCAGCTTTATTAATGTATGGTAAATAGTGTTCCAGTAACCCTGTCGCTTTAAGGCGGCGTGAATGATATAAGTTGAATGTGTGATAGATGTGTTAAAACAATATAATTAAATCAAACGTTGAAATAGTAGATTTGTGCAAAGGTGAAAATTCCTTTTTGTATTACTGCCATCAGAGAACGTATTTTTCTTTTTCATTCATTGTCATTATAATATTAAGCGAATTTAATTATAGCAAATTATTTTTTTAAATTAAACTTAAATACCAAATAATACAGAGCACAAAACTACTTTCGAAATGGTGTAAAACTAGAAATTCAAAACGGTCATATATTTTGCAGTCATCTATAGCGGAATTTTAAAATTTTGCTATAACGTATGATCATTTTTTTCATTAATTATAAGTTATAATTGACGCAAAAACCCTTTTTTGTACTCGCTTATCAAAACCTGTCATTTCACAATTCGATTTGCGTGCGTAAAAAGTCACTTTAAACACGAGTGCGTAAAAGTAAAGTTGGTACTTCCTAGAACTTGATTAATTTAGTGACATTTTAAAATCATAAATTCCTAACCTTAATAATATGCTACCCAGTTCGTTGTTTTTCTATGAAAATAAAAGGAAATGAAATAGAATTTTTTGAATTTGATAATTTTAAATTAAATGTCACTTCAAATAATCAATACTGCCAATTCAATTTTTTTTAATTAATATCAAGAGATTAGTAGTGTGTCATAAACGATAACGTATTTAACAATATGTATTATTATTATAGTTCTCGTACAAAAAATATTGTACAAACTTCGTGCGTGAAACATTTTGCGAATTCGTGTCCATAAAGCGCTCGCCTTTCGGCTCGCGCTTTAAACTGGTCACTCATTCGCGAAATATGATTTCACGCACTTGGTTCGTAAATAACTATTTTAATATCTAAGTAAAGACAAAAACACTAAAGCACAAAAAACTAAATACCTATTTCGACAGCTATGTTGTGAATACACAGTAGCGTATAGCAGAACAAAACTGATTTCAAATACACAAGAATGGTTTATTTATACTTATACATCTAAGCTATTAACTGCATCATTAAGGGTACCTAATCACTGTACCGTTAAATTCGTCACTTTTTACTTTCTTATACGTAGTATAAGGAAGTATTGTGATGATGAAAATTTTCGACCTCGAGATTTTTGCAGATGTCCACGTTTTGAAGTCCCCTGATACCGAAAAAGTGGTTTTTAAAAAATGTCTGTGTGTCTGTGTGTCTGTGTGTCTGTGTGTCTGTCTGTGTGTGTGTGTGTGTGTGTGTGTGTGTGTGTGACCACGATAGCGGCCAAACCGCTGTAGATATCAATTCCAAATTTTGTATTTACGTGTATAATCGCCCTCTTGAGATCTGATTAGTTTTTCAGTAAAATCGGTAGACCGGAAGTAACAGTTTACTTCAGCGAAAAAATCGAATTTTGCGAATATTTCGTCAACTACTAAGTTTAAACAAATTTATAAAGAATTCATATATATTTAAAATTAAAATTGAGAATAATTTTATTTAAAATGTTTTTCGAAATTCCTACCGGAAGTAGGTCTTTTACTCTTATCGAAAATCAGTTTTTTGCGAATATTTCGCAAGTCATGCTTTTTAGACAAGTACGTTACGGGTATAAAAGTATTTAAAACATAATTTTCAATATCTTTTGTATAAAAAAAATTTCAAAATTCAGACCGGAAGTACCACTTTTACTCTTATCGAATAGCGATTTTTTGCAAATATGTCGTAAGTTATGCATTCTATATATATTTATCAAGAGTACAAAAGTATTTAGAACTGGATTTGCAATATTTTTTGTATATATGAAATTTCAAAATTCGGACCGGAAGTAGCACTTTTACTCTTAGCGAGTAGCACTTTTTTGATAATATCTTGCAAAGTATGCATTCTATAGCGATTTATTAAGCAAATGAAAGTACCTGGAATAGGATTTTGAATAAGTTTTGTATAAAAAAATTCTTAAAATTGTATAGTTTGAAACGCTCATACGTATAAGAAAGTCGTGTGGTGGCCACACCTCATTTTTTCATTAATTATAAGTTATCATTAACACAAAAACTCTTTTTTAGCATCTAAGTAAAGACAAAAACACTAAAGCACAAAAAACTAAATACCTATTTCGACAACTATGTTGTCGAAATAGGTCAGTGGCGTATAACAGAACAAAACTAATTTCAAATACACAAGAATAGTTTATTTATACTTATACATCTAAGCTATTAAGTGCATCATTAAGGGTACCTGATCACTGTACCGTTAAATTTGTCACCTTTAAAACTATAATCCTATTCATACATTCATATATTCTATCAAAACTAACGGTACGTGTAAGGAGGTATCTTTGTTCACACCACAAACTTATATAAACAAGAATGGGGTATTGGCCCGTTATATGAATTCATTAATCTATTTTTATTCTTGTGAATGTCTATACTCTCATAACTATCCATTTCTCTACAATTATCCACTTGTTTTATAAGTTTGAGGCGTGGTTTTCTTTCTACAAATATCTATTTCTATGTTACAGCCTTTCTCATTACTAAAACACCTAGAAAAGCTAATTTTTCATTGTGTTCCTTTTCAAGAGTGAATTTAATCGTGGGTAATTTTGAGCTTAATTCATTAAGAAGCACTTTTGTGTTACATATTTTAGTGTCAAAAATCGCGAAACCATCGTCAACGTACCATATCCATACTTCAGGGAAATATTTGGCCTTACTTTTGAACTTTGTTTGAAAATTACTCATAAATAAATTGGCAATAAATGGAGACAAGCAATTTCCCATGGCAGTCCCATGTCGTTGTTCATAGAATTTGCCTTCAATTTGAAAATAATTATTAGACATACAAAGAGATGCTAACTTCACATATTCATCTATTAATTAGTGTTGAAGTGAAACACAATTGACAACTAATTTCCAGTATAATCACAATTTATTCAAAAGTATGACATGTTTCACTACGATATAGCTTCTTTAGAATATTACTTTACTACTAAATACATATTCTACAAATTTCATGAATTTTCAACTCTTTTCACACCTTGTTCATAACTAATTGTTACAGTCTCCTAATGATTAAATGATGTACTCTACCTGCATTTTCTTAACAACTACGTCTTCAACTGCACCAATACAAAAGCGGGGAATTATTGAGAACTATATGGTCATTTAACAATACAGGCTGTCCCAGAAATAAAAAGACGGAGTAGCAGAAATCGGAAGCTAGATTGTGTAAAAACGTACCATCAAAATATCAAGTCTTTATTCGTGCGCGGACGACAGAAAAAAATAATAAAGAATTATTATTATTTTTATTATTATTACGCCGACCCTGGACGATAACTTTCACAATCGGTCCTTCTCAGGACCAGCATATTACTTGTGTTAAAAAAAAAAGGAGGGGGAATAGATACTTCATAATAAATATCAAACCATTGATTACTTTAATTTTACACCTGCTAGAAAAAAAATAATTACATTTTTGATATTTACTGTAATACAGGCTAGAAAAACTAGGATTTATTGAATATTCTAAAATAATAATAATCAGCTCTTTCCGAATACAAACACATTAAAGAGCAACAATCTTCCTATTTTAAAAATAAAAACAATCTTTTATTGTCTGCAATAAAGTGGGTCGCCCATTTGGGTCAACAACCAACTACATAGCTGCGTTATTTAGACGCATCGGGCAAAAAATATGTTTTATGAATGAGTACGATTAAACGTTTTTTTCGCGTTTTATACAAATAAAAGCGTATTTTTCTATGAATGCGTGTTCGTTTCTATTTACAAATGAGCATTCTTACGTGAATTTATAAACAACCATTCTGTGCCAGGTCCGTAATGTAATATTTGGGCCTGTTTCTGTTCGGACTTTACATACCTGCTACTCCGTCTTTTTATTTCTGGGGCACCCTGTATATCCAAAGATTTATTTATTTCTAAGTTTTCAAGTATATTTAATTTTAAACCTTTTTGTTGTAAATGTAGAGTCTCAAATTTGCTCTAGAAATTATGATTACTTTCTAACAAGTGAATTGCGCAATTTGAATATCTCTTTTACTTTCTTATACGTAGTATAAGGAAGTATTGTGATGATGAAAATTTTCGACCCCGAGATTTTTGCAGATGTCCACGTTTTGAAGTCCCCTGATACCGAAAAAGTGGTTTTTAAAAAATGTCTCTCTCTCTCTCTCTCTCTCTCTCTCTCTCTCTCTCTCTCTCTCTCTCTCTCTCTCTCTCTCTCTCTCTCTCTCTCTCTCTCTCTCTCTCTCTGTGTGTGTGTGTGTGTGTGTGACCACGATAGCGGTCAAACCGCTGTAGATATCAATTCCAAATTTTGTATTTACGAATTTTGAGCAAAATCGGCAGACCGGAAGTAGTAGTTTACTTCAGTGAAAAAATCGAATTTTGCAAATATTTCGTCAATTACTAAGTTTAAACAAATTTATAAAGAATTCAAATGTACTCAAAATTAAATTTGAGAAAAATTGTTTTAATAAAGTTTTTCGAAATTCCTACCGCAAGTAGGTCTTTTACTCTGATCGAAAATCAGTTTTTTGCGAATATCTCGCAAGTCATGCTTTCTAGGCAGGTACATTACGAGTATAAAAGTATTTAGAACGTACTTTTAAATATCTTTTGTATAAAAAAAAATTTCAAAATTCAGACCGGAAGTACCACTTTTACTCTTATCGAATAGCGATTTTTTGCAAATATGTCGTAAATTATGCATTCTATATATATTTATGAAGAGTACAAAAGTATTTAGAGTTGGATTTGGAATATTTTTTGTATAAATGAAATTTCAAAATTCGGACCGGAAGTAACACTTTCATACGTATAAGAAAGTCGTGTGGTGGCCACACCTCATTTTTTACTTTCTTATACGTAGTATATGGAAATATTGTGATGATGAAAATTTTCGACCTCGAGATTTTTGCAGATGTCCACGTTTTGAAGTCCCCTGATACCGAAAAAGTGGTTTTTAAAAAAATGTCTGTGTGTGTGTGTGTGTCTGTCTGTGTGTGACCACGATAGCGGTCAAACCGCTGTAGATATCAATTCCAAATTTTGTATTTACGTGTATAATCTCCCTCTTGAGATCTGGTTAGTTTTTCAGTAAAATCGGTAGACCGGAAGTAGCAGTTTACTTCAGTGAAAAATTCGAATTTTGCTAATATTTCGTCAATTACTAAGTTTAAACAAATTTATAAAGAATTAAAATGTACTCAAAATTAAATTTGAGACAAATTATCTTAAAGAGGTTTTTCGAAATTCCAACCGGAAGTAGGTCTTTTGCTCTTATCGAAAATCAGTTTTTTGCGAATATCTCGCAAGTCATGCTTTCTAGGCAGGTACATTACGAGTATAAAAGTATTTAAATTATAATTCTAAATACCTTTTGTATAAAAAAAATTTCAAAATTCGGACCGGAAGTACCACTTTTACTCTTACCGAATAGCGATTTTTTGCAGATATGTCATAAATTATGCATTTTATATATATTTATTAAGAATACAAAAGTATTTAGAGTTGAATTTGCAATATTTTTTGTATACATGAAATTTCAAAATTCGGACCGGAAGTGGCACTTTTACTCTTAGCGAGTAGCACTTTTTTTCGAATATCTTGCAAAGTATGCATTCTATAGCCATTTATTAAGAGAATGAAAGTACTTAGAATAGGATTTTGAATAAGTTTTGTATAAAAAAAATCTTAAAATTGTATAATTTGAAACGCTCATACGTATAAGAAAGTCGTGTGGTCGCCACACCTCATTTTTTCCCTTATTTTTTCGTGTGTTGGTCTATGTAATGTTTTTAAAATTGTACTAGATTAGTCCTTAAATACCTCAAATAGTTCACATATTTATGTTTAATATTAATATTAGTGATAAAATAACGTCTACTTCATTTCAGGTTGACAGTTTATTACATTACATTACAACTTAAAAAAAGTTTCAAAAAATGTTTTCTTTGCAATCTACAAATATTAAAATATTTAGAATTCAACCAAAAAAATACAAATTGATGGCTTTTTACCAAGAATTTTCAATATACTACGTTTCAGATTATCTTTTCTCATTTTTCGAAGTGCTTCAAGAATTAGTTGCCTTTTAGTACAAACTATTTTGGTAAGAATGAAATGACCCACAACATCCACCTTTTTTTGTGAAAACAAGATATGGTTTCTATTTCTATTATACTAAATATGTAGCATACATTAATTGAAACGGCTAAATACGTGTATTATTAGAATAATGTATGTAGAAAAGAATATGGAATAGACGAAATAAATGTCAAATGAAAATACCAGTGAAATAATCCCATCATATTGCATATTTTTAGCACGTGATTTTAAAAATGCTCAGCGATTACCAAGCATTTTATTGTGCTTAGGATATATGGCGCCACTTAAGAATCGATATTTTGAAGTTATCAAAATCAGAGAAATGTAGTATCAGAAGAATTTATTAAATACAAAACAAAATCCAAATATATACAAAATAAATGTCAGATCAGTAAAATGTGAATAACAGTAGACGCGATATAATCCAATCATATTGCATATTCTTAGCACATGATTTTAAAAATGCTCACCGATTAACAAGTAGTTTATAATGCTTTGAATAGACGGCGCTATTTAAGGATCGATATTATGAAGTTACCAAAATCAGAAAAATCTAGTATCAGATGAATTTATTAAATACAATAAAAAATCCTAAAATATACAAAATAAATGTCAATAACTGAGTAATAAATGAAGTGTCAGGGCTCTGTATTATTCAATGATATTACATATTTTTAGCATGTTATTTTAAAGGGATTACCAACTAGTTTATAATGCTATGGACAGATGGCGCCAGATAGGTGGAAATTTTCAAGCTAACAGAATTAGCAAAATCCTCTTATATTACGAACTTGATAGGACGCAGCTATAACGAGATCCAGTTAGCCATGAGTACATTGTATCACAATGATATCGAGCAGTCACTATCACCAGTTAATTAATAATTAACATTAGCACAAATTACAGTGTTAATAAGGAAAACTATAATGTAAAGTAGTTTTAATAAACGGGCTTCAAGTAAAGAGAGATTATTAAATGTCTAGACCGAGTTTATTAGCAACATTTATATATCCTGAAATATTATTTAATTGATTCAATTTTATTGATCTGAAATTGTTTCCATCGATGGAATTTGTAGCGGCATTGAATCGTTGTCTTTATTTTGGACTTAGGCCGTGCCATATACAGTGTGCTTACCGACGACCTGCGTATAGGGCTTACTGTGAGATAAAACGACGACACCGAGAGTTTGTATGAGTTAGTACGAGAAAGCAATATACAAACTGCTCCTTGGTCGAGTGTAGTGTTGGAAAAGAGGGGATTCGAGTAGATTTACGCTGAGGCTAGAACGGGCTAGGCTGACTCTCCGTTTAAGCAGGGCAACGTGGATAGATAGCGCAGCTGTACTGCAGTTTGTATATTGCTTTCTCGTACTAACTCATACAAACTCTCGGTGTCGTCGTTTTATCTTACAGTAAGCCCTATACGCAGGTCGCCTGCAAGCACATGGTATATATATAATGCTACTATATCGTGTGTAGACAAGAAAAACTTTGCTCAAACATTGTGAAATAGAAAACATAATGCTATGCCGTTTTTGAGTCACGTTGCCAAAATTGCGAATGCGCTTAAACTAATTTTTCAATTTTAGGTCTGTTTGTTTATCACAAAGATATATTACTATAAATATTTATTTAAAATTTGTGAGTCGTCAAACCTCTTAATAATTAATAATCATGGCTCGTTAAATATGGAAAAATAGTTTAATATCTTTCAATGAATGAAGAAATATTATTGTGGCTTCATATGAAAATCATAAACAATCAAACAATCATAGTGTAGAAATACATTTGTCAAAAGTTGTACGAATTATGGTTATGTTATAGTAAATATTGTAAATAAATTAAGTAAAACCCACGGTTAGTTCGATTGCATTCTAACTGTGTTTCTTTGAAGATATTGTGTAAAGAAAGAAAAACACCTCTCTAGGGTATGTACAATTATTTTTGATATGACAACAAAACCAAAATTTATCAACTCAATATTCAAGAATAATAATAATGAATTAGAGAATGGTATTCTTGTATTCTAAAATTACTGTCATCTACATCAAAGCAATATACAGAAATAACACAGTAAATTTTACATGAATTAGGTAATTGTAATACTATGCTATTATATTAAAATAACCAAATTGGTCTAATGTCTAATAGAATATATATACGTTGAGGCATTTTGACATGTTCACCACAGAATCCACAGATCCCATATGATATGAGATAATAATATGCTGAGATTGGGTATTTCAAGAAGAGATTGATCGGCTATTGTAATTTATGCCATGATACATCGATGATTGTGAAAATAACTTGGAAGGATGAACACATTATTTATAAGATAACGAAGTGTTAGTTTTTAATTTATACTTTGCTAAATATATATCGTAATTTCTGTCACTAGACTGTATAGTAATCAAGCCTATATAGAATGTACTTTGTACTAAAATTTACAATGAAATATACTTTGGTTTAAAATAACTCGTAGATGGTACAATATAGAGACAATATTCATTTTGGATTTTGCCAAAACAATGTGTGAAAGGTTTCTTTTGGACTTTTCCCAACATTGTGAAAGTAGATAGAGTAATGGCAAGATATATAGGCATAGCTTCAAACAATATTCCTATTTTTATGATATTGCTTTCATTCAGCAGGCGGATCGGGAACTGATCCCGCTCCAACCGTTCACTTCACAACAGTTGAGTGTTCGCTGGACAGGACCGCTCACCTTTATGTCATCGTCTGTCATCTGGTACTTTTCATTGCTGCCATTTGTTAAAATTATAGATTTTAAACCGAATAAACAATAATAATAAACTGTTTTTCTGCATTAAGATTTGATGTAGTTTTTAGTGGAAGGACTGATTTTTACAACCCCGAATAAAATACTGAGTGAACTCCAATATTATAATACATTTATTACTGCACAATACCTTTAATTTGCTGTATCTTACTTTTCTAGTAACTTCTTCAGAAGTATGTATTAGGTTGGTCTTGGAATGAATCAATGGCGCATGCGTACAGAATACGCTCACCAAGTGAGCATAGAGTTTTTCCGCTCACAAAAATGGCGACCGCTCCTGAACATGTTCATAGTGAGCGCTCGTCTACTGGACATGATCACTGAACAGTTGCACAACTGTTGTGTCTGCTGAATGAAAGCATTGTTACATTCTATAATGTTTTTTTATCATTTTATAAATTTTTATGTATCCATTAATTCATACAAATATTAATATTTTATAATAAAAAGATTTTTTATTCTAATTTCATGAAAGTACATATACAAAAAATAGAATTCTGAACATAAATAAAATAAAATTTAATTTTTTTTTGTAAGTAGAAATTGAACTTTGCTCATTGGTTTAATTATTGAATCAAATACAACATAACTCTTTTAGAAGAAATAATTTAAATTATTTGCAAAGTCTCTTTCTACTCATCTTGGTTTATCAAACATAAACATCAGGAAAATGGATTGATTACGAATGCGTTTTTACATACACTAAAGAAATTCAATGTATCAGATTAATTGGTTGTTTATATTCTTTGCTAACACATTTGCGTAAATTATGCTTTAACACGTTAACCATTCTAAATTTAAAAAAAAAGTAACAATATTAAAAATTACCCGACCATTATTCAATTACAAAATTGTAATTTTGATTAATTCCACCACTTTTACCTTTTAGAAATGAAAAACAACTACATCATTCATATATATTTCAATTTATTTTAAATTTCTTAGATTAACATAATTTAATATATTTGTAATTATTTTTATTAATATTATAAACAATACAGTTCTAGTGTTTGTCTGGTACACGGCTTGCGGCAGCATTCATCTACAATCCCTTTTGCAAACCTATAATGAGGTATTTCTGATTCGTATATATCTGAAATGGAATCTTCTCCAATTCTGTCCATAAAATCTTCCGTATAGATATCTGTAATGATTTTAAAATTCATTAATTAATTTCGAGAGAAAATACATTTACATAAATTCCATTAGTAATGTGATTATGCGTGCTTCAATGTGACTAGATCACCACATGATGTTGTGCGATATATTGACAGAGTGAGGTAAAAATTTCAAACTTATAGTATTATTAGTTTGTAAAGAACGCCAGATTAAGTACCTCAACGTCGAACGTATCTAAAATAGACTAATATGTGGTGATCAAATTTTTAACAAAATATGTTAAAAAAGTAAACCTTCACTTTTGATCTTAGTTTGTTCAAAATCTGATCACCATTCGATATCAAGTAGAGAGAAAATAAATGTCAATAACGTGTTATATTTCTGAAAACGATATTAATGTTGGTCTTGGTCTCATAGTTCTCTTATGCGCATTTTGGGATTTATTTAGAAAATAGGACCATCATCATAATAAGACTTCTGACTTTGCCCGGACAATCGAACTATACTAGAATATATTAGTGTTTGGTGACATTCAAATTGTCAAGGATTTCTTCGTTTTTAATATATAAATATCATATTGAAATATTACTTATAAAAATGAAAACAAGCCGGTAGGCTTCAAGTGAGGAGCTCCTGCAAATGCTTTAGGTACATTCAGCCTTGCTTTGTTATGTTTTACCTCTGGGACATTATGGTTGCCTTTGGATACGCGGTATTCATGCTTGTAAAGTGAATATGCAGTAAAATTCTACACAAGGAATAATTTAGCCAATGACCACTCCTAATGGTTATCTTCAAGTTTTGGATAACATCCTCCAAATCAATTAAGAATGAAATTAGCTCCAAATTGTTTCTGGGATAAATATCAAACCTCTTTGGATGTTCTAAATTTTTCACGAACTTCAGCATATGGCGTTGTATGGGTTTATGGTCCGAAAACCAATTTGTCAATGAAAATTTTCCCAACCAACTTTTTGTGTTTTAAGATGTTTGGAAATCAAATTGGTTCGAAGGATACGTGTTTAAAAAAGAGCTAGCAAATGCTCTGTCAGTTAAAGTACCTGGGTTTATGCATCCCAGAAAAATTTGATGGTAGTAAATCGTCTCATATTTGGTCATGAAAAGTGTCATAAGTTGTATACCGCTGGAATGTGATTAGGGATCCAAATTGTGATTGCAAAAAGTATATTGAATCCGTAAAATATCTTATTGAAGAATATCCCTTAATTAAATTTGAACTCGCAACTGCAAAGGCATCCTTGCTTTTTCAAGAAGCAACATCTGTATTTAAATAATTTTGTTACTTATATATTACCTAGCACAAATAGCGGCATGAAAATCAATGTTAGATAAAACAAAATATGAACAAAAATAAAGAGAGCAAAGCAAATGTGGTCACAAGGAAGTGTTATCAATGTATGACTGGAGAAAGAATACCTGTAAATCATCAAAAATAAAGATGGAAAGATATCAGAAAGCACAAAAGGGGCAAATCAAATAGGCAAGTATTTCTTTAAAGATCTACTAACTGAAAATAATGAAGAAAAGTATATTAAACAAGCGGAAGTACCTGAGATTGACATATAGAAACCACATTTAGAGAAATAAAAGACATTATAACTAATATTAAATATGGAAAAACACTTGCAGATGATAATAAAATGTACTAACCCATTAAGAAATATCGAATAATAACGAAATGTTAATTGAGTGACAAAAAGGTGATATAACAATATATAAAAAGGTGGGAGCAGTAATTATGCAAAAGCTAGAGAGAAATCACATTGCTAAACAACCCTTATAAAATCATGGCATCGATGACTTAAAGAAAGCTAAGTACATGAAGCAAGGAAATTGTAGGAAGTTACCAATGCGGCTTTGTGCAAGACATATCAACAATGGATGCAATACATGTAGTCAAACAAGTAGTCGAAAAGGCGCACGAAGAAGCATTGATAGCGAAATATTATTCGTGGACTATAAGCAAGCTTTCGATCCATGAAAAGAAGTCAACTATTGATGAGCCTACAGGAATTAAAAATATGTACCACAAAAGCTGACGAGATTAATATAAATGACAATAAATCATACAAAAGCAGTACGGTAAACAGAACTCGAGAAAATAAAGAAAATTGCACATCAACAAATATACCGGGGTCGACATATTTTAATTTCTGATACAAAAGTAGAAAGAGGAAAAGAGCGCGACGAAATAAACTAAAGATAAACATAAGCGAGGCTGCCACACTCGACAGACGTTTGCTATGAAATGTAAGGCGTGGGGGTCCCCCGCCACTGCGTTGCTCTCCCACCACTGTTAGCAAGCAGGCATCGCTGCATATCGTAAGGTCATCTTCTGCATATGATAGAAGTGCAAACCGAAATTAAAATTTGACGACTATGGTATAAAATTGTTTGCCGGCTATATTATTTATTATGGCATTGGAGATAGTACTAAGCAAAATAGATACAAGAGGCACATTCAGAACAAGAGGAAACCCATTACATATGCGGATGGGCTAGTTGTACTTGCCAAAAGAAAAAAAATTATGGAAAGGGTTTTGGAGAGAATTGAAGAAAAAGGGGAGGAAGTAAGACGAGGAAAGACCAAAAATTATTGGATTAAGAAGCAGTAAAATGTCTGGAAGAAATTAGAAATTATGAGTTTGAAGTTCAAATACCTTGATGTTATCATAACATATAACATAGAGAAAACATAGCAATACAGAATGAATACAAGAGCAGCAAATAGAGTCTAATACACTAACAAAGATATGCCACAAAAACTATGTCTTTAGAAATAATGAAAAGTTATTAGGTGTAATTAAGACGGAATAAAATAATATGAGAAGAAGAACTAATCCAAAAATAGATGATGAACCAGAAGGCACAGCTATTGTTAACTATATTAAAATGGCATCTATGGAGGTCATAACCAGAAAGTAACCCGAGAAGAATAATGGAATGACAGCAGAGTAGAAGAAGAGGATACCCAGAAGTAGATAGCAGGATGAAGATGAGGAATATTCAGAATGACTGGGACTAACCTGAAGGAACCAGAGAACTGAAAATAGGCAAATATGGAGGGAAATAGGTGAGAAATTTAAAACCTAATTAGGTACAATGTTAAATAACATCAAAGACAAAACAGATAAACTAGAGAAATCAGGAGTATACACCATAAAATGTCAAAATTGTGGACGCTATATATACATATATAGGGCAAAGTGGTAAAAGTAGACGTAAAATAAAGCACAAAAAACACAGGGTTCTCAGCAGACTGAATATAACAAAACCATTTGCCTGATATAAATAGCTGCAACTTAATGCATAATGTAATAAAAAATAAAAGGCCAGATTTGCTAGAAATACTTGAAATTAAAATAGCTCAGAGACAAAATTTGTTAGTTATTAATACGCAGTTAGGTTTTTTGAATACCCGCTTCATAGATACAATTACGAATATTATTAAGAGAGCTAGGTATATAAGTTGTACTCTTACTTACATTGGGTTAGTTTTGGATAAGAACTCTTTGATAATGGCATAACAGTCGAAACATATTGCAGTGATCTTGAATAAATAATAATATGTAAATAAATAAGTATAATCAAGATCACTTTAAGATTTTATTTAAATTAATTTTATTTCATTTATTTTAATCATAATGTGTATATAAATATTCACTATATCGATAATTTACGAAAACTTTATTTTTATTTAAGTAAAACAATAAAAGGATCTTAGTAAATTTTTATAAAGTTATAATATTAAGACGTATCAAATGTTACGTGAAAAGGAGCGAGCAGGTGTTTCCGGCACAAGGACTTCTGACATTGGCAAGGATCGACTGTGTAGACCGGCGCAAAAAGTATTGTTTATCAGGTGCACGCCTGAGTCATAAACGTATAGACGAATTTATATTCGCATGTTTGTTTACCTTTTTCAAGGATTATTAATACACTGTTTCCCCATGTGACCGATAAGGGCAGCACCGTCGATATACAATTTTGGAAGTGGATTCGTGTTTGTCGAAAGTTGCCGGATGTTTTTATAAAGAAATTTAAGCATAAAAGCGCGGACGGATAAAATTTCCGGGATTGCTTGGTGAAAACCGCAATATTAACTAGTCTAAAAGTAGGTGAAAACCACTTCCTCCTTCTTTTTAAAGGATTATTTTAAAATCCGGACTTAGAATAAATTTTGAGATTTTCGATACTTATAAAATTTAACAAGATTCCACACTTATAATATTTTTAGTTTTAACATGCAGCGCGTATCACATTGAAATGTCTAAATGTATTTGAATAATTACTTATGTATGAAAATACTTTTATTTATGAACTCGGTTTTTGAATTTGTTTAATTTCATTTTATTTTCTTTTTCTAGAGAGTTTTGTTTTGCATGTAGGGGTACTATGCCATACATTACGACAGAACCTTCTAGTATCTGTAATGATAACTTTGGATAACATAATCATTTCATTTCCGTATAATTTATTTTTCTTTTAAATTTATTTATTCTACAAAAGATATTTGAAATTAATAATTTTGTTTTATGTGTATATAGGTTATATAGATAAGTGAATCAAATTTTTCATTGAAAATTTATGATGGATGAGTTTAATACGATGTACGAAGAATTGAGGTGATTAAACAATATTTGTTATAAATGTGTGTATAGTGGCGTACCAAATTCTTTATTTGTAGTGGTGTTTTTGTATTGGAATTTCGCGAAAAAGGTAAAGTTTATTTTTTTTAATGTATATATTATTTCTTTTGATATGTGTATTGAGTATATTTTTGTTGTATTTGGGTGTTCAATATTAACGTGTTGAATAATACATCAGGGATGTGTGAAATGAATTATGTCATAATTTAATTCATAGCATGGAGTCCTGGTGAATTTGAAAAAAAACATGAATTGGTCTTGGTGGTACTGCGTTTGGGAGCGAGAAAAGGCACCAGGCAGAACTAATCAGGGCCGAGTTAATTTATTGAATACGCAGAGACATTATTTTATTTCATTTATTTATTTAATTTAAAATTTATATATTCCTTAAGGAGTGTGCACATTGTGATGTATGTTCGGGTTGCGTCCAACGAGTTGAAAAAGACATGCTCGTAGGGTGGAACTTTGGGGTACTCATCTGTGTGAATTTGTTATCTGATGGTACTGTGTTGGGAGCGAGAAAAGGCGCCGGACAGGACTAATTAGGGCAAAGCCACTTCCTTAATGTCTATAATTTGTTAGCAAATAGTAGACCGTACAAATTTTATTTTATTTATATTCCAGTACAATTCATCACGGGTAATTTATTTTATTTTTGATTGTTTACATGTATCTATGACAAATATTAATCATAATAATCACGTTCACATTTTCTTTTAGAAATAAGTTTTTCCACGACATCATTATGTCATTTATTTTTATTACTTGTAATATTTTATTGATGATGATGTATAAATTTGAATTATGACTGAATATTGATTTTTTTTTGTGTGTAAATATTTGTAGATAAAAACTTTTGAATTCGTTTAAAATTATTTTATTTTAATAAATTAGATATTAAGATTTATTTTGTATTTTATTTCTTTACCTGACCTGGAGATAAGTAAAGAGCAGGAGAATCAACTCATATTTTCTGCCCCTGAGAGAACTATTTATTTTCAAACTGAGCTAGTTGCATGTAAAATGCTTTGCTTAACCTACCTTTCAGCAGAAAGTTCACCGTATCTTAGTCTAGCATAAGGCCTAGCACTAGGATGCGTGCTTGACTCTCAGTTACGCTTTAATTAAGTAAATTAAATTTATTTTATATATTTATAAATTTATAAGAGTCACAGCATAATTATATGGCGCCCAACGTGGGGCAAAGCTTTTACATTTTTAAACTGTTTAGATAAAAATTAATTGATTATTTAATATTCAAATAGCTGTGTAATTAAAGGGAGGTATTTTCACCTTTAAGTGCATTTGAATAATTAATAAATATAATTCACAAATAAAATTTTGTCAAGTTTTGATTTATTTTTCTCCACAAATAAGTCTCTTTAAGTGCCAGGACAGATAAAGTAAATATGTCTGAGTATAAAGGTGAGGATGAAAATGTAACTGAAAATGTAAAAATTGAAACGAAAGAAATGCCAGGCGGAGACAGATTTGATATTTTATTTGAAAAACTTTTCTGTAAATTGGAAAGTGACAAGATAGAAATGAAAGAAGATATAAATAGAAAGTTAGATGAAAATAAAGCAGAAATGAATGAGAAGTTTAAAGAAAACAAAGAAGAGATGAATAGAAACAAAAAGGAAATGAACAAGAAAATGGATGAGAATAAAATAGAGATACAAGCTGTAGTAAAGTCGATGAATGAGAAGATTGATGAAAGGATTAAAGCTTGTAGAATGGAAATGTCTACAATGAACTATAAATTAAAAGAAGATGTGAAACAGAGTGTTACACAGATCAATGAAAAAATTGAAGCAAATGAAAAGAAGTGCAAGGATAGCAGTAATTTTTTAATAGATGAAATGAATCAGAGGGCCGGTGTAGTAAGAGAAAATTTTAGACTGATAGAAGAAAGGATTGGAGGACAAGATGAAAAAATACAATCCTTGGATCTGAATTTAACAAGTAAGTTTGAAGACTGTAGGGTTAAATATGGTGCATGCACAGACTCTCTTTTAAAGCTACAGGATATGACATTAAATTGTCAAGATACAATTAAGAATTTAAAAACAAGAGTTGAACAAGGTACAATCACACCCGGTGTTGTACCACAACAGATATCTATTGGTACAGAAAACATACCTAAGTTTTCTGGATACAACAAAGACAACCCAATGGCATTTCTTAAAACCATTAAGACATATATTCGTGGTATCAATGATGATATGTCAAAATTACATTTCGTGAGAGGATGTCTTAGAGATTATGCATTACTATGGTATGATATGGTAATTGATGAGGTACAGACGTACGAAGAATTAGAGAACATGTTTATTAGACAGTACTGGGGACAAACTCAGCAAAGACGCATTAGACATGATCTTACCTTTGGAAAATATCGTTCCGTCACGTCTAGAGAAAATTATGTTATTCGGAAATATTCTTTCTTGAAACATGTACAACCTGTGATCCAGGAGTGTGACATTGTTACCCAATTAGCTAATCATTTTGAGCATGAGGTAGTACAAGCAGTTGCTTTACAGGGTATAGACACCGTTGAGCAACTCTTGGAATTGGTAAAGCGTCTGGACGACGTGGAAGATAGGAGTGTATCTCAAAATAGAAATGGGTATAAAGCAGGTAACAATGGTAACCATTATAATACTCAGCAAAGGTATAATGGTAATTACCATAATAACCAACAAAGATACAATGGTAATCGGTATCAGAATAATAGTTACCAGGGAGGAAGGGTGGAGAATGGTAACAACAAGAATATGAGTAATAGTAGTAATGATAATAATAATAATTGGAGACAGGAGGGTCATGTAGGAAGGAAATATGGAAAAAATGAAACAGAAGATACCCGAGGATTTAATAACGTAATTATAGAAAGTAAAGAAAATAAAACAGAAGCTGTAATGAAAGATGCGTCAAGAGGAGCAATAAAGAAGGACCTGGATTTTTGGTAGGTCCAACCAAAGGGAAAAAGAAGAAACAACGAAGCAAGAGAAATTTTATAGATTTAAGTAATATAACCACTGAATTTCCACTGGTAGATGTTAAAGTAGGGGATGTATATGGGGTAGCTGTAATAGATAGTGAATTAGAATTGTCACTTTTAGATGGGGGATTATTTGATAAAAGGTTTGAAAAATTAGGTTTTTATAAGCAAGATAATGTATTTTGTATAAATATAGAGATGGGTGATGTAGAACTTGTAACACAATTTATTGTTACACCAAGATTAAAATATTGCTGCGTACTTGGGATGGATTTTTTGAGTCTATATACATCGAAATTGGAAAGGGAAAATAGAACCCTTCACAATAGTAAAGTAAACATGTCTTGGGACAAAGGCGCTCAAGATGATAAAATATTAGTTAATAATTCAATCATTGATAATTTTGATAGGGACCTCACTTTAAAAATAAATAATGATAGTTTGATTGACAAGGATAAAGGTTCACACCATGTGGATGATCTTCAAAGGGAAGAGTCCATGTTTGCCACGGGTGACATAAATAATAAATGTACACACCATGTGGAGGGTCTTCAAAAGAAAGACGCCACGAAATATATGGGTGACATAATAAATAAATGTTCACACCGGGAAATAAATATGGGTGACAAAAAT
Organism: Amphimallon solstitiale; assembly: GCA_963170755.1. NCBI lineage: Eukaryota > Metazoa > Arthropoda > Insecta > Coleoptera > Scarabaeidae > Amphimallon > Amphimallon solstitiale. Next base: position 93,633,783 of record OY720678.1, read on the forward strand.
TTGATTTGCAACAAACAGATTAATAATGATAATGTGAGTGATCCTTTGACAAAAGATGTTAAATTATTTAATGGTAATGTAGATTTAGCAGTAGACTATGATAATTGTTTTAAAACAGAAACGACTCATCCATCTTCCCATAAGCAGAAATTAAGTGTTCAATTTAAAATTAAAAGTTTGTTAAAAGATGAAATTATTGAAAATTTAGTATATAATTTAATGAACCCCATCACAGTAGTAATTAAGGAATATTTAGATTATTTAGAAAACATTGAGAATAATAAATTAAGTTTATGTTTATTTCAATCAATAAAACAACAGCTACAACTCCCCAAATTAATAGAAACATTATTGTTAATAAGTACTAATGCAAAGTGGTTTGTAAACGTTAATTCTCTTTGGTTGGTACAGCTATATAAATGTTTCGTGAAATTATATCCAATAGTGGTAAATTTATTAGTGAATTTAAATAAAATTGTTCATAAGGAACAAAATATTTTACATTATGGGTATGTAAAGCCCGTACAGCACATATTAAACCCACATGATGAAAATGTGTCACATCATGTGAATGATAAAATGATTTTAGGAATGAGTGTGAAATCTAAATGGATTCATGAGAGAATAGAGGCTTTGGATGCAGTTGAAAAGTACCCACAGCCCAGATATTTAAAAATGTTAAAAAGTTTTCCCAAAATAGTGGACTACAATTGCCACTTCATTTTAAGGGAACTCAATAATCAAATTATAATATTTGTGATACCAATGAAAGGTGTAAAATTTAAAGAATTTAAGTACACTTTTGTATATATATTTATAAGTAGTTTAATTAATTTAGGTGTTTTAAATGTCATTTGTTTAAACTTTCTCGTCATGAAAGGAGTAAAGTTTAAAATAAACTCCAAGAGTTTTGCATATTTACTTCTGACTTGTATATAGATAGAATAAGCATATTATAGGGAAATTTCATGTCTCTATGCTTTATATCAATAATATGATAAGCAATGTATAAGTATATTAACTGGTATTTATGGGAAATCTTGAATTTATACCATTGGCATTAGCGATTCTCGCTTATAAATCGCAGATATTCCCATAGGGATATTTATGCAGTGATCTTGAATAAATAATAATATGTAAATAAATAAGTATAATCAAGATCACTTTAAGATTTTATTTAAATTAATTTTATTTCATTTATTTTAATCATAATGTGTATATAAATATTCACTATATCGATAATTTACGAAAACTTTATTTTTATTTAAGTAAAACAATAAAAGGATCTTAGTAAATTTTTATAAAGTTATAATATTAAGACGTATCAAATGTTACGTGAAAAGGAGCGAGCAGGTGTTTCCGGCACAAGGACTTCTGACATTGGCAAGGATCGACTGTGTAGACCGGCGCAAAAAGTATTGTTTATCAGGTGCACGCCTGAGTCATAAACGTATAGACGAATTTATATTCGCATGTTTGTTTACCTTTTTCAAGGATTATTAATACACTGTTTCCCCATGTGACCGATAAGGGCAGCACCGTCGATATACAATTTTGGAAGTGGATTCGTGTTTGTCGAAAGTTGCCGGATGTTTTTATAAAGAAATTTAAGCATAAAAGCGCGGACGGATAAAATTTCCGGGATTGCTTGGTGAAAACCGCAATATTAACTAGTCTAAAAGTAGGTGAAAACCACTTCCTCCTTCTTTTTAAAGGATTATTTTAAAATCCGGACTTAGAATAAATTTTGAGATTTTCGATACTTATAAAATTTAACAAGATTCCACACTTATAATATTTTTAGTTTTAACATGCAGCGCGTATCACATTGAAATGTCTAAATGTATTTGAATAATTACTTATGTATGAAAATACTTTTATTTATGAACTCGGTTTTTGAATTTGTTTAATTTCATTTTATTTTCTTTTTCTAGAGAGTTTTGTTTTGCATGTAGGGGTACTATGCCATACATTACGACAGAACCTTCTAGTATCTGTAATGATAACTTTGGATAACATAATCATTTCATTTCCGTATAATTTATTTTTCTTTTAAATTTATTTATTCTACAAAAGATATTTGAAATTAATAATTTTGTTTTATGTGTATATAGGTTATATAGATAAGTGAATCAAATTTTTCATTGAAAATTTATGATGGATGAGTTTAATACGATGTACGAAGAATTGAGGTGATTAAACAATATTTGTTATAAATGTGTGTATAGTGGCGTACCAAATTCTTTATTTGTAGTGGTGTTTTTGTATTGGAATTTCGCGAAAAAGGTAAAGTTTATTTTTTTTAATGTATATATTATTTCTTTTGATATGTGTATTGAGTATATTTTTGTTGTATTTGGGTGTTCAATATTAACGTGTTGAATAATACATCAGGGATGTGTGAAATGAATTATGTCATAATTTAATTCATAGCATGGAGTCCTGGTGAATTTGAAAAAAAACATGAATTGGTCTTGGTGGTACTGCGTTTGGGAGCGAGAAAAGGCACCAGGCAGAACTAATCAGGGCCGAGTTAATTTATTGAATACGCAGAGACATTATTTTATTTCATTTATTTATTTAATTTAAAATTTATATATTCCTTAAGGAGTGTGCACATTGTGATGTATGTTCGGGTTGCGTCCAACGAGTTGAAAAAGACATGCTCGTAGGGTGGAACTTTGGGGTACTCATCTGTGTGAATTTGTTATCTGATGGTACTGTGTTGGGAGCGAGAAAAGGCGCCGGACAGGACTAATTAGGGCAAAGCCACTTCCTTAATGTCTATAATTTGTTAGCAAATAGTAGACCGTACAAATTTTATTTTATTTATATTCCAGTACAATTCATCACGGGTAATTTATTTTATTTTTGATTGTTTACATGTATCTATGACAAATATTAATCATAATAATCACGTTCACATTTTCTTTTAGAAATAAGTTTTTCCACGACATCATTATGTCATTTATTTTTATTACTTGTAATATTTTATTGATGATGATGTATAAATTTGAATTATGACTGAATATTGATTTTTTTTTGTGTGTAAATATTTGTAGATAAAAACTTTTGAATTCGTTTAAAATTATTTTATTTTAATAAATTAGATATTAAGATTTATTTTGTATTTTATTTCTTTACCTGACCTGGAGATAAGTAAAGAGCAGGAGAATCAACTCATATTTTCTGCCCCTGAGAGAACTATTTATTTTCAAACTGAGCTAGTTGCATGTAAAATGCTTTGCTTAACCTACCTTTCAGCAGAAAGTTCACCGTATCTTAGTCTAGCATAAGGCCTAGCACTAGGATGCGTGCTTGACTCTCAGTTACGCTTTAATTAAGTAAATTAAATTTATTTTATATATTTATAAATTTATAAGAGTCACAGCAATATGTTAGAAAATAATAATACAAATTAATGGAATTTAGCCAAGTGTGTTATTCTGGACAATTAAATTAAAATCTACACACCATACACATAACAGTTCTTATAATGGGGAATAATCCATCCCAAGAAAAGGATTGAAAGCACTTCGGCACAGGAAGCGGCAAAAAGGAGTATGGTGCTCAGTTATTTATTTTATATTCACCGTGTCTAAAGTGATCACCATTGCTAATTTTGTTATTATTGAAGCTACGAAGTGGGTTAAATTACCAAACTAGTAGGACTTTCATTACTGATTGAGTTAGTCAAAAAGAGATATTCACAAAAGCAACAAATTTTTAAATGGAACATCCTGTACATTTCGACATTTTATTGAAAAAGAGTTAAATTCTAAACAAAAAGTACGTAATACACTATCGTCCTAAATTTAAAAATAAGCGAATAAACAGCACTTAAATCCTTTAATTATTATTGCTTTAATATGTAAGTAGGCGATGAATATAAAATGAAATAAAGGATCACTTGAATCGTCAACGAGTTTGTAAACTTTATCTGTTTTGTAATTAATAGGTTGTTTACGGATAGTTAAGAGTTTATTGCTGGTTGTTAGTTCCACTAAAATGCCTTTCACACATCTAGAAAAATGCGGTAATGCTTCAAGCTTATCTGTTTTGCAGAAGAAACACCGTGGAAGCATTGGCAAATTATTGTAACAAATTTCTGGACCGTGAAGCTCTAAATAGACAAATCTTTTTATAATTGTACAGAAAACTAAGGCATAACGAAGATACATATAAGAAATTTAGAAAGAAAAGGATTTATTTTCATCGAAGAATCGGAATTACGAGTGTTAGCATATGTCGAAGCATTTCCTCAAAATTCAATTAGAGACATTTCGCGAGAATTTGATGTCAGTAGATTGAACAGTGTTACGTATTTTAAGGAATATAAACTGAATTCCTATAAAACGAGAAGGGCACCACAACCAATATTGCCAGGAGATACAGAGAAGATTAATTTTTTGTAACTGGATAATTAATTTTATCAATGAACATCCAAATAATTTTAAACTTATTTTGTGGTCAGACGAATCTAACTTTTCAATTAAAGGTATGTGTAATAAGAGAAACCAACATTATTGGTCTCGACAAAATCCTATGATAGAGGATCCACGACACCCACAGCTTCGGATTAGCTTAGATATTTGATGTGCCAGCGTATACATTTTCAACAGGATGGGGCGCCTGCTCATAATTATCATGATTCTGCTACTATCCTAGATAGATTCTTTGATAATAGGTGGATAAGAGCAAACCCACAAATTCCTTGGCCTCTACTATTATATGAAAGAATGTGATAAAGAAAGAAGAATTAATACCAGTCACAATTCAGAAAGGAGCAACAATGAATTAACAGTTTCATAATGAAAATCACAGTTATTTTAAAAAGATAGAAGTGCAGATTTGGAATACACAACATTTTAAATTAGTATACAGTGAACAGAAGAAGACCATTGAAGTAGAAGTTACATGAAAGGAAGTTACCACAACATTTGAAGGAGGACAGAAGGATCGTAATTTCATTCACAAAATACACAAAAAATTCACACAGTAAGGTTAGTTAATTAAATTACATAGTAAATTGGGGGAAAATTATTATAAATATAAAGCATTTTAGATGTAAAATAATCATGAATATCAAATTAAATGTCATAGTAAATTAAACTAAATTTTTTATATACACCCTGTCCAGTTTAAAATGCAGGTACATGGGGATATTGGAAACCGTTGGAGATACAACGTCGGTTGTATGGGAGAAAAGTTGCGTATTCATTTGCCCATGAATAATCCGACATCAGATTTTGAAATTTTTGTTTCATTGGGCAGATACAGGGTGAAAAAGAAAAAAATGCATTTTTGAAAATCTTCCATATTTTGTTTCCTAGAAGAGATAAATTTACAAAAGTTGTAAGCTAGGGATAACAAGTCATGAGAATTTTAAAAATGATTAAAAAAAAATCTAAGTCTACTAGATTTTGCGTGACAATAATCAACTTTTGTTTTTCTTATGGCAGCCATATTGGATTTTGACATTTTTAATATCTTCAAAAAAAATGCTATTCAATGATGTATAACATGTGTATGTTCAAGATAGTAAAAATATGAAAAATAGAGAAAGTAAGATTTTAACATAGTATGCCGTGATAATAAATGTGACATTTGTATTAAACAACTCTAAAAGCTGTGAAGTTTATTCTGAACTGTCAGTAATCTTATTGTTAATCTCACTGTATTGTTATAAGTATCTGTACTGAGCAAACCTAAGATGGAGCGTGTTACAAATAGTGACAAATATCAAATGCTGGAGTGTTTTATTTTGTGTGAAAGAAATGATGAATTTGCTGCAGAAATGTATTTCGATAGATAACCTGAAAGGCGGCAGCCAGAAAAAAGCATTTTTCGCCGATTGCGTGATAATTTGATAAGGCATGGAAGTTTGTCAAACCCCAAGAAAAGCAAAACAATGAAAATAATGAAAATATTGATCTTCAAGCAGTAGTTGAAAATCCCCGTACGTCTTTACGGGTAATTGAAAATACACTTGGCGTCACTAGGTCAACAGCTGGTACCATTTTAAAACGTGCCAAATTCAAACCTTATCGTGAAAGAGCCAGTCAAGGGCTTCAAAATGGTGACGAACTACGGAGAGCACAATTCTGTCATTGGTTCATCGAAAAACATAATGCAAATCCAAACTTTTTTGCGAAAATTTTATGGTCTGATGAGAGTCGATTTACTAACTCTGGAATGTTTAATCGTAAAAATACTATCTTTTGGTCCGATGAAAATCCACACCTAGTTCGTGGCATTAGACAGCAAGTCAGATGGGGATTTAATGTCTGGATCGGTGTTATTGATACCCATGATATCGGTCCATTCTTTTTCAATGAGAATTTAAATTCTGAAAGGTATTTAGAACTTTTGCGCACACATGTTGCTGAACGAATTGAAGAACTTCCACTTGCCACGTTGCAAAATATGTATTTTCAGCAAGACGGAGCGCCTCCACACAATTCCTTGTTGGTTACAAATTATTTAAATAATCAATATTACAATAACTGGATTGGTAACAGAGCACCAATAGGGTGGCCTGCTAGGTCCCCGAACCTCACACCTCTTGATTTTTTTGTATGGGGCTATCTGAAAAACAAGGTGTATTCGAGATCTTATGAAAATGTGGAAGAATTAGGTCAAGCAGTTGAAGTAGCAGTGAATGGAATGACACCGAACATGGTTAGACAATCTTGTGAGGCAGTACTAACACGATGTAGATTGTGCATACGAATGAACGGTGGCTTATTTGAACAGTTGTTACATTAATTCAGCTACCTAACCACCTTTATTTAATGAATACTAATAAATAAAATGTTAAAGATATTTTAACAGTACTTGGAGGCTTGTTATTTTTTGTTTTTTTTATCAGTATACACTTAAGATATCCACAGTTCCATGGCCTACTATGTTAAAATCTTACTTTCTCTATTTTTCATGTTTTTACTATCTTGAATATAAACATGTTATACATCATTGAATAGCATTTTTTTTGAAGATATTAAAAATGTCAAAATCCAATATGGCTGCCATAAGAAAAACAAAAGTTGATTATTGTCACGCAAAATCTAGTAGACTTAGATTTTTTTTTAATCATTTTTAAAATTCTCATGACTTGTTATCCCTAGCTTACAACTTTTGTAAATTTATCTCTTCTAGGAAACAAAATATGGAAGATTTTCAAAAACGCATTTTTTTCTTTTTCACCCTGTATCTGCCCAATGAAACAAAAATTTCAAAATCTGATGTCGGATTATTCATGGACAAATGAATACGCAACTTTTCTCCCATTTAACCGACGTTGTATCTACAACGGTTTCCAATATCCCCATGTACTGCATTTTAAACTGGACACCCGGTATATATACCTACGTATAGGTACTTGTATATTGTTCTTTTATATTCTGTGAAAGAAATAAAACGACACTAGAACAATCCTAAAATTCTTAGAAGAGCTCAGAAGTGTATTGATCAACAAGGCCATACCTTCGAACATTTACTAAGATAAAAAAAAATATAAATTTATCACTTTTTGTTGTTTACTGTTTTGTTATTCAATGTTTAATATCATTTAATGTAGTAAAATTTATAACTAGTTAATTACTTTCAATCACCTACTTACATATTAAAGCAATAATAATAAAAGAGTTTAAATGCTGTTTATTCGCTTATTTTTAAATTTAAGACAATAGTATATGACTTACTTTTTGTTTAGAATTTAACTCTCTTTCAAAAAATGTTGAAATATACAAAATGTTTCACTTGAAAATCTGTCGCTTTTGTGAATATCTCAGAAACTAGCTCTTCAATTGTTTCTTTGTTTTGACTAACTTAATCAGCAATAAAGGTCCTGCTAGTTTGCTAATTTAACCGACTTCGTAGCTTCAATAATAACAAAGTTAGCAATGGCTAACACTTAACTTTAGACATGGTGCATACCTGTAATTTCATAACAAATCGGAAATATACCTGTTCTTATTGGATATGAGAGACTGTATTGAGCTTAATACATTGATTATACCAACAGAAACACACTTACTTCTTTGAAATCTTTTGCCATTATTAGGTCCGTAATATTTAGAATCACATATGAAAGCTATAAGTTTGCCGAGATGTTGACCGCAAGCCTGGATAGCTTGACCGTCTGCATTTTGTACATAAACAGATAATTGAAACAAGGTGAAACCGAGCACGACAGTAAGAAAATGTTGTGTGATCAGCATCTGAAACAGACAGAAAATATAACACAGTGCAAATTAAAGTTATTGATTTTCATTCTCGCTGAAGATTAATCATCACTTTATTACTATATTGAACTCGACGAGATAACTTTCCCGTTTATTGTCGACGAAAAGTTTCGTGGAAACCTTTACCTTTATTAATCAACCTTTTGTTCTTTATTACGCCCTCTCCGACATACGACTTATGGTTCAATTCTGAATTTTACCCCTTATATATGTAAGTCAGAAGTTAATTTATTCATCATACGTTAAAATTAGAAGAAGGGCAGATTTGTGTCCGTCATACACGTGTTTCTGTGATGTAGGACCTTCGAGAGAGTACTTATCCTAAATTATACATTATTAAGACATAATAAATGTTTAAATTTCATACTACAGTAGTTATGCGGGATAATTTTAGTTACGATTTTAATTTTGTACATTCTTGAAAACACCTATGTTTATTATCTGTATATTATTATGTGTTCTCAGTAAAGAGGATAGTTGTCGAGTACATTTGACTTACCTCGCCTATTCTATTTATACTCACCTGTATAAAATAAACTAGAAAAAATCGAGATAAGTATATATTATATTGAATGCGAGGATCATTATCAATTAAGGCGCCAGAGGGAAGACTTGCAGATTCCGCATCATCGCCTGACAACAATACCTCAGCATTATGTAGACCACTGGTGCATCAATTTTACAAGTGAATTTGTGGCATACTTATAAATTATCGCAGTTTTTGTCTAATAGATGATTTTTATCATTTAAAATTGTGTTATGTTGTCTAGTGTACAATATATAAATAATTGAAAGTATTTATTTTTGCTTTGTTTGTTACAATATGTCTTCGTGTGAATTAAACTAGCCGACAATCGTAAGTTTAACTGTTGTAAAAATGGATGTACAGGTCTTACAGTCTTTAACTGAAGGCAAAAAAAAACCAAATCTTTCCACCACATCTAGTTTTAGAATTATAGTCACACTCCGCTAGTAATAATATTGTATTTAGAAAATCTGTTATACAGAAGTTATAAAAAGAAATAGATGAGTATAAAAATCTTGACATAACAAATACTTTAATGTTTAATTAGTATCAAGAATACGAAAACACCTAACTGCACACCAAAGAAAATTGCTGATATATCAAAAGTATTGCATAAATAAAGTTATGCCTTCTCTAATGGGAACCCAGAAAAAATCTCCCATCATGACGTGATATCGTTTCTCTATTTCTGCAATCTCTTGATGGAACCTTTCCCCCTGTTCATCACTCGTCTTTTCTAAATTAGCAGGAAATAAACCCAAATGTGAAGACAAAAAATAAACTTTGAGCGACATTCGGCTTTCCAATTTTTACAATTTCTAGCAAATTGGCCACGATGTCTTGGTAGTTTTGACTCTTTTGATTTTCCAGAAAATATTTGCAAACATTTTTAAAAGAAGTTCATGCTGGCAGCTCTAAATCATTCACGGTACTTTCAAAATTTTCATCTTTGAACAGTTTCCTAACTTGTAGACCAGCAAGTATTCCTTCATGAACTTTCGCATCAAACAGTTTTGGAAAATTATCCCGTAAGTATTTAAAACAGTTGCTTTCTGTTTAAGGTGGCCATCTGATAGAAAGAGAATCGTCACATTACTACTGTGTATCTATGTAAGTGTATTTATATTAGCCATCTGGTTGCAACTAGGAGCCATACATCGTAGGTCGGTGATCATGACGAATTGTGATTTTAGAAGAAGCCGTTTCGTTCCTTCCTTACCTGCCAGATAATTTGTAAAACATTTATTTATTGGATAAAAGATGGTACTACTATCGCAATGTATGTCTTAGATTGCAATCAAATTATTCCATACCGTGTTTTTTTGCGTCTGGAGTTTTTGTGGTAGTTCTCCAATACCAGACATAACTTTTATATTTGACGTAATATAAAAATGAAATGTTAGCTTATAAAAAGAGTTTTATGATCTCATACACGATTTAATGGAATATGTGTTTAGTTTGAAATCATTTACCCTAACTTTCCTAAGTTGTAAAAATCCAAATAACGTCCATACACAAAGGTTGTTCTATAATATTCCGTTACATATAATGTTTGTAAATACCTATGTAGATCTATGTCCTTTCTTTATTTGATTTAGATAATAATAGGTATTTGTTAGTTATTATTGCATTTCTGAAAAAGGAAACTGATCACCATGGGGATTTCGCTTATTGTTTGGAATAGAGAGTAGGTTTGAGTTTGGCAAAGTTGGTAAATTTTGTGTTTTGTTATGTAACTTGACCATGTACCATGTCTTAGTTGGAAGAATTAGATCGGTAGATGAGAAGTAACATTTGAGCGCGAAAAACATAGTTACCGAATATCTTGTCAATGATGTTTTTCTAAATTTATAATAAATAAAAAAGTATTCAGAAGTAAGTTTGGAACAACGTTTTCAGAAAAGCACCATCGAGAGTAGTTCTTTACAGGAAAAACTTTCATCTTTGTCACTGCCGCCCTCGCCAGTAATAACTAGATGTGGAACATGGTTGGAAGCTACTAGTTTTTATGCAGAGAATTTCGATAGTTTACAAAATTACGTTACATGTTTAAATGACGATGCTCGAAGTATTTCTGAGTGCAAGGAACTGACACAATTCCCAAATTTAAAAAAATTAGTTGTTATTCTTTTAAGGAACACTTTGGAAATTTGCCTAAACTAATCACTTATTTTGAAAATCGAAATCTCAAATTAAAATGTGGATTAACCACGTTAGAAGTGGCTATTAATAATTTTAAAAGTATTCCAAGTGACTTCGGATGTGGCCTTCGGCAAAAGTTAAACGTAGTTTTTAACAGAAATCCAGATTTAATAACATTGCAGCAATTGTGTATGGGGACAATGACACAAAATCTTACTGCTAAATGAGCTGAAATATTTCCAGTACGCACCTATAACCAGTTGTGATGTAGAAAGAACATTTTTTATCTACAAGGATGTACTTCATTCAAAGAGAACAGATCTCACAGAAGAGAACGTTGAGAAAGTATTGCTAGTAAATATTAATACTCCTTTACCCGATTTGAACTACAAAATGAACAAATAATAAGGTATTTTGTATTTTATAGATCACCACCCACTTGTTATCCAAGTATATAAATAAAATTAAAACCTCATTAAAAGTACAACATTTCAATAGTGCGCCCATGGGCGATGAGTCATCAACCTTTCGTGTCCGGTCTGTATTAATAGCCATAATGTACTTCAAAGATATAAAATCTAATGAATAGTTTATCTTCCATGTGCATTTATACACGTACATTAAATCAAAAGTCCTTCTTAATTATCTTCGCAACAATTCACAACAACAAATATTAAGATTAATTAAGTAAAACATCAGAAAACCATTCGTTTGGAAATTCCGATGTGTCAAAGTAGCAGAGACGCACGCATGTTGACGTATATAAATTAATTCGGTAGTATATATGCATATATAAGGGATTCACATTTTATATGTCCATCTCAGTTCAGAGAATTGATAAGAGCTAACAACAATAACAGTCGGCGAAGTAAATAAGTTGTTTACTAACTTTGGAGTACGTTTCATTATCTTTAGATTATGATATTTTTATTTAAATACTTTTCATAGTTTTACCATTTGATAGCCTATATACCGGATGTCTCTTCAAGCTTTGCCACCGGCCATATCTCGGCAACCGCTTATAGTACAACCTGGCGGATAAAATCTTGATAGTAAAATGGCCCACGGCCACGTCAACAAAAATATTTTCAAGTTTCCAAAATGATCGCAAGGGGGCGCAATTCTCAAGATTAATTAAAAATTTGATTATTTTTCGGTAGCAATTTTCACGGACTAACGCAGTAAGAATTTCTGCGATGTCGAGTTTAACGTAGCTCTAATGTGAGTAACAGAGCTTACCCCCTATCATAGATAAAGTACATATATAGATAACGTACGGCAATAGTAAATTTCGTCGACTGTTGTAGCGCCACTTGGAGGTGGGGGAAAGAAGTAATCGTTTTTTAAATTTGCACGACTTTATTTTCAAAACTTATTTAGCTATCAGATATTTTATATTTTTACTTATGTGTCATAAATATCAAGATATGACAGGAATAACACATAAATCAAAATATCGAAGTTATGAGTCAAGAAAGCTTAATTTGGTAAATGAAACTTCAATAATAATAATAATCTTTATTTTCCATCAGAAATATTTTTTCACTTACAATAGAAGTAAGACTTAAATAAATTCATCACTTGGAATACATAATTGACCATAAGCAGGACAGGTTTAGTTTTTGTAATCATATATTTAAAATTGTAACTTACTCTGATTACAAATTATTTACTTCTGTTATATTTTTTAATATATTTATTGCATGCCATAAGCCTTAATGATTTATAAAAATCCCTTGTTTTATGTTGGTCTAGTCATTATACTACCTTCAGAAGTGCTGACTGCACCAACATTTTCTTTCGCTTGCTTAGATACGACTTCCTCGAACAGCTTTGATGCAGATACAGAGTAGATTGGAGATGACCATAGTAGTAATGATTCCTTATGAGTATTAGATCCATGAAAACCTATCACAGTATACAATAACATTTATAATAATTTAACAATTTCACTAATTACAAAAACAAGTATTCAATCTTGATATAAGTTATTAATAATTCGTTGCTGCAATGTACAATGCCTTCATGCTTCCCTATCTGTTACGCTACCCTTTCGATACTTTAATAATTACTGACAGAGCACTGAGCTTAAATATAAAATGTGAATACATGTTACAAATTTGGTAAATTTATTGTTGGTAAGCTGCGATTCTTTAAAGGTCTTCGATTAGTTGCATATTCAATTGGAAGTTTGCAGTAATCACTAAAGTGTGTATGACATCTTTCATTGTTTATTCTTTCGATACATATATTGTAGACCTGGTCAAAACAATAAAAAAAAGAATCACATAAGTTTGATATATTTGTTAATAATGTAATAGAAATACCTCGTGATCCAAGTGCGGAAGACAATGTATAGGTGCTTCTTCACTAGTGTTCGTACAAGTTGTCAGACAACACTAGTTTATCATAATGCAAGAGTGTGTATAACTCGCACTCAAAGTTGATTGAAAATTATTTATACATAAATAGTATTTATACAGAGTGAGTCATTAGTAGCGATTCTTTGCTCGCTTGTGTTTTAAATAAGGGAAATAAACAATTAGTGGAAGATTCATGGTTGCTTACATATTGTAAAACTACTTTAAGTTCTGATGCACTTCCGGTTTCACTGAAAATGCAGGGAACTTAATTTTTTTAAATGATTCACCCTATATATTTTTAGATTTTCTGGTACTGCTTTTAATTGTCTATTCAACTGTTTTCTCTTTTTCCAAATTGAGCCAATAGTTTTTGTGTTACAAATTTTTTTCGAAAATATTTGATCAAAACACGTGTTCAGAAAACCATCATTTTAACATTGTTTTTAAAAGTAAAAACATAACTTTGGTGGTGCTTGTAGCCAAGAAAATTCTGCATAATTTGGTGTAAATTAAATCGACAATACCTCAAAAACTTTGTTTTTTCATAGCCTATTTCCCGAAATTTTCACATACCTAAAACTTATTTTTTTTAAAATAGAATACCCGGTATTCTTTGAGGCAATGTATTCCTTTTATATTCTCTTTCATTTTTGTTAGCAATGTTATGTTCTATACCTATCTTTTGTAATTTCTGAGATAATCACTATAGAAGCAATTGGCGGTCAATTAAAGAACTACGAGCGCTGTTGTTTCTATGCACCCTAATATTCGTTCAACCAATGGAAGGCAGGATGGCGCTCGACTTCCTTATTCAACTGTCAAACAAAGTAAAGGTTAAATCCAACTATCCCAAAAGTAATATTTTTACAGAATGAAGAACATCGCGTATATGTTTTTTAATTCCGGCAATGTCCAGTTGCAGTATTTCATTTTTTACACTGTTGGTTAACAACGAAATAAAATAGAGGTTATGTTTACTAACATATTTGAAGGTGCCGCCCCACTAAAACGTGCATGACACAATGCACCTTTTAGTGCTGGCCGTTTTTAGAGTTGGCTGTAATTTTTCAAAATTATAAATTGATGTCCTAAAGCTTTGACAGAAAAAAAATTAGCAGCAAAATAAAACAATTTAAATAACCTAAAACTATTGAGCAAAGTAAGAAAAAGAAATTTCATTAAAGAATATGTTCAACACAACCACAACTTTTTGCATGCACGTGAGTATTCTTCATATTTTTGTTAACGCTTTTCTGATTTTAATGTTCATGTCTTCAAAAAGTTTTGAAAATCCGTCCGTAGAAAACGAAGATACTCTCTTTCATCAAAGAAATAAGGTCCAATTATGTAACTAACCACTATTCCTCCACACATATTTAATGACCAACGATTTTGTAAGTCTGCAGGTGTGATAAAGTGAGGGTTTTTATTATGTTTTATAATAACGAAAATTGTGACGATGAACGCATCCACTTTAATAGAAAGTTGCGTCGTCGGTAAACAACAAAAAATTGTGAAAGTCAGGATAATTTATCTGCTGTCTATTGGCAAAAATTTAAGCGATTCTGAAAATTTCTTTCATCTAACCCTGTGTATGAATATCTTACGGATATATTACATATTTCCAAATTATTCTGGATTCTCAAATTTGACTTACATCTAACTGACGAATCATTTTGGTAGTACTACTATGGGGGTGTTCGACTACACTCGCAAATACCATAAACGTCTTATCCTCACCAGTTATTGATGTTGTCCCCTCTTTTTCATATTCAATACTTTCTGTTCACTCAAACCGTTCCTTTACAATTGTGTTTTTTCTGAACACGTGTTTTTGTCAAAAATTCTCAAAAAAAATTAATGACTCTAACACTATTGGCACAATTTTAAAAAGGAAAACACAGTTAAATAGACAATTTAAAACAGTACTAGAAAATCTAAAAATATATAGTGTGAGTCATTTAAAAAAATTAAATTCCGTTGAAACGGGAAGTGCGTCAAAGCTTAAAGTATTTTTAGAATATGCGCCCCAAGCAACTATGAATCTTCCACTAATTGTTACTTTCTTATACGTAGTATAAGGAAGTATTGTGATGATGAAAATTTTCGACCTCGAGATTTTTGCAGATGTCCACGTTTTGAAGTCCCCTGATACCGAAAAAGTGGTTTTTAAAAAATGTCTGTGTGTCTGTGTGTCTCTCTCTCTCTCTCTCTGTGTGTGTGTGTGTCTGTGTGTCTCTCTCTCTGTGTGTGTGACCACGATAGCGGTCAAACCGCTGTAGGTATCAATTCCAAATTTTGTATTTACGTGTATAATCTCCCTCTTGAGATCTGATTAGTTTTTCAGTAAAATCGGTAGACCGGAAGTAGCAGTTTACTTCAGCAAAAAAATCGAATTTTGCCAATATTTCGTCAAATACTAAGTTTAAACAAATGTATAAAGAATTCATATACACTTAAAATTAAAATTGAGAATAATTTTATTTAAAAAGTTTTTCGAAATTCCTACCGGAAGTAGGTCTTTTACTCTTATCGAAAATCAGTTTCTTGCGAATATCTCGCAAGTCATGCTTTTTAGGCAGGTACGTTACGAGTATAAAAGTATTTACAACTACTAAATTTAAACAAATTTATAAAGAATTAATATATACTTAAAATTAGAATTGAGAATAATTTTATTTAAAAAGTTTTTCGAAATTCCTACCGGAAGTAGGTCTTTTACTCTTATCGAAAATCAGTTTTTTGCGAATATTTCGCAAATCATGCTTTTTAGACAAGTACGTTACGGATATAAAAGTATTTAAAACATAATTTTCAATATCTTTTGTATAAAAAAAATTTCAAAATTCAGACCGGAAGTGCCACTTTTACTCTTATCGAATAGCGATTTTTTGCCAATATGTCGTAAGTTATGCATTCTATATATATTTATCAAGAGTACAAAAGTATTTAGAACTGGATTTGCAATATTTTTTGTATATATGAAATTTTAAAATTCGGACCGGAAGTAGCACTTTTACTCTTAGCGAGGAGCACTTTTTTGATAATATCTTGCAAAGTATGCATTCTATAGAGATTTATTAAGAGAATAGAAGTACTTAGAATAGGATTTTGAATAATTTTTGAAAAAAAATTCTTAAATTTCTATAATTTGAAACGCTTATACGTATAAGAAAGTCGTGTGGTGGCCACACCTCATTTTTTTTCCTTTGATTTAAAACACAAAAAATAAATCGGAGAAGCGGCTACTAATGACTCACCCTGGAAACAGAAATATCAGAAGCATAAATAAAAACTATATACATACACCTTAAACCAAAAATACAATAAAATAACTAATATATATACAAGATAAACATAGATAAATATATATAATTTACGTAACTAATGCATTAAATTCAACCAACATAAAAACATTGATTTCAGATTTCAATTAATAGCACTACAGCCAACTGGTATGAGAATGTGCACCAAACTCGAAAATAAAACATACCTATTTAAAATTTTTAATGATCTTGGTCAAAAAGCTTTGATCACCATGCCCCCTATTCTCCCATTTATAGTCGACCATCTACATATAGTATATTTATCCGTAACTAGCTCGCGTGTACACTCTAGGTACATAGAGTGTACAGTCTTTATTTAACCCCCATCCATATAAAACTGCATCTACTGATATAATTACAACCGAGAACGTTTTAAATATGTACTGATTCAAACCCTCAGCCAGTTCTTAATAAATTTATTAATACATAGAAATGTAAATGAACATTACATTTACACATCCTGAAAAAATTCAGTGTCACTTTAAAAGCAGTAGCTCTGAAGCACTTGGTATGTACATGGTTTATAGCAACAGTCCGTAACAATACTCCGACGAGGCCTATAATGCGTATTTTTTCCTGTAAAGAAATATACAATTAATAAAATAGTAATAATCTAATTACAGTTATAACAACGTTACTAGCTAAAGTTAATACGGAACGCATCTCCTTCCCCTAAAGTTGAATCTACTTTATGTTGTTTGTTGTAATATGTCATCCACATAGTAAAGTTATTATTTATATTTGGAAAAGAAAATCAACCGAGACGTCTAATGTTTTAATTTAGTTTTTCATCTATATTTTCTATGGGGATTTTCTGCCATCTTGGCAAAAGGTGTGCATTCTGGTTTTTATTATACTTATAACTCAGTTCCTCGGCAACATCCGCAAATGTTGTTTTGTCAATTTTTGTTTCCTTTTCGACGCTCTTCAATAAGTGAATATATCTTAGTGAAGAGGCACTATAAAATGACAATTTGACAGCAAGCTGTCATTTAAAAAGTTTCAATGACTAACAAGATGTAATCCAAAAAATGAAATGTATAAAACTAAAAATGTGGACAATTAAACATAGAACCATCGATATTTATCTAGTATCATCAAACGGTACTGATTTATCAAATACGCGCATTCAGGAACACCACACAAATAATATCGACGCAAATTGAACAATTAAAAGAATAGATAATGTAAAAATAAGAGTAGGACTGTCGCGTACCAATCACGTGGCTCAAATAAACGGTCCTGGTTTAGCACTGTTGCTTTACACATTGGACGTCTATGAATTTCAACATTATTAATGTAATACTGCATATATTGTTTTAATTACACATATTTTTTCAATTAACACGCGCTTTTTAGTTGTGTCATACTGAAGAAACCAAATAAGGTAGAAATATATGTATATATATATATATATATATACATATCTGTGACTCCTAAGGCATATTTGACACTATCATGTTTGAAATATACAATTATATCTTTGACATATAGTATTAATTATGTGAGAATGTTAGATGATTGTCTTTGGTGAACCAGGACTATCTAATTGGCCCACATGATTTGTACGCGACAGCCCTTTTCCTATTTTTACATTACCTATTATTTCAATTGTGCAATTTGCGTTGATATTATTTGTGTGGTGTTACTCAATGCACCTATTTCATAAATCAATACCGTTTAATGATACTACATAAATAATACACATCACATACATTTTTGATATATACTGTATGACATGGAAACTGCAACACCAAGAAGGGGTGCGGATTTTTTGACCAAACTTGGTAGAAACGTATAACTAGTCAAAGGCAATAATTGATTAAAATTTCAAAGAAAAAAAACAAAAGACTAACACAATTTAACATAATTTGTATTAATAATGTGTTGAACCGCCCCTATTAGTGTCACACTCCCTCACTCTCCGTGGCATTGATTCGACTAGGTGGTCGATATCCTCTTGGGGTATGGTGTCCCAAGCAACCTGTAATTCATGCCGGAGAGCTATTAGTGTCTGCGGGGGATTGGCTAAATTCATAAGTTTTCGTCCCATAATGTCCCACACATGTTCTATTGGCGAGAGGTCGGGGGATTTGGGTGACCATGGCAAGATATTGACATTAGCCTCTTCCAAGCGATTTATAGAAATTCTCGCTACGTGGGGAGGGGCATTATCCTGCTGTAAAAGTGGGTCTTCGAGCGTTTGAAGATATGGTAGAATATGCGGTTCTACCACCTCATCAATGTAACGCTGGGCGTTCATGGTGGTTTGGATGAACACCAATTGAGACCTACTCCCATATGCTATAGCACCCCATACCATAACACCCACTGCTCGATGCACATGCCTTTCAACGGAAAACTGAATATCACGACATTCCCCACGTCTTCGTCTGACCCTCATACGGCCATCATGCATCCCTAGACAAAATCGAGATTCATCACTGAATACCACCCTGTGCCACTCCACGTTCCAGTGTAGTCGCAATCTACACCACTCCAAACGTTGCTGTCGGTGTTGAGCCGTAAGTGGTAACACAAGATGTGGACGATAAGATTGTAAGCCGAAACCCCTAATTCGACGATAAACGGTTCGAAGGGTTACAGGACGACCAACATTACCTAACCACACGTCAGCAATTGATCTGGTACTGGAAAACCTATCTCTTAGTGCCATTAAGCGAAGGCGGCGGTCCTGTATCTCATTAGTTCTTCTTCGGCCTCCGGTTCCTCTTTGGCGTCTTTCCTGACCTTCCCTAGTCCATGATTGATAACAGCGCATAATGGTGGATTGGTTCCGGTTAAGGCGATTTGCAATTTCCCTGTATGAAAAACCACCTTCTCGCAAACCAACAATTCGACCTCTGTCGATTTCGCTTAATTGGCGATAATTTCCACGTTGCCGCACTCTAGGCATAATAAAACTCTTTAAACACGTTAAACAAAGGTATAATAAGACAAAACCGTTGAAATTAATTTCAAACAAATAATTAATACACCACACATTAATGTCAGCGAAAACTGAATGAAGTGTCAGATATGTCATGACCACTTGATCTATCGCAACAAAATTTTAATCAATTATTGCTTTTGACTAGTTATACGTTTCTACCAAGTTTGGTCAAAAAATTCGCACCCATTCTTGGTGTTGCACTTTCCATGTCATGCAGCATATATATAAACTCCTGAACAAAATTAACGCACCACTAATAGTAAGTGAGAAAATTTGCCAAAAAAAGTTATAACACATGAATTGTAACAAAAAACACTGTAACTAACTTTTAACAATATTTTCAACGTGATAATATGATAACTTAACAAAAATATTACAGTAATATCTAAACTTGAAGGCACAGTGAACATTTAGAAATTACAAAAAGTTCTTCTAACATTAAATTTAACTTGAAAATTATAAAATTAATATAGGGTATTGCCTCCTCTTGTTCTTCTAACTGCTCCCATTGATCTGAGCATACTGCTAATTAAGTTTCAGATGGTGGCTTGCGGAATATTCTCCCATTCAGCAACCACAGCTTCTTCAAGTTCACTAAGAGTTGTAGGAGCAGGTATGGGGCGTCTAATTACCCGCTTAAGTGCATCCCATAAATGCTCTATGGGATTTATGTCCGGGCTTTTAGATGACCACTTCTTAATCTAGTCGATTACGTCTACATCAGCAACCTGTAGTCGAACGTTAGCTTTCATAAAGAGAAAGTTGGCGCCAATAAATGGGGCAAATGGCACAACATGCTCTTGTACAATATTCCCGATATAATTTTTTTTTATTCATTGATCTCCTGTGAATAGGTACCCACTCTGTGCGAGCGTCAAAACAAAATGATCCCCAGAACATTACTGACCCGCCACCAAATGGAACTCTTGCAGAGATATTGCAGTCAACAAACCTTTTATGTGGTCTTCTCAAAATAAGCTCACATCCATCTGGTGACTTCAGATTGACTCGTGTTTCATCCGAAAACAAAATTTGTTTCCAGTCGTCAATTGTCCACTTTGCATGAGCTGTAGCAAAACGCAATCAATTAACTCTATGTTGCCTGGTGAGCAGTGGTGCAATTGCTGATCTTCTACTCTTTAGTCCTGCTTCTTTAAGCTTTCTCCTGACTGTTCTTACAGTAATCTCTACGTTTTGGACTTCTGATGGAGCTCTGCTTAATACGGAACCGGTCGATCGTTTCGTCCTTGAGGCAAGTTGTCTAAGAAATCTACTTCATTTGTGGATTTTGTTCTCTTTGCTCTAGAGAAAGTCGTCCCAAACTCATTAATTTAAATTCTTGACTGTTTAACGCCTAACAAATTAGTCATATAATGCTGGTTACGACTATCATCAACCAGAGCTATTGCTTGCGCTGCTTCATGTTCACTCAAATTAAACTGACCAATTTTTGTTTAACAGATTTTTAGGAAAGAAACACATACACTTATTTGCAAACTTATAACCCTATTTTTTTTTTCAATCATAAGAGATGACGTCTTAAGCTATCTAGATAATATATTTCACGAATTAAAACTGTGAACATTACAAGTGATTGTAAAAGTAACAAGTGATATTTTGTTCAGTGTTTATACGTAGACTCATTGAAGGTATTAGGCTTTCTGATCGCGTTATTTAATTATGAGCGGAAGCATCCTGAATATGGCGCACGTTTACCACATATCGCGACTATCTTTGTGTGCCAGTCTTTTCAATTTACACCACTTTCACGACTAAAATAATAGAGTTAATAATAAAACTATTCGAAAATTCACCAGAAACATGAGACAGAAATGTGTGTTTGATCGTTAGACCATAGGCTATAATTTCTGTGATGAATCGTTGCGGTTGATTAAGCTTCAATGCATCACTGCGCTCCGCATACTAAACAGGCCACGGTTTATCTCGAATTCTATAATGGAAAAAAAAACTCCTTACCTACTCTAATAAAATAATGACTTGAACATGCTTCATATAGACGTTCGATTAGCCTTTGACCGCACAATTGTATAGTTTGAGGCTGTACCAAAATTACTTGAAAGAACAGGAAGATAAGCACAGTTCTAAGAAATAGACGTTGAGATGCCATCTAAAAAAAAATATGATACACACAGTTATTCATAATGTTTGAAAATTGAATGTAATTTTCTTCTAATAACTTTTCATGCATGCATATAATGTAAGAGAATAGGAGGATTTAAGGGAAGGTTTAAGTTAAAATGAGACACTTGAGACACGACAACGGTATCTTCCTTTTTCTTGATATTCCCCTTTAATATTAATAAGATAAGACAATTTATTTTCTCCATGATGGAATAATATAATATAATATAATAATAATATATCTTTATTGCCCAACAGATTTTTTACATCTAATTACAGGACAAGTAGTATACTCATAAGGAACACGTCGTACTGGGTCGACAAGCATTAGAATTTCTGCTAGTAACCAAGGCAGCTACGTGACACTGCTTCGATTACTAGAAAAAATGCTAATGTTGGTTGACCAACAGAAAGGCGTAGAATAAAGCAAGAAGAGCAAATTCTAGACGCAGTACATGAAAATCCCACAGTTTGTACCTGACAGTTACCTTCAATCTTAAATATCCCTAGAAATGAAACCATTTAGTTGGTTCCATGACTCTATAGAAACGACAAAATTTTTGATTAAATCTTTTGCAATACAATTGTAAATAAGATTCCAGGAGATGACAACTTTTTAAGACGTATTCTTTGGAGCGATGAGACTATGTTTACCAGAAATGTTGTATTTAGTACCCATAATTTTCACCATTGGCCGGATGGATATCTGCATGCATTTCGAGAATATGGTCACCAAATGAAGTCTTCCATTAACGTTTTGGCTGGGCATAATAAATTTCCGGGTTAATGGCCCAATTTATCTACCAAATTGTCTTGATGCCATTCCCGCTGCTTGTGATATTAGTTCTGTTAATCGTTTTCTAAATGCGAAGAACATTAAACCAGACCATCGACAGATCAGCGAGGTTTATGGAAAAAATTTAAAGAGTGATTCAATGGCGAGAAGATGAGTTCTACATTTAATAATAATAATAATAATAATAGCATTTATTCTCTACCATACAACAAGAATATTGACAAAATAAATATAATAAAATGGGATGCAACAAAGCGCCCGATGCAACAAATATTTTACAGGTGCAAATTACTGCAAATACACATACAAATACACACTTATACATATACATAGGTATACAACCGAAGACATAAGTGAACATATGGCATCACGAGAAAGAACCCTTAACCCAATCAAACAGGAACAAGGCCTACCGCTGACCAGCCAACAGGTACTCCCGCATCCATGTCTTAACCTGTGACAAAGGCCAAGGTGATGGACATCCTTGTGCGAGCTGAGTTTATTATATAAATATGATGGAGTCCTTGTGATAATGATACGAAAGTATAATCAACTTATAGGACACGTGATCATATTTTCTTAACCCAAATATTAACCGAATGTATGAATTTTGAACACGCTCTACCCTACCCCAGTTAAACAAGGCCCGTAGACAGGTAAACAATAATTAAACTGTAATAACATTAGGGAATCACATAGCTCTGTTTCAATTTTGCTGGATAAGTAATAACAGTTGGGATAAATCAATTTCAAGGTGCAGTAAGCACTTTTAACGTACTCGAAGATCTGAGTATTGAAACGTGGCCAATAATCAAACCCAAATTTATTGCTCTTGTAACCAGAGGTATCGGAGCACCATTAATAGAAAAGTTGATGAAGCCGAAACCAATTGATAGCTATTTTTATCAGCGAAGACCTGAACAGTTGACTTCGAAGGGTTTAAGATTAGGGAATGTCGTAGGGCAGTCACATGGATAGAATTCAAATCGACCATCATATCACTCAATGCTCGTTCCCTATCAGAATATTAAAGGTATGGTAAAGCTAAAAATCATCAGCATACACGTGAATCTTACAGGTTGTTACCACTTTCGGAAATAAGTGTGTATAGATTATAAATGGGAGGGCACCTAAAATGGATTCCTGAGGGACGCTACATGCTACTGTAACGGCATGGGAGACGCCCTTGATGTATAGACGTGCTGGGATCTATTAGATAACTATCTAGTAGATCAACTATTAGGTCTATCTATCAAAAAATTGAACTGCGTTAGCAATTAACCCTATGTGGTTCAGCAGATTTAAAAGGATATTGTCGTACAATTTGTCAAAACCCTTGTTGAAATCTAAGATTAAGGAAAACCCTAAGTTTACGATTTCTGCCCTTTTTATGCAATTTCTGCAAATTTCAAGATCGCTTACTCATGAAGTTGTTACTGTAAAACGGGGTTTTCGAAAACTTTGTACCCGTTCCTGCCAAAAGCCAGTTAGCGGAAAATGCTATACAGCACAATTGGAGTGCTTTGCGAAGGCACCGAGTTTTCAAAAAAAATTAAATCATCAAGTTAGCCCCTTCGATTTTTTTAAAAATATCGGGAGCACAAATGAAACTAATAACGGCACAATTCAGCACAAATGGAGTAAAATTGACACCCATTTTATATTATAGTATATAAATTATAACTGCATGCATATAAAAAATATATAATAGAGAAATAAAGAATGATTCGGAAATAGTTAAAACAAATTGGTGACAGTGATGATTAATTAAAGATATAATAAAAACAAGGTACAGAAAATGCGGTGATGGAATAACAATCAGAGATTTAAAGGACATATTGCAGTGATCTTGAATAAATAATAATATGTAAATAAATAAGTATAATCAAGATCACTTTAAGTTTTATTTAAATTAATTTTTACTTTATTCATTTTTACTATGATGTGTATATAAATATTCACTATATTGATAATTTACGAAAACTTTATTTTTATTTAAGTAAAACAATAAAAGGATCTTAGTAAATTTTTATAAGGTTATAATTTTAAGACATATTAAATGCTACGTAAAAAGGATCGAGCAGGTGTTCCTCGCACAAATACGTCTGGCATTGGCAAGGACTGACCGGTACAAAAAGTATTGTTTATCAGGTGCTCGGCTGAGTCATAATGTATAGACGGATTTATGGTCACATGTTTGTTTACCTCTCGCAAGGATTATTAATACGCTGTTTCCTCATGCAACCGATAAGAGCAGCACCGTCGACATACAATTTTGGGAGATGGATTCGTGCTTAACGAAAGTTGCCGTACGTTTTTGTAAGGAAATTTACGAATAAAAGCGCGGACAGATAAAAATTTCGGCAATTGCTGGTGAAAACCGCAATATTAGCAAGTCTAAAAGTAGGTGAAAACCACTTCCTCCCTCTTCTTTAATAGGATTATTTTAAAATCCGGACTTAGAATAATTTCTGAGATTTTCAATACTTATAAAATTTTTACAAGATTCTACACTTATAATAATTTTATTTTTAACATGCTGCGCGCATTACATTAAAATGTTTAGATGTATTCGAATAACTACCTATGTACGAAATACTTTTATTTTTATGAACTCGGTGTTTGAATTTATTTAATTTCATTTTATTTTTTTTCTTTCTAGAGGGTTTTTGTTTTGCATGTAGAGTATTATGCCGTACGTTATGACAAAACTCTCTAGTATTTGTAATGATAACTTTGAATAACATGATCATTTTCTTTTCCGTATAATTTATTTTTCTTTTAAATTTATTCATCCTACAAAGGATATTTGAAACTAATAATTTTGTTTATGTGTATATAGGTTATATATATATAAAGTGAACAAAATCTTTTATTGAAAATTATGGATGAGTTTAATACAATGTATGAAGAATTAAGGTGATTAACAATATTTGTTATAAATGTGTGTATAGTGGCGTCTCCAAATTCTTTATTTGTAGTGGTGTTTTTTGTATTGGAATTTCGTGAAAAAGGTAAAGTTTATTTTCTTTTAAAATATATATATATTATTTCTTTTTGATATGAGAATTAAGTATATTTTGTTGTATTTGGGTGTTCAATATTAACGTGTTGAATAATACATCAGGGATGTGTGAAATGAATTATGTCATTATTTAATTCATAGCATGGAGTCCTGGTGAATTTGATATACACGAATTGGTCTTGGTGGTACTGCGTTTGGGAGCGAGAAAAGGCACCAGGCAGAACTAATCAGGGCTGAGTTAATTTATTGAATACGCAGAGACATTGTTTTATTTCACTTTATTTATTTAATTAAAATATATATATTCCTTAAGGGGTGTGCACATGATGATGTATGTTCGGGTTGCGTCCGACGAGCTGAAAATGACATGCTCGTAGGGTGGAACTTTGGGATACTCTTCTGTGTGAATTTGTTACTGATGGTACTGTGTTGGGAGCGAGAAAAGGCGCCGGACAGGACTAATTAGGGCAAAGCCACTTCCTTAATGTCTATATTTTGTTATCAAATAGTAGACCGCACAATTTTATTTTCTTTTATTTACATTCCAGTACAATTCATCACAGTTAATTTATTTCTAATTTTTGATTGTTTACATGTATCTATGACAAATATTAATAATAATAATCACGTTCACATTTAGATATAAGCTGGCACGACATGATGATTTCATTTATTCTTTATTTCTTGTAATATTTTATTGTTTATGATGTATAAATCTGAATTATGACCGAATATTGATTTTGGATGTGCAAATATTTGTGAATTAAAACTTTTGAATTTATTTAGAATTATTTTATTTTAATAAATTAGATATTAAGATTTATTTTGTATTTTATTTCTTTACCTGACCTGGAGATGATTAAAGAGAAGGAGAATCAAGTCATATTTTCTGCCCCTGAGAGAACTATTTATTTTCAAACTGAGCTAGTTACATGTAGAATGTTTTGCTTAACCTACCTTTCAGCAGAAAGTTCACCGTATCATAGTCTAGCATAAGGCCTAGCACTAGGATGCGTGCTTGACTCCCAGTTACGACTTAATTAAGTAAACTAAATTTATTTTATTTATATGTAAATTTGAAAGAGTCACAGCAATATGTTTGTTGTTAGCAAATAAAATACTGTGAATTTTACTTAATTATTATTTAAATGTTGATTGCAGTATTGTTGTTGGTTGCAACATTTTCTTTTTTTTATAAACATACTAGCGATACCCAATATAAAATCTAAATTTGTATTTCAGGGCATATTAAAAATTAGTCATTTAACTACAGTAATTTAAAATAATAGTGCAACAACAGACTAATTGTTATCATTTATTTTTTCTTACCTTAGCAAATTCTTAAATAATGATTTGGAAACTCGAATAACACAATAATAACAAATTGCATATATGCTAGGTCTTATATATATTAACAAAACCGCCATATTTACTCTGATATGATATATAAATCGATAAGTTGTCAGTAAAGAGAGATGTTTTGTTTAACTGGCATTTTGTTATCTATTCCGTGCCATTATTTTTATCAAATACTAAAGAAAACATCTTTCTAATAATAAAACACTTAATGAAGGCGTTTATATTTGGGTTATAAGTGTGCTAATGCACTGTAATCAAGAATTGTCGATGGGAAAACTCAATATAAATTGGCCTTAAGATTTCTGAAAGCAATAATTTACAACCGCAGAAGTGTTATTATTAATTAAGTTGTTAGGAAAATAAGATCCTGTTCAGAAAATAGAAAAAAATTATACGACAGGGGAAGAAGAAATCATTACTAGAAGCATTAGGTTCTTGATTAGAAAATTTGGTATTTCATTGAAAATATAACGTTTGGCAGAATCGTTTCAACAACCGATATGAACCGATAACTAAAATGGCGTATAATTTGGCTCATTGCAAAGTGTTGTCTATCAAGTAATACCTCTATAACCTGATAGAGAGAGAGAGAGATTTGAATAACCACTTTTTCGGTATCAAGAAACGTCAAAATGAGGTGATGTTTATCGAAATATTTCCTTGTATTACGTAGACGAGTAGTAATTAATATGAGAGACATTCAGAAAAAGACAACTTACAATATATATATATATATATATATATTATATATTGACATGGTTTAAATAACCATGCCATATATATAATTGTTAAATTATTTGAAACAGATAATGTTTAAATTCTTAAAATAATGATTTTAGTGTTCATGTGGAATTTATTATTTAGAAAGTAACTTATTACAGTAATTAATATTTGATGAGATTTCTTGGTTCATCCTGTATAGTCGTGGAACGATAAGGTTTTCTTTCTTCTATGTCATATTTATAAAATCTGTTAGAAAGAAATGGAATAATATAAGTATTGTTACAAAATATTATGTGTTATGTTTTTTGTACAAAATTGTTTAATTTACGATGATATGTCAAGTACAATAGACAAAACTAATTGATTTTGAGTACAAACAAATTTGAATTAAGATTCCCGCAGTTATTTGAACAAGTGGAAGTGACATTTTAATTTTGACAGTTCCTGTGATAGGTATTTTTAAGTAGAATGTAAATGTTAAAAAAATGCATTGAAAGAAGGTTTTTTTAATAGGAAAAGAATAAATAATGTGTGTAATATAAAATTAAATGGATATAAATATTCAAAAGCAAATAGTAAAGAGATATATTGATTTTTAAAGTTAGGTGTAGATTTCTCATTGGAGAATTTTAAAAAGTAATAAGGTCGCCAAGGTAATTGTTAAAAAAATAACAAGAGAGAATTTTTTTAGAAAAAATTTGTGTACGGATGTATTATTTTGATGAGGAAGAAAAGTCCATCAAAATTAATACATATTGAGATATCTGTGTGTTATAAAAGTGTTTAAAAAGGTTATTGAGCATTATCAGAAATTTATAAGAAGATTCTATAAGTTTCTAACATTAAGAGGATTTTCAAGCAAACAATTTATTACTCAAAGAGTTATATGTGTTTGATATTAAAATACTACAACTAATAAGAAGATTTTATTACATATAAATAAATAACTTACCGCATATTTATAAAAACCGGATCCAAACCAGTTAAGAGTCTGAGAATATTTCAAGATTAACCATTTGATGTGCAGAAATTCATAATCCAGGACGAGAATCCGAGAATATTTCAAGTTTAACCATTCGATGTGCAGAAATTCATAATCCAGGACGAGAATCCGAGAATATTTCAAGATTAACCATTAGATGTGCTGCAAATTATAATCCAGATCCAGAAATCCGTAACATCTCGAGGAAGTGTTTTTATTTTTAGGAACAGCTATATATTATTTTTCAAGATTCACAAGTATTAGTAGCTGGCAGTTTTGGTAACATTCATCATTTTTAAGCACGTAGGAAGGTGTAACACTTCAGAACATGAACCCTAGTCAAGGATATAGGTTCTATCGAGGTACGAACAATCTATAAAACACAAAAGAATTATCAATTGGACAAATCGTGTGAAACTTCATATTGTATCTAATTCAAGGTTGTATAAGATATTTATTTATTAACAGAATAACAGATTTATCTTACGAATTTAGTAGTATCAACTTAAAAATCCATATTTAAAACTATATGCAAAATCATTTAGGATTCACCGAATTAAAAAACGCAATCTAAAATTATATATAAAAGAAATACCTTATTGAGAATAATATTTCGCATTTTATCCATTAGAATATCGTCATAAATTGAATATTTATATTAAGAATTACAAAGCATTATTTATCGGTTGTTAAAAATATACAAACTGTCATTCAAAGAACATACTCACCATAAATGTATCATTTCCCATAACGGTTTATTTACATAATTTCAAACGTACATATTTTCATCGTTATTAGACAATTTTAATAGTGATTTTTTTATTACTGTTGCATTGATGAGCACAATCAATATACATTATTTATCTTGAGACTGTTGTTTTTCCTTTATTAGAAGTACTATTTATTTTTATCCCTTAATGGATCATCTGTTAATGAGAGTTACATAACCCTAAAACAAAACAAATATAAAATTAATGTTATCTGAAAAAGATTAAATAAGATTAGAAATACTTACATGTTTAGTTGTAATCATATATTTACCAGCAAATAATCAGATACAGCGGACCCACATACACCCTTTTCTTGAGATTAAAAGAAGTATTATATAATGAATTTTGTAAAACAAATCAGTGGTAAACGATTTACAAATAAGGTTAGAAATCAATGACATTGAACATGAAGAATCCCTCCCATAGTTTATTAAAAGTATAGTCCTACCAGCTTAATAAATATAAGGAAAGAGAATAGTATTATGATTTAAATTATTTAAGGTGAGCCTGGGTTTTTAAAAGAAAGTACATAAAGTTTAAATAGAATAAAATACTAATTCATTTTGGCACCCGAATATAGGGCATTGTAAGATACTAGAGAATTAAGCATTTGAAATATCTTTCACCTGCTTTACAGGTTCATTTAGCGCCCGAACATGGGGCATTATTAGAACACTAAGTGTTGAAAATAACACTCATCTACAAATATTAATTCATTTGACTGGCCCAATGTGGATATTAAAATATATCCCCATTCAAAGAGTTAGTTCAATATATATGTACCTATTAAAAAAATGAATATCTTCTTGGTAGTAGTGATGAGCAAAAATAATAGCAATATCACAACTGGTTGTCATTTAAAAAACATTGACAAATATAGAATGTAAATCAAATATGTGTGAATGAAAATGTAAAGAATAAGCATAGGACAATCGATATTACTCATGCAGTTCCATTAAAAGGTCTAGGTGTACCATAAACTGTTCAATTAATGTAATTATGTAAATAATAACGACGCAACTATGTAATTAAAAGAATTACGAGTAGAGTTGTTGATATTATGACAAAATAGAATGTAAGATCACTCATGTATAATGAAAATGTAAGCAAATAAGCATAGGACAACCGGTATTACTCATGCAGTCCTATCAATACATTTGTATATTTGGCAAAGAATTTTAATATATTTTATTAACTGCCTGGTTGAAATTAGGCATTACACAATTTAAGTAAGTGCACTGTTGTTTAACACTTGGATATTTTGGATTTACATTTTAAGGTAATACTATATTTTTTAATCAATACATATTTAGTGCTTTAACAAACACCTTCCTCGTTATGCTGCACTGACGAAACCAAACAAGGTAGAAACATATATGTCTGTAGCTACAAACACATCTTAACACATACATAACATAGTTGCATCGTTTATTGTTTATGTATTTTCTATCAAATGTATGTTGTCTTAAGTTAACTTAAACCATTTGATAAGACTGCATGAGTAATACCGGCTGTCCTATGCTTATTTGCGTACATTTTCATTTATACATGACATGTCTTACATTCTATTTTGTCATAATATCAACAACTCTACTAGTAATTCTTTTAATTACATAGTTGCGTCGTTATTATTTATATAATTACATTAATTGAACAGTTTATGGTACACCTAGACCTTTTAATGGAACTGCATGAGTAATATCGATTGTCCTATGCTTATTCTTTACATTCTCATTCAAACATATTTGATTTACATTCTATATTTGTCAATGGTTTCTAAATAACAAGCAGTTGTCGTATTGTTATTATTTTTGCTCATCATTATGCCACTACTACCAAGAAGATATTCATTTTTTCAATACCTTTGTATATCTGGCAAAGAATTTTAATATATTATATATAATGTTACACTTGCTACATGAGTAGTGTCAGATAGGCTTGATTTCGCGGTAAGATTGCCCGCGTCGTTGTCTGTTACTGCTGGTGATAAATATTACAAACATATCATATAATAACAATAATAATAATAATAAATTTCTTTATTATGTATAAAGAAATGTACAAATGCAGATACCAAAATAACGAAAATACAAATAAACGTAAATACATAATCGCAAGGCGAACCCCAGTATAAATTGTTTACTTGACCTTGATAATAAACATGAGCAATATGCAACAAAAATAAGATCCTGCTTAAAACTAACTTAGCCTAAAGTTCGATGAATAAATAAATAGTATAATAATAAATAATAAAACATAAAAGTCACTTGCAAGTGAACGTCCAAATCGATAACCAGCAAGCAGCTTGCATCAACCCATTACCGCAATAGAAGGTGTGACTTGAGTCTAGATTTACACTTGGATGCTGTGAGGGACTTAAACTCAGTTATTAGGGGATTGTAATTACAGTATACCTGATACGTAAAAGATCGTTCATATAGGGAAGTCTTATGGGGCGTGGGAGAGATCAATCCGCGACATCTGGTGGTCACACTGTGTACATCTGACCTAAATCTAATCCTATTATAAAGATATGGCGGAGACCTATGCAGAAGCACACCATGATAGAAACACAATGCCTGCAACCTCCTACGTCCCGCCATGCACAACCAGCCCGCATCACTCAACTTGTGAGAGATGTGATTACATTTTCGTATATTGTAAATGTATCGTAGACAAGCATTTTGTATTTTTTGAATTCTGGAGCTGGTAAAGGAATCCAAAGACCCATAATAAAAAAAAAACTGTTTATTTTCATTTTTATTATATTGCATAAGTCCTCTAATCTCAAAAATAGATACACTAATTTATTAATTGATACTATTTGAGTAGATTTCAAATAATAACAAATCGATGCCTTTATTTATCGCAATTGTTATAACAACGATTGTTGGACATGTTTATAAATTCAAACACTAGCGTCCGCAATAACTTTTCAACGTTTCCAAAGTGCATGGCGACTTACAGCACTTATCCACGATGCCGATGGTTCTAATCATCCTGTACGTGACTAAGGCGGCATCATCAGCATTGTATAATTCATTCATTAAGTCACTCAGGGAGTTTGAAGTTCTAAAATCGTCTTCGACATCCCCGAACCAATCTTCTTGACCTGAAAGTAAAATATATATACGAGAACTTCAAGAAGGTATCTACTAACTTTCTAAGACACTCCTTCCAACTGACGGGCGATGGTATATACCATTACAGACCAATGAGAGCTCTTTGATTAAAGCTTGTCCACACATTTGAATTTTTGTATTCGCGTCCTGGTGTGTACATTCTATGAAGTGTGCAAGTTGGAGGATACAAACCATTGCTACCCAAACACAGATGATTGTGGAACTCAAAATTTTCATCTAAAGTAAAAAGGAAATGATATAAGTGTATATCAAGGTAAAGTAATACCATCAACAGAAATAGAATGTGGAATGCTTTTATGACTGAATTTATTGTCTTTTAAGACAATTAGGTAGAGACTAATATTAGGTGGCACCAGCATGTACCTATAACAATTAAAAATAATAATGATTTTTTCGTTTTGTGTCGGATTGTTAACTTGAATTTTGACTTTGCATATTCTTCTGCATTAATTCTTAATACATCATGTTTGCCTGCACGTGTTTACTTTGATTATCCTCTTCTATTTTTTCTTCTAGTATAACTTCGTATGCCTTTCTTTTTATACCTATAATTTATTCCATGACTCACATGTAATGCATTAACATAAATCAAAAAAAAAAGCACAAAAGAAGAAGAATTATGCGCATATAGCTGACGCTATACAAAACAATATTAGCAACACATTTAGAATATTGTTCGACTTTACTGTTAAAATTAAACAATAAAATAAAGCGACTCAAATATAAGAAATATACAACAGTTACACTAATGTTAAGTACTTAATGAATGTATGAAAAAGAATATTATATAAGACTTATTTATAAAAGTAACAAGGGGTAATTCTCAGATATATTTGTGACGAATAAATTTATATACATGACACACCGAGGTATAATACAAGAAATATTAAGGATTTTTGTATAGGCAAAATTAATAGATCAGCAGAAATTGAGTTGAACACAAAATAAGATTAATCTTAAATACTCGTCAATAACAACAATATATGAAAAGTAGAAAAACCTATATTAAAAAAAAGTAATGGTTTACATAATGCTTACTAAGAATCAATAATTTAAAGGGTCAATCTAGCTTTATATATCGTAACCTATATATTTTCTTTTTGAAGACACATTTCAAAATTAACTATGGTATACACAAAATTTTCTTACTTTTACTTCTAGAGTGCTGGTGGCTGCTTGGTAACTTCCGGAAATGTGATAAGAAATTGAAACTGCACCAACTTATATATGCCTGCATAATTGATAATTCATTTAAGAGATGGATTTATTTTTGATGTGGTAAACACATGCTTAATTTAGCTCTTCTAACTGAATGAATCGTCCATCAGGAAATGAAATTATTGTTGGCGTCCGCCTTCTATGAATTTCTTGTATGCAAATAGAGCAGTGATGCACAAATTTAATTTAAAATACATCAGTAATAATTGCTCAGATGCTATCTGGAAAAGGTTACAGTAAGATTCGTTACTGTTGATGATTTTCTTTAAACAGTAATAGTTTTGGTTAAAAATTTAGTTGTATACCAAAGGCTAAATAGGTATATGAGAAGACCCTGATTTTTTTTAAATTCAAAATTATGGCTTTATAAGTGGGTTATGTAGCCTTTGACACGTCATGTTATATTTATTTTATTTATCAATATAATTTAAACTTACTTCAGTCCATTTAAGACGATCGTTTAATATGCGACAAAAAGAAACAGTCATTACAAACAAATATTTACTGTTTCAAAGAGATCT
This sequence comes from Amphimallon solstitiale, assembly GCA_963170755.1. Lineage (NCBI taxonomy): Eukaryota > Metazoa > Arthropoda > Insecta > Coleoptera > Scarabaeidae > Amphimallon > Amphimallon solstitiale. Next base: position 93,668,018 of record OY720678.1, read on the forward strand.
TTCTTTTTATATGGAAAATAGCTACGTTTAAAACGCACCGGTAGTAGCAGCATATAACGGCGCTTTTTGTGCGTTTTAATTAATACACCTGCCTGTGACTTCGTCTTTCACTGCCGCCGGTTCAGTTGAAGATGGTCAAGGTTCAGAAAAAAGTTTAATAATTGTCCGCTCGTACTTAAGATATAAAAGGTAGGGAAGTAGGGTCAAAAGTCAGAATGATAATTGTAACAACACATAAACAAACCAAATTAAGTCGAAATGTCAAACAAGTTTCAAACAATGAATTCAGTTTATATTTGAAAGTCGCCCAGAGAGGCTTAAATATGTGAATAAAACAGAAGAAAGAATTATGCTGCAGTAAAAGTGAAATAAATACTGAATTGTGTCTCAGACGTTAAAATTTAGGAAAACGTAGGACAAACCGTATTTTCTTATCTTTATTTTAAAAAAAATCTTGGCCGAAGATACAGGTCATCAAATATGGCGCCTCGAGTGCCATTTCTCATTTGCAATTTTCGGCAAGACTATAAAATGCCCTCTGTCGGGAATGGTTCAAGATATTTTGCGATTTTTTTTTGTATGTCTTTTTAATTAAGATATCCTTCGTTTGGAAATATGTGTTCAGCTTCTCTTGCTAACGCCTCATAATTTTTTTTTAAATCAAATACAAATCCTTTGTATCAAAAACTCCAATTCCAAAAATTTTTCGAAAGATTTTTCGACTGCTTATCAGCACCATAGATAGAGTGCTACATTTTAAGAGATTCTCAAAATGTAGTATTTGTTTTTTACAGTAATATTTTTTAGAAGTCATTAGAAGTTGGTTCAAGCGTGCTTTTTCACGATTGTACTGATCCTTGACCATATTTGTATATCTTGACAAAGTTAATCAAGCACTAAGACTTGTCCTACATTTTGTAATATCTGGAGAAATTCTTTGAAAATTTCAGTTAGGTTTACTCCGAAATTTTCTAAGTGGAAAACAGTTCTAAAATCTGTCCAAGAATTAATTAAGATGTCCCAGGACCAACAACGTCCCAATCAACTTTATTTAGTGATAGTATAAATAGTTTGACAGTATAATTAATGACTTTTATACCTATAATTTTGAAGATTTGGTCAGATATATGAGTTTCAATTATTTTTGTTGAAATTCATTGTTTACTAGTTAAAATATTATCCAAACCACTCAAAAATGAAATATTTTGTATAATACAAAATAATTTTAAAACGTGCTACCATTGGAAGAAAACTGCTTCAAAATATCTTTTTTCATAAAGTCACAATCTGCCTTCACCGCGGAGATGACTCAACCTGTATATGATATATTCATGCTTTCGTAGAGTAAATTTTTAACTGTCGAAAACTATTATTTTTGCCGGATTGCATTTGAGAAATTATTATTAATGTATTTCAAATGAAAATTGTTCTATTTGCATAGAAGAAAATCACACAAGACGAACGTCAATAACAATTCCCCTTCCTCAAGGACGATTCATTCACTTGGAAGAACTAAATTGAACAGCATGACTACATCAAAAATAAATCCACGGCTTAAATAAATTAACAATTAATTATGAGGCATATATAAGTTAGTGCAGTTTGAAATTCTTATCACATTTGCAAAAGTCATCAACCAGTCATCAGCAATCTAGAAGTAAAGGTAAGAAAGTGTGTGTTGCCAAAGTTAATATTGAAATGTTTTTTCAATAAAAAAAAATTATTTAAATTTATAAATATAGAAAATTATTGATTTTTTAAAGTATTACATTCTCAGTACCATTAAAGAAATGGTTATGTTTTCTCTAATATTGGCTTTTACACATTCTATACATGCTGTTACATCGCTGTTTACTTGCTATTACTTACGCCTATTTCATATGATTATTATTTCCTCTTCTAGAAAATTTCTAAATTTTCAGTTGCTGATCTATAACTTTGTGTTCATGTTTATAATTTAATTTTTCAATAAAATATCTATGTTATCCCTTGCTTTCTTTTATAAATAAACATTACGGCATAATATATCATATACAGGCTGTCCAGAAACTCTCCTGACAAATGAAGACCGGAGATTCCTCAGATAATTTTAAGACAATTTAACCCAATTCTGAAGATAAAGATCTTGTGAGTCTTTCTTAGGCAAGTCATAAAAACTTTTGAAAATACGTTCTCTCGTGAAATGCGACTATTTTTTTTAACAAATAAAGAAAATTAAAAAAAACTAATTTTAAATAGATTTTCCGAACACTTCTCTAATGAGGGGTCACGACCCTTTTTCCCATTTAAAATTTTTAAATTGATATAGCCTACAGCGCCATCTGTCAACATTTTAAAATGATGGTCATAAAGTTAGTAATTTTATTGTGGTTTTGTTTTATTTTTGTTTCAACGTTTTATTCCGCTTTTTTTTAGAAGATAACAGGGGTGGGGGGAGACTGTAGATACGCACTCTATATACACAAAATGATTTGCTTTTTTATCACATGGTATTCTTTGTTTAATTTTAACCAAAAGATTTTATCTAAGATTTATCTTTCTGTATTATTCATTTTCTTGAATTATGGTAATGCATTACATGTGAGTGATATGAATAAATTATAAGTAGGAAAAGTAAGGTATAAGAAGTTTTATTAGAGGAAAAAAAATAGAAGAGGATAACCAAGGTAAACACGTGTAGTTAAAAATCATACACAAACTAAGGATAGAAATTAAAGTATTAACTCAATACAGAACAATATGCAAAACGAAAATTCAAGTTAGCAATGTCACACTTCCTGGTAGATATAAGACTGAATTAAATCAAGAAAAATAATTAGTATTTTTAATTAATTTAATACTTTTTTTTTTAATACTTGTGTCTGGCTATTTGTTCTTTCTTCGTTTATAAAAATATTCAACTTTTTTTTTGTCTTTGCTCATATTTTTAACTTAATTATTTGTAATTTTATTCTCAACTCTGTTTCTGTAGATGGTATTACTTTACCTTACATAATCTTCATCGTTTGTTTAGATGAAAATTTCGAGCTCTACGATCATCTGCATTTGGGTGGTAATGGTTGGAATCCTTGAAGTTGCAGACTTCATAGATTGTACACATCAGGACGCGAATAAAATAATTCAAAAATGTGGAAAAGCTTTAATCCAGGAACTGTCATCGTTCTGTGATGGTATATACTATCGACCGCCAATTGGAAGAAGAGTCCTAGAACGTTAGTAGATATCTTCGTGTAGTTCTCGTATACGTATTTGATTTCCAGGTCAAGAAGATTGGTTCGGAGATGTCGAAGACGATATTAGAATTTCAAATTCCTTGAACGGCTTAACGAAGGAATTATCAAATGATGATGATGATGATGTCACCTTATCCACCTACAGAATTAGTAGACAGCTCACGAATCAATGCTGTTATTCGCCATGCACTCTTGAAACGTTGAAAAGTTATTGCGGACGTTAGTGTTTGAATATAAACATGTTCAACAATCATTGTTATAACAATTGTGATAAATAAAGGCGTCGACTTGTTATTATTAGAAATCTACCCAAACAGCAACAATATATTTGTGTATTTAATTTTGAGAATAAAGGAGTTAAATAAATAGTTGCAATTTAAAAATACAAACGTAGCTTAACATCACTCAATTATGCACATTTGCACAAATCTGATATTGTGAGCGACAACCTACAGACACGTGTTTCAAACTTACATAGATCTCGTCAGTGCACTAGCATGTTGTTCACATTGCGTTGTTGCAGTTATGCATTCATTTATTTATGCATGTACGAAGTAATACGTGTAAACTCAAGGTGTCGTTTAACATTTATAACATGTCATTTTGCAAGTATGTGTCGTTTATAGGATGAAACGAATATCGTTGCTTCAACGTCAACAGCAATAACAGGGAATGGCGCAGGCAGTCTTAGATAATCGGTTTTGGAGTCTCAGTTTTCAAGTACTTTGATTAAATGTAGCACATACGCCTGTGGGATAAGTGAGGCTTTTAATAACAGAGCTCTGGATAATGCCGGTTATAAAAAAAGTGTTTGCAATGTAATTTTTATAATGTTTCTTGTGCTGATTTCAAATATGACATCTATTTTTTCAGTCACGCAAGGATTTTTCTCAAAATCGGGCTTCAATATACGTTGGAAAGAGCGTATTTTATAAATGTGGCGAAAAGTATTTCTATGCAAATTATTTATCAAATGTTTTATTTACAAATTTATCTATACCGGGAATTAAGTATATTTATTGTTGATAACACTTTTTAAAAAGAATTTTATTTTTAAATACAATGTTCACAATATAATACTTAATAATTTTGAGACTTATTTAATGTTACAACTTTACTGTACTACATTACAAATAAGAATGTCCTAACGTCTATCTATCTACAATAAGGAAGCCTCGGGGAAGCTGCTTTGTCAGCGGTTCCCATGATCTGTTTATCGTGTTCCAAGAATTGTTTATGTCCAAGCACATACATTGTAACAATGGAAAATTACCATATACAGGTGGTTATTTAATAAGTGTATACATATATATATAATAATGTAATAATTTGATTTACATAACTCCGGGTGTCCCAGCCGAGCGGTATAGTCCATTACTGGTATCTAATAATGTAGGTAGCCAATAATTTTTAAGGGGGTTATGCTCCGTTTTTAAAAATACTCGATGACAAGAACAAAAAAGTTCTGAAAGACATAGAGAATTAGGGCTGTCATTTATCCCAGTGCATCTGACGTGCCATGCAAATTATAGTTGACGTGTTGCCAGAAAATATCGTTCGGGATAGAGATGCTATTGTTATCTGTGTCCAATGTTTATATTACTTTGCTCGGACACTTAAACTACACTGATATTCGGAAAGGAATGTGTGTATTCAATCTCATAAAGCATATAATATACAACGTTTCTTTATAGATATAAAAAAAATTACCGATATCTAAAGATATTTGAATTTTACCACAAGCCCAGGATTTGCAACTATGTATTTCTTATATAAGTAACCCGTAACCGATGAGGTGCGATTTTTCTCACGTCGAGTGTGAGGTGGAATCCCTCAGACACCCGATTAAATTAATTTTTTTGATTTTAATACGAATTAGTATCTGTTCAAATTAAATATTATGGCATAGTCTGGAATCTACTTAAACTATTTGTGTTTAGTCAGCTATTAATTTTATTACAAACATCTACATTTGGTGAAAAATCCCAGGAGCGTACATTAGGGATGCGCGATATATCGTTTTTAAAAAAATATCGATATTTTCTTTTCGATAATCGAGATTAAAATCGATATTTTTTTATTCAATAATATCGACTGATATCGATTTTTTATTCGATAATATCGCTTAATCAAAAATGCCATTTTTCCAAATTTCATGCATTTATTTCACATTAATAGACAAAAGAACCTGTTCACATTATACAGAATTTATTACTACTTCCGGTCCGAATTTTGAAATTTCATATATACAAAAACTATCCAGTTCTAAATACTTTTGTACTCTTGTCAAATAACCATAGAATGCATAACTTATGAAATATTTGTAAAAAATCGCTATTCAGTAAGAGTAAAAGTGGTACTTCCGATCCGAATTTTGAAATTTTTTTTATACAAAAGATATTTGAAATTATAATTTAAATACTTTTATACTCGTAATGTACCTGCCTAGAAAGTATGACTTGCGAGATATTCGCAAAAAACTCATTTTCGATAAGAGTAAAAGACCTACTTCCGGTTGGAATTTCGAAAAACCTTTTTAAGACAATTTGTCTCAAATATAATTTTGAGTACATTTGAATTCTTTATAAATTCGTTTAAACTTTGTAATTGACGAAATATTTGTAAAATTCGATTTTTTCACTGAAGTAAACTACTACATTCAGTCTACCGATTTTACTGAAAAACTATCAATCAGTTCTCAAGAGGGAGATTATACACGTAAATACAAAATTTGGAATAGATATCTACAGCGGTTTGACCGCTATCGTGGTCACAGACAGACACACAAACATTTTTTAAAAACCACTTTTTTGGTATCAGGGGACTTCAAAACGTGGACATCTACTACGTATAAGAAAGTATAAAGTTAATAATTTGGAAAATGCTTATTGGGATGTTTACTATTTCATGTTTCATTTCATAGATTTTACATGTCGTATAGTTCGCCTTTATGGGGCGTTATCTTCCCATTAAACGTTTTTCAAATTTCCCACAGTATTATTTAGTAACTACGACATTTACATGTTAACTTCCATATTTATAATACCGCGCGATCATTTAAATTCTAAATTAGAGCAGGCTGTGAAATTTAAATTAAGTTGGTATATAAGTACTAATTTACAATTTGAATTGTCAAAGTGACGTTTCCCAATGTTAATTAATCAATAATTGACATTCTGGACAACCTAATAAAAAAAATCCCGCCTGCTATAATTTAGAATTTAAATGATCGCGTGGTATATGAGTGGTCATTTTCAGTTTTAATGTTGTAGTTACTAAATAATATTGTGGGAAATTTGAAAAATGTTTACTGGGTTAATATTTGTGTTTCTGTATTTGTTTTATACCACTTATATTTTCATTGGAATTTTTTAAATTTAGGAATAAATATATACAGGTCATTAGTAGCCGCGTCTTCGATTGGTCTTTTGTGTTTTAAATAAAAGAAAAAACAATAAGTGGAAGATCCATGGCTGCTTGTGGCGCATATTGTAAAAATACTTTAAGCTCTGACGCACTTCCGGTTTCACCGGAAATGCACGGAACTTAAGTTTTTTAAATGACTCACCCTATAAATTTTTGGAGATTCTTGTACTGCTTTAAATTGTCTGTTCAACTGTTTTTTCTGCTACATTTCCCGTTTTTGTTTGAATACATTTTTAAATGTTATTATAAAGATCAGAACTTTCCAGAATTTATTTTTAATTAAAAGTGTCACACATACATGTATCGGCCAGACATATTAAAAAATAATGACGGTATCATCTATGGTCAGAGAAACTATGTTTTCCATAATTATACAAGAAAGAAATACATAATAAATAACAATCATATTTATTTATTAACATAGGAAATTGGCATTCTACAAATTAATGAATAGAACAGAATAAAGTTGCAGAATTAATGACATAAAGAACTGTATATAGCAGAATATCAGAATAATATAATAAACTTGAAAAAGCTAAAAAATAGGAAATATAAGAGGATAACAAACAATACATAACGCCATAAGAAAGCCAAGACGTGATTATTTATAGTCAGAGTAAAACTAAAATTTAAAATCACTTAAATTTTGTCCGTATAAAGTAGTTCCTTATATCTGATATATATTCTGTTATTTTTTCTACTGACGTAAATCACGAATAGGCATTTTCTTTGGATACTGGGGATCAGCCAATTCAGGTAGAAAACATCTGTAAAAGAAAGTCATCAACTGCTCCTTCATATTCGCATCCCAGAAATTATGGTCCCTCATGATTTTTTGTACACTAATTCCGAAAGGTGTCCATATAACAAACAAGCAGTACTTTCTATTTGTTACATGTAGCTGGCCTTGCACTTGGAAATAATAATTGTCTTTACTTTTTAATGTTATTCGACCATCAACTATCTCCGCAAATTTAATTTTCTTCTCTCGAACGGCTTCCGTTGGTGAATACGATGCAGCTGCTGACGGGCATTTTATTTCAACAATGCCATCGTCATCTATTAAACCATCCGGCGAAGTAGTTAAAAAATTCAATTTGCCGTCAATAAAAAGACCAGATTCGTGTACACGAATTCCATAGCTTTTTTCCAATTCTTTTAGAGCAACAAATTCATGTTCTTGTCCCCAACGTGTTGCTGCAGTCCCGAAAAATTTATTGTACAAAAGACGTTTTATCAAATTCGCGCAATGCGTCGTCTTTCGCATTTTGCATATTGCCCAAAATTGGACGCAGTCAGTCTTACAGAGCGCTGCTGCCTCCATAATAAGTTAGTGCTTTGCCCTATAGTAGCATGTTGTAACTCGTCACGTTCAGAATCCGATTTTTCAATTGAAGTCAAAATTTCTTTTTCTTTTATATCGTACTGCTCTTTTGTTAATGTGACAACCATTTCTATTTCTGTGTCACCATAATCGCTGTCAGCAGGTACTATCGGTTCCCTTTTTTTCTTGTGTTTACATGCAAACAACTTTTTACTGCATTTTTTCCAAGCTCTTACTCTTTTCCAGCTAGTCATAAACTTTTTTGTGTATTTTCCTGGACTTCTGTATACAGCTTTCTTATGAATAACGCGCGGTAAATCACCCGGTTCCAAGTTGAATGCAATTGAAGCGGCTTCGCATCGAATTTGATATGATCGCCGTCTGCTGAAATTTACTCGTTTCCGCCAACAAATTTTTCTGAAATCCGGCTACTGTTTATGAATTTTTTAGTACTACAACGGCATGATGTTAATAGAAGCAAGAAAATAATTGGTAATTTAGACAAGGCATTTACCGATTTTCTAGAACGGACAATAGAAAAGTTTCTGAGAAAGAGATTACATTAGGAGTCTTCCCAGATTTAATTTTAAATATTCATTATTTTACGATTATGAAGTAATAAAACGACTGTAAGCACTTATACAGAGAAATATACATGTTCTAATTAATTGTGCCTTAGTAAAATAAAGCAAATTGAGATTAAAACTAAACATATATACGTTTTACATAGAACATAGACTATTACTTTATAAAAACGAATAAAACAAAAATAATAATGATAAACGTCCTTAACATCTATAAAAAAATGGCGAACAAATTACATGAATTAAAATTATTTTTAATTCATTAACAATATTATGAGCAATACAACATGAGCGACATGCGTACATAAATCACATTGTATAAAACAATTTATCGTAATTTCGCGTTACACGCCGTTGCAAGCCGGCGACTGAATAAATTGAAGAAAACGGAGTTTTACCAACAGGAAAATTATTTTTGCGGTGTAGATTCACCAAAATCGTTCTCCCGGTCAACTGGCGCCTTGCTCTGCGATCGCCTTACGAATATTGCTTTAAGCGCCTGGAATATAGGCAATGTGTATCAAGAAACATACGTTCTTATCAACGTGATTAAGACAAAACGGTTAGCTTGAATGATGTACTAAAAAGTGTATATTAAAGGTAAAAGACGCATGAAGGTACCCACAGGCAGTTTTTGCCATTAAAGACAAACATTACACCTTAAAGTATACGATAAATATAAGCATTTTTAAAATGTTATTATTCAGTAGCATTTTTTTATATACAAATTTTTTCTTTCTTTAGGTACTTCAATTTAAGCTTAATTAACAAATTACTCCTTGTTTCAATCGATTCTATACAATGGTTACTACACAATATCGTCGATACGAAACGCTTGCAAATTGGCCTCAGCATTACCCCCTTAATACAAACTAATGTTTTTTTTTAATGGAATGATATCTATTTTTTACATTTTATGAAAGCCCTTGAAGAACTGATTAAACTGACATAACTTGTATTTGTCGATTTTTAACTGTTTCTGAGATATGGCGATTTTTCGTTAAAAAGTGTCTAACTCTTGAAAAGTTGCTATGAAATAACGATTGATGATGAAATACCTATTATGGGTTCAATTAGTAGAGATAACTTTTCAGTCGGTGAAATTGATGTTTATTTCGGCATATCTACGCATGTTCTTTAGAATTACATGCCATTCGCTAAAGTTAAAAATTCTAAACAAAATTAAATGGAACAGCCTGTATACTTATACGTCATTGAAAAGTACTTAAAATTTACTAATCGCTTACTTTCTTCCACCTGTGGGCAATATTGCAAAAGTTATAGGATATTATATCTGAATGAATCCGATTACGACTTAAAAATATGAGTTGCTATGACTTGCACTACGACTATAACTAAAATTAATCGAAAGAGTTACTTCTATTTTCCTTTTACAAATAAGAAATTTTTATTAAAATTTTGAAACTCATGAAAAGTTTGGAAGTTCATGAATTAAAAATAATATAAATAGTATCGCAGACGCTGTGTGCCAAAAATTGATTAAACGTTAAACTTAGATTTATAGCTTCAGTTTAAAGCGAAGTAAGTACATGAGTTTGCGTTAAGTGTGAAGTAAAATATTTAAAATCAAAATTAATAGATATGGCCCATGTTTTGTAGAAACTGATTCGTTGCTGGAACAAAGATATACAACCAAAAATATCCAAATAGCCATCGATGAGTGCTTTTCAAAAATTGTTAACGATTTGAAGAAACTGTCAGTATTTCGTATGAAAAAGAAGCCGTGTTACTGCTGCCATAGAAAACGCAGATGCACAAAAGATTCTTCTGTTATGCGTTTAAGAAAAGCCTCATCCAAGCGTGCTAAACTTTCTAGAGTCCTTGATGTTACCAAAAACATTATTAGGAGAACATCAAAGAAGATTTTTTTAATTTGTTATATGATAACTACGGTGATTAAAAATAGTAACTTATATGTTCTTCAAGATATTGCAAAAGCTATAGAAGTGTTTAATAACGTACATTTCAAATTTAGTCTAAGTATGACGATTAACAATTTTATGACACAAAGCGACTGCGATATATTTTAACAATCAAAATGAAAATGAATAGTGTAAACACATGGATGTTAAAACTAACATTAAGTAGTAAATAAATACTATGACTTACATATATACATTTATACGTAAAACGTATATGCATATATGCATGTGCTTGAGATACACACATACATTAAGTGCCATTGCCGAGAATCGAACGCACAGACTCGTCAGTGGGCGTGGAGACTGTCGACAATGGCTTCAAGACTTAGAAAGCTGCATCTGTCATTTTTGCGTGTTAAATGCAGTGAGAGTATCACAGCGACATCTAACACCCGAACTATTAATATACAGGCCTCTGTATAGAAGAACATGACGTTATAAGACATCACTTTTTCTGTGTCATCTTTTAGGTGTTAGATGTCGCTGTGATACTCTCACTTCATTTAACACGCAAAAATGACATATGCAGCTTTTTAAGTCTTGAAGCCATTGTCGACAGTCTCCACGCCCACTGACGAGACCTCAAAGGTCGAAACACCGGTGTCTGTGCGTTCGATTGTCGGCAATGGCACTTAATGTATGTGTGTATCTCAAACACATGCATATATGCATATACGTTTTACGTATAAATGTATATATGTAAGTCACAGTATTTATTTTAACAATTGTTAATTCGTGAACTTCTAAACTTTCCATTTTATGAGTTTTAAAATTTTAATAAAAATTACTTACATGTAAAAAGAAAATATTAGAAGTAACTCTTTTCGATTAAGTTCAATTATGATATTGGTAATTAAGTCAAGGCAACTAATATTTTTAAATCGTAATCAGGTTTATTCAGATATAATATCCTATAACTTTTACAATATCGGCCACAGGCACTAGAAAGTATATATTTTTAATTAGTAAATTTTAAGTGCGTTTCAATGACATATAAATATACAGGGTGTTCCATTTAATTTTTTTTACATCTCTACTAATTAGTCCATAGTAGGTATTTCATCATCAATCGTTATTTCATAGCAACTTTTCAAATGTTGTACAATTTTTAACGAAAAATAACCATATCTGAGAAACAGTTTAAAATCGATAAATACAAGTTGATGTCAGTTTAACCAGCCCTTCAATGTAAAAAAATGCATAGCATTTCATTTAAAAAAAAACAATTTGTGTTGGTTCATCGTTGTCAAACACTCGGTATAAATGAAAATGTTTTTAAATTGTAGAGCTTATGATTGTCTACAATTTTTGTATTAAAAATTATTCGCTACCTACATTATTCGATACCAATAATGGAAGAAAAATTGGAAAAGTTTACCGAAAAATTGGAAAATTCAGGAAAAACTGAAAGTGCTTTTCTCTATAGGATTTCTATACGAACTCAAAACGCACAACTCAAATTCGAAAGATAGGATCCGATAGGGGGCGCTATAGTCATGTTATTAACACTATATTTACGGACTAAAATAACTTCATAATATACCGGGTGTCTGTTTAAAGTCGGCCACCGGCTATATCTCTGCAACCGTTTATCGTACAACCTGGCGGAAAAAATCTTGATAGTAAAATGGACCCCACGAATTTCAACAAAAATATTTTGAAGTTTCCAAAACGATCGCAAGGGGCCGCAATTCTGGTTAATTAAAAAGTCGATAATTTTTAATTAAATTCTAGATTAGGGTAATTGTTACTAGCAACATTTTCAGAGGTTTTTGTGCAATTTTTATTTGAAACTTTTTGATCTGGCTTTCATACGAAAGGGAGGGTGGTGGGGGTATGTTCTCAATTTATGTATATTGTTTTTTTTTAAATTTAAATGGAACGTTATATTTTTAATATCGTATTATTGAAACACATAAAAAACTGAAGACAGTGATGAAAACCGGAAGTTGATACCTTTTTTCTTGGCGAAATTATACTCATACGAAGGCAATCCAGAAAAATAACATTTTTAAATATAAATTTATTCATTTATAGCGAGTAATAATTTTATTTTAATTTTAATAGGGTTATCATTTTGCTAAGTAAACGAGTATGTATATCTTCTAATCGGAGAATATTTCAGGATATTCACCATTGTCCATAAAGACTATATGTTTTAGAAATTTCCTCTAGAATCTCAATGATCCCCAGATAGTTTGATTAAGAGAATGAAATGATGAACTTATCGAAAGCTTTCTAAGAGTCAGAGTAGATTACATCCACTTGATTGCTTATATACAAAATTTCCAGAGCATATTGAGGAAAGCAACACACATTAGTATCTGTAGAACGTTTAATCATAAATGCATGTTGAGATGGGGATATGTAGCTTCTGACATGGTTGTAACGACTGTCCCAAATAATGGTTTCAAATATTTTGGCAAAATTGCATAGAATCAAAATTAGTCTGTAGTTTGTTACATCAAACTTTTTGTTTTAAATAAATCGAGCGATTCAGAATTACTCAAGATAAGATAACGTGATTCAGTAAGTGTAGTGTTGGTAATACACAAAATTCAACAACAGGTGCAACCACAGAAAAGACCATATTTATTTCTAATGGTGCCCCTAGTCACTCAAAAATCGTTACCAACTGTTTGAAGCGACTATGTCGTTTGTACTAATGGAGTGGATTTTCCCCATCTATGCCTGTGCGACTTACTATGAGGCTTATTTTACTGAACTTGTGTTGTTTAATGTTATCTACTCCAGTACGTTTGTGTCCTATACAAGGCTGTACAGGTCGTATTTTTAAGCATATCTGGGTCTACATTCGATTGCCCAAAAATGTATAGCTTTCTGTGATCCAGTGCCTCAGAGTTTCTGTTTCCTGTTTCTCAATGAAGAGTCTGGATATTAAGTCTTCGTCATATAGGGCTAACTTGTACGCATTGTAAACAACACGATTGTACCTGACGAGATCTATATATGATCGAAACACGTGTCTGTAGGTTGTAGTTCACAATGTCAGCTTTGTACATACATTCATCTATATACAAATTAATTCGTGTATGTATCTCTTGAGTGATGTTAAGCGCTATATTTGTATTTTTAAGTTTCATCTATCTATATAACTCTTTTTTCTCACTTATAATTATACGAGAGCTTTCTTTTTTCCGGATAAATTTTTAACGAAAATTTTAGTTGCTGACGAGACGAGTCATTTTATCGAGGAGGAAATTTGTCGAATCCAGTTACCATTTAGCAGGTAAATTTGAGTTTGAAAATGGAAAATTTCCTGAAACCTTTATTACATAGTAATTATATTTCTTAAATATACAGTTATTAAAAACACAGTTTTTATAGACTTTGTGAAAATTACTTACAATATGAGTTTGCAGATTTTAAGTCATAACAACATCTCACAACAAACATTATGATGATAAAGTAAACAAAGTGATATCGGGTCAATCAAAGATAATACTCAAAGCATATTGTTGCGTCGACTTTGACATTTTATTTTGACAATGGGTTCGTTGATTTTATGACATAACAAGAAAACACAAAATGTTGTCGAGTCACCTAAAGTAAACAACTTTTTTGCCGATTTAAAAGTTAAAGTTTTTTCGCTATCAAAGTGGAAAAAAATGTCGGCTTATTGGTTATTTTACACATGCGCTAAATTATCACAAATAAATACACAAATATAGTGTTACTGTTTTGGGTAGATTTCTAATAATAACAAATCGATGCCTTTATTTATCGCAATTGTTATAACAATATTTTTCAATTTTTGAACATGCTTATTAATTCAAACACTAGCGTCCGCAATATGATTGCAAGGTTTCATAAGTGCATGGCGAATGGCAGCACGCCATCGCGAGCTTTTGTCTACTAATCCTGTACTTGGGTAAGGCGATATCATCATCATTTGATAATTCCTTCATTAAGGCGCTCATGGAGTTTGTAATTCTAAAATCGTCTTCGACATCCCCGAACCAATCTTCTTGACCTGGAAGTAAAATATATATACGAGCACTTCAGAAAGATATATACTAACGTTCTAAGACTCTTCTTCCAATTGGTGGTCGATAGTATATACCACCACAGAACGATGACAGTTCTTGGATTAAAGCTTGTCCACATTTTTGAATCGTTTCCTGCCGTGTACAATCTATGATGTGTGCAAGTTGGAGGATACCAATCATTACCACCCAAATAAAGATGATCGTGGAGCTCCAAATTTTCATCTAAACAAACAATGAATATTATATAAGGACATATAATGAGATATTAGCAAAATCATCTGAGCGAAGGTAAAGTAATACCATCTGCAGAAACAGAGTTGAGACTAAAATTACAAATAATTATGTTTAAAATATGAGCAATGACAAAATAAAGTTGAATATTTTTATGAATGAAGAAAGGATAAATATCCAGACACAAATATTACATGGAAACAGCATACATAACAATTATAAATATGAATTATTTTTCTTGATTTCGTTCAGTCTTATATCTACCAGAAATGTGACATTGCTAACTTTAGTTTCGGCAGTGCGTCTTCTGTCTTGATTTAATCCTTTAATTTCTATCCTTAGTGTGTGTATGATGTTTTCCTGCACGTGTTTACCTTGGTTATATCCTCTCCTTTTTTTTCCTCTAGTATAACTTTGTGTACCATTCCTTTCCTTTCCTATACTTACGAGTATAATTTATTCATATCACTGACATCTAATACATTAACATAATTCGACAAAATAAAACATAATAGAAGAAGAATTATGTGAATAAAGCAGACTCTCCAAAAATCGATAATTGTAACAAATTTAGAATATTGTTCGACTTTTCTATTTAAATTAAACAATGGGGAAACTCAGCAATTACAGACAATAGAAAATAGGGCGGTGAAAATTAAATATAACAAATATTGTATAGCAATTAGTAGATAGGATTCTAGAGTTCTAGATCCTCTTTCCTCCCGAGTCACGACATAAACGAACTTAGAACGAGTCTGATCCAACAAATACATCAAAGAACGGTAAAACATCCAGAGGCTGCGAAGCAAGTAAGGAGGAAGAGATTAACCAATTGGAAAAAATAGCGTTAACACCGATTAATAATAATTCTATTCTGTCAATTCATTGGTTTAGTAAATATCGAAGCAATATACTAAATTTGATTAAGTAGGTATAGCAGATTTTTAGAATAGAAAATATTGTTCTGAATATTATGTTAAAATTCAAAACAAATGAAAAAATATGACAAACAGTGTTATTCTTCAACCCATAATAATAATTCCATTCCCATTTATATATAGAGTCTCATGTGGATGTGCCATGTGAGGTTGTTGCCAAGCTTTGAACAGCTTTGAAGAGCTTCTGAAGAGGTTTGAACAGCTTACAATGAGCTTTAACAACTTTGCAAATTAGAGAGAGCTCTTTAATACTTGTTAAAGCCCATTGTAGGCTGTTCAAACCTCTTCAGAAGCTCTTCAAAACTGTTCAAAAGCTCTTCAAAGCTTGGCAACAACCTCTCATGGCACATGCACAAGAGACTCTATACAGGGTGAGTCATTAGTAGCTGTTTCTTCGATTGCTCTTTTGTGTTTTAAATAAAAGAAAAAACAATTAGTGGAAGATCCATGGTTGCTTGTGGCACATATTCTATAAATAGTTTAAGCTCTGACGCACTTCCGGTTTCAACGGAAATGCATGAAATTTAATTTTTTTAAATGACTCACTCTATATATTTTTGGATTTTCTAGTACCACTTTAAATTGTCTATTTAACTATTTTTTCTTTTTCAAAATTGAGGCAATAGTTTTTGGGTTATTAATTTTTTTTGAAAATTTTTGACAAAAACACGTCTTCAGAAAAATAAATATTTCTTCATTGCTTTTAAAAGTAAAAATATTAACTTTGGTGGTGCTTGTAGCCAAGAAAATTCTGCATCATTTGGTATAAGTTGCACTCGACAATACCTCAAAACACTTGGTTCTTTCAAAGCCTACTTCCTGAAATTTTCACATACCAAAAACTTATTTTTTTTAAATGGAACACCCAGTATTTTATTGAGGCATTTTGTTCCTTTTTTTATTCTCTTTAATTTTTGTTAACAATGTCCTATACCAATCTTTTGTAATTTCTGATATAATCAAAGGTAATATAACGAGAGCTTGACAAATAGTCGACTATTTCATTGTGATCAATTTTTCGAGTGTGCGCTACGGTCAATTTGACGAGACCAAAATTGGCATTAATAATTTGACTAGAGCACGAGAGCTTTAGCTCGAGGGCTTTAGTCTTTAATTATTAATGCCAATTTTGGTTAAGTCAAATTAGGAGGCACACGAGAAAAATTGAAACAATGTAATAGTCGACTACTTATCAAGCTCGAGCTATATTTGTTAAGATTATTTCCTAAACCAAGTTTCATAATAAAAAATGAGTTGTCAAATCGATGTGATTATCAATAATTTCATCCGAAACATCGCTAAATCTCTTTTTGTCGGACATTTTCATCTATTTGACACGTATGCCACTTAATGAAAAAATACATACTTGATTTGTTACCTACATTTGAATAGTCGATTTGTAATAGTCGCTGATATCAAGAACCGGTACCTTTCATTGGTTAATTTCAACTTCAGTTTTGATTGTGATTGGACAAAATTTAAATTTGACAGGTGAAGGAAATAATCACTATAGGAGCAATTAGCGGTCAATTAAAGAACTACGAGCGTTGTTGTTCTATGCACCAAAATATTCGTTCAACCAATGGGAAGGCAGGAATGGGGCCCGACTTCCTTAGTCACTTGCCAAACAAAGTAAATGTTAAATCTAACTATCTCAAAAGTAATAATTTTACAGAATGAAGAGCATCGCATTTCAATTTTTTAATACCTGCAATGTTCAGTTGCAGTATTTCATTTTTTACACTGTTGGTTAACAACGAAATAAAATAAAGGTTATGTTTACTGACATATTTGAAGATGTGTTCAAAAACTTTTAAAAATCCGTCAGATAAACCGAAGATACTCTCTTCCATTAACATTTTCATCAAAGAAATAAGGTCCAATTATGTAACTACCCACTATTCCTCCCCACAAATTTAATGACCAACGATTTTGAAAGTTTGCAGGTGTGATAAAGTGAGGGTTTTTATGTGTTATATAATAACGAAAATTGTGACGATAAACGTAATCACTTTAATAGAAGGTGGCTTCGTGTGTAAACATCAAAAAATTGAGAAAGCCAGGATAATTTATTTGCTGCCCATTGACAAAAATGTAAGCGATTCTGAATATTTCTTTCATCTACCCCTGTGTATGAATATGCTACGGATGAATTACATATTTCCTAATTATTCTGGATTCTCAAATTTGACTTAATCTAACTGACGACTAATTTTCGTAGTACTAGTATATGCATGTGTTCGACTACACTCGCAAGTACCATAAACGTCTTATCCTCACCAATTAATGTTTTTTCCGCTCTCTTTTTCATATTCAGTACATTCTGTTCACTCAAACCGTTTATTTATACTTTCGAAGGTTTCTGGCTTCGGTTGACTTCTACCAGAGATCGCTGTGCATTAAGTCTGGATGCTAGCAAAGAGTTTCTTTCAGATTCACCTAAAACGTCAATCTTATCTATTAACTCTTCATAAGAATAATTCATTTGGATGATAACTAATAGCGATGCTTTTATAAATTTGACATAAATGTTTACCGACTTTCTTTAACAGTTGACTCATACAGTCAGCCGCATTCCAGCCTTTATTGGACGAATATTTGGGTGCATAGAACACGGCTCGTAGTTCTTTATTTGACCGCTAATTGCTCCTATAGTGATTATCGCAGAAATTACAAAAGATAGGTATAGGACATTGTTAACAAAAATGAAAGAGAATAAAAAAAGGAACAAAATGCCGCAATAAAATACTGGGTGTTCCATTTAAAAAAAATAAGTTTTTGGTGTGTGAAAATTTCAGGAAGTAGGCTTTGAAAAAACAAAGTTTTTTGTGATATTGTCGAGTGCAACTTATACCAAATGATGCAGAATTTTCTTGGCTACAAGCACCACCAAAGTTAATATTTTTACTTTTAAAAGCAATGAAGAAATATTTTTTTTCTGAAGACGTGTTTTTGTCAAAAATTTCCAAAAAAAAATTAATAACTCAAAAACTATTGGCTCAATTTTGAAAAAGAAAAAATAGTTAAATAGACAATTTAAAGCAGTACTAGAAAATCTAAAAATATATAGAGTGAGTCATTTAAAAAAATTAAATTTCATGCATTTCCGTTGAAACCGGAAGTGCGTCAGAGCTTAAGGTATTTTTAGAATATGTGCCCTAAGCAACCATGAATCTTCCACTAGTTTTTTTTTTCTTTTATTTAAAACACAAGAGAGCAATCAAAGAAGTGGCTACTAATGACTTACCCTGTAAATAAATGAGAATGGAATAATTATTATGGGTTGAAGTATAACACTGTTTGACATATTTTTTCATTTGTTTTGAATTTTAAAATAATATTCAGAACAATATTTTCTATTCTAAAAATCTACTATACATACTTAATCAAATTTGGTATATTGCTTCGATATTTACTAAACCAATGAATTGACAGAATAGAATTATAATTAATCGGTGTTAATGCTATTTTTTTCCAATTGATAAATCTCTTCCTTCTTACTTACTTCGTAGTCTCTGGATGTTTTGCCGTGATTTGATGTATTTGTTGGATCAGACTCGTTCTGAGTTCGTTTATGTCGTGAATTGGGAGGAAAGAGGATCTAGAACTCTCGAATCCTATCTACTGCAATTCATTACCATAATTTACGAAAATGAGTATAGAAAGATAAATTATAGAGAAAATATTTTGGTTAAAATTAAATGAGCGATATCATGTGATAAGAAAGCGAATCATCTTGTGAATATAGATTGCGTATCTAGAACCCCCCCCCCCCCCGTTATTTTTTAAAAGAAATGGAATATAACATTGAAACCAAAAGAAAAGAAAACCACTATGAAAATACTAACTTTATGATCATATCTCATTTTAAAATGTTGAGAGATGGCGCTGTAGGCTATATCAATTTAAAAATTGGAAACGGCAAAGGTGATCGGATGACCCCTCATTAGAAAAGTGTTCGGAAAATCTATTTAAAACTTATATTCTTTTTAATTTCCTTCATCTGGTAAAACAATAGTCGAATTTCACGAGTAGCGAATAAAAAGAAAACAACTAAAATAAAAAAGACAATTAATACTAACCTATCGCTGTGATTTTAAATTAAATGTTCAAAATGAGCACCCTCAACCTTGTGGTAATAAAACAATCGATTGCAAAACAATAATCAGAAATACTTTTCTGAAATGCTGAAATGGTGTCGGTCATATATGACTCACATATACCTATGCGTGAAGTAACTTTTAAGAAAAGGCAAAATGTATATTAAATAAAATGTATACTAAAAAATAAGTTACTTAACTAGAATAGGTCAAAAACACAAATAACGCTGACAACAAACGACTAACAAATTGATTAATTGCAGCATATTTTTAGAATATTGGTCGACTTTACCATTACAATTAAACCCTTGTGAAAGTTAGCAGTTGGAAAAAAATGCAAAATAGGGCAATGGTAGCTATTCTCAAATGGAACGAATATACACCGGTTATATTAATGTTGAATACTTTAAAATTAATTAATGTGTGACAAAGAATATTATATACTATTTATTATGCTGTAATATTTATTTATAAAAGAAAGCGAGGGATAACGTTCAGATATATTAGCGGGAAATAAAATTATAAACATGAACACAAAGTTGTAGATCAGCAACTGAAAATTTAGAAATTTACTAGAAGAGGAAATAATAATCATATTACATAGGCGTAAGTAATAGCAAGTAAACAGCGATGTAACAGCATGTATAGGATGACGAAAAATCAATATTAGAGAAAACTTAGTCATTTATTTAATTACTGACTAAGAATATAATACTTTAAAGACAAAATAATTTTTGCTGTCTATAAATTCATGCAATTTGAGTTTTTATTGAAAAAGCATTTCAATAGTAACTTTGGCAGCACACGTTTTCTTACCTTTACTTCTAGATTGCTGATGACTGGGTGATGACTTTTTCAAGTGTGATAAGAACTTGAAACTGCACTAACTTATATATGCCTCATAATTAATTATTAATTTATTTAAGCCGTGGATTTATTTTTGATGTGGTAAACACATGTAGTCATGCTGCTTAATTTAGTTCTTCCAAGTGAATGAATCGTCCTTGAGGAAGGGATATTATTGTTGACGTTCGCCTTCTGTGACTTTTTCCTATGCAAATAGAACAATGATTCACAATTTTCATTTAAAAATACATTAATAATAATTGCTCAAATGCAATCCGGGAAAAATAATAATTTTCGATAGTTAAAAATTTAATATACGAAAGCCTGAATATATCATATACAGGATGAGTCGTATCCGCGGGGAGGGCAGATTGTGCCTTTATGAGAAAAGATATTTCGAAGCAGTTTTCTTCCAATGGTAGCCACTTATTACGAACACGTTTTAAAATTATTTTGTATTATAGAGAGTGTTCCATAACTTGGTGGCTGATCATAGTTATAGTTTTTTAAATGGAATACCCCATATATTATTACATTTTTGTATGCCCCGTATAATTTTTAGTCAAAAAGTTATAAGATAGTGTAGGCCAAAAAAATTTAAGGTTTTCTACTTATTACCATTTTTCTGGAAAATTCAATATTTTTATAAAATTATATTTCTCGAGTACGACGTGTTAGATAAACACAAGTTTTGGTAGAGTTGTTCACAACAAAAGGTCCTAACATAAACATATTTTATTTTTTTGCAATTACTAACTGAATTTGCAGAAAACTGGCTTAAAGTTACATGACATATTTTTATCTAAAAGTGATATAAAAGCATGTAAGACATTATTATTTTGAAAGTGACCATTACTGAGCTATTGTCGTTTTCTGATATAATTATGCCAATTGTATGTTTCTTATGTGAATAAGGTACAGTGAGCTATGATATTTTCCGCAAAATTAACAATTGAATGGATAACATTTAATAAGTTGCTTTTCAGTTGTCAAGCCTGATTTTATAATGAATTTTTCTAAAAATGACCTTAGAGATTGATTTTTGTATGTATCAGAGTAATGACAAAAAAATGGATATATTTTGTTTACAATACAGCAATAATAATATAATTCAAAGAATATGTTGAATATAACAGAACAAACAAATTTTAAAACCAAACAACAAACAACTTAATGACTTGATTTTAGTAGGTGTCGAAACATGAAGTGTTACGTGAATGGATAAGTAACTAGTGGAACAGAAATTATAAAATACCAATAAAATAGGTAAAAATAAAACGTGTTTAAATTCGGTTTTAAAAGTTTCTGAGCATGCTTCCAAAATAATAAATCGACATTAATAAGATGTTGACTATTTATGTTTCTGAATACATATTTATCGAACATGTGCCCTCATAACTTCTTTTGTAGTTACAGGTATTCCCATATACTGAAATGGGCTAGCCACTTCGCCGGAAACATTTCATTAAAATATTTTGTGTCTGTAGCACAGAATGTTTGGATTCGCCGTCTTGTTACATCTACATCTCTTCGTAAATTTAGCGAAACATATTCCAATAATTCCACTAAATGCTTGCCATAAATTACTCATAAGCATCTCCGTTTGATACCGCCTTTAAGTAAATGCAGACCTATCATCCAATCACCAAGAACCCATTTATGCTCCACCTATGCTGATGATCTATTTATTAGTAAAGTAAGGGTTTTCTTTAATTAAAAAGTTTATGTTAACAGTTCCGCTTCTATGGAAACTAGCTTTTTGACTAAAAATTATTCGTGGAATACAAAAACGTAATAACATAATGTAGGGTGTTCCATTTAAAAAACTAAAACTATGGTCAGCCATATGGAACACTCTGTATAATACAAAATAAATTTTAAAAGGTGCTCCTAATAAGTGATTATCATAGGAAAAAACCGCTTCGAAATATCTTTTCTTATAAAGTCATAATCTGTCTTCCCCGCGGTGATAACCCTATATACGATCTACCATAGATACTCAGAGGTCCTGGATTTTTTTTAATTCAAAGTTATGGCTTTATAAACTAGATAAGTGGCTTTTGATGGGTCATGTTACACAGATACTTATTTTATTTACCCATAAAATTTCCACTAACTAACACTTATTACAATCGTTTAATAAAGTATGCTATGTAATAAAGGTCATAAATAAAAAAAATAGATTCTCTGACTAAATTTTAATTGAAAAACTTTTATGTTATATATGCAAAATTTAATAATCAGTTTATGCTTTTTTTATTTACCAGCAGACGAAGTCGAATTTATTCTACAACAGTAGAGTAGTAGTTATCATTCGAAACTTCATAATAGAATAATAAACAAACAATGCAGTAAACTTTCTAGATTTAACATTAATTTGAGAAAATAAATAAAAAATATAACAAAATTATATCAAAAACCAACTTTATCAACAGATATTTAAATTATAATTCAGTAGTAATAGAAAACACTCTTTAAATTTACTGGAAAAAAAATTATGCAGAAAACGAAATAACAAAACAAGAAACATTTTAGAACTAATTCAAATAAAAAGAGATATTCAAACTTAACAATACTTTTATAAGGAATATGTTCACGTTTAGTTAAATTAAAATATATAAATATGTGCTAGAGGTACTTACTCTTGTGGTCTTTTGAGTTATTTATTACTTATCTTTTCCTCATGAGTTCTACAATTTAAAAATATTTTCCTTTATAGAAACTAGTATTTGCAGATTTTCAGTTGTTTCTAAGATATGGCGACTTTTTGTCAAAAATTGCTCAACTTTTGAAAATTGCTATGTAATAACAACTAAGGAATAAAGACCTATTATTGGCTCAATTAGTAGAGGTTTCATTTATGTACGTGAAATTAAAATTTCGGCACTTCAACCCAATTGGAATTACATATCATTTGCAAAAACTTAAAGATTGCTCACTTGACATTATTCTTAACAAAAACTCTTGTGATGTTTGACTTATTTATCACTTATCTTTTCATCATGAGTTCTACAATTTAAAAATATATTCCTTTATAAAAATGTGTATTTGTCAATTTTCAGTTGTTTCTAAGATATGGCGACTTTTTGTCAAAAATTGCTCAACTTTTGAAAATTGCTACGTAATAACATTTAATGATTAAATACCTATTATTGGCTCAATTAGTAGAGGTTTCATTTATGTACGTGAAATTAAAATTTCGGCACTTCAATCCAATTGGAACTACATATCATTTGCAAAAACTTAAAGATTTTAATAAAAGTTACATGTCACTGAAAAGTACTAAAAATTTATTATTTAAAAAATTTATATATATGAGCTTTCATGACTAGCATTACACATAAGTAAAATTAATCGAAAAGACTTACATATATTATTTTTCTTTTACAAGTAGGTAATGTTCATTAAATTTTTATAATGTTTAAAATAACTAGCTTGATAATTCACGAATAATGCATAATTTGAAAATATCGCAAAATATCATAAAGTTGTCTAAACGTCAAACTTACGTTTATAACTTTAGTTGACGAAGCAAAACCATCAGCACAGGTATTGAAATTGAAACAGATAGTATAGGTTACTATTTTCAAGCATCACAGTTATTATAAGTCATCACCTAACAAATGATTTGTTATATTTAAAATGTATAACACATTTAGCAAATAAATTTAAAGTAAAGAATGATAAACACAACAAATTGTTGTTCAAAAGCATCACCTTCATCTTCTGTATAAACTTGAAGTCCAGTTTCAAATGATCTATAAACACTTGCAATAATTTCTTGATTAATTCTTTATGTTAGAAAATAATTTCAATCCGTTTCTCGCCAAACATAGAAAATATTTATTAAATTCAATTTTAGATGCTTTATATTTGCCGGAAATGAAATTCTTATACTTATAATGTCGATTTTCTCTTCCAAGTAAAGTTATAAATATAAATTAGAATTTTATCATTTTTTTGACACAAAAGAATTGCGATATTTTTAGTGTGTTGGTAATCTCTATCCATGCCTAAATTACATCTATCGATTTTCTATAGTCCCACCTCGCTCGAAACCTTCCTTTGCCTCATCAGCGTCTTCGCAGCCTGTCTAACTTCAGTGACCGACAAAGTCGCTGATTCAGGTCCGGTGCATCGAATGTCGTAAGATATATTTATTGCATTTACGTATCTATGGGAATTTTCACGGCCTTTCTATCCTCTTCGAAAAAATATGCTCCAACATATTTGCTTAAAGTTTCACGGCGCCGCCACCAAAAGTCCAGAGATACCCTTACGTCTCTAAACTTATCCTACTATTTACGTATTTTATATATTAAAAATCCTACCTTAAATCTATAACTTGAGAACTCTTAAACCATTTACATTATATATTAGAAAGTTCTACGAATTCAACCTTTACTGCATTTAGATAACAGCAATATTGTCGAGTATATTACCTAATTTTTCAGTATCTCGTGTTAATGCATTTTCCTCATCTAAGTAGGAAATTAACTTTTGACGCTTAAAGTCATTCAACACGTCCAAGATGAGTTTCGATGATAAATTAGAACCATTAAATTGTTCTATATATTTGCTAGGTTTTCAATGATATACTAATTTTAATATTTTCTCTACTGCATAATATTTGTGAAGATATTTGATAAAAAATATGAAATTTGCCTCTTTATAACGGGTTCAATAAGCAAAAAAAAAATACTGCTCGATAAATTAAATTTGACTTTTTTGCAATTACGCGCATTGAAAATTTATCTTTGAACAAGGTTATTATTGCACTACGAGTTCCCGGGCTTATTTCTATTCGTTTCCGCTTTTTTACTCCTTATTTTTATTGTTATTTCCAAACGACAACACCTGCTTCAATAATTTCTAAAGACAGATAAATATTCAACTCAAACTTATTAGTTGGCAAATCTTTCATATACACGGTATACCACTTAAAACTCCCAGTTCACATATCTCGGTAACGGATAAAAATATTTGTATTTTGTAACAAGCAATTACGAAAGAATGTAATTGCTCTCACAATTGTGTTTTATTATGTGGCGCTGCGATGAAATGACATTTTTTGATTGTCATAATCTTCATTTGTTTTTTATTTGAAAGAGTATTAAAGTTAATATAAATGTTATTATTTGTGTTAGTTTCTAAATTTAACGGTTTCATAGATATTCGTATTTAAAGAAAGTAAGAGTAATTTTAATGTTTGTCTTTATTTTGTTTAAATATTTGTCCCCTCTTAATGTAAACACATATTATTTCGCAACTCTATTGGTACATCTCCCAAAAGTAATGGTAACTCATTTTGCAGGGATTGTAAGTAGCGCACACTAGTTAATGTTTCATGATATAAGTGGGGCCTATGATATATTCGTTTAATATTCCACATCAAACGTTATCGCCAAAAACTATTTGATTTCTTGTTTGCCTTATACACCTAGGGTTCTGACCAATAACGAGCGTTATGCTTAACTAAACTGCCACTGTTGTGAAAACTACATCCCTAACTCCACATGATCTGAACTGTAAAGTTATTGTTTTCTAATAATATTACAGAAAATTCTGCCAGAAAATCGAGCCTGCGTTGATTATCTCCTATTCTTAAATGGTGTACTAAATGAACTTTATACGGAAAGAATTTATTTTCTTTTAGAATCCTACTGCAAGATATTACAGATATATCATGCTATTCTTTTAATTACCGTAATGATGTATGTGGATTATTATTAACTGTTTATAATACCGCTGCCGTAATTTCATAATCTCTTACTGTTTTCTGCCTTAATTGTTTTTATTTTTTGAAACTACCGTAATTTCTGAGATTTGCACACAGACTTATAAATGTTTTGTGATCTGGTAAAGGCCTGTTTGGAAAGAGTAGAGCATATAATCGCATTGCTTCAGATGCATTCCTCGGAATTCTCCATAAATTAAAACCATATTTAAGAACATAGTCAGTGAAATCAGGAAGAGGCAATGATTTACATTATAATCATCTTAAACACCCCAGAAACGAAGAAATCTATAACAAATACCTACAAAGATCAGAAAAACACACAAAATATATTATAGAAAATACTAGGAAAGAATATTACATAAAGCAATTCAAGAAATATAAATCAGAACCGAAAAAGACATGGAACTTAATCAGCAAAGAAGTCAGCCAAAATCAAAGTAATAACAAAAATATAAGCGGAATACAAAAAACAAAAATAAAATGGTAACAACTGTGCCCAAATAACTAGCAGAAAAAATCAAAAATATACTTCGCAAATATAGGTCAAACCTTGGCAGAAGAACAAATGTCAAAGAAGAAAAAAGCTCCATTAACAAAAAAAGATGAAGAAACAAATACCTGAATTAAAATTTCGAATGGTACCTCTGAGAGAAGTGACAACAATAATAAATCAATTAAAAAACAACACAGTACCAGGATTTGATAAAATAACATCAGCTATAGTTAGAAGGAACAAAAACGTACTATCACCAATTTTGACCAAATTAATTAACAACATTATACATGACGGAAAATTCCCCGAATATCTAAAATAACTATTATTGTGTCCATATACAAAAAAGGGAACAAGCTGAACGTAAAAAATTATCGTCCTATCTCCTTACTATCTACACTGAACAAAATCTTAGAGAAAAGCTTACAAATTCAATTGTCTGATCATGTATCAATGAATAAAATTGTGGACTCAAACCAATATGCTTTCCAGAAGAACTCCGATACAACATCTGCAACAACAGATTTTATAAATGAAATTAGAAAAAAAGTGGAAAAAGGAAACATAGTAGCAGCACTATACGTAGACATGAAGAAAGCACTCGATACAATATCCAAAACCAAACTTATCGAAAAATTGCAGAACATAGGCATAAAAAATACAGAGCAAAAAATAATTAAAACTTATCTAATGAATCGTCCACAAAAACAAAAATAAACAAAGTCGAAAGTAATGTACGTTTTGCCAAATATGGAATACCACAGAGCGGTAACTTACCACCATTATTTTATATACTGTATACCAATGATACGTTTGCGTATCCAAAATATACGGATACGCAGACGACACCTGTGTTACATACAGTATTAAAAAAAACACATAATAGAAAACCACATTAATAATGGTATGAATTAAATAGAAGAATGGTGCTTTAATAATCCCATAACAATAAACGAAGATAAGGCAAGCTTTATGATCTTCTCAAATAAAGCACAAAATCCAAAACTAGATATACAACTTAAAAGAAAGCAAGAAAATCCATCAAAGAAAACAGATCACTTACCTGGGGTTAGAAATCCAAGAAAACTTAAAGTGGGACAAGCCCAAATGATGAATCACGCTGTAAACGCACAAAAACCGCTACCAACGATGAAATGGTCGACAAGATTTATGATGTCGTGTTGGCCGATCGCCGATTGCAACTGAAAGTGACAGCAGAGACAACAGACATCTCAGAAGAACGCCTTGGCCATATCCTACACGACATATTGGGAATGAAAAAGCTTTCGGCGCGATGGGCACCGCATTTGCTCACAACACAGCAAAACCGAAGTCGGGTGACCGTTTCGGAGGAGTGTCTGACCAGGATTCAACGCAAACCAAGAGATTTGTTCATGCGTTTCGTAACCGTGGATAAGACTAGGATCTACCACTACATACTGGAGACCAAGGAACAATCGAAGCAGTGGACTTTTCCGGGTGAACGCAAAGACCGTTCCGTCGGCCGGAAAGGTCATGGCAACCATTTTTTGGGATTCCCAAGGTGTGATCCTCATCGACTATCTGCAGAAGGGAACGACGATCACGGGGCAATACAGCGATTTATTGACCCGATTCGATGCAGTATTGAAGGAGAAACAGCCTATATATAGAGGAAAAAAGTGCTTTTTCACCACGACAATGCACCGGCTCAATCATCCCGCATCGTCTTGTCCAAATTGAATGAGTTGCGCTACGAATTAGTTTCTGATCCTCCATATACACCGGACCTAGCCCCCAGCGACTTTTTCCTATTCCCAAACCCGAAAAAATCACTGGCAGGAAAGAGATTTGCCTCAAATGAGGAGGTCATCGCAGCTACAGATGGCTATTTTGCAGACCTCGAAACATCCAACTTTTTCAACGACTTGAAGAGACTGGAGCACCGTTTGAAAAAGTGTATTTATTGATCTTCCAGGAGACTACATCGGAAAAAAAAAATTAAAAACCGCAGGAATACCGTGTTTTTCTTGTCGATTCCGGAAACATTTCAGGTAGGCCTCGTATATACAAATACAATCTCAACACAAAGTGACTAAATGTTTGAATGAAGCTAATTATAAAGATAATTAGTAATCAGCAAATGTCACTAATGTCAAAATTTTTCCTAGATTATCAAAAGAAGCATACATACATACAACACAGACATGAATGCTTTTCTGCCTACATACCTAAGGTGCCTATGAAGTGAAATTTATAAAAAGGAACTAACTATAAAATTTAAATTGTGAAGTAACTATAATGGCAAGAATTGTGAATATATTTACTGCTATTTATCCCTACAAATTAAATATTTAAACAAAATAAAGGCAAAAATTGAAATAACTCTTACTTTCTTTAAACATGAATATCTATGAAACCGTTAAAATTTGTAAACTAGCACAAATAAAAACGAAATGAAGATTATGGCGATCACAAAAATTCTTTTCATCGCAGCGCCATCTGTATATTCACATAATAAAACACAATTGTGAGAGCAAACTAGAGTAGATCACATTCTTTAGTAATTGCTTTTTACAAAATTCAAATATTTGTTTCCGAGATAGTTTTAAGTGGTACAGCCTGTATATGAAAGATTTGTCCACTAATAAGTTTGAGTTGAATATCATTATTATTATAAACTTATAATTTTATATGATATAATCTATCTTTCAAAAATCTTAAAACAATCATTTGAGATATGATTCATAACACTGATGATTTTGAACAAGTATGACAATAATTCTGAATGTTCCTCAATATTATTCTTGTTTTGCAGGTGTCAATTCCTTAGACGTCCGTCCTTTCTTAAAACATCGGTGAAATCAACCATCGAAACCAAGACTCGTACATGGCAGTGTCTTCACAAAACCATTTTGGGATGCACTTCGTAACAATGGAACTGTCTGGTAAGAACTGGATGGTGTCCATACCTCGATATATCTAAGTGCGGAAGCGTGTGCGAGAAGAACACGATAAAACTAAGTTTCGTTAGTGAAAGTCTTTTTTCTTGTGTATGTATCTGTGATTTAGTGTGATTAGCACTTCGGGTAAAATAAGTGTCTAGTGCGTTGTAAGATGGGTTGTAAACTGGGAAAGCTGGCGGCGAGTAGCGGTGGTGGAAATATCGGAAAATTGGACGATCCACCGCCACCTGCACCCACGGATCCCAGGTTACCTCTCAGTGCCAAACAGAAATATAACATGCTGGCCTCGTGGAAGGGTATTAGTAGGGCGATGGAATCGACTGGTGTGACTATGTTTCTAAAGTAAGTAGAATTTTAAGTTGGATAAAACATTTTTGTGACTTCATGTATTATATTCTATAAAATGTAATCATATACTGATACTATAGTCTTAGAACATTCCTTTGTTACACAAGAGAACCAAAATGTTAAATTACTACTGATATCTGTTGGTATATATACGGCAGATTCGTGACGTAGGAAAGAAATACATCGCAAAAGTATGCTCATCAGTAGTGTCTGATGCTTCATTTGCTAATTATAACTTATATTTATACAAATCCATGTGTACTTGAAAGCATGAGAGGTAATTTCTTATTCATGTCATTGAAATGACATTATTTAATTGTTTTTCCATCTACTGATGACACGAAGAACGTAATGTCATCGAAATCTGAATAGTGATACTTCCTATTTTCCGTCATAATAATTAATATTAATCTCATATGTGTTTAGTATGTCTTAAATATACACTGATGGACTTGAACAATAGGGAGAAATTTTTTATTTGGGTCTATACGCAAAAAATGTCATTCTTTATAGAATTTTTGCCTGTCTCAAAACCACCAATTCTGAAACAACAATCTAAATATTATTTTTAGCAGCCGAGAAAATTACAATAACACACAAAATGTAAGCAATAAAGTTTCATGTTTTTGGTTTAATCATATTGTCTTGTTATCTTACTTAATAGTAATACTAACTTTAGAACAAAGACTTTACCTCGTTCAGTGTTATGGAACTGGTGAGGTTTCTTATAACTTTGCAATTCAAAACTTTATTAATGTTCATCTGTTCGTTAATACTTTACGAAAGTTGGTAGAAAAATTTGAAAGAACAGAAGAAGATGCTGGCTACAATACTGGCTCTAGATTCTGTAGAAACATATCCAAAATTATCCTTATGAAATAGGTCAGCACAGTTAAATCATTTAATGGGCAAATCACATTTACAAAGAATTTTTAAAGAAAACAAAATTCAACCTTATAAACCGATTTTTGTACATGAATTGAGAAATGGTGATGATGCATTGCGTTTAGACTTTTGCTTATGGGTAGGAGAAAATCATTTTGTAAATCGTAATTTTTGCAAAAACATTATTTTTTCGTACGAATCGACATTTACAATCAATGGGATAGTTGCAAAGCAAAACTGTAGATTTTCGTCGAGAGAAAATTCTAATTTCAGAATTACAACTAGAAGTCAGTATTACAAAAAGGGGAATGTGTGGTGTGGTGTTATGTATAGAAAAATCATCGGGCCGTATTTTTATAATGAAAATGTGAATCAACATAACTGCTATGGTATATCACACAGCCTGGAACTAGCTCAGCTTTCAAAAACAAAATTTCTTTATCTCAGGTTCCCTCAGAGATTGGATCTTCTCGTCTGTATTCGCGCTCATATATCCCATAAAAATAATACAATAAATTCAATTAATTTTCAAATAACACGAAGTCACAATTTTCAAAATTTTCAGTCTATTAATATTATTCAAAAAAAACAAAAATAATTCAAAAAAAATTCAAAAGTACATGAAAAACCTTTCCCCTAATGAAAGAGAAAGATAAAAAACATGTAATGACTTTCGCGACAAAAAAAAACCTATTAGAAAAATTGTAAATTAATTGAAAGAATATTCCCTAAATATATAAACAAAGAAAACACCCTTAATAGTTATAAAAGCCACCCTCATTAAAATTCCATTTTTAGTGACCAAGAAAAATATTCTTTTGATCAATTAAACACTAATTACAGTTTTAAAAATATATATAATCAATTAAAATCACTTAACACCAAATAAATTCTCTCTATGATATTCATAAAAATTATTTTTTATAAGACGCAATAATAGTAATCTTTATAGAAATTTTTAACATAAAAAAATTTTGCACATTCAATAAATATGCGTCCTTGATGAATTTTTACACTATAACCTTTTTTAATAATTATATACTTATCTTTAACAATCCTTAGAACTACACACAATTAACATAACTTTTGATTAAAACTTGTACCGTTTACTAAAGATAAAATTAAAATTCTTATTAAAAATACAAAAATTAATATTTTTATAACACATATAAAATTTACCACGAAGTATAACTTTCCACGGAACAAATTTTAATAATCTTTCGTTCGCTCGCATACGATCGAGGTATTCAAGGACATTTTCAACACACCAAACGCACGCTCTTTTACATCGATCTATGCAAAAAAACAGTTTTAAATTATTGAAATACACATTAATTTTTAATAAATTGATACACACTACTGGTGTTGCAAATGTTAGTGAAGTAATCGTTACTCGATAAGATCCGAAGTAACGATTACTGGTTTCAAATAATAGTTACTTTTTCAAATAGTTACTCTCATAATATATAACTTTTCGAGTACATTCTTGTCTGAAATATTTTATTAAAAATTATAATTTAGAGTTAATAACTTTGTACAAAATATTTCAATTTAACCAATTATTAGTATTACTTGTATTTGCGTAGGTCGATTTCATTATAAAAGTTTTTTTAAACTTATTGTATTGACGCAAGGTAAAATAAATTTTGTGCCAAATACTCCATTCAACATTTTTTTGTGTGATTTATAATATCGGAGTTGGGGATTTTTATGATTTTATGATAGAATATCTCGTCTATCGTAAATAAAATGAGGACTGCTTAAAAAATACTTTAGGCTTTGGCATTTTCCTTTTAATTTTGAGTTGGAATATTTTGTGTGATACTTTTAACGAATTTTATTTATTTAACGTAATATATATTAAATTTAGTATATAAGAGAACATTTTGCTTGTACCAAGTTATTGCCGCTGAAGAGATTTGGACACGAGCGTTTAAGTTGATGTCGCGATAGCTGCACTTGACACATGTTCCTTTCGTTTTCTAACATTGATCATGTACACATAATCATTCGTAACGTTCAGTTGTATATTGCAATTCATCCCCAGTTTTTCATCTGTACGGTGCCGATTCTTTTATTTATTTTTTTAGTTTTCTATTTAGTTTTTTAGTCTTCAACGTTAGTTTTAGTTTTATTTTAGGTTTCATTTTAGTTAATCTTTAGTTAAGTTTAGGTTAGAACTACTTTTTAAGTTTAGCATGATCGAGACTCAAGGAAAATAGAACAGCTTTAGCTGGATTTACCTTGAGATGGCGCTTCCTTGTTTTGTACTTGGCAATTTAGTTATTTACTTTATTCTATTTATCTGATTTGATATGATTAGATTTTATCTGTATTTTTAATGTGTATATCTGCTTAAGGTTGGCAATAAACATTATTATTATATATTAACTATAAATACTGTGACTTACATATACACATTTATACGTAAAATGTATATGCATATATGCATGTGTTTGAGATACACACATACATTAAGTGCCATTGCCGACAATCGAACGCACAGACACCGGTGTTTCGACCTTTGAGGTCTCGTCAGTGGGCGTAGAGACTGTCGACAATGGCTTCAAGACTTAAAAAGCTGCTTATGTCATTTTTGCGTGTTAAATGCAGTGAGAGTATCACAGCGACATCTAACACCCAAAAGATGACACAGAAACTATACATAACTATACATATTCCTGCACCGCACATTTGAACGAGTACTCGGTAACGAATAAACAGTAACAGATATTGAATTCGAAAATAACGGATAGTTACAAGTACTGAAAAGTAACCGAAGCCAACATCACTAGATACAACTTCTAAATATTATATGTTCAATATTAATTAATATGGTTTTTTATTAAACACGTCTTATGCATTTTCTCCTGAAAAAAACCTAACATTTAGTCAATTCACAAACATATCAATTTTATACAGAGTTAAGCAAAATTAATACTCTAGAGATATCTATATTACTTTAAATTCATACTTTCAATTAATTTTTATTAGATAATAAATTTTCTTAATATTTCACATATATATATAAAAAAAAACCATAGCAATACGTATTTGGAGTTGCTTCAAAAAATTTTAATGCCTGCAATAAGTGATGAGCCTAACTTGGAAAGTGTATTTTTTCAACAAGATGGGTGCCCTACTCACTCAACAGCGCTGGTTAGAAATTATCTGCAAGAACATTTTAGAAACAGATGGATAGGTGGTTCGGACCTATTAATTGGCCGGTTCGTTCCCCTGATTTAAGCCCATTCGATTTCTTTTTATGGGGATATGTAAACAGCATGTTTATAATACTAATTTAGATAACAATATCGAAATTTTAAAACAAAAAATGACGGAAGCGGTCAATTCTGTCACTGAAGATATGATCCACAATGTATATAAAGAATTTGTACGTAAAGCTGAAAATTGTGTAGAGGTTGGAGGATACCACGTTGAATAAAATACAAATATGTTCCCTTTAATTCAAGTGTGATTTCGTAATTTTCTCAGCTGCTAAAAGATTAAGATTTCAGAATTGGGGGTTTTGAGACAGGCAAAAATTTTATAGAGAATGGCATTTTTGCGTAAAGGCCCAAATAAAAAAAAAACCTATTGTTCAGTACATCCCGGGACACACTGTATATATAGGCCTATTGAAAAAATGAATATCTTCTTGGTAGTACTGGCAAATGATGAGCATTTCAAATGTTTTAGGGTTACCTAAAACATTTCGCGTCGGGAGATAAACATTACCTCGAGCTAAAATCTAATACTTTTTTCCCTTGTATAATAAATAACTATTTTCTAGACATTGATTCAATTTAAAAACATTATAAATTACTTATATTTTTGTAAATTTAAATACTGAACATTTATATCTTCTATTTATTAAAAGTTGATAATCTTTACGTTTCTTAATGTTTGCAATAATTTCGCAAATTAAATAGATTCATTACGTATTTAATTTGCGAAATTATTGCAAACATTAAGAAACGTAAAGAGTATCAATAAATAGAAGATATAAACGTTCACTATTTAAATTTACAAAAATATAAGTAATTTATAATGTTTTTAAATTCAATCAATATCTAGAAAAAATTGTAAAAATTAACAAAACCTAATTTTTCATGGTAGATACTTCATGCGATATACTTGAATGTAGTTCTCAAATCTAATCTTTTATAACAATATTCG
Organism: Amphimallon solstitiale; assembly: GCA_963170755.1. Classification (NCBI taxonomy): domain Eukaryota; kingdom Metazoa; phylum Arthropoda; class Insecta; order Coleoptera; family Scarabaeidae; genus Amphimallon; species Amphimallon solstitiale. Next base: position 93,703,243 of record OY720678.1, read on the forward strand.
ATAATGTCAAAAATAAAGGTACTTTACTCTTCAGCCAAATCATATTTTTTGACACACTTCGTGTACGACTGAAAAAAAATTATATTTGATTAATTATTTTTGGCTTCTAGACCATGCGGAACTTTTTACGAATAATAACTTTTTTCTTAAAATTAAAAATAAAAAAGTTTTCCATATGACTCCAACTTAAGTAGACACATTTGTATAATAAAACCTGGATTTTTCGGGTTTTATTCTGCGCGAATATTTGGTTCTTACAAGAATCTTTGTCTACTCGACGTTTCGACGACAGCCCATTCATCTTTATCTAGAACTATATAGATGGAATATTGTGCGCCAGTTTTTGTGTAAACATTGTATTTACGTCGTCGTATTTACAGGTCTGGTACTGTTTTAGTAAGACATTTTGTCTCATAAATGCGTACACATTTACCTTCTATATATTAAAACCTTTCGATCGTAAATAATCAGACCTATTACGTATTATTTATCCACTTCGTGGCTCAGTTTCAGACTGTATAAGTTTGAGAAAAGCAAATTCGTAATCTTAAGAAGATATTCCAAGCGTCCACGTAAAAACTCTCACGTTCAGATCCACGTCTCCATTAAACTCTGACGTCAAACGGTGTGGTACTTTTGCATTCCTCAAAATCGGACGTGTTTGAAAGTTTCTTTTCAGATACGCGCAAATGCCGAGCACTCACACGCGAAGCATCTCAATGATCACATCTCATCTCCATCTGTTTACGTAACAAATTAAACACTTCAAACGCGTATTCCTCTGTAGATTCGGGGCACTTCCATCGATCGGCCGCTAAAAATAAAAACCATATGCAGGAAAAAAGTCGAAAAAAATTTTTTTGGTCTGTCTGTCGGACTGGCGATGGATTTGGATAGGGGCGTGCAAACGCAGAAATAAAAACGGTACTTTCGGAATAAAAAATAATACGGAAAAGCGGTCGAATTGAGTAATCCAAACTCGTTTGAAATTGCTCGGGTGACTGGGTCGTGGGATGTGGTGAAGGCTTTGCCTGATTTTGAAGCTCATACGATTTAAATATTCCTTCATTAATAATGTTTTTTCGGAACGTTACGTTTTTTATTGGTTATGTTAAAAAAATGGTTAAATATACTCAGTGACATTAGAAGTGTTACACCTAGAAGGAATAATTTGTTCAACTTTATTTTTTGATAATGTAATTGTTTTACATCATAAATGAAACGATAACGTTTGCAAGAAATTTTATTACCATGTATTTTTATGGGTATTTTAGCGGGATAATATTGGTAGTAATAAAAAGTAATAAGAAAGGGAGGAAGAAGAAAATGGTGTATCGAATGTAATGGGAAAATTGTAACTTTAGAATAGATTGGGAACATAATAATCATGAAGATTTTTCATAGATGGCCTGATTCATTTGCCTCAGATATCAAATATGATAGAAGCTGCAAAAAAGTGGTACAAAGCCAGGGAGGGATCGATAGAAACATTTAATGATTTCCAAACATTGTTTAATAAAACTTTTATTGTAGACGAAGGTTTACTCGATAAATGGAAAAGAATGACTGAAAGAATTCAAGAAAAACAGGTACCATTAAATGATTATTTTTATGATAAATTACTATTGTGTCAAGAATTACATTTAAAAATTAATATACGTCTAGGCATCGACAAAATGATTTGGGCGATATCTGCTTGTGGCACCTCTCGTTGCAAGCAACTTGAACTTCGTGAATTAACTGTGCCATAGTCTGTGGAGGATGGTACAAAATGGACAGTCTCCTCCCCATGACATCCCACAGATGTTTGATGGAGTTTAAATCCGGTGCACGGAGTGACCACAGCAAAACATTAACGCCGGCTTCTTGGAGGAAGTTGATAGTTCGGCGAGCAATATGGGGACGTGCGTTATCTTGCTGAAAAAGGACGTGTGGACGACCATCTAAATAAAGTGGTAAAGTGGTTTGTAGGACGTCATCAACATAACGCGGTGGTGTCATACTGCCTCGAATATAGAGAAGTGGTGATCGGCTACCATAGGCAATAGCCTCCTAATCATTACCCCAAAATTCTGTGTACATGCCTCTCAACAGCAAATCTAATATCACGTCGCTCGCCACGTCTTACCCTTCTACGGCCATCATTCATACCTAGACAGAATGGCGATTCGTCGCTGAAGACGACATTATGCCAATCTGGCTCCCAATACTGCCGTTCTCTGCACCAATACAAACGTGGGCGACAGTGATCCGCAGTGCAAGGAAGTACTAATCGTGGACGGTATGAAAAAAGTCCAATGGCTCGAATGCTGCAATATAGTGTACGCATAGTAACAGGTCTACCTTCTTCTCCAAACTAAAAAATATCATGAGAAATAAACAGTTAACATTGTTACTATAGCATGCTTTAAATATAGTCATTTTGATGGCAAAAAATAAAGTTGAACAAATTACTCCTTTTAGATATAACAGTTCTAATGTCACTGAGTATAAAATATAGGAGTAATTGGATAAATCGAGTAATCGAGCAGGTTGTGAAAAAAAAACATTTTATGGTACAAAAATTAAAATACAAAAAATCGTAAATTGTATGTGTATTTATTTGTTCGGTATTACTACAATTCATTGATAACTTTTGATTAACAACATTCTCCTGGACAGTCTTCTGGCTTCTTGCAAAAACCGGTTTCCGTATCCCTTACGTAACCAGGCAAACAATAACATTTCCTTTCGTTCTCCAGTGCACATCTAACTATCTTGTAATTGGTACAAGTTTGACAACTGATGCCAGATGCTTTATACGTTTCATTTACAGCGCAAGTTGCTGAAAAAGATTATAATATGATATTAAATATTAAAATAATATTTTCTATATACTAGGAAGTTTAAGAATTGACATTATATACCCTAAGCGAGCCTGATGAACAGTATTAAAATTTAAAATTATTTTTCATTATTTAACATTTTTAAATGTTTATTAAAATTGAGTTTCTTCTGTTTACTGTTTTGTATATTAATTAAGTTTTGGTCGCTTTCTTCGATCTTCTTTAGACATAATTTATTTATATCTACCAACTAAATATGTTTTACTATCATTTTTAATTAAATAAACAACATATATTAATTTTAATATTTTTGCTCCTGTTACATTATAGAATTACAATGTAATCAAAATATTATAATGATGTCTAATACGTCTAATTATGCGATTAGGCAATTGCAGAAGCGGCAACAGTCCTGAAGATGGAAGAAGTAGAAACGAGAAAGGATTTCATCCCACAAACCTCTAATTAGAAAATTACATTATTTGTTACTGTTTTATCCTTTAATCCTTATCTGTAGTATTAATTAATAATATTATTTTCCTTTTTAGTACATTATATAACAATTACCATATAAACAAATATACAAAATTTATGTTTAATTAATAATTTAATTAAATGTCGACGTTTTCATAGGAAATTTGTTTTTTAAATATAGCGCCAATGATGAAAACTATAATTTACTATATCTTTTTGTTTTCGAATTATTCGTAAAAATTTTTTTTTCATACTCAAGTATATCTTTCTTATTTGTCGTAATAGTGGAAAATAATTTGTATACCTTCGTACATTTTTTTCAATACATACAGGCTGTCCCAGAAATAAAAAGACGGAGTAGCAGATATGTAAAGTCCGAACAGAAACAGGCCCAAATATACCGCAATAACGAAGAAATTAAAATTTTAATTTTCTATGTTGTTTTTTAGATAAAAAAAATTACATTACGGACCTGGCACAGAATGTATGTTTAAATTCACGTAAGAATGTTCATTAGTAAATAGAAACGAAGACGCATTCATAGAGAAAAATACGCATAAAACTAGAAAAAAACGTTAAATCGTAAAAACATATTTTTTGCGGGATGTGTCTAAATAACGCAGCTATGTAGTCGGTTACGTAGTTGGAAACAGCTGATTATTAGAATATTCAATAAATCGTATTTTTCTAGCAGGTTTAAAATTAAAGTAATTAATGATTTGATATTTATTATGAAGTATCTGTTCCTCCTCCTTTTTTTTTAACATAAGTAATATGGTGGTTCTGAAAAGCACCGATTGTGAAAGTGAAGCAGGTGGATATTTAGTGTAGGGTCGGCGTAAGGCCAATTGAATTCTTTATTATTTTTTTTCTGCCGTCTGCGCACGAATAAGGACTTGATATTTCGAGGGTACGTTTTTACACAATCTAGCTTCCGATTTCTGCTACTCCGTCTTTTTATTTCTGGGACACCCTGTATACAGTGTTATAGTTAATTTTTATAAAGTTTTTAAATTTTGACATATGACAAAAGTTTATATTTTTTTATATGGACAACATAACCAGATAACAGGATTCTTTTCAATGATATATAGCACTAATTTTCATACATAATCTTTGGATTCAATATACGAGTACAAATATCAGCAGCAAAAGAATGTATCTAATATAGTTAGACATAAGAGCAGTAATATAATTATATGAATGTAATTCATTTATCATTATACTTGTCATAAAAAATTCTGAATAAAAGCAGCGCAAGTAGACTTTCTTTTGATCCACTGCTATTATAAATATCTTGATGATATTACATATCTAAAAGAAAATGCTAGGCCAACATGTAAATTGAGAACGATCCTTATCATATTTTGAAATGCTGTAGAATTCTTTCTTAATTGTTTATATCGCATAGACAAAATCAATAAAACCGTATATCAAGATAACTTTACGCACATAAAAATCACCTTGGCATATTATTATTATTATGTTGTAAATAATATCAATAAAGAACTCCACCGCTCCAATCTCTAATACTTGAGGTTATTGTGAAGGCCAATGAGTATTGAACTATATAAAAGACAGAAAATATACATAATATATTTGAATGGCTCCATTGATTCACTATGTACATATTTAAAAGAAAAATAGGAATCGCAAAAAGAATGAATGGGGAATTGGTCACCGTCATTCCAGAATCCATGAGAATTATCGCGGAAATATAGATGTGTATAAAAAGGGATTTGCAGACGCAGGATGGGATTATTATTAGTTCAGTTAATAATGTAAACATCAGATATAAAGTAATAAATATAAATTCAGTCTTAAATATAAATAAGTTCTAATAAATATTTTTAGTACATTTAAGAGTATTTTAATTAATCAGTGTTAGTGTCTTTATAGTTTTGTTCGTGTTATATTTAATATCGCCTAGTTCTATTTATATATCCCAACTAACGAAGGTAAAAACGTTAAAATAATCGTCTTCCTACAGAAAGAAAACGGTTAATCGTGAGAAAAGACGAAGATATGAACCAAGATATATTATGAACGTTCGATTAGTGGCCGGTTTTGGTAAGCGCCTGGGGATGGATGTCTTTTCATGGGTCAGGGGTTATATTATTATGGAAAATAGACGTCATTTAAACGGTACACAATAAAGGGATAAACAAAAACCCTAAAACACCGTAACCACACTATCGCACAAAAAGGCTAAATACGTATTTCGACAACCAAGTTGTCATCTTCAACAATCAACACTGATTTCCAATTTACGGGAATAGCATATCTATACTTATACCTAAGCTATTAACTAAATCATTAACGGTTTAATACTATAATCTTAACATTTAATTCCAATATTCTATGGACAACTAACGCTACCTAAAAGGGTATTGTTTACACCACAAACTTATATAAACAGATTGGGGAATCGGCCCGTTATCTGAATTCTTTAATCTGTTTCTATGTTTGCGAATGTATATATGTACTCTCATAACTATCTAGTTTTCTATAATTATGCACTTGTTTTATAAATTTGAGGCCGCTTGCGGGAATATCATGGCTTGTGTTCAAAATATGTCGAGCTACACTAGACCTCTCTGTCCTATTAAAACGAAAATGAGCGATGTGCTCTTTATAACCAGTTGCAATCGAATGTCTAGTCTGACCGATATATTTTTTCTCACATTTATTACAATTAATTTCGTAAATTCCAGATTTTTGTTCTACCTCAATTTTTTCTTTAGTACTGCTCAAAAGACTTTTCAACGAATTACATGATTTAAACGCGACTCGCAAACCAACATTTTTAAAAATATTATTAAAATTTTTCGAAATATTATGAAAAGGTAAGACAACAAATTTCTTGTCTATATTACTTTCAGATAGCAAAGTTGTGGAATTTAGAATTACATTCTTACGTTTTATCTTTCTTAAAATATTATTAACTTCGTCTGACTGGAAACCATTGACTTATTTACTATCTAAATATCAAGTAAATGAATACAATAATTTCGCTGCAATTCATTCAAAAATCAAAAATCATAAGTTGCAAGAAGGTGAGATTTTGATTTCGTTTGATGTCAGTTGATTGTTTCCTTCAGTACCGATTCCAGAATCCCTGAAATATTTGGAACGTTTGCTCTATAACAACAACATTGAAAAGGCTATAATAGATGAATACCTGCAGTTAACATCCCTTGTATGTCTCATAACTGTTTTCAAATAGAAGGTAAATATTATGAACAACGACATGGGCTTGGGAAATTGCTTATCTCCATATATTGCTGATTTATTCATGAGTAATTTTGAAAAAGATTTCAAAAATAACGCCAAATATTTCCCTAAAGTATGGATAACGTACGAGGTACGCGCCATAAATTCTCGGCCTGATATACAAAAAAGAAACTTGGAACAATACAAGAAATTTTGTTTTTCAATGTAAGCTCCTCTAACTTCTATACATTTATTACAACGATTAATTAATAATTCGACACCCTTGTAAATATAATCTGAAGTTTTTCCGTCAAAATGTTCTATAACAGCTGCTTGCAACTCACTGTCGTCCTTAAAACTACGTCCCCTAAGGTCTTTTTTAAATTAGAAAATAAATAAAAATCACAAGGAGCCATATCCGGACTATAAGGTGGATGTTCCAATTCTTAAAAGTCGCATTCGCGAATAGCAGCTTGTGAAATGGTGGCAGTATGGATGGGAACATTGTCTTGCAATAATACCACACCTTTTGTCAAATTTCCACGACGTTTTGCACGAATATTGTCCCTTAATTTACGCAATAAAGACACATAATATGTGCCGTTCACACTTGTATTGCGCTCTTTAAAGTCAATTAGCAAAATGCCCTTACAATCCCAGAATATTGTGGCTTTCGCCTTTCTGGGACGAGGTTCATCAGGTAGCGTTAGTTTTTCATAGAATATTAGAATTAAAGGATAGGATTATAGTATTAAGCGTGACGAATTTAACGCTACAGTGGTCAGGTATCGTTAATGATGTAGTTAATAGCTTAGGTATAAGTATGAATATGCCATCCCTGCAAATTGAAAATCACCCAACAAACAATGGTTTAACGGACCACTGCACAATTTACGCTTGCATAAATTAAAGCACTTGCTGGCCCGACGTTGTACATCGGCAGTGGCCCAGCGTCCCGTTGTCACTCCGGCCGATCTAAGGTTAACATGCTTTTAAAGTGCACTGTTATTGGATGATGGATGCAGGCCCATCAAATATTAGGCATTCGCTGCCAGTAAAGGGCCATTGCACTTTTCATAATTTACTGCATCGTTGGATTTGTTGTGGATGTGCGCTTATATAGCGCGTAATAAACGGGGTTAAAGTGTTGTCTTGGTTCCTCAGAAAAAATGACAATTTTTAAGAAAAAAAAAATGTATTACCTAATCTAGTTACAAAATATGGTAAAGTCTGATTATCAAAAATAACAGTAACAATAATACATAATATAATAGAAAAATGTAACAAATTATTAAATAAATGAATTTACAAAAATGTTAATGCTCTTCATCCCTGTTATGCCCAGTATTTTCATCCTATAAAAGTTTCAAAAACAGAAATATAAAATATTAACTCAACATTTATTATATCTACCGTATTTTTCATTCTTCGAAACCGACCTCCTTCACGGTCACCAGCATTCCGCAGCCAAATTTTAATTACAGACTCAATTTCTTTTTGAGTGGCATTCCTCGAAAAAGGATTATTTCTCACAGCAGCTGAAACGGAAATTATAGGTATAAAATGTATAAATTTTTCAATAATTTAAACATACCAGTAATTAATTTTAAAATGTTTTTAAATTTTGAAAATCCAATTTTTAAATTTCTTCCACTCCAATTCATTTTGACTGCTAACGAATTTGAAATAATTCTCGACATTATTCTTCTAGACGTGTCTATAGTATCTTTGCCTCCGACAATTTGAAAAGCTGCACACTAAAAAAAATTATGTATTAAATAAAGTTCATTTATTCTTAAGGGGATATTTTAACAGCGTGAATAAAGGGTTCGCGATTTGGAACCTAACTTTGGCCCTATTTCCTAGATTGTCGCTAAAGGGCCATTTTCTGTTTTTGTTAAGATTTTTTTCGCGCCAAAAAAATGTTTGACAAAAACAAAAAATGGTCCTTTCGCGCTAATCTGTCAACTTTTCTGAATAATTTGACGCAAAATTTTTGACAATCTAGGAATTAGGGCCAAAATTATGTACAAAATCGCGAACCCTTTATTCACGCTGTTAAAATATTCCCTTACAAACTTACCAGCTCAATAAAAACATTATTGTCTTCAAGAGATGTATCAAATTTTAAAACATCTTGTTCTGTATGTAATGGCAAGTTATTCAGGGCAGTAGAATCTCCAGTCATAACTGCTACATTAAGATTACTAGTCTCTGTTTGTGTTATCTGTACCAAGTATTTATTAAGTTTGACTAATTCTTCAACTTTGGTACAAAGTTGCCGTAGGACAACTACGAAAAGAATTATGTAAAACATGAAATAATTTTCTAAATATTTGTACCTTCATTTTGATTGCAGCAATTACATTTAGATACAGAATGTACTGTTGACGTGCTAATGGAAGATGATGTTGCCGATGGTGAAGTAGTCTCGACTCTTGACTTTAGAGATATTCCATATTTTCTTTTTAGCTGACAATTTGTTGTTAACGCACTAATTGACGTAGGGGTCTCTGCTCTTGAAGAAGGAACTTCTGTTGTAGAAAGTAATCCGCTTCTGTTCTGAGACTGATCATTTTTGTAACTACAAATTTATAGTTATTACCAAATACCATTTGTTCCAAATAACCTTGCAATTACCTGTTCTGTGAAACCTTCTTGAAAGTACTTCCATTACTAGCAGAATTCTTTGTAGAATTCTTTGCTGGAGGGAGTTCTGGAGGATCCGGAATGTATTCATCATTTTCAGAAAAATACTCATAGTTCGACGTATCATACGTTTTTCTAGTTTTTCTTCTTTTTGGTTTATGACCAACACTCGATTCAGATTCGGAAGATGACTGTGAAACACTTGTCTCCTGTTTAAGTAACTCTAATTTTTCGCAAGCTTTTTCATAAGTTCCTGAGAAAAAAGCCAGTTATACAAAATTTACATTACCTAATTAAAAACTACACGTACTTACTAGCTACATACTTAACAGTCACTTCACAAATTGAGCAGTTATTGATCTGTAGCTGGATATCATTTTCAATTGTTTGCACTTTTTCTTTGGTGGTTTTTAAATATTTTGGCCAAAAACAGAAAGACTGTTCGTTTTTTTTAAATATCCAAGAAGATCCAATAATGTCCATGGGTATACTCCCATTTTCATCTTGTTCTTCAGGAAATTCTACTACAGTGAATTTTCTGAAAAGAAAAAAGAATATATTAAAATGGTTTCATTTTTAATAAATACGTTTTGTAACTCACATAATAACAGTAATTTTTGGTAGCATAACTCACGACTACATGCACCCAATAGAGGCGATATAAAGTATATACAGAAAGAATATTTAAACTCGACAATATTAATTATAAAATTATAACAACACCAAATATATTAACACTATTTATGTTACATGTTAAACTCTTCAAACTAATACAAATGTAAGAGCGGTATCGATACAAAGCTGTTATTTGTGTCGGAAGGCATCAACACTCCTTTGTATAAGATATCATTAACTGAACAACACACATAATTCCTTGTATCATCATATGTTACTTCATACACTGATAGCAAGTTTGATTGTTCCGGATAAATAATAAAAGGTTTTATGATATTTAATTTGGTGGCTATCACTTTTGTATCTCCTATACTATCTGTCATAATCGCTTCGATTTTTAAAATATCACCACTTGTTGAATATATACAACTATCCTTAGAATTTCTTGAGAAAATGGATTTTTTAAAATAAAGCTTATCATGAAAATCACCTGGAAAGTAATGTTTTATTTCTGCGTTTACGTCTCTTCCATGTTCTGTCACAATTACATCAGTATCAGAAGTTTCTGAGCCATTATTAATATGCCGTTCATGTTCCAACAAACGGTGAACTATTTGCTGTAGAGGCTGATTTGGTTTTCTTAATAAACGCTTAATCCTTTGTAAGTAATTTTCAAAGGGAAAGCAGCTTATCGTTTCTAAACATTGGAAGTGCTTAGCATCTTCTGCTAAATGAATTAGAGAGTGTACATTGTATATACAAAAACTTCTTCCATAAATATTCAGAGAATGTGTAACAAATAATCTAAGTAATTTATCAGCATACTCATTGTACTGTGCGTTGAGTTGTTCATTCAATAAAATTGTTACACCATACATTAGCAGAAGAAAATTGTAATAAATATGCTTTGGTAATTTCGTCAAAACAACAGGTCCTATATATAATAAAAAATTGCGAAATTCCGTTGCTTTCCATCTTTCCAAGTGTTCTAACGTCCTGGGCTTACGATTAAAATCAGAGGGCCAAAATTCTATTATTCTTTGTATATGATTGTTTATGAGATTAATAATTTGTCGATTTATTCCATACGCCCTACCATCATCTCGCCATAAATTCAAAAGCTTTTTCATTACACCTAGTGCAACACTATGCATGTAATCGATAGGAAATGTTGTTATAAGTCCCACATTTAGCCTGGACAATGGAGTATCACCTTTATGATAGTCTTCATCGACTTTATTATGAAATTAGTTCGAAGTTTACTTCTGGAGTCCAAAATCACTACACGATTTTTGTACCGTGTTCCAGTCACATAGCACTTATCACAACCACTAAAAGCGTTATGTCCTTTTACGTTCTTTATAAAACAACGTGCGGGCATATCACAACAGAAACTTCTAATTTCAATTTTCACTTTTTTATCACCGTATACTAAACCATTCGCCAATAAAAATAGTAATTCATTCACAAATTGCTCTAAATATAAATGTAATGGTGGTTTAGTTGGTCCACTATAAATAGCTACTACAAATGGAGACTGATGTGGATAATTGTATATCTTGCATAAGATAGGCCAAAATGAAATATTTGAACTTTTATGAATCGGTAATCCGTCCATATTAAAATCTAGACTTAAGGTATGAGGGACATCACTTTGTTGTGACACTATTTGAAGAACACCTGTCTCTAAACCAAAATAATAAAACCATCCCGATTCCATTTTCTCCATATTTGTGTTAGTTGATGTGTTCAATAACGTTCGAGCATCTTTCGGTATGTCAGAAATTATGTTTTGTGAATTTAACCATGTGAGCAATTCTGTTAAAGCTGAATGGGTTATGTTGTTTCTCAGAGACCAGGTTCTTAAAAATGTTTTGGGATTTGGTGAAGAAGTTGATGAGAACTCTGACACATTATTATTCAATAAGTAAGGTCCTTGATCACTGCTACCATCTTGACCTTGCTCATCAACATTTTCATTCCAGAAATTTGTTGGAAGTATATCGTCCTGGGATTGTGTCTCTTTGATTGCATCTATTGATGTATTTGGTTTTGAATTGCAATTTTCGTCACAATTTTCAAACAATGTATAATCCTGTTCATTATTATAATTTTCTTCGACAAGATTAGCTTCGTAATCACTTTCTTCGACAAGGTTAGCTTCGTAATCACTATTAACGAAATTAGTTTTTTCCTGTGATGTATTTGGAATCTGCAACGGTACATTTTTTACAGAAACTTCCAAACGAGCCATTTCGAACATATGTTGAACAGATTTTTTAATATGTCTCTGGTTAGTTCTTTTACTTTTAAATTGTATTAAATTATGTAAAGACATGTCTTTAGCTTGAAAAATATAACTGGTAATATTAAACACTATTTTACGATTGAATTATGAAAACTGAACTGTTTGATACTCCAAAACTCACTCACAAAATCTTTAAAAATCCGTAATTGATCACTTTATAAGCCAAAACCAAGATACCGCCAAAAACATAACATGAAACTGCTTACTGAGACATCTATATTTCCCGGCATTTTTACACACCTAACCTAAATCATCTCGTATGGGTATATCTACAATAATGTACCTAAAGATTTCATAATTCATACACCAAATAAAATTGTAACCCTAACTACATTCTCGCCTCGCAAAAACTACCTATTTCAGAAATCTCTAGCTATTTCTGCTGACTTCACAAATCAAAACACACCAACAAAACAACAACATTTTATAACGTAAATTAAGAGTTGTTGCGTGATACGTACCCTGATGATGTTCCAGTGGCCATTATGCTACAACTAAACAACACGAACACAGCAAACCACCGATTAAACAAAATAATTTGGGAATTGCCCAAACAAACTTTAGTTGGAAGTTTAAAACTAGAAAACGTAAACCGTAATAAATATTTCACAATACACACGCACACATATGCGCATTGCGCAGTGAAGAAACTCGGTGTCTGTGGCGCCTCAAAAACGTTGACGCGGTTGCGCCGCCAAATTTAAAATTAATAATAATAGTTACAATAGTCAATATTAGATACACGTATACATCACTGTGCTATAGGAGTGATGGATTTGGGGCAGTTACAAATTTTCAAAGATAATAATTATATAATTTACAATACTGATACACTTAAAATATAGTTTTTATCTATAATATATTTACATTGTTTTAGTTAATTTTGAAGTAACTGTTTACAATTACCTACCTTAAATTTTATCAACAGCGAGATCACAACAATAATATAGTCTGCTCCAGTAAATAAATAAATGAATAATAAGTTTGCTGCAAAAATACGTGCAAAACAATAACTGGCCCTACACACAGAAAACGCCTGCTTATTTTAAATATGTGCCGTCATTGGGCCAGTATTATTTCGGCACTACACTACTTCATTTAACCCAGTAGCGACATTTCACTGTCAATAATGCAATGGGCCTTTGTCGTACAACCGTTGCCAGCAATTAACCGTCAATACCAACGATGGCCCACTTGTTAGCCGACAGTTTATGTTTGTTGGGCAGTGTTGTTCTGTTACGCTACTAAAGATGACTTAGTTGTCAAAATACGTGTGCGTTAGGATGGTGTAGGTGTGTTAGTGTATTTGTTTAGTATCAAGCCACAGACTCCAAGTTTAGTTTTTTAATACAGGGATATACTAATTTCATGTTGCTTAGTATTACTATTCTGCGTGACAACTTCCTCTTTCAACAAGATAACTCTCCGATAAATAAATCCACAGTGGATCGAAACTGCAATATTGAAACTCAATCTTGAGGTATTTTCCTGAAAATTAGACATGGGTACGAATTTAATCAGACTGAATTTTTTATGGAAACCTTTTTTTGCAACTAAGTGTACATTCAAGCAACTAGTTTTAGAAATGTACATACAACAGCAATAAATATGAAAATTTACATCGGTTGAAGTTACTTGCACGAACTGTAAAGATAAGAAAATGTTTTTATTTGTATAATTTACAAGATCTATGGAAGGAAAATTAAATTTTAATTAGATTATGTAATGGAAATCAACAGTAATTTAATGTTATCATGCTAAAAGAAAATCATAAATTAAGTATTTCTAATATATGAAATATAATAATTTTTTTCTACTCCCATACTTTAATTGTAGTATTAGATATGTCGAACCTGTACTTTAATGATGTCCATTACGTTACAGATTTTCATTATGATACAAGTTTATATCCAATAGGAATACAGATTTTTCATTACGATACAAGTTTATATCCAATAGGAATGCGACATTCCAATATTCAATATGGCGACTGCATATCTGACATATTTACAAATTAAATAAATGTGACAGTTCTCTGCAATTTACAAGTAAGTACTTAAAATTTGTGCTTTTTTGAAAATATAAACGGTAAAAATGAGGGATAATGGCAGTGAAATGCAAAATTTGAGTCCACCAGAAATTATGGAACAAGCCTTAGTAACCACGAACAATTTATTACCAGCTAAATTCGCAAAGGTACATGGAAAATTTTAACCTCAATTTATGAAATGGAATGTTCAAAAAATAATGTTTTATTATGGGGTCGTAGAAAAAATAGTGTATGCAACTCGCATTTAATGGCTATTAAGAAACTCGTATTCATTACAATACTCGGCTTCGCCTCGTATTGTAATTTTCTTACTCGTGTCTTAATAGCTATCATTAAATGCTCATTGCATAATATACTAATATAATTTAACTCATTACCACAGAACCGACCATACAACGATACCTGCGCAACTAAACCAGGTATGATATACCGTAGTCGTCATATTTTAATTTCACACTTCTATCGCATGCAGAAGATGACCTTGTAATATGCAGCGATGCCTGCTTGCTAACAGTGGTGGGAGAGCAACGCAGTGTCGATGTCGGGGGACTCTCACGCGAGTGTACTGTCTTGGCAGGCTCGCTTATGTTTATCTTTAGTTTATTTCGTCGCGCTCTTTTCCTCTTTCTACTTTCGTATCAGGAATTAAAATATGTCGACTACGGTATACGAGACTACGAAAACTGACATGCTCTCTCTATATCTCTTACTCTAACCTAACAAACATCTTTTAAACTCCAAACTTACGACATTCATCTGTTGGAATACATTTTCCGTTCGAGTTATCCCGAACATAACCAGACGCACAGACACATTGGCATTTTTCTTCGCAAAGACATTTAATTAATATATCTAATGTTTCGCAAGATTTCTCGCATTTACATTCACAAGTATATTTTTCATTTTCACCACACCGACCATCTAAACAAAAAGAAAAAACATATTATCAAACATACTACTATATATATATAATACTTTCACTTGCACTTATATAATATTTCACTCTTATACACATTAAAATTATTCACCTTGTGAGTCTGCATTCAAAATCACTAGATTCACGAATAAAACTAAAGTTATATAAAATTTCATCTTAACACGTCGTCAGATTGCTTGCTGCTAAATGCACATGGGAATGAAACTCAATCTTTTTAAATACGATATTTTACACATATATACGTATTTTTTTTATGTATTTGTATATGATAATTATATATTTTAAGGTCATTAATATGAAGAAAAAAACAATGTAAATCCCAGTTATGTTAATATTTACGTGTGTAATGTTTGTGTTTTACCCGCAGTCACATATTCCTACGCGATAGAGCGGTGATTGTTTACATTGCTGAACTTGTTTAAGTTTTACTAATTGGCACAATGTCAAATCATAAATTATTCAATTTTCCTCCTTCATATCTGCACGTTTATTCGTTTTAAATGAATTGTGTCTTTTTTGGAAAAAAAATCGAGAGGTTATTTTATTTGACATATCGTTAGTGGGGCATGCAACGAGCCTAAAACCAAAAAGTTGAAAACCATGTTTGGCCGGACAATTTTTTTTTAATAAAATTTGTAGAGGACAATATTATCTACAAATTATTTCATGTACTCGTTGCGCTGCAGCCAAAGGCGTAAAAAGCAGAGGGCGTCAAGAATAGAATAGAATAGAATAGAATAATTTATTGGTCCATAAATTATACAGAAATATGTTGGACACGTCATGTTTAAAATGTTTGGGTTGTAGATTACATTGTAAAAGACAAAAATACACAAATAAAAAAATAAATACAGACAACTAAATAAATAAAAAAGGAAAACAACATGTCATATACATTGTTACACCCGCATCAACGTCGCACTAAGATAATGGACTAAGATAAGTTACGGAATCAGGAGATCACTGTAGTGAGATGGATGAAATTGAAAACGCAGGGCCGAGCTAACTCAAGCCGCAGATGGCGTGACGGTTCAGGTAATATGAACAAAGAATAGAGCGTCGGTCGGCGACGACGCGAGCGACGTTGTCCGGGCACCAAGACACTATGCTACCTTAAACGGTAACCTACCTGCGTCTCCTATGAACAGCCACTGGCTGTGTCCCTTCAGCGGGTTTCCTACTGATCACCCTGTATAGGTCGACTGCGCCAAACCTTATTCATGTGCTTGTCACAAAATTAACCAAAATATGTTGAGATAAAATAAAAGAGAGATTACGATATGTAGAATGATATATATTAAATTGTTTTTTTTTTTTAAAGATGTTGAAGTATTAACAAGACAGAATGAATTAGTAAATGTTGAACAAGAATAAATTTAGATAATATTTTGACTAGTCGGTTTGAAATTTAGAAAATGTTAAACAAGATTAAATTTTGATAAGTCTTAAACACTAATGACATAATCTCTGCGCATCGGCAGCGAATGGTCGGGAGCAGAAACGTTTCGTCGCCTCACAGGCTTTTCTACAATTGATATTTTATAATGTTCCACCAACGGCAATGTTTTACGATATGTGGTTTTATTTGTTACACAAATAAAAAAGAAAGTTGTTTTAAGATTAGCACTTTAAGACTTAGACAAAAAATAAAGAGAAAATCATTAAATTTACAAAACATGGATATAATTACATAATCAAAATTAAGAATTAATTAAAGTAACTTGTTTACAAATGTTAAGTACTTAATTAAATGACGCTTTGCAAAAAAAAACACAAAGGAAAATTTAGTATTTAACACAAAAGAATCTACTGCGCTTCCGGTATAGAATTTACAATTGCATAAATAATTTTAATTAACTCAGAAATTAAAAAACATACAAGAAAAGTTAATGTTTTAACGGCAATGGATTTTCTAGAATTTTTATTAAAATAAAAAAAATTAAACACATCAACGAGAGCCCTAATCAATACCTACTTAGGGTCACTCGGTGTACGGCAAAACAATTTTACAATCTAACAATAATTTAATTAGGTATTAATGTGACCACGCATATGATAAAGTGGTGCAATAGGTATCTTATAACCACCCAAATAGTCTTAGAACATTAAAAGTAAGGTAAAATGTCCAGCTCACTGGCACAAAATATCGATAAATTAGTCGAATTACTCGACGCAAAATATGTACGTAGTTGTACTTATCTGGCCACGGTGCGGGGAAGACTCCCTAGCTGGTCGGAGAAAATCCACCAGAAGCCACTGAGAAGGATGGAAAGGTACAACTATTAGAGCGACGATGGTAGTCACTATGTTCCTCAACAGGAATGTACGGCGGCCATGTTCAGTGTATAGCTACTGAAGGCTTAGCCTCGTACCCAACAATAAAATCCTATTAAATTAGAAAAAGAAAAAAACAGAGATAAAACCCCGAAGATTAACACAAGACTTACTCAACTTACCCCAGATTACTGGAGATCCGCGAAATCGACTCAGAAGTCTCACAAAAGTACAAAATTTAAATTCAAAAATCCATCACGTAGTAGATCGCAAATCCGAAAAGCGGTAATACGATAAAATTTACGATAATTCACCTATACTAAGGTATCGACACTCACTACTTATTTCTTCAGAGCCGTCAAAGCGTAATATCTACTAGACATAGTAATAAAATTACTAAACGAAAATAAGCAGTTCTGTACTATTGTTCTTTAGGCAAGATGGACTTGGAAAGTGAAAGTCGAGAACGTGTTTCCCCTTGGATCATGCCCGACAACGAACACGCACGCCCAAAATATGACGTAACACGGAAATGGCTCAGAATGGAATGCGGGAAAAATTCAAATAAAATTAACGAACACAAAACTTAATTACAAAAGAGAGCGTCAATAACGTGACCTATATAATGAAACACAAACATGCTCATAACTTAAAAGATGATAAAATTTACTGAAACACGCCTACAATGCACGTAAAATTATAAAGTTAGGTAATATGAAAGGAAAGTTCACGTCCAAAAGTTGGCAATGCGCGAACCGTCAGATACACCAGCGCACGCATGACATCCAACCAAATAGATATGTAAACAAACGCTAATCAGCCCCATCACACATTATAAATGTCCGGAACTCAGGTAAATAGACTAAATCTGACCAAATTACGCACGCACAAGAACCGACGGGCGTAGCCCCGATCCATACGTACTTTACAGGCATAAAATATCGCACGTGGATGCGACGATTTCCATCCGAAGGTTATGTACATTGGAAGACACAGACAATGAAATTTCTGTGGACGGCCCCGCTGTTAATCGACAAGTGCATGCCCGGGAAGGAAGAAAATAAGTATGCACGAAGTCTAAAGCTATTCTCATGCCACAATATACCTTTTCATTTTAAGCAAAGAACCGTCTATAACGCCAAAAGAGGTTATTCGATTGCCACAGTACTTGATTCAGGTGTAGTAAAATAAGCAAGGTGCTAGAAGAATATTCTAACACAATATTTCCCTCTACAAATATGGTGACAGGAAAGCAGTAAAACTAAGGTGGAGACAATCAAGTGTAAAATTATAACTACGTACACAATGCAGGTAGGTCAGAGCAATATAAATGGTCTTGGAAAATAGTTATTTTAAACGTAGGTTTAAGTACACCCACACAAGAAATTAACTCTATCGGGTAAATGACCCAAAAATTAGATTTCAATAAATTTAACCTAAGAAACAGAAATGAGTTTACACAATAGATATAAGCATGTCATACTAGTTCACCAGAAATATATCAGGCACGCTCGTAAAGTTGCGATTTAGAATATCAAACAGTGCGAAAAGCATAAGAAATATGAAACATTAGCAAAACGTAAAAATAAGCATAACAACATATACCTACACAGTCAGACATATACACGGTTATTATGTGTCAACATATCCAGAAGTGTCACTGCTCAGTAACATCGATAAATTCCTGCACCGAATAGATTCAATTAATTTGCAGAAGCCGGCGCAGCTTCTGTTTAAACTCTCGGGCATTTTCCAAAACATGCAATTCATCGGGTAACCTGTTAAAATGTTGTAGCCCCATGAATACCGGTGACCTCTTTGCAATATTCAATCTACTGTTCGGCAACCTGAAATCATTTCTTTGCCTACTATTGTACGCGTGTATTTCATAGTTTTTTCTAAAATCGTTTTTATTTCAAAAAATATACACCAAAAGTTCTAAAATACATACACTAGGCAAAGGCAAAAAAGGCCTAAAATATGGCCTGCAATATGTAGTTGAAGGAATACCAGCAATAGAACGAATTACGCGCTTCTGAGCAAGAAATACTTCATTGGCACACTGAGATGATCCCCAAAGGATGATTCCGTATGCCATGCGCGAGAAAACCTGCCCGTAATAAAACCAGACTAGGTCTTTAGCATGCAATGATTGCCTCAGTACTCGAATCTGGTAACATGAGCAATTAATACTGGAGATCAGCCTATCACAATAAACCCTCCAATCCAAACACTCATCAAGCGTCACGCCGAGAAAACTAACGCTGGACTGATGACTAATGCCAGTATCCAGGTAAGCAAGATCCAAGTCAAAAACCTCCCTGGACTGCGCTGTATGAAAAATCACAAAATGTGCCTTTGACAGATTCATAAATAACTTATTACTCTGAAACCAGTAACAGAGTAGGCCCTGTCACACACGCTTACAGGGTCAGATTCCGAAACCAACGCAGTAGTATCGTCAGCATAAATGTACAGTGGAGCATCAACGCATGTTACAAGGTCACTAATAAAAAGTAAAAACAATACTGGGCCGAGAATTGACCCCTGTGGCACACCGAGGCCAACAGGTAAAACCGAGGAATAGAAATTTCTTGTCAAGTTATCCTTCCTGTGTGATATCCTAACGCACTGTGTTCGCTCTGACAAATACGAAGCAAATCACTCAGGCACCACGCCTCTAACACCGTAGTTACACAGCTTGTCAAGCAGGATCCGATGGTCCACGCAATCGAAAGCACATGTAAGGTCACAAAAACTCCAGGAGGGTACTCTCCACGATCCAGGCCATCAATTACATCTATAATAAAGGCAGTTATGGCAGCCACAGTTGAAAAACCTTCCCTGAAATCAAACTGTCTATTTATTAATTATGTTGTTCTTATTTAAGTGACCCATCAACCTATTCAACATTGCATACTCAAATAGTTTTGAGAAACTGGAGGTCAGTGTTATCGGACGATAATTAGACACTTCATGTGTAGAGTCTTTTTTATGAATTGGATTAATAATCGATGTTTTAAGGAGCCTCTCTCAAACGACACATTAATGATCTGCGTTAAACGCCGAATACACGCAACAGCAACACGGCGCAACAATTTGCCAGGTATATGATCTGCACTCGAACTACCTGTGTTTTTCAATTTGTTTATTATATTAACCATCTCATGCTCAGACAAAGGAAGAGCACACATGGAATTACAACCACCACTACTAGTAATGCTATCCTGCATAGTAGTAGCAACACCAGATACAACTGTAATTGGCTTCTCAATGAAGAAAGTTTCCAAATATGAGTTTTTACTATTTTTCTACGCGACGAAAAAAATTTTTAGTGTTTTGATGTAAATATGAAAGTTGTAGAGAATGAATAAACCCACAAAAATTAATACTAACCTTTTTCTGATGCGATGCATTGTTGTGGAATTGCAAATGACGGACCACTTGCGTCGCACAATGTTCAAAATCGACAGAAACTTGGTCGTAATTAAAAAAAAATAAAATTTTTGATAATGTGTATTTGTTTGTCCGCGTCATCACCAAAAATTGCAGTTTTTTCTTTGTCAGAACTATAGATATTGATTATCAAATACTAAAAAATTAACAATACTTCTATAGCGTATATTTTAGTACCAAAATACAAAAAGAAAAAATCTCTTCCCCCAAAATTAAAAAGATATTAAAAAAAAATCTATATACGTATTTCGGCAACTAAGTTGCCATCTTCAGTAGAAACCTGTAGAAAAACAGAAAAGAGTGTTAAACGTAGTGTTTTTGGCAAAGGTGTAACCTTAGAAGATATGCTCTTCACCAAATCACCAGTGGAATAACACTAACAAAATCACAGTGCTATCCTTCTGGTGATTTGGTGAAGAGCATATCTTCTAAGGTTACACCTTAGAAGAACGTCCATGTCCTAGATATAACTGCTTTTCATAAGTGGGAGAGAAAAAAGAGTAAATGGATTTTTACTTAACCCTTTAGTTGAAGTGCAATTTAGAAAAAGATTGAAGTGTCTGGAATACAAAACTGATTTTGATCAGCCGGTGTATTTTGAACTGGACTTCTCACAAAAGGAATTCATCTTTCAAAATACTCCTCCACTCTTGTCCAATCGCCGTCTACTCAAATCGAAAAAAAAACAAATATAATAAATGATACCTAATTAAACCCAAAAATAGATTGTATTTAAAACTTATAGAAGCTAGTAGTAGCTAAGTAATGTTTTGTTTATCATTTTGTTTTGCTTTTAGCAGAAAATACTTGCTTAATAAAATTTTTACTCTATTGCGTTTGATTTATTTTTAGAATTCTGAAATTTTATGAATAAAATAGTTTTACAATTCCTAAATCAAAACACAGTATGTGCCATATCAGAGTTAAAATTTCAAAATACATAAATGTTAAAACATGGTCAAATGTACCATAATATATATTGCAACAATATTTAAAAAAACAATTAGTGATTTCAAAAGATTGATGCAAACACTAAACCTGCTTTTTTAGCGAATTTACTTTTTTGCTCATACTTTGTTTTACCTTGGAGTAGCCGACATCTGTCGTTTTATTTCTTTCACAGAATATAAAAAAACAATATACAAGTATTTATATGTAGGTATATATATAAAGTTTAGTTTAATTTTTATATCAATACTTTACCTATATATATATATATATATATAGGTAAAGTATTGATATAAATCTCTGACACTAACTAGTATGTTGTATAAAAAACTTCTTACTACTCAAGGTAGAATTACGGGTACAGATAAATTGGATAAAAACACACTTCTACGCAACGTGACGTTTCGACTGAATATCTCAGTCTTCATCATTTTTTTGTGTTTATTAAAAACACAAAAAAATTTTTAGGAGAAAACCCAAGATAATTAAGTACAATGTGTCAAAATGATACTTACACTAACATAATTACTTGTACATCATGAGAGAACAAAACTGACATTTAACACATTAAAAACTTGTTTTTAGAAATAAAAAAGGGACACGTACATTTTAAAATTAGTGTATAAAAATAAATAGGTTGTATATTACATTTTAATTTAAAATTTCCCAAAGTATGGAATCAAATATTCTGTGTGTTTATTCGTCTTCAAATAAAATGTAAATGTCTTTAGAAATTGTGTTGTTATTATTTAGGTGAAAAAGAAAAGGATAAATAAATCATTCCACTGATATTTTTCTGTAAGAAAAACAGAAACGTATGACACGCCTCTACAATAACATGAAACAGGTTCGGACTCCGCGTATCTTATAGATATATCCTTAAGAAAAATTCCTATTTCATCCTAGTTTTAATTCTTTCTGTAATCTGGGGAATTAGAGCAGAATATATATTGCTGAAATTGCTGCAATCATTTCTGTTATTAATATTTGGTTTTATTGTCTTAATCGCCAGGGTTTCTAGGACACATTGTACTTAATTATCTTCGGTTTTCTCCTAACAAATTTTTTTGTGTTTTTAATAAACAGGTCTGATGAAGACTGAGATATTCAGTCGAAACGTCACGTTACGTAGAAGTGTGTTTTTATCCAATTTACCTCTACCCGTAATTCTACCTTGAGTAGTAAGAAGTTTTTTATACTTTACTTTAGACAAATATAACATTACACATCCTTGTATGTACTATAAAAGAAAGTAAAAATAATACTACAACACTTTTATAATTATATAATGTATTCAAGACTGGCATTTACATATTGAACAGATAATTATTTTGGACAGTCTTCCTTTCGTATACATTTGCTAGTCCACGATGCAAGTTCTCTAACATAACCTTGCTTGCAGAAACACGGCGTTTCACAAGTTCTTATGCCGTTGCTGTCTGCTGGCTCTCCGCAATAATGATGTCCCGTAAAACCGCAATCGTCTAACTCTTCGTTCTCACCACATAGAGAGGGGGTAGCTATTACAGAAAAGAAAAAAGTAATTGAAAGAATAATAAATAATCAAATAAGAAGTATATAATTTTCAGATATAATAAATACGTTCATTTTATCAGTACAGGACTTGATTTAGTCTACAAAATTGACCGTCGTATACAGTATATAGGGTGTCACCAGCGCTCAAGACTGAATTATGGGCTGTTTTATTGATTAATTAATACACAGTTTTATGCATGTAATGTGACGTTTTGATTCTGTGTTTAAAATCTTCATCATACCTTTAGTAAAAGAAATCAGAATATACAGATTTGTCATTAACTTAATGCGTCATTACTAACGCACACTAACATAGCACTGTCACGAAAAACCATAAAAAAACAGTATAAAATTTTCAAACAATTTAAAACGTTTCCTACATATTAAAGCACTGCAGTTATAAAAGCAAATAAATGCATGGATCATCTGTTCCACACCGACACGTTTTTCACACATTCCAATTGGTTTTTCTTTACATTTTCTTTGTATATATTTTTATACCGGTTGTGTAACGCAACACTTGATATAGCAAGTTCAAAATATATCAGAATTGCAACGTCGCGGACTGTATCCCCGCTCTCGCTACATTTAACGGTGAAGCATCGACTGGCAATATAGCAGTTATCTCTACTCTCTCCTGTCTTTCATTACACAAGCTGTATAATTAAATAATATTTTTATTAAGGAATTATTTTTTTTTTAATTTGGTAATGAGGATAGTGTGCGTTATGTCAATACATTTTACATTAAAAAAAAATCTCTGAGACAAAACAAGAGGTAATGGCACTAAATTAATAATATTAAAGCAAATAAACATTATACGACTGTTCGTAGGAAGACAAGTTGCATACGCTTAGTAGACCATGACTCGCTGTAACAGGCCCGCGAAGTAGAGATCTATTTTCTATCTTATATGTCTATTATACTTTAAAGACCGAGCTCGCCAGAAGATGGCGGGACAACCCAATAAATTAGAATTTAAACCAATTCATATTTAAATTATAAATACTGAAATGCGTTACTACTAAATATGATAACGTGATAGATAAAAATAATTCAAAGCGAAAATCATTAACGTCAAACGACAGTAAACAATAACAATAAGCCTACCAAAATAAATAAAAGAAACAAAATGCCGGAATATACAGAAATGTCCAAAATTACATACTTTAGGAGGCGATTTGAGATTCTGAATGACATGATTTATAATTGTGTTTATGAGAATGTCGGCTACGTTAGGGGACAGGGAGAGATCCATAGATCTACCCCAATCTTGTGAGGATGTTTGTAAAAATGTTAATGACATGAAAAGACACCAAAATATCATCCACCGACATACTCATGTCATTAACAGCATTGGCAAAAGTAAATGTATCTTTTATTTGGTATTTGTTATAATTTACGATGATTTACTAAGAATGTCGGCCATCTTTGTCGATGTATAATACAAAATAAATTTAGAAAGTACTCCTAACGAGTGACTATCTTAGGAAGGCAACCGCTTCGAAATATCTTTTCCCATAAAGTCACATTCGGCCTTCCCCGCAAAGATGACTCACCCTGTATATCCTGTATTATGTTTTATGTCTCATATAAATTAAGAACTACTAAACAAACATTTGTTTTACATGATAGTGTGTACTACATATATTTACTGTGACTTACATATATACCTTTATACGTAAAACGTATGTGCATATATGCATGTGTTTGAGATACACACATACATTAAGTGCTATTGTCGACAATCGAACGCACAGACACCGGTGTTTCGACCTATGAGGTCTCATCAGTGTGCGTGGATATTTAATATTTTCATATTTATTATATTTTATCGCCAACATTCAGTGAAGCGATGTATTACCATAGCGCGTTTTACGGAGGTAAACAAACACTTTATCGTTCTGTAAAATAAAATACTTTAGCTGCCGCTAATATCTGTCAACGTAACCATGACTGATGACTTTAAACACAAATCGTTTGTTGCTGTCATGTCAAGTCATAAGTTATTATATGTTTATTTTTTAACTTACAAATTTTTGCGGTTGGTGATAAAATTTTGTATGCACCACGTCAGTAAAGTGCCTTTATCGAACTCGCCTGTTACTCGCCTCGCTCGCTTGGCCTATAAAAAGCCTCGTTCGATAAAGGATCCTAATTAAATGCTTATAGCGGAAAACAATTAATAGACAATAACATAAGAGATAATTCATATTACCAAAAATACAATGCAGTTCTTTATTGGTTTGCCGAATGATCTCGATGGTGCTTGGAATCTGTCTTTTAACGACAACAGTTTAAAATAACTAACCTTGTGAAACGCAGATCTATTTCATCGATTTCAGAATCCTCTGTTGGTGATTTTTTTTTCCGAAATTTTTGTCATTTATAGAGATGAATTTTTATGCCTTACGTAATCAATAAAGCATTTTGCCTGCATTTTGGCACAATGTGATGGCACATAGCAGGTGATTTCTTCATATCTTTTCGTTTGTTTAGGCGTTATAGGCCAATGCCTGTCAGACATTATTGATTGGTATTGGGGGAAATCTCGATATAGAATATTGAATTTTGGACATCCCATGTCCTCTATGTTATATGCGAGATGTCCGTAGCCGACTCGGATTAATAAATCTTTGACATAATGGCCCTCTTTATATGCAATTTTCTAGTCACATTCATCGGCCTTACGACAAAGTTGTTGAATTAAATTCATCATTTCGCCTTGTGCACCATCGTTAATGATAATAATAATAATAATAAACATTCAAAATGGCTTACATGTAAAAGCATACCTTTTAATTTGTATATTAAAACTTCTCACCTTCTGTTCTTAAAATTGCAACAGTAACCAATAGAACCAGAAATATAGAAACCTTCATTTTTAGCACAGAAATTGGCGTGGTCGATCAGTTAATACAAATAACTTTCTGCAATCAAACATTATATAATATATGAATGTTTATTATTTAATTTTCAGATCATCAGGTCATCATAATAAAGGCGGTATGAATTATGATTATTTTATCACGAACGAGGCCAAGGAAGTTGTTTATGATCTGCAGTGAGTTCAACTTTGTGTATTTAAGCACAATCAAATTGTATGCATCAATGTCCTTGTGATAAGAAGAAAAACATGTTCCGAAATAAAAAGGCAATTTCGAGATTAAATTCGGAATTTATTTCCAGATTTTATTATATGATATAAAATATAAGATCTTGCTCAATTACTAAAAATATCTTATAGTTAAGAAAAAAATATGCTACAATTTTCACGCTAACTGCTTGCGGAAAAGTCAAATTTTCGGGCATCTCTTTTATAGCGAGAGAAACGTCCAAAAGCCATGCATATTATAAGTGACAAACCTTACGTTCTCTATTACATTAATCACCAGAACTTAAATTAGACCTTTGTAACTATAGTCTTTGGTACCTGCAAACCTCACCCGATGACTCTGATTAGTACTGTCATGTTAATTACTAAATTAGATACCTATATACTTTATCGCCTTTCTCGTTTTAATATTGGATGCAGTTGAATTTTTATTAACCGATTTCGCATAAGTGTTCACTTATTCATATTATAATATTTTGTTGTTTAACTGAAATTTTGGTTTATTTTATTTGACTATTTTTAATAAGTAGTATTACTTTCATTCGTTTGTATAAATAATAAAAGTTTAGTGTCAATTTTAGCTAAGCGTCATATAATTGTAAAGTTATATACTTTTTTCTACTATATTATATAAGTACATATTATACTTTTTAATATGTATTTTTGTAAAATGTTCTGTGATATTATTTTCCTTTTCCAACGTGCACTGCAATTTTTTTTTACTTTGTGGTGACATTTTATGCAACAAAATGTTCTTATGAAATAATTTGTAGCAAAATATTTTGTAACGGACTTTTGTCCGTGACTGTTTAAATTATCGAACTTATTTGTATTAATGCTTTTTATTTAATTTTAGCATTAATAGGTTCGATAATTCAATACAAATATTCTAAAATATATTTAATTTGTCTAATGTCAATTAGTAATGAGGAAGATGATATTTTTGTTAATTTTCTAAATGCATTTTGCACGTGATAGTATCGTGCGTTTGAATACAGTGCATGCGTTAAAATACTGTTTTTAACTGTTATTTATGCGAGGGCAGGCCTATATAAGGCGACGATTTTGTAAGTAAAACAGAGTTTTCTTGGCAGTCTGAGAAAATTCTCACCAAACTCTCTGGCAGTCTAGAGAGTACCTAGTACCTTTCCCTTAGTTTTCTGGCAGTCTAGGAAGGTAATCCCGTAAATTGTTTTGTTTCCGGGCAGCTCGTGGAAAGAAAACAGTTCTCTCCTGTAAGTCCCGACCCAACTTTTTACATGGTTATTCCGTTCATTTTAAATAATCATGTCAGATAGGTTTCCGTTAATTATATATGTACTAAAGTAAATTTTAACTTTATTGTAAGATTTTACATATATTACTCTTGTCGAATATCTCTTCAATAATACGAACACACGTGCTATATGAGACGTTAACTTTTTTTGTCGGACTTGTGTAAATATCATCTTTCTCGAAGTAAATAACATGCATATAATATTTCAATTTACTAAATATTCACAACCGTATGATTTATAGATCGATGTTTGAATATCCCGATATATGTTTGTTGACATACTGCAAATAAGTTTCAATAAATCTAAGGATAATTTCAAAATAAGAATTATAGTTGCTTTTGTAAACAATAATAAATATTTTATGATTTTTCTTGTAAATAGGTATATGTGTATTAAATTTGTGTAATTTAAAATCTATTTTATATATAAATAAAAGGATTAACATTGTAAATATCTCCTTTTCTCTTAATGCTAGGAGGTAATATATAAAAAAATATTAAAAAATAAATGATGCTAAAACATACCGAACCATAGTTTTTCTCCATAAACCGATCTACCCGTATTTGAGCATTTACTGTTGACAAAATTCACTTTCACCAAACACGTAAAACACTCGATTTTATTATTGCACGTATTGTTTTAAGTTTAATATCTAATTACTGTTAAAAGTAGATAGTGAAGGTGCACGAATACTAACTGTAGTTAATAGACGACAATACAACTGCGATGTTAAATATCCCTAGCGTATACGATACGATTAGCTATCCGTTGTTGCGTATAGATGGAAGCACCGGACCATTCAATTTGGCAATTAGTGTTCTTAATTAATATTTAACGATTTTAAGAGGGTGACTACGTCATAATTTTGCGGTGCTGTGGCGATACAGTCAATGCTAGCGTGGCCTATTTGAACAAAATAATGCCAACCACTGTCCCAAGAACTTCGCCAAAAATTCTTTTCTTAGAAAGTGTTATTTTTCCATAATTTTTGTCGTTCTATAATCCTAGCAATATCTAAAATGTTCTTCATATTCCTCCTTATCATTTTCAGCTTTACCATTCTATTCCTTCTGAAATCATTATGGCGAATCGCTCATATTCTGTTCGCAATTGTATGGACAAGAAATCTCCCTGACACTCATTTCTTAACAGTTTGAGGGCTGTTCTTGTTTCTCTACAGGAAGAAATCAAAATTCTTAAAAAATCCATATTGGAAACTACATCTAACTCATCGTCTTCACTTCTTGATTATGAGAAGATTATACAGGAGATTTCGGACAGGGACAAACGCAAGGCAAATATAGTCATATTCGGCTCACGTGAGTCGGGTTGCAGTAGTAATGCCGAACAGCTGGTTGTTGATAGGAAATTGATTCGTGAAGTTTCCTCGGAAGCTCAGATTATCGACGAGGATATGAGGATTTCAAGATTGGGCAAGTTTGATGCTACGGGTCCTGGTCGGTGTCGTCCGATCAGGGTTTCTTTTGCTTCTGAAGCTCGTGTACACTCTATTCTTCGTAACATGGCTAAAATTAAATCCAAGTTTCCCAATATATCAATTTTTAGGGATCGCACTCCAATTGCATAAGGATGCCAAAGCTGAAATGAGCAAACGTTTAAATAATGGTGAATCTAATTTGAAGATCAAGTATATTAAAGGCATACCCACCGTTGCTTCTTTAAACTGAATAATCCCAACGGGTCTTCCACGCCTCTGAACATTTATTACCAGAATACCCGTGGCTTAAGCACTAAGACACATTCTTTTTTTGCCGGTGTTTGTGAGAATTTCTTTGATGTAATCGTTATAACTGAAACTTGGCTTGATGATTCATTTTCTAGCTCTGAGCTGTTTCCTCCGTCATATTATGTTTTTAGATCTGATCGTAAATTCTCATTAATAAACAGATCAATTGGTGGTGGAGTTCTGCTTGCGCTGAGTGACACGATTTCTGTCAACTTGTTGATACTGCTGCTGTCTTGTCTCTTACCCCGTCGATTGATTTTATTCTGTGTAAATGTCGTATTCTGGCTGACCATTTTTACATAGCTGCCGTATATATTCCGCCCAGCACTAATCTACATGATTTCGAAACTTTCTTTGAATATCTCGAAATCCTTTTAGATGGCAAGCCTATCTTATTTATCGGCGACTTTAATCTAACACAATATGCAATTAACCCTACTTCTTGCTCGAAATGTTCTACTTTTTTGAACTTTTGTGCCTCGCTACGCTTACAACAATACAATTCTGTTGTTAATTGTGACGTTAGGCTTCTTGATTTGGTTATTTCAAATATTCCGTGCTGTGTTAGTGTGTCCCCAGATGAGTCTCCTTTTGTTCCCTCTGACCCATATCACCCACCCTTATTAATAACGTTAAATTTTTCCTATTCTGCTCGTAGACCACACCTATTTCCATCGAATACTAACTTCAGATATAATTTTCGTAGGGTGGACAATGCTCGTTTGTTGTCTGATCTGGCTGAAGTGGATTGGACATTTTTAACTCATATAAACGATGTCGACCTTGCTCTTCAACAATTTTATAATACCATTTACAACGTATTGGATGCTTCTGTGCATAAGTATTGTTCTGGTAATGTTCAGTCATCTTATCCAGAATGGTATACTTCCAACATAATTAAAAATCTAAAACTGAAAGATTATTATAGACGTCATTGGAAAAGATCCAACAATATATCGTACTATAATGAATTCAGTCGACTAAGAGCTCTTTGTAAAAATGATATTGCTGCTGCTTACTCAAAATACTTGGATGAAATTCAGTCCTCAATTCTAACTAATCCTAAAAACGTTTTTAAGTTTTTACAAACCAAGAAGTGCAGTTCCAGGATTCCCAATGGCCTGTCTTTTCTCAATGTTTTTCACGAATCTCCGCAGGACATCGTGGATGCTTTTGCTGAAAAATTTCGTACTTCCTACCATAACAGTACACCTTTTCATGACAACGCACCCAGTTCTTCAGTAAATCATTTACCTGTTGTTCTTCCATTAGTTTCTGAATCGGAGCTAATTGACATTATGTCCAAGTTTCCGCAGAATTTTAATTCTGGGGATGACTTAATTCCTAATTTTCTTATTCATGATGCCAGACATATTTTGGCGATACCTTTGGCTATTATTATTAATCTATCAGTTCGTTTATCTGTTTTTCCTTCCTCTTGGAAGCGTGCACGAATATGTCCAGTGCACAAAAAAGGTGATAAAACGCTTGTTGACAATTATAGACCGATATCTATTTTATCTAACCTTGCTAAGATTTATGAATCCTTTCTTTACTCATGTATATATCATGGCACTAAATCATACATCTCATCTGACCAACATGGCTTTGTCCGTGGTCGATCGACAGTTACAAACCTTATCACCATTTGTCAATATATAAGTTGTGAACTTGATGTGCAGGGTCAGGTGGATGTTCTTTATACCGATCTTAGCAAGGCATTTGACATCTTAGATCATGGTATTTTACTCACCAAATTGTCTGTGTATGGTTTGAGTTCCTCATTACTTAGACTTTTGGAGTCGTATTTACTCAACCGAAGTACATATGTTTATTACAATGGTTTCAAGTCCTTCGAGTTTGTTCCACAGTCTGGCGTCCCTCAGGGCTCCAATCTGGGACCCTTATTATTCATTCTTTTTATTAATGATTTGCTCACCTCATTATCATGTCCTACACTTGCTTATGCAGATGACATTAAAATTTATCAATCAGGACCTGGAACGACGTATTGCTTTTGCAAGAGAATTTGAATATGATCAGCGAATGGTGCATGCATAATGGTCTGGTTCTGAATGTTGACAAGTGTTGCCACATGACTTTTACTAGGAAGCATAGAATTATTCCATCCACTTATGTGATTGACGATCACAATCTTTCTAAGGTCAACGAATTTAAAGACCTTGGTGTAATTTTTGACAGCCGTCTAACATTTATCCCACATATTTCAAATTTATGTCTTGCTACCTCTAAAACCTTAGGTTTTGT
This sequence comes from Amphimallon solstitiale, assembly GCA_963170755.1. Classification (NCBI taxonomy): domain Eukaryota; kingdom Metazoa; phylum Arthropoda; class Insecta; order Coleoptera; family Scarabaeidae; genus Amphimallon; species Amphimallon solstitiale. Next base: position 93,734,935 of record OY720678.1, read on the forward strand.
TATACGTACTGCAAGCATTTCAACAATATCGGTTTACTGAAAACTCTATTCTATAGCTTTGTTGCTAGCAAACTTGAGTATGCTTCCCCAGTCTGGGCACCACACTACACTTACCTCCAGTTAATGGTTGAGAAGATTCAGAGAAGATTCCTGAAGTTTTTGTCATATAAAATTGATGGCACTTATCCTATGCGCAATATGGATTACGCTACGCTTTTGGCACGACATGGAATGCAGTCCTTGACGTCGCGTCGTGAAAGACATGGTGCGCGTTTTATTTGGAAGCTAGTGCATGGACTCATTGATAGTTCTTACATTCTTTCCTCCATAAATTTCCTTGTTCCGCGTATTTCTTCCCGATCTTCCCCTACTTTCTCCCTTCCTATTCCTAGAACCAACTTACTATCTTTTTCTCCTGTAACAACTATGTGTCGCACAGCTGAGCTTATTTATGGTGATACTTTTTTTTAATATAATTTACTTGTATTAACGTCTTCTTTTGTATAATTTCTATTTCTAAATGTATGTATACAATTTTTGTTTTTTTTTGTTTGTCCTGTTATTGGATTGATTATCCGTTGGGCAATAAATAAATTATTATTATTATTATTATTATTATTATTATTATTATTATTATTTCCTGGTCTCTGTAAATATCCAGATTTACTTTTTAAATGGATGACGACGTCATAATTTTGCGGTGCTGTGGCGATACAGTCAATGCTAGCGTGGCCTATTTGAACAAAATAATGCCAACCACTGTCCCAAGAACTTCGCCACAAATTCTTTTCTTAGAAAGTGTTATTTTTCCATAATTTTTGTCGTTCTATAATCCTAGCAATATCTAAAATGTTCTTCATATTCCTCCTTATTATTTCCAGCTTTACCATTCTATTCCTTCTGAAATCATTATGGCGAATCGCTCATATTCTGTTCGCAATTGTATGGACAAGAAATCTCCTTGACACTCATTTCCTGATCTCTGTAAATATCCAGATTTATTTTTTAAATGGATAAACATTTGTAGCAATAGAGATATAGTACATTTGTCGTATATATTGCAGAAATTTTAGTTTAATGTATAGATACGGCCACCAAGATTTCAGTCAAAGCTTTTTGTAGTTTATGTTCTTCCATATAGTTCTTAGTAACAGTTGAGAGTACATGAATGAAACACTTTAAAAATGATATTACGACAAAGAAATTATAAGGGGATTACAGGAAGTCCAATTAATGAAGAACTACAATGGAGTGGAGAAAATAGAAGTACAATGAAGAAAATGGTAACAGAAAAGTGCTTTGTGTTTTTTATCTATTTTTTTTTTTTGTTTGAATAAGGACTATTAAATTTTTGTAAGTAATGTCGCTTTATGTTACTTTTCGATTACCTTTAAAACACATTGTTTGTTTGTTGAGTATCATTTAATTATTCTTCAGAATATGTATGTGCATAATTCCCAAAAAAAGCTATGATCACCAAACTCAAATAGAGATCTGTATGAGACATATATGAACAAAATACTAATATTTCAGTAAGTACTTTTACTTAATTATATCAAGTAATTTTAGATAAAAGAAGTTAATTACAAAAATATTAGGATTTTGTTCACAAACTATAAAAATAAAACCATTAATTTTGGATGAGTATGTACTATGCTTAATTTCAAAATTTGCCGCCATCTAATTTAGTACCTAAAAATTTCAAGAGATGAGTCTGATAAGATTACAATATTTAGTAATTAGTTACCCGTTTACTATGTGTAAGTTATCTATGATTAATCACCTACCTTTAATGTTCATGTATCATAATAATTTGCTATGGTCATTTGTACTGCCCATTGAGGAAAAATACTATGGAGACGCTGCACATACGTTGATTTAATGGATTTAGGCGGTCAAAATTATTTTAGACCGTATTTTGACTTTAAACCATATATGTTATTGTAAAGTATTGTCCTTTATAAAGCTAGTATATTTTTCCCGCCAAAAAGTAAAAATAAATAACAAAATAAAAGACGAAATCTTAAAAAAGAAAAAATAATTTTTAATAAAAATTTTAGGTAAAAAAATAATATTCTCGCTACAGATTAATAATTCACGTGCAAATAGATTATTTTAAATAATTAGTTTATAAGTTTATGGATAAATCCTGATCCGTGCCTGAAATATCGGATTCAGTATTCGGGTCAGCCGATAACAACATATTGATTGTTTCTGGGCAATATGATCCTGATTTGATACTTTTTTTTGTTTTTCTCATGTCACTTATTAGTGGGTCTGAACTTAGTAATAGTCTATTGTATATGTCAAGATTGCATTCCTCTGTCGAAAACTATCTTGCGTAGATTTTGCAGTATAATCGAAAGTGCTTATTTCTGGCTTCTGCGGCCTCTTCGGAAAGCTGTCCTATCGATAATAAGGCATTCTCAATTATAGCTGTACCATGAACTAGTATTTTATGCATAGTTGGGGTCATTGGGTGCCATGCATATAAGTTGACATAGAACGTCGCAGTTGCAAGGCATATTTATCAAATTCTTGGACGTTTATTTTATGACCACTTGAGATAGTTTCCAGTATAACCTTGAATCTATATATTAATTCAAAATCAACTTTTGTTATGTCGGCAGCTAATTGAGGGTTTTCAAAGAACCTCCTGCTCGTATTCCCATCATTGGTATTTCCAAAATTAGTTTTCGGCATGTCGACTAACAATCCAGTTTCTTTTCGAAATCTCTTCTGAATATGTCTTTTTGTAAGCACTTCTAACTCTATTTCTTTATTAGTTCTCTTCTCTCTATACTTTTTTAGTGGTAATTTGTACGCCAGATGCAATACACTTTCAAATAATCGAATCCTTGCATCTAGTACAGATAACCCAAATTCAATAGCCGTAGAATTTGTATCGAACTTTTGGGTCAGATTATTAAAACCTTTAGATGTAGCTCCGCAAATAAAACACTGACTTGTTGATTTTGTATCGATTGCAGCGTTACACACTTTGCCATCGATCATCGTCATCTTAAAGACATGTTCAAACATGAATTTGCGCCCATGCAAATATACGTCAGTAGGTGTCAACTTCTTGGCAGATTCTTCAACGTAACTGATTTCCTCCTTTATTACATCAGTCGATTCTTTGACAAACCTAAATCGTATTGGTCTGCAATATCTAGGCGATGATGGTGTTGGGTTTTGCCAAATTATTTTTTCCTTCTTTGCCACACATTATTCGAAGTGGTACAAAAGAGCTCAGAAATATATTTGCGCCTGAGGCAGCATCATCGTCGAATATTTGTTTATATTTGGCTTGTTGGGATCCGTCACAACCCCATTTACAAATAATTTTCAAAGAATTAATTTCTTTGTCTGTTAGAGAACAAAGGATATCTTCTAGCGCCATTGATAAGCGTGTAACTGTATTATCAACTACGCATGTACTTGTGACCTTTATACAATCTTTGGGCGGATAACATTCTTTTTTTGCTTTTAATAACAGGTTAATGTCTTTTAATATTTAACTAATTATATAACTCTGATACACGATACATTTAACAAACAGTCCACTTTTGACCAACACTACCTGTTTGATGTAAATGTAGTATCAATATGGCGGACTTGTACCTGGTTTGACCATGTGACGTCGCCTCCCTACCTTTTTTCTCATTGGTATTGGCCGAACTCCGTATTGATGACAAGCATTTTGTGTAAAATGAATTTACCGAGATATCAAAAATTATCCTTGTCAGAGGTGGTCATTGTACGAAAAACGTCTATCCTACCTATATAATAATAGTATATTGCATGTGCTGTATTTTGATAATGTCGCTTATACACAAGAAAAGTGACACAAGTCAAAAATCACAATATTTTTGCTTTTACAGTGCAGTAGGCATGGAAAAGTATATACTTCTATCTCAAAGAATGACAAAAGTCATACTTCAAATCTACACCAATAGATGGGAGTGGTTTCACTTTTCCATTGTGGAATTTCAGCATGACACTATCTAAAAAACAGACACTTCTCAGTTGAGAATCAAGACGCTAATACAAAATTTTCATATTTCGGAAGGTATAATAGGAAGAGAAACAATGATCGGTGTTGTATCTCACGTAGAAAAAGCAATTGTAGAGAAAATTGTTTCTACCAAAAAACCAACAACAATTGATACATTTTTCAAACCAGTGGAATAACACGAGTGCGTATTTTTATGTTATCTACCAAGCCATGAAAAAAAGCACATAAGAGAACAAAAAAAAATATTTTTCTACATAACTCCTTTCAACACTAATACACTTATTCCATCTTTTCCCCAGTTGCCCCATACCCTCAGAAAAAAATTGCTTCGGTAACCCCTCAAAATATTCTTCAACAGCTTCTTTGAGTTCTTCATTAGAAGCAAAACGCTTTCCTATGTGATGCTTTTTTAAATTTTTGAATAAGAAGAAGTCTGACGGAGCTAAGTCTATAAGGTGGATGCCTTAACTCGATAAACCCACAGTCATTGATTATCTGCTGAACTTTGTTTGCCTTATGAACCCGACGATTGTCGTGCAGCAACAAGTTTTTTTGTGGATAAGAATGGGGGCGTTTTTCCTCCAGAGCAGTTTTTAAATTTTTATTTGTGTTTCCGTAGGCCTCTCCATTTATGGTAGACCCTCTCGGCATATATTCAATAAACAAAACTCCTTCAGCATCCCAGAAAACAGTTGCCATCAGTCTTTTTCCAGAAAATTGTATCTTGGCCTTTTTTGGTGGTGAAGAGCCCTTATGAACCCACTGCATGGATTCTTGTTTAGTAGGAGGGTCCCAGTAATATACCCAAGTCTCATCCCCGGTAATAATTCGAGATAAAAATATTTTGTCCCTCTCCAACTTGACCAAATTTTCTTGAGAAACTTAAAAACTTAAACTCAAGGTGTAAGCAATCTGGGTACCCACCGTGCAGACACCTTTTTCATACCCAAATCGTCATGCAAAATTATGAGAACACTTGTTTCGGATATACAGACTTCATTGGCAATGAAGTCGTCCGGACTTTGGGTCATCATTGAATGACTCTCGGCCCCATCGAAAGAGTTTAGACCAATAATTTACTTAGAAATAAAATGGTGTATCTTCCCCATATACAGCAACCATTCTTTCATGAATTGCTTTTGGACCATTGCCTTCGTTTGTCAGGAACTTTATTACGCTGCGATGTTCAACTTTAGTTTCACTCATTTTATCGAGAAATGGACCGTCTCAAATCTCTATACACAGCATAAACTAAACACAACTTAGCACATGTACTTCTAACAGTGACAGTCATTTTTCAATAATTTGTTTGACATCGTCGCTCTTTTGTTTCATGGCTATATAGATAACATAAAAAAACGCCCTCGTATCTAATACGAGGGCGTATTTTTATGTTTTACATTCTTCTGTTTTCTATAAGAATGATACATAATAAAAAAGAAAGTCGAAATATTCATTTTTTTCATGCCTTCTTATTGTGTTCTATTACGATATTTAAAAAAATACGATTTTTAAATATACAGGGTGAGTCATATAAGCGGGTAAGGCCGATTATGCCTTGATGAGTAAAGATATTTCGAGGCGGTTTTTTCCATGTGATAGCTGTTCATTAGGAGCACATCTTAAAAATATTTTGTATTATACAGAGTGTTCCATAACTTGGTGGCTAACCATAGTTATAGTTTTTTAAATGGAACAGCCTATATATTATTGCATTTTTGTATTTCCCGTATAATTTTTAGTCAAAAAGTAATAAGATAGTATAGGCCTAAAGTGTAAAGTTTTTGACTTATTCCCACTTTTCTGAAAAATTCAATGTTTGTATAAAATTATATTTCTCGAAAACGACGTCTTATTTTTTGCAGTATTGTTTACAATAAGAGGTCCTAATAGAAGTATGTTTTATTTTTTTTATAGTTACTAACTGCATGTGCAGGACACTGGATTTAAATTACATGACGCGTTTTAGAATAAAAGTATTTTTTTTAAGGGAACAGCCTGTATATTAGTACATTTTTGAATTGTTTATTAAATTTCACGTCAGAAACATGTAAGAAGTTAATACTTTAGAAGTGACTATTACTGAGCTATTGTTTCTTTTTGATATCATATTGTCAGTCTTATACTATATTAATTAAAACCACAAAACTGATAAAATTATATCAAAAAGAAACAATAGCTCAGTAATAGTCACTTTTAAAGTATTAACGTCTTACATGTTTTTGATGTGAAATTTAATAAGAAATTCAAACATGAAATAATATACTGGGTGTTCAATTTGAAAAAATTTTCTTTTTTGCAAAAACTAACAAAAGCATATCAAAAAACGACAGTAGTTCAGTAATAGGCACATTTAAAGTATTAACGTCTTACATGTTTCTGACGTGAAATTTAATAAACAATTCAAAAATGGACTGATATAGAGGGTGTTCCATTTAAAAAAATTGACTTTTATTCCAAAACGTGTCATGTAATTTTAATCCAGTTCCTGCACATGCAGTTAGTAACTATAAAAAAAATTAAACACACTTCTATTAGCACCTCCTACTGTAAACAATACTGCAAAAAAGTTTGTCCATCTAATACGTCGTTTTCGAGAAATATAATTTTATACAAACATTGAATTTTTCAGAAAAATGGTAATAAGTCAAAAACTTTACACTTTAGGCCTATACTATCTTATTACTTTTTGACTAAAAATTATACGGGAAATACAAAAATGCAATAATATATAGGGTGTTCCATTTAAAAAACCAATTTATGGAACACTCTGTATAATACAAAATATTTTTATAATGTGCTCCTAATGAACAGCTATTACAAGGAAAAAACCGCTTCGAAATATCTTTACTCATAAAGGCATAATCTGCCTTACCCGCTTAGATGACTCACCCTGTATACTTCCTATTAACGAGTACTTTCCCATAACGGAGAGTTGAGCTATAGATGCGACCTATTCTTTCTATTTACGATATCCCACCAAGATGTCTTCAAAGAATCACTTAATTAATTTAAAATATTTAGGTACTATCACACAACCACAATTCGTACAAATTTTGACAAAAGTATTTCTTCAGTACGATCATTTGTTTGTCTATCATTTGTTTTTTGAAGTAAACTACTAATTCAGGTCTATCGATTTCGCTGGAAATCCAATTAGTTTTTAAAAAGGCGACTCTCTTAGTAAATATGAAGTTTGGTATTGATAAGTTAGTCGTTTGGTCGCTATCGTGGTGACACCGAGAGAGAGATTTTTCAAAAATATTTTTTCGTTATCAGGAGTCTTCAAAACGCGGACATCTTTCTCATCATCACAATACTTCCTTATACTACGTATAAGAAATTAAAAATAAAGCTACAACACTATAATAGTAATATAATGTGTTCAAGGTATTTACATATTGAACAGATAGTTATTTTGTACAATCTTCTTCTGGTATACATTTGCTAGTCGTCGATGCATGTTCCCGAAGATAACCCCGCTTGCAGAAACACGGCGGTGAACAATTCCTTAAGCCCATTACGTCTCTTCCTGGCATTCCGCAATAACGATCTGTCGTGAAACCGCAGTCTGCGTAGTGTTCGTTTTCACCACACGGAGCGTAGGCAGCTAGTATAGGGAAAAAATGTAATTGAAAAAACATTATATAATAATTTGAATGTTTATTATTTAGTTTTGGTATCAGATCATCATGTGAAGTATGATGAGTTTAAATCGAACAAAGCCAAGGAAATTTTTAGATGTGGCTTTTACTTGATGAAGATCTATTTAACTCAACCTAAAATAAAACAATAAACTTGTTTAAATCTTCACTATATTTACATGGTTTTATAAAGAGGGCCAGGTGACATCGATGGTAATCGAAAAACACAAAATATCGAGTCATGATCGCAGAATTTCTCCTCGCATATACCTGAGTCAAGTATACTATCAGCGTCAAAGGTTACTATTACATCTAACAAATTATCCATTCTCGTAGCAGTATTAATTAATTGAGACAATCCAAGACATTCTATCATATTTAGAAAGTAGATTTTTGCAGCATCATTACCACAAGAGAGCAGATTTATGTTAAGGTCTCCAAGACAAAGTACGATGTCATACTCCATAGATATATTGGTCAACTGTTCCTTAAAATAATCACAGAAAGTTTTGTAGTATTGGTGAGGAGGTCTATAGATTACACCCACAGCAATTCTAGTGCGGCCAAACTCAAAACCGACCCAAGCCTGTTCAATAAACGCACAATAGGAGATACAAACAGCCCGCAGATCATTCCTATAATAGACACAAACTTTTTACCTTTAGTTTCATTCCGACAATCGACAAGATCGGCTTCGAGTTGGACCACCTTCTCCGTCAACGCTTGTAATTTTTGTTGATATTCGGCAAATATCTCACAGTGGATCTTAGAAATCAATTCATTCTTTAAAATATCCGATGCAAATACTTTTTGGATCACTTTTTTAATAAAAGCTTCATCTTCAGCAGAAGATCTTATAATACGATCAGTAGACGGCATGTTAAATAAACAATTTAATCACAAGAAAAATTTATAAAACTGCAATGCAACTACGACACGCTTATATTTCAAAACTAGAATTTAAAATTTCTGAACGTCCTCCCAATATAAATTTTGTCACAATTACTACTACATTTTAATTTATATACTCCAAATAATTAATGCTGTAAGCCGTTACTTTGTGATAATCCATATTAAAACAATAAAAAACACATTTACTTTGTTGTATCACTATATTTAAACAAATGGTGTGACCGCGGTTTCGACCAACATGGCCATTAACGAACACAGTGTTGAATGAGACACATAACATAATTTTGTGTCTCACTCAACACTGTGTTCGTTAATGGCCATGTTGATCGAAACCGCGGTCACACCATTTGTTTAAATATAGTAATACAACAAAGTAAATGTGTTTTATTGTTTTTATATACTCCAGATTTATTAAATTTTAACGGTTTGGATTTACTGTTTTTAATGAACCTAGATAAATTATTATCGGTTTTCAAGCATATATTTAGGTCTAAAATTTCTAAAAATGTTTTAATTTTAACTGATTTATCAAAACGAAAATGAAAAGTGTGAACACATGGATGTTAAAACTAACATCAAGCAGTAAATAATTACTGTGACTTACATATATACCTTTATACGTAAAACGTATATGTATATATGCATGTGTTTGAGATACACACATACATTAAGTGCCATTGCCGATAATCGAACGCACAGACACCGGTGTTTCGACCTATGAGGTCTCATCAGTGTGCGTTCGATTATCGGCAATGGCACTTAATGTATGTGTGTATCTCAAACACATGCATATATACATACCGCATGTGTAAAACCATATTGGGGATATGATATATGTATACTAGGCACACCGGCAACAACGCCCAATCGTGGCCGTAGTCATGGTACAAGGAAACAAGGTATGCTTTTGCGCATCTCTGGATGACGCGCATTTATCGAAAAAAATGTCACTTGACAACTCTGAGAGAAGTCACTGACTGAATTCACTGACAGAAGTAACTGACAGAAAGCATTTTCCAAGACTCCCTTTAACAACTAAAATTGTATCTGGAGATCATTTCGAACAGCGGCGTGTGTTTGTGAGAGGAGATACTTCCCGCTATTGATAATACCGCAATAGATCGGGATATTATTTGATTCCAACAGGACAGTTGTCCTGCACATAATGCGGTCAGAGTAAAGTATTTTTTAATGAATACTTTTCCTGATCGTCTCATTAATGTAACAGGAAACATTCGTTGGCCTCCGCGATCTCCTGATCTATCGCCAAATGATTTCTTTTTGTGGGGATACATCAAAAATAAAATATACAGTGCACAATCTGGCAGCCTAGAAAACTTAGATATTTTGAGAAGGCTAATCATAGAGGCTTTTGAATCCGTAACAGTCAATGTGATTCGTAATGTGCGAGAAAATTTTTATGATGGGCTCGGACAATGCCTTGCTGCTGAAGGAGGCATTTTTGAACCTATGCAATAACATTTTATTTTTTAGTATTGTTTAGAGTATATTTTTTATTTTCATTAGAATTCCGTTCTTAATAAATTTATATAATAATTTACTAAGAATTAATGTTTAATTAGAATTGTGCTTTTATTTTCTTACTGTCTTGTATTGCATTTATGTTAAAAAGGACTTTATTGAAATAGTGTCCTGTGAATTCACAACTTTATTGAACTGGTAGTACTAAAGGTCGAATGCGTGTCATCCAGAGATGCGCAAAAGCATACCTTGTTTCCTTGTACCATGACTACGGCCACGATTGGGCGTTGTTGCCGGTGTGCCTAGTATACATATATCCTATCCCCAATACGATTTTACACATGCGATATACGTTTTACGTATAAAGGTAATATATGTAAGTCACAGTAATTACCTATGTATGTTAAACATTTATATTGATTATTTATATTTTTATCCAAAGGAAATATTTGTTCCAAAGTTTGTTTGTGCGTTTTCTTAGCTATGATATTATCAATTAACTTTGGGTCGTAGTTATTATTAACTGCTATTTGTTTAATAATATTTAATTCTTTGTTATAATTATTAGTAGTTAAAGGAATTGTTAGAAGTATGTGTATCATACTATTGTACGCTGCTAATTTATTATATAAAATTATTATAAATTTGCAGCGTATAACAGTATGATTATACACAGACTTCTGTAGGTTCATTAAAAATAGTAAATCCAAACCGTCAAAATTTAATAAATCTGGAGTAGGTATATAAATTAAAATGTGGTAGTAATTGTGACAAAATTTATATTGGGAGAACGTTGAAAAATTTCAAGACTAGAATTTCAGAACATAAATGTAATTATGATAACAAAAAACTAGATTCTAATTACTCAAATCACTTATTATCAAAAAACCATTTGATCCGGAGTTTGAAATTTTACATGTACAAAATAAATACCATAAATTAAATCTCTTAGAAGCCCTTGAAATAAATAAAAACAAAAATTCTGGGAATTTACTTAATGATCAACTAGATATCATTCGTTCTCCATTACTAAACTTATTCAATTAGAGTTTTCCGTGTACCTATTGTGATGGAATGTCTAATGTGTCTTTTCCCCCCGTTTTGTACTTGATAGTTAATCGTATCTGTAAGTCATATATACCTGTAATTACCAAATTTATGTACATACACGTATTTCACTTGTAAAGTAATCATTATATCGATGGTATAGTGCACACATGTTGCAAGTGCAAAAACAACGTTTTTGAGAAAATGGGGTTTGAAGTTTACATCTGCATAATTAAATCTACAAAATTTCAGTAAACTTTTTGGTACTTATATAGCATTCATGTGTGTTTTCTTATTTCAGATCAATGGATAAAATTCAAAATTGTTTTGTCTTTCGGCCAATTTTTATTTTTTTTGTTATTTTTAGGTACCTAACACATATGTGCATATACTTACCAGATTCGACCCTAACAAGTGTTATGTGTTAACTGGAAAAAGCAGCCCATTTTTTAAGAAAAAAACAATAATTTTTTTATAAAGTTTAATGTTTTTATGTGTTAATCGAAATAATGAAGTAGAGAAATAATACTCCTAATACGTATGCCATTTATTAAAGAAAAACAAAGTATTAAACTAACTGAAAAAGAGTCCTGATTTTGAAAATAATAATTACTCATTGAAAAAATAAGAATTAATAATAATAATAATTATTAATCATCTTCTGGTGGCAGTGGTGCGGAACTTTCAGGAATACTATTAATGTATTCGCTGTATGTGGCAGGTATTATGTCATCTTGCAGAAGTGATAGAAGGTCTGATTTTTTCTTAGTCGAAACTGGTAACCGTTGCGTGTATTTTTTGGGCAATTCCAGTGAAGCCCATTCCTGAGGTCGTCCTCTAAGCTTTCTTTTATCAGCAGTATCAATCACTAGAAAGGCTTTGTCGTAGAGCTCATATTTATATTTTATTAGAAAAGGATTTTCTTTTTCAAACCTCAACCATTTAATTTTTAGCCATTGTAGTTTTTCCTTATTTGTGTTTACTGTTGTGTTGGGGTTCATTGTATCTACAAGTTTTTGAAGATCATAAAAGTCATTGAAAGTCAAATCATTAACGTAGTAAGATTTAGGCTTCACCCTTGCAGCTGATATCAAAACAGACCACTCCCTTGTGGTATAAATTTTTTTGTGTTTGCTCGCTCTTTCAATCGTTGCATGCATTGAGTCGGCCTCCAAGTATGAGTGGCCAGACTCCATAAATTTCAAATCAATAACTTTCAGATGTTTTATGTTGTTGACTGCAAATAACATAGCAGCCACGACATACTTGTTCCTATTTTGTCCACCACATGTATCGCAAAATGTCGAAACATGTGTTACGGTTTCTGGTAATCCACTGAGGTATTTTAAAAGACAAGTTCCAATTTCTGTGCTGCCCTTTTTTCCATGGGTCTCATCCCATCCCATACATAGCAATGGCCTTCCTTATTTGCGGCATCAAAAATGGTAAAATTGTAGACATTAAGCTTCAACTTATAAAATATTTTATTATCTCTAGCAAAAGGTACTGATAAAATTGCTTGCAAATCGAACGTCGCTGCTCTAAAACTATGACCTTTTTCTGCAATAGCCTTTTCTTTGTCTTCTTTTTTCATCTGCATCGCATGTTTCTCTCTTTTCTTATGATTATTGTAGTCTTCTTCTAACGGTTCTTTGTCTGTAGCAGCGTTGTACCGATTACATCTGAAACATTGATCCTTTTTTGGAACAAAAAAATCTAAAGCTGGCTCGTATTGGTGGAATATCTTTTGGTAAACAAACCGGGACACTGGTGTGATGTTTCTGGTTACGCAGAACTCTTCTTTGTAAAGTCTGTACAAAACAGATATATTCAAATCGGATCCTAAATATTGTTTACTTGAATCACGTCTACAGTAATGCGATTCGACTCGCGGAAAACTATCTATGTGTTCTTTGACAAGTGTTATATTTGCCTCACTTGTGGCATTATGAGGCCGTATGTCTTTTCTTTTGTCATGCCCAATGGACATGCCGCTACAACTGACATTTCTCATGCATGTTTCGACAACACGATGAGATATCGAAAATGTTTTGCAAAAAAAATTTAAACACACCCTTACTCTCACACCATTTGAATCTCGCAAATTCAAAAGTCTGGATGTTTTGCGTTTTATTTCCCCTGTTCCCGTATTTCTCCGTTTTATTGGAATATTCCTAATTAAAGAACTTAGATGTAACTTTTGCTTATCGTAATCGGCCAATTGCCAGTATTCTTGACAAAGAACGTTCCTTTGTTCTTCACAAATAGTTTCAGTACACTTGTACCGACACTTAGTACAATCTACAGGTAAAGGTTTTTTTTCTGCAACTTCCTTTCCGCTTCTGTTTACATACTTCATTCCAGTGAGCCTTTTCTGCTTCACAACTGATCTATGCCACAAAGTTCTGTCAGCTTTTTTTCTCCGCTTTTTCTCTCTTGGTGGTTCGTTTGGACCCTCTTCAGCTATTTCTTCATCCTCACTGCTCGAATTTGAAGGCAAGTAAGACTCGCTAGAGTCTGCATAAGGCTCGACTAAGTCACTATTATCACTGGTGTAATCTTCATTTTGATTTGAAATATTAGACGAACTTGCAGCTCCAACTTCCAGCATTGTATTCTGTTCTGATTTCGACGAATTCGGTTCGGACACAGATTCAACAACCTGATCTACAAAAGAGGTTATGAATCAATAGAAATTTAAAAAAAATGTAAATAGGTAAATTTTCTGAGTATCAATATTCACATCATACATACCATTTATTGCTGTAGCAGCTCGTGCCATTGCCACCATTTTTTCACCCCTTGCAAGCATCTCAAATCGTTTTCCAGACATCTTTTAAACCACACACTGCACTTAACAAAATTAAACCTAACCTAAATTTTACGTAGCACAAATGTGCTAAGTGTAACTTAATCCATGAAGTTAACCAAATACGAAAAACACAAATGTGGTAAGTGACTATACAACTAATGTGCATAAATGTTTTCGATCTGATGCACTTACAACAATTGGTAAATGGCGCTACTAGTTTTGGTTTTAAATAAACACTTACCATTTGTGTGCACACAGAATTGTTAAGTTCGAAAAGAACTTTCTATGCACTTAACTCAATTTTACTCAAATTTGTACTTACAACATGTGTGCACTACACCATCGATATCATCGCTGTTTGACAAAGCTACAATGTTCGCGAAACGCGTCACAGCTTTTACATTTTTGTAAATATAGTGAAGATCTAAATAAATTTGTTGTTTTATTTTACGTTGTGCTAATTAATATTCGGGTTTTGCGACCTTGACCGACCCCCGCTCGCGCCTCCATATTGGCAAAATGGTACGGAAAAAACAGTTTTTCGAAATCAGCTTCTCTCTAACGTCACCTAGGTTAAAAATAGTTATTACAAAAATTATAGAGCATAAAATTTCCTGCAACTTCTGTAATAAACATTTTCCAATCCAAGATGAATAGTTTACGACTTACAGTTGAGTGAAATTCAGCAAATTTCTATGATTCTCAAAATCGCTACATTTTTTCTCGAAATTTCAGTAAATACCGATTACTTAATACGTACTATCTTTTTCATTCATTTCCTCACCACCATGAGGTAGAGTGAGAGACGTATTTTTTTCATGTAGTATCCCCAGTAGTCCTTATCTACGATTCGTTATTCACTGATGTCTTTTCTTTCGTTTCGATGCCCTAGATGGTCCAGGCTCACCGATATCAATATCTTCTTGCAAAATTCTTTCGTGCTCTTCTAAGTTTTCATCTTCGTTGCCTTTTTCGACCTCGTGTGTCAATAATTTTGCAACGGTCATCCATAGGTTCGACCGCACCACTTCTTGCACTTGCACGAAATGAATTCAAGAGTTCTTCTGGTACCGGAAATCTTGTTGTTTCAGAGCAGTAAGCCCAATCTTGTTTCTTTCCCAACCCAAATGCTCCGAACTCTCTTGTATATTATACAAAGCCTGAACTTAATGGTAGGTTCGATGACAATGTTGCCGTGCAGCTTCTCTAGTAGTGAGTAATGTAGCAAGCTCAAATTTACTCTTCGTTACGGATGTTTTAACGTAAGGAAACCAAAGTAATGGTGTTTCCTTTGGTAACGCCGTAAAGGCGATAAAAAACTCCCCCGCCCCCAACCAGCAATCACTTCGGGATCTGTTGTGTTTAACAGCAGAAGTGTGCCACAACCGTTTAACGCATACAAGAACAATATGTCGTCGGCCACTACATATATATATATATGTCAATTGAATTGTATATATATATATATATAAATTTGACGAAATTCAGTTTTTAACTGAAGCTGTATTTCACTATGTACTATAATATATATATATATATGTATATACATATCGATGCAGGGTGTAGATAAAGTCTGGAACAAAATTAATATTTCTGTTATCTTCGGTTTGATGGAAAAACCCTGAAACAGGTCGATTTTGTTTTTATCCCGTGCACTTTATAACATCGTGAATTTAATTCTGTCGTCATCTGGTTGCGCGCGGGCGTGACGTCATTAGTTTTTTCAAATGGTAACCCGCCACATTTATTACCCCTTGTCGTTAGGTATTCCATTGTGCATGCAACGGTATAAAAAGTTTGGTACCTTACATAACAATTTTTGGGAGAAAAATGCTTTCGAATTTCAAAAAATTAAAATTTTATTTCTAATGAAAAACTAATCAAAAATTATTTTAAAAAAATCAGATAAATTATAATCCGAGGTTTATCTTGGATTGTCGTCAAACAAGACACCAAAAAAATGTCAACGGAAGTGTTCAAATTGTCCGCCATTGGCCATTTGACACTGGCCGAGACGGACGTACACGCTTTCTACGACACGTCGTATTGTCTCTGCACCAATATTTCGCATTTCCTCGCGGATACGATGTTTCAGATCATCCAAGTTATTTGGCTTATTGGTGTACACCTTTGATTTCACATGACCCCATAGAAAAAAATCAAGTGGTGTGAGATCTGGCGAACGGGGGGCAGGCCATTCAATTGTTCCCCTTCGTCCGATCCATCTCCCGGGGAAAATTTCGTCGAGGTAACTCCGAACACGCCAGCCAAAATGTGGAGGTGCTCCATCTTGTTGAAACCAGATTCTGGGGTGAGGCTTGTCGGGGGTGTTTTCATCCGGAAATAATTCTACCAATGTTGGCACTAGCGTAAATCTTAGGAAATGTAAGTATGTTTCAGCGTTTAAATTTCTGTCCAGAAAGAAAGGCCCCACAATGCGATCTCCCACTATTCCCGCCCATACATTAACTTTTTGCCGGTGTTGGGTGTGCTCCTCTCGAACTCATCGAGGATTTTCGCCCGACCAGTACCTACAATTGTGGCGATTCACTTCACCGTTCAAGGTAAAAGTTGCTTCGTCACTAAAAACCACATTGTCGACAAATCCGGGATTCTCATCGCACCGTAGCATGATTTGTTCACAGAACTCGAGTCAGCGGTCGAAGTCATCTTCATTCAGTTCCTGAACCCGATTGATTTTGTACGGATGAAGTTTTTCCTTCTTCAGCAATTTGGCTACTGTGGTAAAATCGACTGCATGATCCCTGGCAATGTTCCTTGTTGAAGTGTGGGGGTTGTCCTGAAGTTCCTAGAGAATATTGACCCTTCTATCTTCCTCAATTCTTGGTCGACCTTGACGAGCCCTGTCTTTTACACTACCAGTTTCAGCAAATTTTGCGACAATTTTGCTCACCGTTGACCGCGAAATCGGGGCGCGGTTTGGATTTTCTGCATTGAAAAACTGACAGGCTTCTTCATGGCTACGTATTTTATCACCACAACCAACAATAATGAGAATTTGAGTCCGTTCTTTTTCGCTCAAATTCGCCATTTTCGCAATGCACGTTCAACACTACCAATGGAGCAAGTATTGTGAATGGATAAGTTCAAACACCAAGTAATGAACTGTCAATATGACGTGTCGTAGAAAGCGTGTACGTCCGTCTCGGCCAGTGTCAAATGGCCAATGGCGGACAATTTGAACACTTCCGTTGACATTTTTTTGGTGTCTTGTTTGACGACAATCCAAGATAAACCTCGGATTATAATTTATCTGATTTTTTAAAATAATTTTTGATTAGTTTTTCATTAGAAATAAAAATTTAATTTTTTGAAATTCGAAAGCATTTTTCTCCCAAAAATTGTTATGTAAGGTACCAAACTTTTTATACCGTTGCATGCATAATGGAATACTTAACGACAAGGGGTAATAAATGTGGCGGGTTACCATTTGAAAAAACTAATGACGTCACGCCCGCGCGCAACCAGATGACGACAGAATTAAATTCATGATGTTATAAAGTGCACGGGATAAAAACAAAATCGACCTGTTTCAGGGTTTTTCCATGAAACCGAAGATAACAGAAATATTAATTTTGTTCCAGACTTTATCTACAGCCTGTATATATACATATATATAGAATAGATATTATATAGAATATAAAAAATTAAAAATAAAAGTACAACACTATAATACTAATATAATGTGTTTAAGGTATTTACATATTGAACAGATAGTTATTTTGTACAATCTTCTTTTGGTATACATTTGCTAGTCATCGATGCATGTTCCCGAAGATAACCCGGCTTGCAGAAACACGGCGGTGAACAACTTCTTAAGGGCACGTCGCTTCCTGACATTCCGCAATAAAGATCTGACGTGAAACCGCAGTCGCTGTATTCTTCGTTTTCACCACACCGAGAAGAGGTAGCTAATATAAGAAAGAAAAAAGTGATTGAATAAAACATTATATAATAATTTGAATGTTGATTATTTAATTTTGGGTCATCCCTATTTTATTTGAAATGTTTCTCAAGTATGTGATTGTGCAAAATAGGGACTATTATTTATAAAAGAAGGAACATGAAAGAAGCAATAATGATAAAAAAACAAACTCAACCTTTTCTGACTACCTGGAATCAGGACATAAATTTAACAAACTATTTAAAATTGTACATATTCAAGAAAAAAGTAAGAAGCTTAACTTACTGTAAAGTTTAAAAATAAATAAATTCAGTAAATTAGGTATAATATTAAACGATCAGGTGGACGTAAATAGCTCCCCATACTAAATTTAAACTATAATTGAATACCCCTTCCTAAGAACAATAATTGTATCATCTATTATCTATATTTATAAGATCCATCGTAACAGAAATTGAATTTGTATATTTTCATCACCTAATGAAGCCACAGTGTGGTGAAACATATGCAGTGCCTACATTAACTATTTTTGAAACTAAAGTTTGTGTTATTTACTTATTAATTATTGAAATGAATCCATCAAATATTTGAATTTTTATTGATTGAGAAACGCGTTTATTTTCAATTTCACACGAAAAATGGTGATAACCAAAGTTGTTTGGAATTGAATTTGATACAACTTTGGTCGATCTTGTGTTTTCCTAGGATGGATATTTTTTTATTTATACCCGAAAAGATCTGGGGGTGTACCTAAATATTATATTATCTCGTTTATTATTGACTTTACCGTATTAACGACAACATACAAAGTTGTTGGGAATTAAATTTTGTAGTATTGATATTTTTGGACGCCTTGCCTTTTCATGCCGTCAAAAGCATTTTGCAACATTTCTAGCGTCAAAGTTGCATCTTCTTCAATTCTTATTTTTAGTTGTTGTAAATTATACACAGAAGATCTAAAAAAATCCTATTTTTTTTAATAAGGAAACACAAAAAACTCCATAAATTGTTAAACAAGGTGACCTCGGAGGAAATTCGAGTACTTACGAGTGGGTCATCAAAATACGCATGGAGTAAATTAATATTGTCTCTTGTCTTATGTGCGTTAGCACCGTGCTATTGGAAATACCCGTGTCGAAGTTCATCATGAAGTTGTCGAAAAAAAATCGTTAAAAAAGTAATTTCTATATCTCTCCGCGTCGACTGCGAAAACTACTAACCAAATACATTTTCTGTATATGTAGTGGATTTTCAACAAAAGTATGAGGATTATTATACCTTCACATTCTCACATTTTGTGAATTTTACGTACTTGTACAGATACAGCACAGGTATTGAGCTAAGAGAAATGTGTTTCTTACCAAGACTTCCTTTTACCAGGAAAATAATTTAAAATGGCATCTAATTTGAAATGTTTCAGAATTTGATCTGTCATGTAATATAACCTACAAAACACATTTCATAACTGTCATAGGTAATCAAATTCATACACCTTTTGACGTTTGTTGTAATTGTTATTCAAATAATCCAAATTTGTCAACAATGCTTGTCATACTAAACAGAAGAGTGAAATATTAAATAAAATACCGACACAGAAAAGTAATGACTCTATTTATAATATTCAATTAGTAACTGGCTTTCATGCATATAATAGTCATTGTTGTAGTGTGTACTATAGTTATGCATATCACTTAACATAGTGACGTTGTTTATCTGAATGTTATCTGCTACCTTGTAAGCTGTTATGTATTCCTCCAGTCTAGCTATTTGTTTCATACTGAGTAGTCCCGTATTTCTGTATATATTCTCAGTATGAGTATACCAGTCCATGTCCAGAATTACTTTCAGGTCCTTATTTTGGATCACCTGCAAAGATTTCATTAATGTTTTGCACATTTTCCCCACACCAGTCCATGTGTAGCATTACTTTCAGGACCTTGTTTTTGATCACCTGCATAGATTTCATTAATGTTTTTGCACATTTTCCCCATACCACTATTAACTAGCGTATTTTCGAGATAACATGGCTATGGTATTTCATTAGTTTACTCTTTTTACATAGCCCACTTCTTTTTATTGCCCCCATTATGTACTACATGAAGCCCCCATGGTAATTTGTTATCTATCATAATTCCCAAGTATACTTTATCGTGTCTGCTTTATTAAGTTTTTCTTTATATATGTTCAGCCTCAGTTGTATTGGGTGTTTATTTTTTGTTTAAAGGTAATATAAGACGTACTTTTGTGTTTAATATTAATTTCTGCTCAACTAGCCATTGGTCCAGTTTTTTAGATCTGTATTTATTTTATTTTCAATTTCTGTCTTGCTTTTTCCTGTATAAATTAATGCCGTATCATCTGCATGGATTACATATTTTCGTTGTAAGCCAATGCTGCAGAACGATTGAATGTACAATAGATATAGTATTGGTCCTAAGACCAAACCCTACAGAACACCTGTTGCAGGTTGACTACTTGTGATCGGCCCTATTTTAGTTAGTTGATTTTTCCCCCAGATACGTTCCAGTCATCCTGCCAGCAATACCCCGAATTCAAAGTTCCTCCAGACTATCAACGAGTATACGATCCTCAACCATGTCAGAAGCTTTCTTTAAATCGAGGAGCAGCGATGTGACATAGTTTCTATTATCAAAGCCTTCATTCACTGTATGCATGAATTTAAGTACTGCTACTTTCGTATTGCTGTCTGACTGATTGATAAAGTAGTGTTTATCAAATTGCACTGTATCACTTATAAAATCCATTAGTGCTTTTTCATATATCTTTCTTAGGGTGCTTAACAATAAAAATATTGGTCTGCAGTAGGATGGGCCCTCTTTACTGCCACTCTTTCGCACAGGTATTACAATTGATTCCTTTATCTCCCCTGGAAAGCTTCTTGCTTTTAAAGTATGGTTCCTTATTTCAACGATTGTGGGCTCTATTTCATTACTTAACATCTTCATATTCCGTTTTTTCCACAGACAGAGTTGTTTCGAGGCTTCTGATTATTGTAGTTATATCTCCATTGGTAGGTTATATCAAAAACATGGACGAACTATTTCTCATAGGTGCCCTAGGTGGTATTTTGTTGCTTCCCATTTTTCTTCCTACTGCTTCTTCCACCAACGTTTGTTCTATTTCAACATCGTACTTGTTCATTACATTTGCAATATCCTGACTATGTTTTTCCTTCATATTGTGTATTTTTTAATTCTTCTTTCTTTCGCCTGTGACCTTTTATTTTGTCGTTTATGATAGACCATAGCTTTCTATTATTATTTTCATTATTAATATTTACTCCAACCTTAGAAGAAAAAATAAATGTTTTTTTAACGTTATACGAGTTCCATTTTCATGGTTATCTGTATTATATCGGAATTGAAAAAGTAAACGCAAAAATAAACATGTAAAGCACCAAAACAGGGCAGTTGGAGACTCTAAATCGTTGCGTAGCGTAAATAAACACGGAATTAAACCGCTTTAGGCGCTATTGGATTTGCTTGGCAAACAAAGGATTCCAATTACACAAAAAAAAAAAACAAGACGAAAAACAATTCGATTTACTTTGAGACATAGACATTTTAATTCTGTTCAACTAAACTAATGTATTCCGATTTTGCATTACTTGAAGTAAGTTCTCGCATATCCCACGACCTATTGATCCCTTTTCCTTCATGTCTAATACCGCCGCCAAAATATTCGCATGGGTATTTTGGAGAGATTCCTTCAGCTCCTGCTCGATCTGAAATTGTTTCTCAACCTCGTGCAGGTGTAATTCCACTTCGCTCTTTTCGAATTCCGTAGCCGTCTTCTCCTGTTGCAATTTGAAGATGTCATTTTGTAATTTCATAACGTAAGCGTGACTTTCATCGATTTCGCATTTCAATTCGTTGATTCTCCCTTCAGTTTCGGTTGAGGGTGTCAGACCGGTTAAGTTTTCCGCTTGTTCTCTGTACATTTCGTCTAATTTTGCATATTTAATCTTTAATTTTTCGTGCTCCTGTTGCTGCCGTTGATATTTATCCAGATTTTCTTTAACGGCGTCTTCTAAAGTCTTAATTTTCGCATGGAACTCCTCCACTTTCTTAGAGCTTTCTGCTAATTGCTCGGTATAAATTTGTAATTTATGTTCAGCTCCTACTTGCTCTGTTTCCCTCCTAATCAGTTCTTGCGTCAACTGACTGATTCTTGTCTCGGCCGATTGTTTACCTAATTTCTCATCCATCAACATGTGAACTGCCTTCAGCAATTTTGCTGCTAAATCTTTATGCGATTCTTCTAATTGCATGTAGGTCTTCTTCTCGTTCTGCAACTTTTCCTTTGATAAACTTATCTCGTCTTTAAGGCACGTAATTTGCTCTTTAAAATCTTCTCCTTCCGAGTGATTGATCATTGTCAATTCTTCCAGGGTCTTCTTGTATATTCTTTCCTTCTGGGCGTGCTTGTCTTGGAGATTTGACACTTGTAATTTCATCATTTCCATTTCGTTGGTAATTTTGATCAGCTTATCTGCAGATCTTTCTAATTTCTCCATTAGGATTCTGATCTTCTGTTCCGACTTATCACAATCTACTTCTTTCTGATTGAGTAGTGCCTCTGTCTTTTTCCTTTTAACGGATTCATCTTCAAATTGCTCTTTCAACACCTTAATTTTCTGAATATTTTTCTCCAATTCCAATTGCAATCCATTTATTTTGCAGTGCAGGACATTCTCGTTTTCTCCGCTCCTGTTTTTCAAATTTAAATATTCCGCAAGGATCCCATCATATTCATCTTGCTTATTTTCGATTTTTCCTCTCAAAACTGTGTTTTCGTTTTGGGCATCCTTCAGTGCTAATAATTTATCATTCAATTCCATTTTAATAGTGCCCAACTCTTCATTTCTCACTTTTAATTCGCTTCTTAATTCCACCTCTAACGCTCTGGATTCGTCGATGGTTTTTCGCAAGTTCTGAATATTCTGTTTCAAGTAAGTGACACTTTCTGTAAGCTTCTCGTTATCGTTCATTGCAGATTTTTCGTCCAATAATAGCTTTTCTTTCTCCTCCTTGAGAGTAATGACTTTATTTTGCTCATCAGTAACCTGAGCTTCCAAACATTTTATTTTTTCATTATTCTCAGTATTCGTCTCCTTCAACGCATTCAAGTTTTCATGTAATGCCTCTTCTTGCAACTCTAATTTTACCACGCGTGCTTCCAATTCTTTCCCGCGATTGAATAACCTATTCTTCTCTGTGACGGCTTCGTTAAAATCACGCAACAATTTTTTGACTGCATTTCTTTCGTCATCTTGTAAAACCTTCAGCGATTCCAGTTGTTTGGCCACGTTCATCTCCAAATATCTTTTAGATTCGCTCATTTTCGCATTCTTATTGATCTCCTCCTCAAGTTTGCTCTTCAAGATATCTTTAAAACTGCACACCTCCGTTAACTCTTCGCACAAGGCCGCTTTTTCTTTAACGCTGAACTTCTGCATCTCACTGAGCTTCTGGACGTTCTGTTGGAGCTCACTTATAACTGTATCTCTATCATTAATTTCCTTTTGTAATGTGTCTCCTAACTTCTTGTTATATGCAGCTATGACTGTTAAACGACTAGTTTCTTTGCTCATTAGTTGCAAGGTGTTTTCCAACTCTCCAGTTTTCGTGGCATCAGATCTGAATCTATCGTAGACTGTCTTGAGGAAGTTCTTTTCTTCTAAATGGCGTTTTCTTTCGTTTTGCAAAGCGTTTATAGTCGCTTTGTGAGTGGATATTTCCTCTTTATGTTTGAGGACCTGTTCGCCAAGTAACTTTACTTCATTTTCCAAATCTTCTAGTTTATTGGTAATTCTTGTCTCGTTACTGCCGAATATTTCTATTTTTGAGGAACATATGCTTAACTTTTCTACGAGACTATTCTTCTCTGCAACAGTTTGATGATACAACGATTGCAATGCTGATAATTTTTCCTGCGTCGAAGATAATTCTCGAGCAACATCACCTGCTCCAGATGCGTTCAGCACCTGATTGAGGCCATTTATTTGATGCCTTAGGCCATCATTTTCATTACGTAATTTTCGTAATTGCTCTTCTCCTTCCGTCATTTTAATTTTTAACAATTCAAGTCCTTCAATCATCTTAATCATCTTAGAACGTTCCTCGAGTGCAGTCTGTGTTTTCTCTTGAATGATTTGTTTGTATCTACCAACTTCTGTTCGCAGTCCATTTATTTCTGCAATACATTTCTCTTTCTCTTCAGCATATAAATTATAGGTTTCTGCTTGCTTTATGGAGGTTTCTATTTCAATCGATGCCATGTCAAGAGCATTTCTCAATTTGAAACATTCATTTTTCTGAAGTTCATTGCTTTGTTCTAACGATTTAATATCATGTTCCATATATTTTATGCGAGTCGTCATTTCTTTAAGATAGAATTTACATGTCGTGAATATATCTTGTAGTATGTTTCCTGATTTTTGCAAATTTTGCCAATTCACCATGGATAAAGTCGCTGGTAGATTTTGTTTGACGATGCTTATCTCTTCGATAACACTTTCTCCGTGTTGTATGGCATTTTGAAACATTTTTTCGCCATTTTCAACTTTATGATTTAGCATTGCTATTTCTAGTTCTTTATCTAACTTAAAATTTTGCAATGTTCTCTTTTGATTTTGAATTTCGGAAAGGCAATTTTTCAGTTGTTTATCTACAGTGGAAATGTGTTCTTTTCCGTCAACAAGGGCACCTTCCAAAGTCTTAATCTTCTGTTGTAATTGATTGTTTTTGTAACGTAACTTTTCGTTGCTTTTATTCAAATGATCTATAATATGGAGGTTATTTTGTTCATTGGAACAATTAGATGCTCCATCTTGATTTCCCATAGCCATTTTAACGTAGATTTTATCATTTTTTCGGGTCAAAATTTCGTTTTCTTCCTGCAACTTCTTATTTTGATTTAAAATTTCTTTGAGAGTATCGTTGAATACTCGCTCTTGATTCTTATAAAACTGAGCTTGCTGTAACCAGGTCTCGTTAGCTAATATCTGGGCGTGTCTTTCCGCTTTTACTTGTAGAGTTGTATGGGCTATCACAATTTCCGTTAACTCTTCACGTAATTTGCTGTCTTTAACGTAGTTTTTCAAAATGTCCAAAAAATGTTCTTCGCTACTCTGAAGACGTTGGCTGAAATCTATAATTTCTTTAACCGCTGTAGTAATGAATGACATGCTCGTGCATCTAGTCAAAGACGGAACCTGATCCAATACATTTCTTACATTCTTAGCAGCAGTCTCTCCTGAGCTCTTCACACCTGATGTATTATCGTTCTTATTCAAACTGGACCTTGCAGATGGTTCAGGTAATTTTGCGTTTGCCTTCAAGCATTCAAACTTCAAGCCTTCTTTGCTCGAAGCCTCCACGTCCTGAAGATCGGGTTGCGACATTGCGCTTTTGGGAAGGTTACAATTGCTGTTTTCTGAAGTATTGCCTAATTTATTCTTGGATAATTGACTGGTCGAAGATTTGTTTGGGTTCTCGTACAAACAAGTGACAGAACCAAATTTCTTTTCTTCATTGTGATTGCTCTTTATTTTCTCTTTGGCTTTCATGATCATGTTTGCGAATAATTTGGATTTGTTTTTCTTAGTTTTGCTACTTTCTGTTGCCCTAAGCTCCGAATCTTCTGTGCTGTCGCCCATTTCTTCGCAGGAATAATATGTCAAATGTAACTGTAAAATTTATTGTAAAAATACCAATTTAAATCGACTTGACAGATTATTATTTATGTGTCAGGTACATACATAACCAATAACAAAATTAGTTCAAAAATAACGTCATATTGAACAGTGGTCTGTCAATTTCTTTTAAAGTTAAAGCAAATGTATACTAGGATATTACAATAAATTAAATTTATAATATGTGATTAATAGACATTTTTATCACCAAGAAAGGTCATTGCTTATAAACATTCCTTATAAGAAGCAGAAATTTGTTGTACATCAAAAGAAAAGCAAAATAATTGGGATCAATACTATTTCTTATGGACATTTTTTGATTAGCTTAATCGTTTGAGCAATCGACACAACCAAAGTACGAACTAAAAACGTAAATTCAAGGCCACAACGAATTCCCATCGAACGGAACAATTTCAGAACAATAAAATCAAACTAACTAATTAATATTTTAATGATATATACAACAAGATCATTTTAAACTGTCCTGGATTGGCAACAAAAAAGTCACAGTATTATCAAAAACTAGGAACTATTTACTTCCGTCAATTGTCCATACTAAATTTACATGTCAAATGTCAAAACCATAATGTATTGAAGTGTCTTGTATCTATTAGTATTTTCATTGTTTTATTGTCGCTTTTTTGTCTCTCTCAAGACAATATACCTCGTATACCATGCTCTTTACGATAGAACAGGATACGTTCGCACTTCGCAGAGGAACATTGCAAGAGGATGGATCATGGAAATTTTCATTGGGAACGTGTTTTCAGCAACATCAGAATATGACAATCTGTAAATGAACTTGGACACATTCACTAGTCATCGCAATAGGGTGATTTTTTCTGTTTTGCCATCTAAAAAATAAAGTGTTTCATAACAAACTCCATAATCTCGATGAACATGAAGAGGCGATTAGAATAGAATTGCAAAATATCACACCGGAAACACTACACAATGCGTTCAATAATATGAGAAGACTTTTAAATCTATGCATTGAGAATAACGGTGGGCATTTCTAACAACTTTTATAAAATGTATTTATTTTGTGACATAATCATGGTATTATGTTTTACAATAAAAAAATGGGTAACCAATTAAGCCCGCTATTAGCGGAGATTTTTATGGATCATTTAGAAGATCAAATTAAAGAACATCCAAATTTCAAACACTTTGTTTATTGGCATAGATACGTAGATGATATATTGGGTTGTTTCAGTGTAACAGACAGACAATTAAAACAATTTTTGGAACATATATATAATCTACATAAAGATATTAAATTCACGATAGAAAAAGAATGAAACAACAGTTTAAGCTTCTTAGATCTTACAATCTCAAGAGAACACAACCAACATGTTTTTTTCAATTTTTCACAAACCATCACATACAGATGTTATTATTGACAATAGCTCGTGTCACCCCTTTAATCAAAAATTAGCGGCGTTCCACTCTATGATACATAGATTGATATCAATTCCATTAAATAAAGAAAATTTTTTTAAAGAACTAAACATAATAAAAGAAATAGGCATAAACAATAGATACAACCCAAATAAAGGCAATAGAAATGGTTTACCCAATAACAAAAGAGAAATTAAGTAATTATAAAGTATTAACTTACATAGGATCAACAAGCGAAAAAATAGAAAAAATTTTACATAAAGTAGATATAAATTTAACATGTAAAACAAATAATTCTTTGGGGAAATACATGAAAAACAATAAATCAAAGATAAACAAGGGCAAAAAATCAGTAGTCTATAAATTAACATGTATGGATTGCCCTAAAACATATATAGGCCAAATAGGGAGGTGCTTTGACGAAAGAATAAAAGAAAATTTTAAGAGGTTTAGTAATAAAAAGACAGATTCAATATATGCAATTCACTTACTAGAAAATAATCATAATTTCAACAACGAATTTGAGATACTACATTCACAAGAAAAAGGTTTAAAATTAAATTTACTTGAAGCCCTAGAAATAAAAGAGCTTAAATACTCAGATGTACTGTTAAATGACCAGATAGATCTAAATAATTCCCCGCTTTTAAACTGGTACCGTTAAAGACGTAGGTAGTTGTTAAGAATATATTTAGAGTACATTATATAGTCATTACGAGGTTTATAGTAATTAGGTAATGAACAAGTGTGTAGAAAATGTGTTGGAAAAATCGTAAATTTGTAGAATGTATTTAGTAGTAACGCAATACCGGAAGAAGCTACATCGTAACGAAACATGTCGTATTTTTTAAATAAAGTGTGATTATACTGGAAATTGGTTGTAAATTGTATTTTACTTTAACCCTAATTAATAATAATTGTAATGTATTTATTATTGTTTATGATAAAAAATAAAGTGCAACTACCGCGCGATCATTTAAATTCTAAATTTGAGCAGTTTGTGAAATTTAAATTAAGTTGGTATATAAGTACTAATTTACAATTTGAATTGTCAAAGTGACGTTTCAAAATGTTTGATTTATAACATACGATTTTTCTTACTGAAAGTTATTTTAAAAACGCCGAACGACAAGAGAATGGTGAATGGACATATTCAGTACCGCACTGCATCAATGATTTTCAAAATGCCTTCCCTAATTTTCCTGCGGATTATCAAAAATTGGTCCAAGAAATTTACACATGTGTGGTGAAATTTCGTAATGTTGGAACTGTAGGTAGGAAAGCTGGTAGTGGCGCGCCCAAAAAAAGGACTCCTGAGATTGTGGCAGATGTTGCAGAAAGAGTGGAACAGTCTCCCAAAAAATCTCTTCGCAGATTAGCCCAAGAAATAAACCTTTCATATGGAACTTGTCAAAAAATTTTAAAAGAAAATTTAA
The DNA here is from genome assembly GCA_963170755.1 of Amphimallon solstitiale. Lineage (NCBI taxonomy): Eukaryota > Metazoa > Arthropoda > Insecta > Coleoptera > Scarabaeidae > Amphimallon > Amphimallon solstitiale. The sequence goes on from OY720678.1 coordinate 93,763,329, forward strand.
ATCTTTATCCCTATAAGATTAACGTCATACAAGAGCTATTCCATCGAGATTTTCCTGTACGAATAGAATACTGTCAGTGGTTTTTGAATAATTTAAATAACAACAACACTTTGGATTTAACATTTTTTTCTGACGAAGCATGGTTTCACCTATCCGGCTATATAAACAAACAAAATATGCGTATTTGGTATTCGCAGAATCCTCATGAGTTTATTCAATCGCCTCTCCATCCGCAGAAAATTGGTGTTTGGCTAGCGGTTTCTAGAAGGCGTATATTTGGACCTGTGTTTTTTGAAAGAACGATAAATGCCGAGAGATATCGAAATAATTTACTTGAACCGTTTTTACAAAATCTTCATGATGACGAACTTTTACATGGGTATTTCCAACAGGACAATGCAACAGCTCACAAAACATGGGAAAGTATGGCTCGAATTCGTGAGTTTTATGATAATCGAGTCATTGAATTTCTGCCTCGCAGTCCGGGCTTAACAATTCTTGATTATTTCATTTATCCGTATTTGAAAAACACAGTTTACAAAAATAACCCACAAAATCTTGAAGAACTACAAGAGGCAATTTCTAATGCATGTAACGCTATAACCGTTCAGATGTTGGCAAATGCTTTTGAAAATATGAAACGGAGGGTTAACACTTGCATTGCAACAGGGGGAGAACACTTTGAACACCTTCTGTAATTCACAATAAAACTAATGTATCTTGTAATGCTTTCATTTCCATTAAATTTAAATCGATTACACATAAGATTCACAAATGTCACAAAGTATATCATAACCGCAAATTTCAATTAATCAATAATTGACATTCTGGACAACCTAATAAAAAAAATCCCGCCTGCTATAATTTAGAATTTAAATGATCGCGTGGTACTATATTTCTACAAAAAATCTTTCATTTAATTCAACTTAAAACTAAACCTATTTCATCGACACTTATCACAAGTAAAATGTAAATAGTAAACCTAACCACCAAAATAAATAAACATGTTCGCCAATTACACTGTGTTGCCATTAAAATCAGTGTGGCTAACTCAGGACAGTCCAAAATGATCACGTAGTAGCTTATGATGGTAAAATACTGTTACATGAATGTCAGTTACAGCATAAATATTACAGAAATCTCTTTTATAGTCTGTTTTAACCATTTTATTGGGTGTATCATTCATTCGAATCATCTATTGGATTGTCTTTTTTAAGAAACACCTTGCATTTAAATATCAATCAATTAAATGAACACATAATTAATTACTAATTTTATTTTCAAGAAATAATAATTTTCACTTTTTACCTAACAATTCATTCAGCAAATGCCGTTAATGAACATCTTCTTTGAAATGGTCGGAGCTAATATAAAGCAATAGTAAAAAACACACAACATATATATATATACACCGTTAGGTCACAACGTGTAGTCACGATCCCCACCTGAACTGGCTAACATGGAAAGTATAGAGATTAAGTCATCCTTGTTGTTTAACGTCCTTGAGAAATATCGAAAAGTGGGTACGTACAGAACAGGCTTTCCTCTATTTAATAGGAGCTTTCCGGATGTTCCAATGGCGAAATTCCGAAGAAATGAGTTCTTTAAAGCGGTACTGCAAGCCGGCGTAGGACCAGGGATACGGGGTGTCAACAATGTCGTGTCGACTTTAAGATTGTTGACACGTCGACAATGACCAAAGTCGAGAACTTGGAGAATGTCGACAAAGTCAACAATGTCGACAATGCCATGAAGACATAATATAAATTTAAAAATCATCTTTAATGAACAAAAAATACATTTATTAGCTTCGGGATTTTATATTGCATCATACAATTTCTTGTTCCGATACTGAATCCGACTGACCACAGCCGTCTCTACTTACAAGCCATGAAGTTAGAGATCTGGCAACTGCCCGTGTGGTTCTCATTCTATGTAATTTTCACGAGACCATGTTCATATGATATGCATGTCACGTTTATTAGCTAAAGTTTACGTGAGTTTGATTCAAAAACATTTGGGAAGAAGTATCTACAAAGTTAAAATCAATCTCGGGAAATACCTATGGGTAAACAATTCATATTTTCGTAAATGTGGCCGATAACAGTATTAAAGATAACCTCAAAGTGTCAACACGTTCTTTGTAGTCATTTGTTTGCTGTTTATAAGTTTGATTAACAAACACATTTGGAGAAGGTAAGAACAAAATATAGATTTACTAGTTTTGTTCATTTTTTTTACAACTGTGTGATGTTTTAGATGCCATGATTGTGCTGTTTCTCATTGTGTAAATCGAACTACAACATAGGGTAAAGGCACATAAGAGTACGCAGCGTATAAGAGTACGCACTGCATTTTACAAATTATACAACAATATATTACCATCTATGAATGCATGTGAGAAATCCTCAAACATATGTCTGTAACAAGACAAATGCATTTTGAAGTATTGCGCATACAGTCGTTGCAGCAAGCAAAACATATTTTTGTGTATTGTGGATGTATGTTTGGGCCAGTGTGATTTAAGGAATAAATTTGTTATTTGCGGTACTAAGAAGCTTCTCAGTATTTCATAGTATAATATAAAGTATTAGGTAAGTAATAAAGCTCATTATTTTAAGTGTTTATGTTGTAATAAGTAATCGTAACCTATTTTTCTAAATTCAAACCAATCGTACAAGAGTACGCAGTTAAAAGTTTACAAGAGTACGCGCTGCGTGCTCTTGTAAACTATATTTATAAAAATGTAATAATCCCTTTTTTCTCATTGAGTAGGACCTACCAATAATGTGCTACCATAAAATATGGCAAAAACCGATTGCGCATTGATTGGAAAATCACCAATGGAAATACTAATCGAAATCGATATATAACTAATACAGCATTTTTAGTTTCATAGTTACGTTTATGCAGCAAATGTGTTGGTTAAATGTCACAACTACGCTGGTTAAATAGACTTTATACGCGCATTTTCTTTTAAAGCAATAAGAAGGTATAATTGGTTAAGAAATGATTATTGATATTTAGATAGATATACCAATAATAGAACAACTTTATTAGCCTTTGTAATTTTCAGGAATAGAAAAAATGAGTTCTTATAAAAGAAAAAGCCATAGGAAGTTTGTACTTACTGAACAGATTATGGCGGAGATTAGGGATAAAATTAGTAACGGCCAGAATAAACGAAGCATTTCACGAGAATTGAATATTCCAGAACCAACATTACGCAAAAGATTAAAAATTGGTACTGTTCCAGTATCACTAGGACGATACAAATGTATTTTTAGTGAACAACAGGAAAATGAACTAGCAATGTATGTGCAAGAAATGGATTGCCGATTTTACGGATTAACCATGAAAGACTTAAGCAGTATTGCTTTTGAATTCGCCAAAGCTAATGGCGTACAGCATAATTTTAATGCTGAAAAAAGGGTTGCTGGCAAAACTTTGGATACGATGTTTCTGTCAGAGACAAAAAATCACATTACGACAACCAGAGAAGTGTTCACTTGGCAGGATGATAGGCTTCAACAGATCCCAGGTTGATTTGTTTTTTAAAAACTTGCGAGATATGTACGAAAAATACAAGTTTGCAAGTAATTTCATCTACAACATGGACGAGACAGGCATATCTACAGTCCCCAACAAGCTGCCCAAGGTGTTTACAAAAAAAGGAAAAAATGCGTGGGAAAAGTTGCACTGGTTACTGCAGCATGCTGCATGAGTGCTGGTGGAGTATATGTTCCTCCAGCATTAATATTTCCTCGCAAAAGAATGAAAGAGGCGCCTTCAGGAACTTTACCACTAATTTCTGAAACAGGCTTTATAAATTCTGAGTTATTTCTTGAATGGATGAAGCATTTCCAAAAACATGTTAAAGCTTCCAAAGATGCTCCTGTTTTATTGGTATTAGATAATCATTCATCTCACCGAAGCCTTAATGTTATCAAATACTGTCGTGAGAATTCCATTCATCTTTTATCGATCCCGCCGAACAAGTCATAAAATGCAACCATTAGATAAAGGATATTTTGGCCCATTAAAAACTGCATACAACCAAGCAACTGACCATTGGTTAGTTACCAATCCTGGTAAAGCTATTTGCAAGTTGCTGGTTTATTTAAAACGGCATATTATAAAGTATCCAATCTCGACAAAGCAGTGCGGGCATTTGAAGCTACAGGAATCTGGCCTTACAATCCCGATCATTTTAGTGAAGAAGATTTTGCTCCTTCACTTGTAACTGACAGACCTTATAATCCATGTGAAGAAGTTCCTGAAGCTATAGAACTTGCTGGCGTTCCCATGGAATTAGATGAGATAGCTGAGGAGACTGAAGTCTTTGAAATTGATTTTAATGCGTCCACAGGATTGCCTGTAAATCCTGAACATGCAGAACAAATAATGACTTCAATTTTAAAGGACACTAATGCTCCAGAGACAGATAATCTAAATAATTTTAAAATACATTTGGATGTCGAAAACGCTATGAAACCTGGGCCTTCATCGACCGAAGACGAAGAAAACAATCGTGAAAATATTCTAGATTCTTATGATAATAACTAAACCGCTGAATCGAAGCAAAATAAAGTTCCTGTAAAACCAGAAGATCTACGACCATATCCAAAATGTAGTCAAACGAAGTCAACCAGAAAACGTCGAAGTCAGAAATCAGAGATATTAACTAGCACACCGTTAAAGGATGAACTAGAAGCAAAGCAATCCGAATTGACAAAAAAGGTTAAAAAAAATTGGTTTAGAGAATTCAGCAAAGCCTGCAGCTAAAATCACCAAGCAAACAAAAACAGTAAAAGCATGTACATCAAAAATAAATACAAACGTCAAAGAAAGAAACAGCAGGACGAAGCCATCAAAGGCCGAAGAATGTAAAAGAAATAAAAATGAAACAGAAGAAATATTATGTCCATCTTGTGATGCATTGTATACAGATCCACCATCTGAGGACTGGATACAGTGTTCTAAGTGTAATAAGTGGTGGCATGAGAAATGCACTTCTTATGAAGCAGGAAATTTCATATGCGAACTATGTTAATCTAATATCGCGTACTCTTATAATAACTTCTGCGTACTCTTATAATGACGTCTTACAAGAGTACGCAATTGTAATAATTTTGAAAACTATTTTTGTTTTAATTGTAATAACACTAAATTGTCTTAAGTAGTAATAAATTCTTCCAAAATTAACGCAGGCTTTCATTAGTTTCAAAGATTTTGTTGTTTTCAGTTTAATAGAAGAAATACACAAGAAAGTTCACTAAGTGCGTACTCTTGTACGTCATTACCTACACTTGAACAGGAAGATCTACAAACAACCTTTTCATTTTCAAAGGAAAATTACTTACGTAAAAAGTGGTTACGAGCAATTAATAGAGAAAATTTCGTCACCACAGGGAATTCAGTGGTTTATTGTAAACATTTTGATGAACGTGAAATTCAACGGTTTGAGTCATATAAAGACAAGGAAGGTGAAAGTGTAAAAATGGTTTCAAGTATCGTTATTTATAAATAGTATATAGGTACAGTTTACGTTAATAATACCGAATTAGCATCAAATAATCTTATGTGGGTTTTACCTGAAACCCGTAAGTTGACTCGTTGGTCTAAATTACAAAATTTGTTAGCAAGATATATCTAGGTAGATTATGCAGTGATTTATGTATAAACGCTGAATATTACAAGCATACATAGTGGTTATGCTGTTCATTCAATTAAAATTAAAATTAAGTGTGTGAATAGTACAAATTTGGCAGTGAAAAGTAATGGTGCTTTGTTTGGTGATGCTTATTGTGGTTATCTGCAGAGAGGCGGACTTTGTGCGGCAACTGATGAAGTAGGTTATTTGTATCTTCACTTATGTCCAATATTTGGTTTTATAACAAAAAATATAAAAATTGAAAAACAATTTTTGAACAAAAATAATCATTAAAAGATATTAACCTCATTAGCAATTAAAAGTGTATAAAGTCTGATAACTTTTATATTGATTTTAATATTGTATGTGAATGTGGAACACCAATGAGCAATATAGTGTTAAATAATTATAGCAGAAATAAAAATACTGTATGTCACCAAAAAAAGTGGTCAAACGAGAAAATTATCACTTTGAACAATTAGCGAATATTATTATAAATATTGAAATATTAATAATGTTTTTTATACGTTTCCCTTTTATACATTCTTTCTTCGTCACATTAAACCTACTTACCTAAATTTAAAGAAAGAATTACCTACCAAAAAACCTATTTTAGATTAGGTACGTGGTTAATCTATCTCACTTTCAACGCCTGCTCAAGTCCACGAGTAGACCATAGAGTAGGCAACTAGGCGGTGATGCCAAATTTAACTTCATGGCTTGTAAGTAAAGACGGCTGTGGACTGACTAACGTCGAAGTATTGAGATTTTAGTGAAAAATAAATGTGGGACAGCTTTTTTGAATTCTCAAATGTCAGTCTATTTCGCAATGACCCCAGTTAGAAAATAACCCCTCAATTTGAGCAGAAGACGCCGGTATTCATAGTAATTCCAGTTTGTCCATTCGCCAAAAAAGCAAGGGCTTTTTAATTTCCTTTTGAAACAAAGTTTTAAAAATACCCGCAATAAAAATAAACAAATTCAAATAAATTATATGAAAGGAAAGATTCTCTATAGTCATATCAATACCAGACTTAGTGTTAAACTGATACCATTCTTCTATTCCTTGGTTATTAAGAGTTTTCAAGAAAAACTCATTAATTTTTTTAGGATGGTCTGATGTGAGTTTCGATGTCTCATAAGTTGGATGTAAGTAATACGCACTTAGCGAATAAACATTTAAAGCCATTTCTTGTCTGTGCTTTAATTTCTCTTGGAAATCTTCTGGTAATTTTATGATGTATCAGAATTCTGACAAGTGCAAATTGTGTCGTGCAGTTCTAAATGTTGTTGGACTTCATCAACAAACCGGTCGTTAAACAGTAATTCAGTAACTTTAGGTGTAATTTTTTTCTATAAGGCAACAATCTCCTTCATATATTAGAAATTGTCCTGTAAACTTTTAAAAGAATTACGGTATGAGCATCATCGTGTTTTAGATGGAAGTTTAATTCTATGTCCTCCTCTGTTAAAAATAAGTTTCTCAAAATCAGGTTGCTTAAATTCTTTCAGCACAAGGATAACGTTCTCTACCAACTTTTTGTCTAACACATATTTTGCCAACAGGTTTCCGGTATGGCTATTGCAGGTGCTGTACCACATAGAGTGTTTCAGCAGAGAACCCATTTTAACCATTCGGCTGACATTATCTGATACAATATAATACAATATCCATCGACATTGTATTATTCTTTTGTCAGTTTCTCTGGATGTACTGATTATTGTTGCAAGTTATTCTACAGCTGCTGACTCCGTAGTTAAATCCCATGCATCTATAAACGCATTTTCACCATCAGTAGTCTGTAACATTGTAACAACTGTTTTTGTGTTACTAGAAGATTTTTTCCAACCGTCACACAAAACTACAGACTCAGTTTTGATTGCCCTACACTCACTATCAATACAATCTTCATAGTATTTTTCTAAAAGAGTAGTACTAAGTCTTTTCCGACCTGGAATCGTGTCTAAGTATGCAGGATGAATGGTTTTTATAACTATTTTAAATAATGAGAACTCTACAACACTGAAAAGCAAGTTGCAACCAATATAAATTTAGCCAATGTAACAGTTATTGTTTCTTTTTTTGTGTTGTGCTTGCAATATGTCAACGTAATCAAATATTTTCTTAGCTCTCTTTGCTTGTGCTGGTGTGTTTGAGAAAAGTAAACGTTGTCACCCGCAGTGAGCCAGAGACTGTTGGTGTGTTAATATTATCATTAGTGTCACTAGTATCAGCTGAGTTGTTCAAGGTGTTGAATTCAAGCGACGTATTTGTGGTCGAACAATTATCATCTACTGTTTTTTAGGTGTACGTACATACATTATTAAATAAATTACTTGATTGCATCTTGTAGCTACCAGAGGCACTGGGAAACATTGCAATAATTTCATCTGTATCACTTAATGTGGAATTTCTTGACCTTGGAGTAGACAATGAATTATCTGACACAAGAGAAAGAGGACCATTTTCCAGCACGTCGTATTCCGAAACATCTAGCATTCTAGAAGAAATCACAAGTCCTCATCTTGCGTGCAGTTCTAAAAATTTACATTAGAATTATCAATTTAGCATACATTTTCCCACAAAACAAGGGCAGAATTTGTTACATACCTATGACTTTGCAATCGTAGTGCGTCCGTATTTTTAACAATTTTCCACATACACAACATTTTGCAGCAGACTTGTTATTATGTTCTTAGTGCAGCGTTAGAGCAAAACACTTTGAGAGGAACCGGACGGCTTGCACTGAAATTATAACCTAACCTTTTTACATTTTTGACATCGACATTTTTCTTGACATTTGTTGACATGGTTGCCATTGTTGACATGTCGACGTCAACAAATAAAGTCGACGCCCATCTCTGCGTAGCACTAAACTCTTCATAAAAGCGCTAACGTATACAAAACACTACGTAAAAATTGAAGAAGTAGCTGACGATTTTCGAGGTTTCGAGGTTATAATTTTTTCGAGATGTAATACAAAAAAAAATGAGAGTGTATTTTATTGTAAACGCATTCGGTTGTTTGAGTATTCTGGTGGACGCGTAAAAGCGATTCAAACTAGAAGAGTTTGATGGATATTGTATTAGACATTTTGTATTTAGTGTTGTAGTAAAAAGAATGTTTTTCATTTCTGATAATCCAAATCAATTAAAACTTGTAGACAGTGAATATGTAACAAATAATAAATAAATAAAATAATAAATACATATTACCAAATTATAAATGATCGACACGAGAATATACTTACACCCTGGGATCAAAACTAAAACTAAAAAAAAATCAGACATTATTTTTGTAAAAGTTCAATACAATCAATTTACCTACCACTCACGAAGAGAAAAATTAAAAACACGACTTTGTTGTCCATACTTGTGGCCACTAAACAATACTTCAAAAAACATTAATTCTGCAATTTATATACCATTCTAAAGGTGTGGTTTATTGCATTTGTTTGTTTTTATCGTTATTGCTATTGTTTATAATAATTAATTACGTATTTTTCATTACATGCGCAATTACGTGCTAGCCAATTTTTTATGTTTTAATGTGTATATTTCAATTAAACATTTTTGATTCGTACTTGATTACAAGAAAATAAAACTGCCTCGCAAAGAATATGCCATGACGTGTTCGATATAAATTGGATGTTTTTCAAATATTTTAAGATAATATATACATATAATCCGAAGGAGGTAATAAATTTATTTTTATTCTAAAAGAATTTATCTAAAGTCACATTTTCAATTAAATTTCCATCAATATTAATAATAATTGAAAGCCATTTTTCAATATACAGTAGTACCCCCATATCCGCGGGGGTTTGGTTTTGTGGTCTTCCGCGGATACTGAAAACCGCGGATAGTAGCGAACGCTTTATTTTCCAGTACAATATGAAATATGAAGCAAAGTTAAAACAATGAAACAAGAAAAAATAAGTTTATAATATTTATTTAAAATAAGTAAACAATAAATAAATAAATATTCTTGTGCTGTGGCGCAAATAGAATTTAAGTTTAATAAATATATAAGTTCATACATATGTACATATATGTAGTACATATTTACATACACAACAAGAAAATATACAACAAGAAAAACTTAATCATCGTGAGCTACATATTCATTCATCTTCCTCCAAGTCCAAGTTAGCAGTCGATTGTTTACTTAGATCCGAAGCAAACGATGTTGATGGCTGTGCATTATCGATAGTTTTGTCGACTTTTTTAAAGTACATTGTTATTGGTAGTTGTCGTTTTTGTCTTTTCATTTCAATAAACAAATCCTCCAAAGGTTTCAAGGCTTCTGTTATAGTACGAGTAATTTTAATTATGCGTTCCATTATTGGATCATATTCTACTATCTGTTCTTTTAATGTTTGAGCAGTTCGAAATATCGCTGAAAATATTTCAAGCATCCATGTTGGCGGTTCTTGTTGACCCTCATCCTCATCGTCACTCGCTTCTGGGGAAGATTTCACAAGGTCTTCCAATTCCTCGTTGGTAAATACTTGATCCTCTTCGTTTATGTAATCACTGAGTTCCTCTTGGGTTATATCGTTAAATCCTTCTCCATCTATTTTCTGCGCTATGTTAAATATCGTTGTTAGATGTGAATTAATATCATGTGTGTCTTCAGAACTAAGAACGATGTCATTCCACAGATTTTTCCAACATGCTATTATCGTTTCTGACTTTAATTCCTCCATCGCTCCTTTGATATATAGAATTGCGTCAGCAAGTGTAAATGACTTCCAGCATTCCATGAGCCCGATATCAGAGCATTCGTTAGCCATTTCGAAAATCTGTCGAATATATATGGCTTTAAAGCATCTAATGACACCTTGATCAAGGGGTTGAAGCAATGAGGTCGTGTTAGGTGGTAAAAAAAGCACTTCAACATTTTTATCTTCTGTGCCTAGTGACACAGGATGCCCAGGAGCATTGTCTAGTATCAGCAATAGTTTAAATGGTAATTCTTCCTTTTCCAAATATCTTTTCACTTCCGCAATAAAGCATTGATGAAACCATTGTGTAAATAGAACAACCGTAACCCACGCCTTTCGATGTGATTGCCAAAACACAGGCAGCCAAGCTTTATCTTTGTATTTAAGAGCACGTAGATTCTGTGATCGGTAAACAAGTCCGGGTTTAATCATATGACCAGCTGTATTTGTACAAAATATTAAGGTGCGTCTATCCTTAATTGCTTTAAAGCCTGGTGCACTCTTTGCAGTCTTATGAATATAAGTCCGTTGAGGCATTTTTTTCCACATAAGACTAGTCTCATCGCAGTTAAAAACTTGCTTAGGATGATAATTCTTTTCTGCAATAATTTGTTTAAATTTTTCTGGAAACAGGGCAGCAGCTACATGATCAGCCGACGCAGATTCCCCTGTCAGTTTTATATTTTTTAGATTAAACCGAGTTTTAAATCTATGCAGCCACCCCCTACTTGCTGTGAATGATTTTCCTTCCTCTTCAGTATAATCCTGGGTCTGCATATCTTCATATAAAACCAACGCCTTTTGTTGTAGCACTTTGCCATCGATAGGAATATGATTTTTATTTTTTCACTAATAGTGAGCATTTCGCGTTTTCTTTTTGGTTTAGAAGCTATTTGAAATGATTTTCAAATTTACTTGCTTTATTTAAAAACTATTGCAAGCACTGTCTTGTCCGACAATTTGAATAGTACTAAACTCATAGTTAACAGAAGCGTTTATATGTACAAGTAAAAGCGAGTGGCACCTTAAGCACGTTCCAACTTGTTTAACTTATCATAAGATAGCGCCGAATTCAGGGGATGACTCATATATATGACGATATATCGACAAATGCTCCTATAACTTTTATATTTATTGATATAACGCGTTTTCTGCTCATCATAGGTAAATCGCGGATGACTGAAACCGCGGATACGGAGTCAGCGGATAACGGGGTACTACTGTAAACATAAAATCTACAAAAATGGATCATCACGTGGACATAACGATGGATGGACACAGCTTTTTTCTCTTGGTGTCGTACGAGTGGTGCTTTACATTTGCAGCTAGATTTGCAAATTTTGAGCGGAGGACACTTCGGCGGATTTGGTTGTTTACAGGTCGCCGGACAAGGGCTTTCACATGTTTCCTTTACTTCGTTTGCAGGACATGTTATATCTCAAAAGATAATCCATTTATTAGAAGATTTTCCAACAAATTTGTCAAAAATTCAAAACAAAAAGCAATAACTGTGTTATAAAATAAAAAAGAATTAAATATTTACATCTATGGAAATAGGTTACAATATGTAGATATTTGTAAATACCTTTGGTCAAAAATTAGCTGCAAAGACAAGTTAAATCACGAAACTAATAGCCCATTCCGACATATGACATTGAGGCATGAGCGGTAATTGAGCAGCTTAAAAAAAATGCAAGTGTATGAATTCATAATACTCAGGAAAATAGTTTGTGTGATGCTTAAAAACTGTATTAGAAACATAAACAGAATGGAAATTTATTTGAACACATTTTAAATTAAGATTGTTTTATTATGGAAAATTTTCAAAATGTAATTCTAAAACTAATGATAAAGCATTTAAAAAACAGGTGTTTGCTAAATTACTTTGTTTTATTATCATAGCCAACAACTATTAGATGCTCCATTTTGCATGTTATAAACATGAGTATATCCCATTAAAGGGTTATAACCTTGAAAATACTAAAAATAAATAATATGTTATTGGTACCATTTTAAAGGCGATTTTACAAGGAATATGCTGACTTATAATAATATTATAGATTAGGTTTAAAAAAAAAACGAGAAAATAGCCAATAAAGATCGGTGAAACCGCTATAGGTTCAATTCCAAATTTTATATTTACGAATATAATCTCCCTCTTGAGATCTTATTAGATTTTCAGTAAAATCGGCAGACCGGAAGTAGTAGTTTACTTCAGCATAAAAAATCGAATTTTGCCAATTATTCGTCAACTACTAAGTTTAAACAAATTTGTAAAGAATTCATATATACTCGAAATTAAATTTGAGAAGAATTTTATTAAAAATGTTTTTCGAAATTCTGACACTCGCATTTAAATGTCATATATACCTATGATATTCGAGTGTATAATAATATAACAGTTATGGGCAAGCGAAAATTGGCTTATTATAAAACATCAACATCAACAGTTCCGTAAGTACGCATTCTTTATACATTATGTTTAACATCTATAGTATTCCTTTATCTATGATAGAATGTGTGAATAAAACCGAAGCGCTGTGACAGAACCGAATATCGTCTACCTTTACCTACTCACACCCCCTTGCGTCTACCCGTCCCGCGAGTAATATAAGTTGCATAAGTTTCTATTTGTTGGTAAACGCCGCTCTTAAGATAATGTCTTTAGAAACGATAATTTTAAAAAAAATAATCAGAACAAATCATTTTGACAACTAAAGTCAATAATTAACGCATTATTTAACCTTTCAAATACAGGGGGAAAATAAGCCATTTTCACACTAACAAAATAATGTCAAAATTAGCATTAAGACGTGTACGCCACTTTATTACACAGAACTGTACATATCGGCATATCCATTGAATGTAAAATCCAGAAGCAGATTTTACACAAAATGAAGCACAATAGTCAAATTAAATACACAGGTAAATGTCAAAATTTGATAGTAATGATATTGATTGGAAATCACATTGAAATACAAACTCATTGTTCCGCAGCGTTATCAAATGTTTTTCGTAAAGAAAAAGTGGGGCAGAAATTGAGTTTGCTTTTCTATGAATAAAACACTAAAAATTAAAGGACTATATTACATAACCAATCAATAGCAGTTTTCTCGCAAATAATAAGCCATACGATGAAGTATTCGATATATTGGATGTTTTTCAAATATTTACAGATAATGTCTACATAAAATCCGAGGGATGTTATAAATTTCTTTTTATTCTAAAGTCACATTTTCAATTAATTTTCCATCAATATTAACATTAATTGTAAGCCATTTCGCAATGCAATCTAAGATTTACGAGCCTGGATCGCCACCGCGTCGACACAACGATGGCTGGACACAGCTTCCTTTCTCTAGATCTCGTACGAGAGGTGCTTTACATTTGCAGCTAGGTTTGCAAATTTTAGGCGCAGGACACTTCGGCGGCTTAGGTTGTTTACAGGTCGCTGGACAAGGACTTCCACACGTTTCCTTAACTTCGTTTGCAGGACATGTTATATCTGAAAAGGTAACCCATTTATTAGAACGTTTCTAAACAAACTTGTCAAAAATTGAAAACAAAAGGTAATAAGTGTGGTATAAAATAAAAAGGAATTTTTAAATACCTTGGATCAAAAATTAGCCAAGTTAAACTACAAACTAATAGTTGTATATGTAGTGTGTCAATGATTAAGTATGAGCTAGGAAAATTATTTCGACAAAAAAGAGATTTCAAGAGAAGCAAAAGGGATAGTTTTTTATTATAGCCCTAATAGTCCCCATTCGACGTATGGTAAAGAGGCATAAGTAGAGACTGATCAGCTTAAAAATAAATTACAGGTGTTTGAATTATGAGTACTCAGAAAAATTGTTGGTGTGACGCTTAAATACTGTACTGGATACAAGGAAATTAGAAAATATCCTACAGTGAGATCAGTAAATAAAATTATAGAAATGAATCAGTTGCAATGGTCCGGTGTACTTACTTCGTACAGTTAAAAATAGACTTGTAAAAGAAGAGTGAGATATAAGAGTCTGCAGGATCGCCCGAAAACAACGTTGAATGAAAAAGTAGCATAACTTGACAGCAAACGGAACCATGAACAGAAAATAATTGGAGGAAAGTGCACTGAGATTAGGAACTGCAATCGGCATAAAAATTCTACTGCTGTATCTATTTAACAGACTTTGTAGCTCTGATAATACCAAAGTTAGCAACAGCGCGCCCTTAACATAGGAGGAGCCGTACATATAAAATCTGAAAGTGAAATAAGTGGACATAATTATCAAACAAACAATATTGTAATTATTATAAGTAGCGAGGGGTGAACAGCTGGCCAAATTGTATACACCAGAAATCCATTTTTAAGAATGTAATCCACGGAAATCTAAAACATCCACTGAAATCTACTGACATTCACAAAAATTCATGGAAATCTACAGACATCTACAGAAATCGGAGGATATCCATGAACATCCGCAAAAATTTAATTTGCTGGAGCTACACAAACTGAAATTTCTATAATATGTTTTATACAGTGATCCGTAATACTGCTAAAAATAGAATTTCTGGTTTTGTCTGTTTTTTTTTTTCATAAAATATGTACCTCTATAGGTATTTTGTCAACGTTTCAGGTATATGCATTAAGAGTTAGTTATTATTATTACAGGACTGGGAGAGGGTTAACATTATAATTACTGGTATAAAGCGGGATGTCAAGTACTGTTGATGGTAATCGTAAACTCTAATTGCACATTTCCTTATAAATAATTAACACTTATTTAATAAAAGGACATAAAATATAAATTCGAAAAACATAAAAACACATTCATAAGTACATATTGCCTTGATCCTTATTGTTTAAGCATTTTAAAATAGTTAGACAATTAAGTATTAGAATAAGAAAATAATTTTTTAGTTGTAAAGATAATTGCTAAAAACGAATTATGAGTTGCACAACCTCTAAGGCGCAATATTATGATGATAGGTATATAATAATTAGAGATTGAAATAAATTTATATGATAAAAGGTATAGAAATGAACACAAAAATAAATTCATGTATTCTATATTTATAGATACGAGGAGCACAAGATGTGTTTTTAGTATACAAAGGCCGAACCAAACTTTGCGCATTGTGTAAAAGTGGCATTAAATATATTGAGAAGTGAACCACTTTTCAAGCTTAACAATGTACTAAAAATAAATAACAGAGAGAGAGTGGTGATGAAAGATGGAACAGTGAAAAGAGTTAGTCATTTGAATGGTGTAAAATTGTATGAAAAAGGTGAAATTAGACATGCACGACATGAAAACGTCTTTCAAAGTGAATAGATGCAGTAAATAAATTTGTAAAAAGATTGTTATCTGTTAGACATTTTATGGTCACATTTAACAATACAATAAATACCTGATAGTTATATTTAATAGTACTTTTAAAAGGATATATAAAAAAGTGTTCTTTATTCGACATGATTTAAATAAAGTAAAGGCTTCAGAAATAATAGGATAAATCTGGTTTAACCTGAATAAATCTACAAAGAAAAAAAATAATTTTAACGTTGTTAACAGCTACGTGCAAATCAACCTACACGAAGATGAGAGAAGGTGGCTGGAAGACAGGGATAAAGCTGTCGAGGTCCATGTTCCTGACAATGTAATCATAAAAGGAAGAATCCCATCTGTATGCAATGTATTTGCGATTATTTCTAAGGAAGATATCTACAAAAATAAAATACGGATAGTGTTAAATAATGGGAGAAGGAAGTATTTAAACAATGATGAAAGAGGCAACAAATTCATTTACAAATACAATGAGGGATGACGTTAATAGAAGAAGAATATACCTACTCAAGACAAAGAATCGCGAATGTGCACGGACTTTAATAATAAACAATTTGTGTGTGTACATTTTGTGGAATTTTTAACAGTCAAAAACTACATAGGTATAGTTCAACCTGGGGGAAAACTTGAAGAAAACAAATATGAACAGGGCAACACCAACATAAACATTAGTGTGTGAGTTGTGGCGCTGCAGACGGATAGTCGTGTTTTTTCGAGGACCGAGGTGATGAAAAGGCGCGAACGACGATAGAAGCGAAGAAGCTGCCGATCTTTTGAATTGATCGAACGTATAAATTTTGTTTCATACGCAAATGATTGCAGGCGTACTAACACACTGCATAAAATCATTTTAGTTGAATATATTAAGTTATTTTGATTTCAATAAGTAGTTTAGTTTTTCACATTATAATTAATTCATTGTTACATTGTTTAATTTCATATTTTGTTTTATTATCAAAATGGTAGATATAAACCAACAGGAATTTGATAATGTATATCAATATTATAAGTGAGTTTTTCTTGAAATAAATTCATGATAGATAATTGATGCTGTACGGCGTGTGCTAAAAATGCTACATGCGAATGTTCCTTTTTGGTAAAGCGTTTAACATCGTCAATATTTTTGAATAAAAATATTATTTTCTTTGCTAAAGTAGATTAATTTTGTAAATCATGGGAGAATTGTTAATGATGTAAAAGGGCATGAAAGGTACTACGTGAAAATGTTTGCTAGCGATGTTTACTATGCATTATATATTAGTTTAAATTTAATAAAGAATTCAAGCATTTTGAATATGTAAAGGTATAAGCATTCTTGATGGAGAAATCGCCAATCTGTGGTATGTACAACGTGCGAATATTTGCATATGGCAGTTTGTAGGAGTCTTATCAAGATGTTTTTCTACTTGCGAGATTTTAGATCTCCAGAGGCATTACGTGCAAATGAATGTCTTTGTTGAAATAAAATTTAGCGTCGTAAAGGAAAAGTTTATTTCTTTGAAATTATACGATATTAAAAATTTGAAGATATAACAAGAATAATATTTTTACTTAAATCCATGTAATAGATTAAAAGCAATGTGGTGTACTGTTGTTGTCATTGAATATTGAGATTAATACAAATGTTTTATGAGATTTAAAATATTTTTTATTATTAACCTTATCCTATTTAATTTTAAATAAGAAATGTTGTTGGCGAATAAAGGAAGGATCACTGCTAGAACCTACAAGAATAATATGAATGTCAACAGGGATTAAGATTAAAATATTTGTTGGAGTAGTTATAATTTAAATGATTATAATCTCTGCATTCATAAATAAATATATATGGTTTTTGTATCATTAGTGCAGGGTTATAGCATAATTATCGTCATTATTCAATTAATAGAAAGCCACTGCATATAATTATGCTACCAGTGCTACTGCCATAAATCCAAATTACAGAAAATTGAAGGCTTAATTTTTTTCATTTGTGTGTAAATATTATTAATCTGTTGCAACTGCAGATCACTTAGATATAATAGCGACTGCTGGAACTACTGGAATTTTGAACTGAAATATAAATTATCATCTTCAATAACTGGCTTCTATGATTTGCTGAAGACTTCCCATTGAACTGTGCTAGTGCTTCTATCGTTGCATTAAGCCTAGCATCCACAGATTTAGTTTCGTCTCCATCAGTGCCAGTACCAACAATACTCTCCACTTCTCTTTCGGCCGTGCTGATCAAAGAAAAAAATGATATAATCACTCTCTGGTTAATAACTCGTTCTCACGCTTTCTTCTTGCTCTCATATTTCTTTGATATTTTTCAGATGTCCATTTCTTGTTTTCGTTGCAAATAAAATCTTTTGGTATTTCTTAGCTAGTTGTGAGTGTCATTAAATTTTCATTGTTTACTTACTTGGTTACTCAAAATATTGACTTTTGGTGAAACTCCTCCATCTTGTGCAATAAGTGCGTCTGTATTTTTCGGTAGTAAATTGCATTTTTTTTTAAATTTCCATTCATTTTCTGTGGTTGACTCCGTTGACTGTGTCTGAGCCTCGCTTGTAGTAGAATTTTCCATTTGGACTTTAACACTGTGATAAATCTCATTATTCCCTGTTGTTTCTTTGCTGTACCCTGATTTTCCCACATTTATTTTCTAATAACCACTGGATGGATATTTTTGTCTACCATCGCTCCCTCTGAGACATCTTTGGACTGGAGATAGAGATTGAAATGCTTAGTCAAATGTCGGTGAAAGTTCCCATAAACCTATCGCTCAGAGTAGTTCACTTTTTGAGCGGACTTTGTTATCTGATATTTGCCCTTGCAAAAGCAAGTCATAATACACCATGATTCGCCCCTATTATTTAGTTTTATTTACATCTGGAAAAATTTTTCTTTGAAATAACTCCATTGCTCATTAGTTAAATTTGTGTGTTTTCAATTGTTCAGTTAGGAGCAAAATCTGCGGCATGCAATCGAGATCCCACTCAAACATTCACTGGTTAAAGTAGTCAGATTTCCTCAAATACTTATTATCGAGGATATTACACTTACTTTTTTTCTGAATTATGTCCTGTTTAACAGTCAGTACAGAATTCTCCGAATCAACATCAGTTAAGGTACCTGGCGTGGCATGATCCAGTGTAGTCATTGTCCTCTGTTCAGTCTCATGTTTTGTGTTCTTTTCTTGCCAATTGTCTTGGAATAATTTTGAAATTAACAGTAGTAGCTTCTTATGCCCAAGCAAAAATTTGAATTTTTTCGGATTGTTATGAAAAACACCGTAGAATTCCTCATATTTACTCTTTGGAATTAAATCTAGAGCTGTATCTGACATAATAAATTTCTCCATTTCTTCTATATCTTTTTCGGATATATCACGCAGGACTGCAACATTGTTGCAGCCGTTTATTTTTAAAATGTTCTTTAAAGAAACAGGTATGGCAATTTTTAGAGCCTTTTCAGCGTCACTAATGCAGTCTTCTCCACGGTCTTCTCTGAACTCCAGTTCAGTGCCGAAAGTAGATTCAAAGTTCATTTTGAAGTCACTCTATTATAGGTACCTGTAAGTATTGTACATATGAGGTTACAATGCCAGGTGGCAAAAAAGATCAGAGAATTGAAAACGTAGTAAAATAAAATTTTATTTTTATACTAACCTAGTATTTAACCTCACTTTTAATTACGGTATATTTATCGCAAATGTTAACCCTGCAGGAAGACATTTATTACACCGAGTTTCATGGTTTTGTTTGGTGACAAACATAACTAAAAAAAACCACAGTCACAACACTGACCACGAGGTGCGTGCGCACTGGCGCATGCGTAGTTGTTGCGCAGAAATCCTCAGGCATCCACAGAAATCTACGGACATCCTTAAAAATCCACAGACATCCATGGAAATCTGTAGACATCTATAGAAATCCATCGAAATCTGCAGATATGCATTGACATCCGCTGTAATCTATGGTAATCTACATACTTGTACACCAGAAATCCACAGCTGTTTACCCCTCGATAAGTAGTATAGATGTACCGGTTCTGTAGCACCACCCCCTAGCCAAAGTCACGAACCAGAGGTATTGCCTTTTCCACTTTTTAATGTTTTTTTATCGACCTTGCGGAAACGAAATATTAATTACTTTTATAACTCTAAATAGCTATCGAAAGTGTTTGAAAAGCTGTGAAGGGTTTTGAAGAGCTTTTCAACAACTCGTCACAACATCGAAGGGCTTTCAGCTACTCTGATAAGCTTTTCAACAGCTGTTTGAAGCCTTTTAAAGCTGTTGCGAATCTATATTAAAAGTTTTTCAAAACCTACCAAAACCTATCCAATAGCTGTCAAAATACATCAAAGCTGTTCAAACTTGTTGACATGCTGTTCTAAAGCACTTCAAAAGCTATTTTGACTTTTCATAAAATTCTCAATATATGTTTTCCGCAATGTCAGCAAGAAACATTAAAAAGTGAACCGGTAGATCACTACTGTTATTATATGCAATCAATTTTGAGTGCCAATTTATCACATTTATCGTTATATAGTTTTGACTTACTTTTGGGACAATCACTCTGTAAGACACATCGATCAGTGACTCTATTGTGGTAGTAATTCGGTTTGCAATAACATCCCGGAGTTGCCGGATTCAGTTCCAAGTTATCGCACGTCTTGATGACGATGTTGCCATACTGGAGTTGTTTGTTGGTGGGGCATTTTATACGTGGTTTATCTCGACACTTATCTGTGGAAATACATTCCCCGCCCAACCAGACGAAACCAGGTTTACAATTGCATCCTTCGCGGCAGAACATCGGGCATACTGTGGGTGGATTTTGGTAGTTGTCGCATGTTATGTGACAAGTGTTAATACATTTAGCATAGACTTGATTCGCGCCACATCGTACTTCTAGAAAAACAAATCAGATGATTGTTTAAAATATGCAGCAGATTCTAATAAACATCATGTAAAAAAGGTTTGTCTTGCTATCCTTACTATTCAAAAGTCGTTACAATCAGTATGATCAATACCGAAAATTATCATTTTCAGGCGTATATAATCTTATCTCACTTCGCATTAAAAGATGTGTCAAATGAACGAAGTGTCTTAATTTTTTAACAAAATACAAAATTCTATCTTTTATTATACTATGATATCAAAAATTAAATTGGTCAATGTTGGTTATGGAATGGAAATCGCTTGTCTTAGTTTAAATCATCCTTTTGAAATAATTCAATCATTGCCAAGCTACACTGACATTATCAATAACCTACAAATGTGTTACCTACTTAGTTCAGCCGTAAAATAATAATGAACTACAAGTTATGAAATAAATAACGTTTTTATTAATCAGAAAAACTAAATTACAATAATTGTTGGAAATGTCCCCCGTTTTGTTCAATGCACAAGTTTACGCGCCTCCTCATGCTGTGAAAAGCGTTTTGCAGCATTTCTGGCGTTATGGTTGCACATTGCTGAACAATTCTTTGTTGCAGTTCTTGCAAATTATGTAATCGGATTTGCGAAAATCTTATTTTTTAAATAAGTAAAGATAAAATAGTCCATAATTGTCAAACAAGGTGATCTCGGAGGAAACTCAACTTCCGTATGCAAACTTATCAGCCGGTCATCAAAAAACTCGCAGAGAAAAGCAAGATTTTTTCGTGTAGTATGTGCTGTTGCACCGTCTTGCTGGAAATAACCGTATTGAACTTCATCATCGTCTAACTGTTGCACAAATTCAGTCAAAAAAATATTTCTGTACCTTTCTGCGTTGACGGTGTAATTGAAAAAAATTGGCCCAATTATTCTTCTGCGAGAAACTGCCATCCAAACACCAATTTTCTGAGCATGTAGTGGCGTTTCAATAAAAATATGCGGGTTATCAGTGCTCCACATTCGCTTATTCTGAGAATTGATGTATCCCGAAAGGTGGAACCAAGCTTCGTCAGAAAAAAAAGTTAAGTTCAGCAGATCGTCTTTCATTAAATTATTAACGAACCAATGGCAGTACGCAAGGCGTCTGGGGTGGTCTGCTGGCAGAAGAGCTTGATATGATTGCATCTTATATGGATGCATGTTCAGGTCCTCCTTTACAATCGTTTGGCATGTTTCATAAGAAACCGAATTTTTTGAGAGAGACATTTTAAAGGTTTTGTAGGCTCTTCTTCCATACGTTGACGAACGTCATTAATAACTTCTTCTGTACGAACTCTTGGTCTACCAGCACCTTTTTTATGCGTCACAGAACCAGTTTCGCGAAACACTTCAACACAATTTGTAAGGCATGCATAAAAATTGTCCGGTAATACTGCTACGGCTGGGAAGTGCTCTCGAAAATTGTCCAAACACAAACATTGACTGTATTACCAAGTTCCATTAACTAGCACACCCGTTCGAAAATAGGCTTCAATCATGTAAATTTTGTGCTCTGTGGTGAGAACCATGATTCAAAAACCGTGCATGATTAGAAAACTTCAACACAATAACTTGACAGATTTTGACATTCAAAAAATTATGACATATGTACCTAAATGTACGATGCACGCTACGATAATAATTTTAAAATCCATGACCACCATTGACCAATTTAATTGTTGATATCCCGGTACTTAGAACAATCTGAAATAATTGTTGCATTTTTGAAAAAAGGAGAATTGTGAGAAAATAGTTTTTCCTTATTATCTCGGCCAATTACGATTTTTTCTTTGAAATACTTTAAAACAATTTATATCAAACAACCTGGAACAACCAAGAACAACCGCCAAAATTTCAATTTTCGAAAAAAGGGGCGCTGATGAAAAATTATTCGTGAGATTCAAACTAGAAAAGTTCGAGGGACAAGTTCTGAAAAACTAGTAATTTATATGAATAAAAACTCAGCCTAACTCTGTCGAAGGGAAGAGTATCGTTTTTTTCTTACGAATCGCGCTTTTGTTTGTGGGCCCTATGATTGTCGTAGACGAGTTAGGCGTCGAGGAGGTGAAAGAGAGTTTTTGAATTTTGCCTACTACTAGAGGATTGATGGTATAGGGTGGAATTAGCATAGGAAGAAGAACTCTTTTAGTATTCGTTCGACGCCACTTAAATGCTTAAATGTACATTAACGCAGTTCTGGAACCAATTGCTTTACCATATATCCGAGAGTTAAATAATGCCACATTCCAGCAAGGCAATGCCCTTCCTCATGTAGCAGCAGTCACTTTACGATTCCAACAAGACGCCTACATCAATATTCTTCATTGGCCTGCAAGATCACCAGATCTCCCATAGAACATGTCTAGGATATGATGAGTCGCAGGCTTGGTATGTTACATAACCCTCCTACAAACATATATCAGCTACATGATGCCCTACAATTTGCTTGGAATGAGCTTCCACAGGAATCCATAGATCAATTAATTCGAAGCATGCCCCGGCGAGTAGCAAAATGTAATGCTCCATATAACCGAATACATTCTGCATTGAATTTTCATTATAATAAGTGCGATTTCTGCAATAAAACTTAATCGTTTGTTAGTCTCAACAAATATCTCTACAAAATTTGGTTAAAATATAAATACGTTTACAGGGTGATTCGTTTTTTTTCTTTTTGTCATACAGTATATGTGCAAAAAGTGTTACGAACTGGAAGAAAATTTGTAAACATAAAATAATAAAAATAGTACATTTCATTTCAAATGATTCAAATCAATTAAAATTTGTAGACCAGTAAATATGAAATAAAAAATAAAATAAAAAAACATTACTAAATTATAAATGAACGAGATGAGAACATAAATATATAAAAAGTAGCTCTAAATAAAATCTAGTATATGATTTAATATTATACTTACGCCCTGAGGTCAAACCTAAAACTAGAAACAAATCAAATATTATTTTTTGTGAAGATTGAATATAATCAATTTACCTACTAGTCACTAAGAGAAAAAGAATAAACACGACGTTGTTCATATTGGTGACCAGTAAACAGTACTTCAAGAAAATATTAATTCTGGAACTTATATACCATTCTAAAGATGTAAATTGTACAGATTTATTGTATTATTTATAATAATAAATTACCTATTTTTCTTGCATGCACGATTACGTTTAATCTGAATATTTAAATTATACGTCTTTAACTCGCATTTGCTTCATAGAAAAAAAAATGTGTACTTCCTAAAACGATAGAACACGTTCAGCGATATTCAACAATATAGTTTTTGGAAAATTTCACAATAATTACGTGTAGCAGCTTATAATTAACACTTATAATATCACTAAAAGAGTTTCAGATAAAAACTGTAGAGCCACACATATACACCAGACACAGTTTTTAAAATTTTAAACCATCGTCTCAGATTCGATGTAGGCAATTACTGTAACGCCAAATTAGATGGCGAGCGGTGGGGATGCGCTGTAGTTGTTTTTAATCTAATTTGGCGTTTACTGTAGTTAGGCAAAATTTTATTATTTAATTGGTTTATGGTGTTTGACTTCCATGCTAGTAGATAAGTTAATTCTAAAAACTTTATATATACAGGGTGAGTCATTTCCTTTTTTTTAAGCCTATACTATCTTATAAGTTTTTGATTAAGAATTATAGGAAGAATACAAAAATGGTGTTCCATTTAAAAGATTATAACTATGGGCAGCCGCCAAATTATGGAACACTCTGTGTAATACAGTATATTTTAAAACATCTCCTAATAAGTGGCAATCATTGGAAGAAAACCGCTTCGAGACGTTTTTTCTAATAAAGTCACAATCTGCCTTCCCCGCGGTGATGACTCACCCAGTATATTCAATTATTATTTCATAAATGTTTCAATGAAGTGTTACAGTATCTTTTATATAATAATGTTGTTACAATATTACATTATTACATTATAAAATATCTTACATTGTAATATTTTAGCAACATTATTCTAGTATTATGTCATAAATATTTCAATGAAATACTACAGTGTCTTTTCATTTGAATATTGCTTGTAATATAACTTAGGCTCGGATAGAACAATTGCCGTACCGTTACTTTTGCAGCATCGTATACTTACATGTAAAGAAGTATTATATGTGACATAGAAATATCAGCATAACGTTTATTAAATGTTTCTTCACTTAGTGGGTCAGGATACCTTTTGCAAAGTTATTTATTATAAATTTAATTCATTTCTGAAAAATTTGTGAATGATCTCGTATACGTAGAAATTATTATAGAGTTTATTTCAATAGTTTTGGGAATTTAATATGATTTTGATATCCGTGCTAGCGATCCGAACAGAAAGTATACAGCTTTAGACACAATCCCCCTAATCAACATATACTCACTGATATTAGAAGTGTTACATCTCGAAGGAATAATTTGTTCTACTTTATTTTTTGCCATCAGAATGACTATAATTTTTGCGATAAAATAATTTTGCCTCTAATTTTTTTTAAGGAACCTGTTTATGCGAGCTGACTAGTACAGCAATGTTTAGTTATTGCGCCTGCGTCTGCTAGTGTTAAGCATAACAAAATGCCTCGAGTTCGGAGACTTCAAAATTATCACAATGTTAGTGACTTTGACATGAGTAGATGAGTAGAATTGTTGCCTATCGAGATGTTGGTTTGCCCTATCGCGAAATTGGTCGCCGTGTTGATTGTACTGCAAGGACGGTAATGTGTTTGTGTCGTGTGTGAGCAGAAGAAGGTAGAGAAATACGAAGAAGACCAACTGGTCAACCAAGGCGTAGGGGAAGGTGGGGCTCATTGATACACCGGGAACAATGATGCAGTTGCCATTACAGGAAACTGTTACAACCAAAGAATTTTTTCTATGTAAAAAGGTTAGACTAGGAACCATTAATACCGACATAAAGTCCCCGTACTTAGCTTAAATTTCAACCGCGAGATGGCCAAGTGATTTTGCAAGCTCGAAGTTTTTAGATACACGTTCGTAATACTTTAGCTTTTGAGTTACCCATTTATTTTAAATTTATGAAATTTGTATTAAACGTAAGTTTTATTACTATAAAACAATTTGATGTTTCCCAATTTTCTCCAATTTTGTACAGTTATTGTAAAGATTGTTTTTTTAACTTATAATCAGGTTGGGGAAGATTAATACATTACATTGCGGGGTAGATTAATACGTATCAATGTACCCCATCAGATGTTTTTGATTTCAGTACCTAAATATGGTGAGAGTACCTATATAAAAGAAGAACGGAACGAAATAACAATGATGAAGGTGCTATGACTTCAGCAAACGTTTGAACTGGTGCAGAGCACGGCAGCATTGAGAGGCAGACTGGCATAATGTCGTCCTCAGCAACAAATCGCGATTCTGTCTAGGTATGCACGATGGCTGTAGAAGGGTGAGACGTCGACGTAGAGAGCGCCGTGATATTGGATTTATTTGCTGTTGAGAGGTATGTACACAGAACTGTTGGAGTAATGGTTTGGGAAGCTATTGCATATATGGTAGCCGATCACCACTTCTCTTTATTCGAGGCAGTACGACAGCTGCGCGCTATTTTGATGACGTCCTACAAACCACTTTACTACCTTATCTAGATGGCCGTCCACACGTTTTTTTCAGCAGGAAAACGCACGTCCCCATATTGCTCGTCGAACTATGGACTTCCTCCAAGAAGCCGACAGGAATGTTTTGCCGTGGTCAACCCGTTCACCGAATTTAAATCCCATCCAACATGTGTGGGATATCATGGGAAGGGGACAGTCCATTTTGGACCATCCTCCACAGACTGTGGCACAGTTAATTCACGAAGTTAAAGTTGCTTGGAACGAGGTGCCACAAGCAGATATCGACCAACTCATTTTGTCGATGCCTAGACGTGTACAGGAGTGTACTCAGCTACGGGATCGCCCAACACATTATTAATTTTTTTTCGTATTACATGTTAATAAAATTTCTTGCAAATGTTATCGTTTCATTTATGATGTAAAACTATTATATAGCCAAATTTTTCCTTCTAGGTGTAACACTTCTAATGTCACAGAGTATATTATTGAAGTTATGTCAAACTATTAACTTTGACAATTTACCAATAAATTCAAAAGAATGTTGGAAGTTATATTTTACTCTTTCAGTATGCGAGTTGAATAGATTCGTACGTGTAAATTTCAAATTGAGAATGGTAAACAAAAATTGAACAGACAGTATATCTTAATTACTGAAAGGTTTTAACTGAATACAACGAAGGTAAATATCCGCCTTTATTTATATTAAACTATTACAATCAGCAATCTTGATTTACTGCATAAATGTTTGAGTAATTTATAACGGAACAATAATTGGACAATCAGTCGGTAGGACGCATTTGCCCCCAGGAAATTGTCTCCAATAACCGGGCTTACAAGAACAACCGATGAAACAATCCTTCGTGCACGGTCTGCTAATTGGTAGATTACAAGTCGGTGGACATCTAGTACCACACTGCGTGTACTGTTCATTTGCACCTCTACATATAGGCGTGACTGCAAATAAAAGAAAAGGAGATTTGTATTTTCTTTTTATTTTTGGTAATGGACATTGATTAGATGAAAATATTATCGTCTTGTTTAAAAAAAAAACTGTAGATGGCTCTAGTTGTTCTTCATTAAGTTCGCGCACTCCTATTAACAATATTTTTAAAGAAATATTCCAATATGTTGAATGAGAAGATTTGGGAATATGTTTTGAACACATCGCAAATATATCAACGCAGAGTAAGTGTCATGGAAACTTTTCCCGTGTTAAAGATAAATAAAATTGTTGTTGATGAATTCGAATACTTGTCCTCAATAAATTTCTTATAGGATTTTACTAAGCGGTTTTCGCGGACGCTACTTATTCTAATTTGAACTGCTACCACCAGAGATATAATAAAACAACACTGTGGTATGAATATACATCATTTATTTATTTAAAATACTTGTACATATTTGTATAGGTATATAATTTATCAAACTTTTCGGCTCGAAACTCCTTTTACGGAAAGAGGCACTTCGCCAACGGCACACATTTTCCACCAATGTATTCTCTGATATAGCCGACTTTACAGAAACAACCAGGACCACACGGTATATGTGGGCAGCTCCTATTCATTTCCCGACAACTAGGTGGACATCTGGTGCCACATAGTTTGTATTCCTCATGTTCTCCCGGACACATTTTAACTAGAAAAGTACAAACACACTTACACACTTTCAAAATTCGGACGGCATATACAGGGTCATTCCAAATATATGCGACAAAGTTTATGGGCTGAGTCCTAGGCTTATTATGATAATAAAAGTGAACACTTTATTATGGTGGTATGTTGAAATTTCAAAATTTACCTAATGTTAACTGTACTTTTGAAGTGTTATTGTTTTTAAATGGGTCACATTTTCACATTAACACAATATAATAAATGTTGTAAGTTTTATATAATTTTAATTTACATATTTTAAGCTTTTTAATATTTTGTCCACGAACCATTGTTTTCGATAACGGATTGTAAACGATTTGGCATGGAAAGATTTACATTTCAATATATTCATTTCATAGATTTTCCCAAACTTCTTCTATTCGTGCCCAAAGCGCTTCTCTAATATCTGTATCTGTTTTCATAAATCCGTTTTGTTAGTATACTCCACACATTTTCAATTGGGTTCAAGTCAGCACTTCTGGTTGGCCAAGGTAATACATTTATGTTTGTATGTACAGTATGGATAGGGGAGTCATCTTGCTGGAATATACAGACTGTCCCAGATAGTGTGCTCACCATTGGGATCTCGTGAACGGTAAGAGATAGAGAGTTGGTTAAATGAGACAAAATGTACGTGACAGCTGGGTTTATTTTTTTAAGCAAAAAAACTTTTAAAAAATGAACGATACGTGCGCTATAGGGGAAAAACTAAAAATCGGCAATTTTAATTTCGTCGTTTAACTTATTTAATGTAAAAGATACCGAAATACTATTTTGACATTATGAAGGTACTTTTTTACGCAGAATTCAAATTTGGTATTGCAACCTCTGAAGCTTTTATACGTTTCGAGATTTTTATACAAACTTTCTTATTTTAAATACAAATCGTAGGCG
The DNA here is from genome assembly GCA_963170755.1 of Amphimallon solstitiale. NCBI lineage: Eukaryota > Metazoa > Arthropoda > Insecta > Coleoptera > Scarabaeidae > Amphimallon > Amphimallon solstitiale. The sequence continues at coordinate 93,792,081 of OY720678.1, forward strand.
GCTTTGACTGTATCAAAAAGAGCATAATTTGCTGATTTCAATGATGTATAACACTTTGGGTTTATTTGTAGAAATAACAAAGTTATAATGATATTTGTGCAATTTTTGGTATCCTTATGAATGCATAGGCTATACATCAGAGGCAGCATTGAATTATTAAGACAATAAGTAGTATCTGTCAAATTTATTTACAAGCAAGTTACGTATCGGTTTATTTTTGTGTTATTTAGTCTGCTATTTTGTTCGTTTATTTAAAAGTCACCTCATTTGTTGTTTTGGTTCGTTTTATTACTTGTTTATTGTTGTTCACGTTATGGAGAAATTTAATAATGAAGAGAAATATGATATGCTTCAAAGTTACATATTGGCTCACAAAAATTCAAGGAATGCAGCTAATCATTATTTGGAGTTGTACCCAGATCGACGGCAACCACACGAAACTTTATTTAAAAGATTAGAAGTAAATCTAAAAACATACGGTGCCTTTAGTAAACCGAAAAGAAATAGAAAAAGATTAGATGAGGAAACCCAAGTTATTGTATTAAATCAGGTGCGTGAAAATCCAAAAGTTTCCACAAGAGAAATAGAAAACAACACCGGAATCCCTAGAACATCAGCCCATAGAATATTAAAAAAGCATCGATATCATCCTTACAAAGTCCACATTAGCCAAGGACTCCAACCAGGAGACGCAGAGAGGCGGACTCGTTTCTGTCATTGGTACATTAATCAGAATAACAACAATGTTACATTTCTGTTTAATGTGTTGTGGTCAGATGAATCTCGATTTACGAACAATGGGTTATTTAACAGAAATAATATTCACTATTGGGGGACAGAAAATCCCCATGCTCTACATGAAGCTCGACATCAAGCACGTTTTGGGTTCAATGTGTGGTGCGGTATTATCGGCAGAAGAATAGTTGGACCTATTATCTTCAATAACAATTTAACGAGTGAACGCTATTTGAACTTACTTCAAGGTGAAATAGAAGATCTTCTAGACGATATTCCGCTTAATTTAACTGCGAATATGTATTTCCAACAGGATGGGGCACCAGCACATAATGCTCACATTATTACGAATTACCTAAATAATAGATTTGGTAATCGGTGGATTGGTAATCGAGGACCCATTTCATGGCCTGCACGTTCCCCAGACTTAACCGCAATGGATTTTTTCCTTTGGGGTTACATAAAAAATAAGGTGTATAAAACACAATTTAATAATGTGGAGGAACTGCAAGCTTGTGTTTTAAGAGAGTTTCATCGGATAAATGGACGTATTTTAGAAAAAGTGATTAATTCCACACTAAGAAGACCTCAGTTATGTATCAATAACAATGGAGGACTTTTTGAGCATTTAATGTAATTTATCTATTTACTAGTAGTAAATAAATAGTTAGGTATGTGAAGTTAGTGTTTTATTTACTTTTCAGTCATTTTTGTATTTTGTTTCCAGGAATAGGTAAGTATAAAACAAAAAAATATGCTAATTATTCTTGTAACTTTGTTATTTCTACAAATAAACCCAAAGTGTTATACATCATTGAAATCAGCAAATTATGCTCTTTTTGATAAAGTCAAAGCCGCCTACGATTTGTATTTAAAATAAGAAAGTTTGTATAAAAATCTCGAAACGTATAAAAGCTTCAGAGGTTGCAATACCAAATTTGAATTCTGCGTAAAAAAGTACCTTCATAATGTCAAAATAGTATTTCGGTATCTTTTACATGAAATAAGTTAAAAGACGAAATTAAAATTGCCGATTTTTAGTTTTTCCCCTATAGCGCACGTATCGTTCATTTTTTTAAAAGTTTTTTTATTTAAAAAAGTAAACCCAGGTGTCACGTACATTTTGTCTCATTTAACCAACTCTCTATCTCTTACCGTTTACGAGATCCCAATGGTGAGCACACTATCTGGGACATCCTGTATAACTATTGCCATGTATTTGTGTAACAGATGGTTGCATAACATTATTTAATATATGACAGTAGTAAGCACTAGTGAATCTCTCATTCAATTTCCAACATACACCAGCTCCTTCAAGACTAATCCAGCCCCATACCGTTATGGAAAAACGACCAGTGTTGTAAGTAGTAATTTAGAGGTCTGTATACGCGAACACTCCCATTATGAGTTGACTGGAAAACTTTCTCCTCTGAGAATATTACGCGTCTCTAAATATCTTCTTGATTAATGTAGTTATTCGCAAAATTTAGTCTATTTATCTTATGGGCTTCAGTCAAAGCACACTTTTTAGTGGCATTATAATTTCGAATATCTGTTGATTTTATTCTTCTATAGGCAGTCCAGCACGATTCAGGAAAGTTACTCTCATGAATAGCATTTTTAGCACTTTTGAAGGGGTCGTTTATCAAAATATTTATTAACTGTTGGTCCTGCTGTTCATTAGATACCCCTTATCTACGACCACCATAAATATAAATAACCATATGAGTTTCATTCCATTTCCAGTTTAAATATAGCACTTTTACTAACTCCCAAATCATTTGCTACCGTTTGTAAAGTCCATCCGTTTTCAATGATGTCATTTTAACTTTACATTAATGACATTTAATCATAACATTAATGACATTAGTTTGACAATTTGAAATCCTAAGTAGTAAAATTTACGCAGCTACAATAGTGCGTTTAATTTCATTTGCTTACGATAGTACGTCTTAAACGGCATAGTTTTAAAGTTATAGGATGTTTAATAGTAATATAATAATTTATACAATAAAATGTACTAATTCAACTAAATTAACTTATGAAATTTATTCGAAATGACCGCCTTCAACTGCAATGTAAGCTTCTATCCTCCGTTGCATTGATTGGTGAGAGAGTTTAAGAATTCCTGGGGTTTTTCGAATTGCCTAAAATGCTGCAACAATACGATTTCTCAGTTCATCAAAATTTTCAATGGGAGTCGTGTAAAATAGTGATTTAAGGTGACCCCAGAGAAACAATCTAGAGAATTTAAGTCTGGAGATTGCGGAGGCTACGGTTGTGGACCTCTTCGCCCTATCCACCGATTTGGATAAGCGCCGTCCAAAAATTGATGAGCAATTAAACAGAAATATGCTGGAGCACCATTGTGCATAGAATATATTTGCAATCTTAATTGCAACGGGAGTTCTTCCAACAGTAGTGGTAGCTCTGCTTCATGAAAGCCATAGTATACTTCTCCATTAAACCTCATCAGGAAAAAATATGGACATATCAAGTAATTTCCAACAACTCCGGCACACAAATAAACAGAAAATTGATGTTGATGGATTCCGAAGTTCCGTGTGGGTTTTCTTCTGCCCATGTGTGATTATTATGAAAATTAATTATAGCATGTCTGGAGAAATTGGCCTTGTCGATGTAGAATACTTGAGCCAAAAACTGAGTGATTGTCTGTTGCATCCACTGACAAAAAGCCAATCTTTCCGGAAAATCTGCTGGCAAAGTGCATGTACCCATTGTATGTGATATGGATACAACATTTTATTGTTGAATCCTCCAAACTGTGGGCTGACTTATGTTTAATACAGGTGCAATTTTTATGGTGTTTGTAGTAGAATGTTACTCCATTTCATTTAGCACCATTTCTTCCACTTGTGAAGTTTCAACTCTATATGGGTGCCTGCTATCAACTGTATGTTTTTTAAAATTTCCCATTTCACTAAGATGTTGGTGTAGACGGGCAATTATCGAATAGTGCAAGATGTCACAGTTCGGGTATCGTTCTTCATAAATACCTCTAGCTGCACGTGAATTACCATTGGCAAGACCGAAAACAAAGTGCATATCGCACAACTCGGCATTTGTGTAATTCATATTAGACAATACCTTGACAAAACTTTGACACAATAATATTGAAATTTTCCCTTCAAAACGAATGTTTTCGCAGAAACAGGTGTGACATTAAATCTTGTTGGTTATACTATAACGAAATGTCAAATTTACTATAAACATTCTATAACTTTAAAACTATGTCGTTTAAGACATACATTCATATGAACTTTTATGATCATAATAACCGTAGGAATCAGCACATATAATTTGTCGCATATATTTAGAATAACCCTGTATAAAAGTATCTGAGGGTTTGGGAATTATTGAAGACACATTGACAAGGTTTCTCGGTATTTACGCTTAAATATACTGTCGCCAAAGTTATTCTAACCTTAGAAGTACTACCTATGAGACAAAAAAACGAAAGACTTTTAAATGTTTTTAACCAAATTAGTAGTTTTTCAATGGAAATTTAATCAATTAGTTCCAACCAAAATTCAAAATAACTATATTAGCAATTGTATACATACATATATAATGTAAGGACTTCTTAGTATTAGCGACCTTTGTTTATTCCATATAATTGTTAATAATTAAATTAATGATTAAATAAAAAAAAAACTTTCCGACAATTTTATTGTATTGTCTTGTTCAGTAATATACACTCACAAACACAGCAGAAACAAAAATTAATGGTAAACTCACCGTTGAATTGCATGATTTCTGTACATATTGTTACAATGTGTGATTACTCAAACAAAATTAAACCAATCTCTATGTTAATAAAAGACACATGTAGGAAATATGATAAAAGTAAAATTAAAAAATTTCTTTAATTTATCTGAAACAAAACACATGTTTTATCAAACTAGTAAAAAAAAATTAATAAGCATACTATAACACAGATTATACAAAAATATATTTCCCCAAACTTTTTATTCCAGTAATTTTTTTTTGGATTTAAATATGTATTCAAACGTTTTGCATCAGTTTATGTATCAGCAATATTTATATAGGCATATGTATACAGGAATATTTGGAAAAGTCTTTATCTAGTGTATTCTATGTTTGACTAATATTTGTTTCGTATTCTTGTTAAAAAAATAAAACACTTTAGTTGGTTTACATTGATTTTTAAATGTTTTTATATAATTTAAATCACTATTTAAAATTTAGACATATATTAATAGAAAACAAATAAAATTTTAGGTAAAATGGAATAAACACAAACACATAAAACATTACCAATGGAATTAAAAGAAAATTTAAAGCGAAACAAGGAAGAGATGGAAATGTAAAAAAAAATCAAATATATAAAGACTTTAAGAAGTTGGCAATAAAAACTGATTTGTAAATGTGGAGGGTTTTTATTTGGAGAGTCGTCAGTATAAAATTAATTAATGAGTTAATTATGATATGTGAATGAAAAAATGAGGTGTGGCCACCACACGACTTTCTTATACGTATGAGCGTTTCAAATCATACAATTTTAAAAATTATTTTATACAAAAATTATTCAAAATCTTATTCTAACTACTTCCAGTCTCTTAATAAATCTCTACAGAGTACATACTTTGTGAGAAATTTGCAAAAAAATGCTACTCGCTAAGATTAAAAGTATTACTTCTGGTCCGAATTTTGAAATTTCATTTATACAAAAAATATTCCCATCCAACTCTAAATACTTCTATACTCTTGACAAATATATATAGAATGCATAATTTACGAAATATTTGCAAAAATCTCTATTCCATAAGAGTAAAAGTGTTACTTCCGGTCCGAATTTAGAAACTTCATTTTTACAAAAAATATTTCAAATCCAACTCTAAATGCTTTTGTACTCTTGACAAATATATATAGAATGCATAATTTACGAAATATTTGCAAAAATCGCTATTCGATAAGAGTAAAAGTGGTACTTTCGGTCTGAATTTTGAAATTTTTTTTATTCAAAAGATATTGAAAATTATGTTTTAAATACTTTTATACCCGTAACGTACTTGTCTAAAAAGCATGACTTGCGAAATATTCGCAACACTGATTTTCGATAAGAGTAAAAGGCCTACTTCCGGTAGGAATTTCGAAAAACTTTTTAAATAAAATTATTCTCAATTTTAATTTTAAGTATATATGAATTCTTTATAAATTTGTTTAAACTTAGTAGTTGACGAAATATTGGCAAAATTCGATTTTTTCGCTGAAGTAAACTGCTACTTCCGGTCTACGGATTTTACTGAAAAACTAATCAGATCTCAAGAGGGGATTATACACGTAAATATAAAATTTGGAATTGATAGAGAGAGAGAGAGAGAGAGGGGGAGAGAGAGAGAGAGAGGAGAGAGAAATCTTTTAAAAACCACTTTTTCGGTATCAGGTGACTTCAAAACGTGGACATCTGCAAAAATCTCAAGGTCGAAAATTTTCATCATCACAATACTTCCTATTACTACGTATAAGAAAGTAAAACACATAGATGGAGAAGATCAGAAGAAGAAGAAAATGAAAAGATGATAGACGCAGACTAAACATAAAAAGATTATATTATACAATCAGTAGCAGTTTTCTCGCAAAAAATATGCCATATGATTTTCAAATATTTTAATCTATCTACATAAAATCCTATGGCGGAGAAAAATTTGTTTTTATTCTAAAGGAAATTGTCTAAAATCACATTTTCAATGAATTTTCCTTCAATATTAACATTAGTCAAGTCAAAATATCGTTCAAAAGAGAGAAATCTGCAAAAAATAGCGCAATTTTTTCGATACTGTAATATGTTAAAGGGGTGTATTCTGAGCATAATTTGATATTTGAGGGGTTCCCCGAGAATCAGTGGCCCCGCTATCGCGAGTAACGCCTTTAATTCTGTATCTCGAGAACGGTTTGGTTTACACAAGAAAACTATAGTAACCTTTTCTCTTATAAATTGAATTACTTGACTTTTTTATTCGAAATACAGCGTGTCCCAGAAATAAAAAGACGGAGTAGCAGGTTTGTAGAGTACGAACAGAAACAGGCGCAAATATACCGAAACAACCAAGAAATTAAAAATTTAATTTTCTATGTTGTTTTTTAGATAAAAAAATTACATTACGGACTGGCACAGAATGTATGTTTATAAATACACGTAAGAATGCTAATTTGTAACTAGAAACGACCACGCATTCATAGAAAAATACGCTTTTATTTGTATAAAATGGAAAAAAACGTTAAATCGTACTCATTCATACATTTTTTTGCCAGATGGGCGACCCACTTTATTGCAGACAATAAAAGATTGTATTTATTTTTTTAAATAGGAAGGTTGTTGCTCTTTAATGTGTTTGTAGTCGGAAACAGCTGATTATTATTTTAGAATATTCAATAAATCGTAGTGTTTATAGCCTTTATTACAGTAAATATCAAGAATGTATATTTTTTTCTAGCAGGGGTAAAATTAAAGTAATTAATGGTTTGATATTCATTATGAAGTATCTATTCCTCCTCCTTTTTTTTAACACAAGTAATATGGTGGTCCTGAAAAGAACCGATTGTGAAAGTGAAGCAGGTGGATATTCAGTCCAGGGTCGGCGTAAGGCCAATTGAATTCTTTATTATTTTTTTTCTGCCGTCTGCGCACGAATAAAGACTTGATATTTTGAGGGTACGTTTTTACACAATCTAGCTTTCGATTTCTGCTACTCCGTCTTTTTATTTCTGGGACACCCTGTATTTTTTTCTATCCTCGATATTTTCCGAGTTATTTCGTTGAAATTCCTAAACTTCCCTACTTTCGTCTTTTTTTCGCGTCTATCTCCCTAACCGTTCACTTTTCTGGAATCTTACCTATTATCAAACTTATAAATCAATTGATTGTCTACTTCTTTTACCTGAAACTTTTTTAACTACTGACAATACTTTGGTAGTTATTGCATAGTTTATCGATCGAACTTCGCGCCATCAACGCAATAAGACATCAGTCTCTTGTTAGCCCAACCTAACCTAACCCATGCAATGGCGCGTCCTTGAACACGCCTAACGACAATAGCGAGGTGTTCAATCGATAAACTAAGGAATAACGAAAATATCAATGCTGGAAAAAAATATTTCGAATAAAGAAGTTAAGTAAGTCAATTTATAAGAAAAAAGGTTTCTATAGTTTTTGTGTAAACCGAACCGTTCTCGAGATACAGAATTAAAGGAGTTACTCGTGACAGAGGCTCCACTGACACTCTGGGAAGCCCTCAAATCAAAAATTATAGGATACACCCGTTGAACATATTACACTATCGAGAAAATTGCGCTATTTTTTGCAGATTGATTCACAGTTTGACTGAACTTATTAATTGCAAGCCATATTACAATATAAACATAAAATCTACAAACCTGGTGGCGGTACACGTGGACACATCAACGGATGGATACAGCTTCCTTTCTCCTGATCTCGAACGAGTGGTGCTTTACATTTGCAGGTAGGTTCACAAATTTTGAGCGGACAAGGCGGCGGTATTGGTTGTTTACATGTCGCTGGACAAGGGCTTCCACATATTTCCTTTTCTTCGTTGACAGGGCATGTTATATCTAAAACGGTACCTATTTGTCAGAATATCTTCAAAGAGATTTCTCAAAAATTCAAAGCAAAAGCTACTAATTATGTCAAAAAATAAAAAAAGAATCAAATATAAATAAACACCGATGGAAATAGGTTAAATACAAGTAGGTCTTTTTAAATACCTTGGGTTAAAAATCAGCTCTGAAGACAACTTAAACCACGTACAGTAAGCTCTTCAATGACTATTATGATGTAATGTAAAAATTTTGAATGTAAAAAATTGAAGTTGTGCACAGTTAATCATAGGACTATCGCTATTATTAATGTAGTATTAGTAAGCGTATTGATTTATCAATACATGAGGGGTTCAGCAATACCATACAATAATGTCGATGCAAACAGCAAAATTAAAAGAATAGGTAATATAACAATAGGATTAGGTAATCATGTGGGTCAATCAGACGGTCCCGGTTTACCAAAGACAAGCATCTAAGACATATTTAACACTTTATTTTGATTTACACAATTATATCTATAACATACAATATTATTTGTGCGAGAATGTTAGATGCTTGTCTTTGGTAAACCAGGACCGTCTGATATTGACCCACATGATTGGTAGGCGGCAGTCTTATTTCTATTATTACAATAGCTATTCTTTTAATTTTGCAGTTTGCATCGATATTCTGGTATGGTGTTGCTGAATCCCTCATGTATTGATAAATAGAGCGCGGATACGAACAGTTGATGACTCATCGCCCATGGGCGCACTATTGAAATGTTGTATTTTTAAAGAGGTTTTAATTTTATTTATATAATTGGATAACAAGGTGCTGGTTATCTATAAAATACAAAATACCTTATTATTTGTTCATTTTCTCTTCTGTAAGACTTGTTCTCTTTGAATTAAGTACATCCTTGTAGATAGAAAACGTCCTTTCTACATCGCAACTGGTTATAGGTGTGTACTGGAAATATTCTTTTATTTCAGCGTATTTAGCAGTTAGATTTTGTGTCATTGTCCCCATACACCATTGCCGCAATGTTATTAAATTTGGATTTCTATTAAAAACTGAGTCTAACTTTTGCCGAGGGCCACATCCGAAGTCACTTGTAATACTTTTTAAATTATTACTAGCCACATCTAATGTGGTTAATCCGTCTTTCAATTTGAGATTTCGATTTTCAAAGTATGTGATTAGTTTAGGCAAATTTACAAAGTGTTCCTGAAGGAATAACAACTGATTTTTTTAATTTGGGATTTGTGTTAGTTCCTTGCACTCAGAAATACTTCGAGCATCATCATTTAAACATGTAACGAAATTCTCAGCATAAAAACTAGTAACTTCCCACAATGTTCCCCATCTAGTTATTACTGGCGAGTGAGGCAGTCAAAAGATTGACGTTTTTCCTTATAAAGAGCTACTCTCGATTGTGCTTTTCTGAAAACTTCTTTTAAAGCGGATACAAGTCTATCAACTTCCGGATAGGTGTGTCTGATATATTCACAGATTCTGTGCAGAGTATGTGCTACACAAGTAATATGCAGCATACAAGGATATGTTTCCTTTAAAGTCTGCCTGTTTTTAACATATATGCGACACTGTCACTAACAAAAGTATTTTTTCTTTGTACCTGTCGTCTGAATGAAGCATTTTGTGCAAATTCTCGTCAATGGTTTTAGCAACAGTTTCCGCATCAACTGTTATATGGAATAGTTGAATGTAGTACACCAGCTAGAACGTTTACCACACAGCTTCCTAATATATCGACAGTTTTGTCGGCACTTATCCGTAGGTACTGATTTGAAAGATGTCTTCTAATGCATTCTACTGTTTCCGTGAAGCACTTAGAAATATGATATTTGCGTAAGGTGGATTCATCAGGAATATTTCGACCAATATATTTTTGAGGCAATGTTTTGAAAGTGGGATTGGCAAGTTTCTTTAATGGGATACTAGCCGCCATTAAAACTTCACAGAGTTCTTCGTTAAAATTGTCAGCTTTCAACGGGTCCAATGTCTGTCTATGTTATAGCGATGTTAAGTGACGTTTTACGTGCACTTTTTTGGCATTTTGTAACGATATTTTACAGACTTTGCAATAAATATCGGAATCACTGACAATGGACATACAATCAGTATGACCCTCAATACAACTCGCCATTGTTTCACGATGTATTTCTCGACGTTCTTCCATATCATAGTAACATAAACAATGTTCTAGATCTAAATAAATGATAACTAATAATGTATGCGTATGTTATTGAAACTAAACGAAATCCAGTGCACACTTACGTCTAGATAATTGGGAAAAGTCGATTTAATGAAACGGAATTAAACTATTACATAAATTTCAAAGTACGTAATTAACAGTCAAAACAATGAAAAATCGAAACTATCGTAAGTATGAGTAAGTATATACATATATGTAACTTTATTTCTCTTGGGAAAGATAAGGTGAATATAATAAATGTTAGAAACTCCCGCGCTTCTACCTAAGCCAATGAAGAAAGGATTTTACTTATAAATTCCTTTTTTGATGGGCATTTTTTGTTGTCGTTTTCAATAACTTTTCAAGTAAACAACAGATGTTGCAGTTCACCATATGAATAATGCTATTCAGTTGTGTATTCAGTAACTGTGTGTTGTTTACAATATTTCTTTGCTCCATTGTAACTCCGTCGTAGTTTAAACCTGGGGCGTCCGCGCCCTATTGATAAATCAATATGTTTAGTAATACTACATTAATAATAGGGATATTTCTATGATTCACTGTGCACATTTTCAATTTTATACATTCAAAATTTTTACATTACATCATAATAGTCACTGAACTTTTTAGATGACAACTGTCAAAAATTTGTCATTATATTGCCTCTTAACCACGAAAAATATTCACTTTCAATGCATTTGTTATATATTGGCAAAGAATTTTAATATATTCTTATATAGATATATATAAATTATTTTAATTCAAATAAACAATTTAAGGATTACAATCCTTGTTGCTTATTTCTTTTTTTCTTAGCCGTATTTATATTATAATGTATTAATCAATGTTTTTTTTTCTTGGACTGCGGCTTTACTTTGTAATTCATTGGGACTGGTAGATAGTAATTAAACCAAATTTAACGTTTCGACAAATTTTTATTGTCTTCATCAGAAATAATTACTGTGCATCACCTGACACTGACAATTATATTTATTCCGTGTAATTATTAATCTATTCAAAATTATCTTTCTTTTTATTATTTTTGTCTATTGTTTCTTCAGTGGATCTATAGTCATTTTTAATGCTAAAACTGCTCGGTAGTTTTAGCATTAAAATGTACATGTTTTTTAAAAGATTTCGTTTTTTCTAAATTTTGTAAGTATACCTTGGAATCCAAAAATATCACACAAAACAGTAACTTTCATTTAAGGTTTGTCAGCTTGCTTTGTATTCAGCAAAGTGGAAGGCATTTTGAGGATCATTAATAATAATTATGGTTTTTTCCGATTGTTTTATTTTTGAAGTTAATAAAATTCTCCATTGTTTTGCATTTCACGGGACAATGAATCACACACTATTGTATTCAGAAAAAGAATCTCCACCAAACCGTCTTTAAAAGAAAAATTACGATCGCCTAACAAAAGTTACATATTAAAAAAAACAAAGATTATACTCTTTTGTAGTATTTATACACTTCTCTTATGCAGTTTCTGAATTTCTGAAATCGGATTATTAGTAAGAGGGTTATAGCTTGGTGGGTTTTTCGTAAGACAATCTTTATATAAGTTTGAAAGCGAAATAAGCGGACATAATTATCAAACAATCAATATATCAATTATTATAAGTAGTATGGATACACCGTTTCTACAGCATCATTCTCCAACCGATGTCACGAGCCCAGAGACGCGAGAAATTACCCCTTCCACTTGTTAATATTTCTTTATCGACATTGCGGAAAAGAGATATTAAATAGTTTTATAACAATTCTAAATAGCTTTTGGAAGGCCATAAAATATCTTTAAAGAGTTTTGACCATACTTTCTTACAGCTTTTAAACAACCTCGCGACCAACATTCTAGAGCTTTGAACAGCTCTTATAAGCTCTTGAACATATGTTCAATACTGTTGCGCGTTTGTCTTATAAACATTTCAAAATCTATTCCAAAGCTGTTTGGAGGCTATCAAAAAGCTTTTCAAAACTTGACAAAGCTGTTCAGACCTGTTGAGAATCTTTTCTAAAGGTCTTCAAAAGCTATTTAGAGTTCTTATAAAACTATTCAATATATGCTTTTTGCGCAAAATCAATAAAGAAACAATAAGTGAGCGGGAGGGGGGAGATAATTTATCGTGTCTTTGGGCCTGTGACTTTGGGCGGAGGCTGGTGCTGCACAACTGGTAAATCACTACTACTATTACATGAAATCAATTTTGACAACCAATTTATCACATTTATAGTTATGTCGTATTGACTTACATTTGGGACAGTCGCTGCGCAAGACACATCTAGCAGTGAATCTATTGTAGTAGTAATTTGGCTTGCAATAACATCCCGGTGTTGTTGGATTCAGTACCAAGTTATCGCACGTTTTGATGACGATGTTCCCATGCTGGTACGATCTATTGATGGGACACAATACCTCTGGTTCTGGTGGACACAGTTCCTTGGGAACGCATATATTACCCAACCAGACGTGACCAGGTTTACAATTGCATCCTTCGCGGCAAAACAGCGGACATGCTGTGGGTGGATTTTTGTAGTTGGCGCATGTTATGTGACAGGTGTTAACACATCTAGCATAGACCTGATTCAAGCCGCATGGTACTTCTAAAAACACAAATCGGATGATTCATTCAAATATACAGCAGATTCTAATAAAAGCACTGTAAAAAAATCCATCTTTACCTTCTTGTTATTCAGAAGTCGTAGTATTCAATAGCATTATTACCGAAAATATTCATTTTTAGGCGAGTATATGCCGTCTCAATTCGCGTGAAAAAAACTTAGTTGTTACCAAAATAGTCTGCGCTAAAAGGCACGTAATTCGTAAGGTACTTCGGAAAATCAGAATTGATTATCGAAATATAGTATAAGAAAAATTCTTGGTAAATAGCTATAATTTCTTGCATTTTTAGGTTAAATTTATACCTTAATATTTGTAGATGTGTGATGTATAAAATTCTATTGGAAAAATTGCCTGGCTGAAGTGAAAGCTGTTTAATTTCAGCCAGCCTGAAACAGCTTTGCTAGACGTTATTTGGCCACTAATATTAACAATAAGTCTGAATATGGGTGTTTGAGGGCTGATTTAGTACAATTATTTTAAAAAGGATACAAGTGGGTTTATTATGAATATTTTAACACTGTCAATTTTTGTTCTGTAATTAGACTTGTACCTGTTGGATAAATAAAGATGCTATAATAATTATTAAAATGATCTCATTATTACCAATAATGCACCTTGTTATCATCGTAAAGTTGGGAAGTGCCAACAAGCAACTGATTAGTGTTATAATGCAAATTTTGTTCTGTCTTGAAATGTGTGCGTTGAAATACTAACAGATTTAGTATAAGCGTCACTGTAGCTAAATTAGCAAATTTTAAGAGTGCCAAAATGGAAAAAAGTACATCATATATGTACCGAAATACACAGCAAAAACGAGTTTATTGAATATTGCCTTTTTAACCAGTCTTATTTAGAAATATTCTATATTCCATTAATAAGTCTACATGCATCTATATCAACTTTGTCTTAACAAGATCATTTAGTTCCGATTCTGTAGTAGAAATATGTCCGCATGTTAGTCTTAAAGGAGGTGAAAATGATACTACCGATGCCAAAGTGGCTGAATATTTTATGAGGCAAATATTGCGATGTAGAATAGTAAAGCTTCAAAATCTTTCAATACAGTTTTCACGATACGATTGCTTGAGTACCGCAACATTTATTAAAATCCAAGAAGTCACATACAAAATCCAACCAAACACTTTACAACGTAATTGAACCCCAATTAGTGTTTAACTTTTGAATTGCTATAAAAAATTAGAAATATAAGTGAAATTGTTATTCTTGAAACTACCCAACAACTTGACTTTTAGCCACAACTTTTTAATTTTATTTCGTTCCATTTTCATTATTTTAAAATTATTAATATTAATTATTAAAGATAAGATAAGAAGTAAAGATAATGTTTAAAGTGTTATTTTAAAGTTTATTTCAATAAAAATTCAGAAATTATTACTTTTGTGTACTACTAGATGGCGTTACATAAGGATCAAGATTTTGAGGTTACCAGAATCAAATTCATCAATGTAAAACGAAGTTATGTGACGGCCGTATATCACAATATAAATGAATATATGATATGATAAACTTATTTAAGAAACAAATTAGTAATTGATGAAGTTACTAATAAACAAATTTATTTCTATATGTACAAGGTTACCGCTAATTAGGTACCATGCAATGCGAATCTGGAGAATAGGTATAAATGTCTAACTGAAAATCAAAAAAAGAAATTTATTTGTAACTCATCAAAAATTTCTAAATTTTTAGGGCCAAAATGTATTTAAAGTCGGTCCATAACTTTGTTTATCATATACGAATTTTCGTAAATGCCACAGGTTAAGGTTCTTCCAAAAAAACGATAAAATGCAAAAAGTTACAACCTTTGTTAGAGAATAAATGGCAATTGAAAAGATTTTCTATGGCGATATTTTTTTTGTCAATAGCACGCTTTTATGTAAAGAATGTTGACAACCTCAGTGCATTACCATGTTTTTTTTCGTTAAATAGAAGTTGAAACTTAAATTCCTCTACATGAAAATTGTTATGTTTGTACATTAACTGGGACTGACTCGGACACGAGAAAAGAAAAATAATTTACTCGTCACTGCGTGCACATTGGACCGCGATTTTTTTTTTGTACGGGCATTACTCATATTTTTCTTTCACCCCCTTTTTTAATGGCGCTATTTAAAACTAACCCTGTATAAATCTATATATGTCTTGTGTTAGACACACTTCAATGTTTTTGAAAATTTAATTTAGAATATGTTTTTATTATATTACAATTTTACTTTATAAATAAATTATGTTCATCGATGTTCACTACACATAGTTTTTATATTACATCGGTTATTCTCGATTTTTGTGAAAAAATATATATGTACACTTTTGTTAACCAATTGATTTCGCATCCATTGGTATAAAAATATAAATTTTAAAATGGTTTTTCTGTGCTCACTATAGTAATCAACGGAAAAAACACTACCACTTTCCTAATTTAACCGACTACGTACATACCTCCTACGATAACGGAGATACCAATGCGGAACACTTAATTTGGATCATCCGGTATATTGTAGTTATTTTATTAATAAAGTAAAAGCAAGCAGATGTCTTTTGTCAGAAGTGCGGAAGAAAATGGCATAACAATCCGTCCGAATCCAACAAAATTAACAGAATTGCTAGTCTATCTCCTCCAAAGATATGTGGTTGCGTCGTCCGCGAAGAGTGAGTACGTCCGTTATATTTAATAGGCGCTTTTCGATTATATACGAAATACTACGAGAAAATTGGTAAAGTAGGTGACGATCAACAATCATCACAAATGTCATAAATGAACGTGATGTCTTCGAGGTTATAATTCTTTTGAGGCGTAATATAAAGCTATTTGATTGTAACAGAAAGGTTAAATTATATTTTATATCGTAATTTCACTCTCTCCATTGACTATTCTAATGGACGCGAAGAGGCGATTCAAACTAGAAGAGTTTGATGGATATTTTATTAGACCTTTTGTATATAAGTATATATATATATTTATAAAGTAGCTCTAAATAAAATCTAGTACCTATAGGATTTAAAATTATACTTACGCCCTGAAGTGAAACCTAAAACTAAAGAAAAATCAAACATTATTATTTGTAAGACTTCATTACAACCAATTTACCTCCACACACGAGGGAAACAATCACAAGCACAACGTTATTCATTATTATGTCTACTTTAGAGTACTTAAAGAAAGTATAATTTTTTGAATTTATATAGTATTCTAAAGATGTGAATTGTTCAGTATTATTGTTATTGTTTATAATAATAAATTACTGTATTTTTCTTTGCAATCGCGACTACGTGTTAATTTTTTTTGTTTTAATCTGTGTATCTAAATTAGGTATGTACTTTTTACTCATACTTGCTTATATGGAAAAAAAATGTTTACCACCTGAAACGATAAGACACGTTTTTGCGAGTTGAACAATATACTTTTTGGAAAATCTAACATATATTACGTGTTGAAGTTTTTCAATTAACACTTCTCATATCACAAAAAGAGTTTTAGATGAAAACTATAAAGGCACGCGTATTCACCAAACACAGATGCATTTCACGAAATGCACAAGTTTCTCTATGTGGAAAATTGTAATAATTTTTTCTATTCATATAGCAGAACGCATGAAACAACCCACTTTCATTATAAACGGAAAAAATGACGTTTGTATTGCCAATCTCTTACCAACGAAAATAATTACGTTATATATTACTAAATATATAATTTCAAAAATATGATATATTTATTTTAAGCATTCTGACTTGAAATAACCAAAAAGTCGTACAATACGAACACAAACCGGAAATATGATAAAATCTTGTATCTTAATCAAAAAAAAAATGAGGTGTGGCCACCACACGACATTCTTATACGTATGAGCGTTTCAAACTATACAATCTTAAGAATTTTTTTATACAACACTTATTCAAAATCCTATTGTAAGTACTTTTATTCTCTTAATAAATCGCTATAGAATGCATACTTTGCAAGATATTCGAAAAAAAGTGTTACTCGCTAAGAGTAAAAGTGCTACTTCCGGTCCGAATTTTGAAATTTCATGTATACAAAAAATATTGCAAATATAACTCTAAATACTTTTGTACTCTTAATAAATATATATAGAATGCATAATTTACGACATATTTGCCAAAAATCGCTATTCGGTAAGAGTAAAAGTGTTACTTCCGGTCCGAATTTTCAAATCTTTTTTATACAAAAGATATTGAAAACTATGTTTTAAATACTTTTATACACGTAACGTATCTGTCTAAAAAGCTTGACTTGCGAAATATTCGCAAAAAACCGATTTTCGATAAGAGTAAAAGACCTACTTCCGGTAGGAATTTCGAAAAACTTTTTAAATAAAATTGTTCTCAATTTTAATTTTAAGTACATATGAATTCCTTATAAATTTGTATAAACTTAGTATTTGACGAAATATTGGCAAAATTCGATTTTTTCACTGAAGTAAACTGCTACTTCCGGTCCACCGATTTTACTGAAAAACTAATCAGATATCAAGAGGGAGATTATACACGTAAATACAAAATTTGGAATTGATATCTCCAGCGGTTTGACCGCTATCGTGGTCACAGACAGACACACAGACAGACAGACACACACACACACAGACATTTTTTTAAAAACCACTTTTATGGTATCAGGGGACCTCAAAACGTGGACATCTGCAAAAATCTCGAGGTCGAAAATTTTCATCATCACAATACTTCCTTATACTACGTATAAGAAAGTAAAAAATAGTCATGGCGAAAAGATTGGTATGCGTCTCTTCTAAGAGGTTTAATAGATGCCTTTTTATTATGAGCAATTCAAATATTTTAATATGTAACATAGTATACAATTACCTAACTCAAGTAAAATTTACTGTGTTATTTCTGTACATTGCTTTGATATATATGACAGAAATTCTAGAATTCAAGAATACCATTATCTAATTCATTATTATTACTCAGGAATGTAGAGTTGATAAATTTTGGTGCTGTTATTATATTATGGTACATGACCCATAGAGGTCTTCTTTCTATTCGCGATATCCCACCATAATATTTTCAAAGAATATATATATATAAATACAGTTGATGAGGAAACAATTACTAAAACCATTGACGAGAATTTGCAGAAAATGCTTCATTCGGACGACAGGTACAGGGGGAAAATACTTTTATTTGATAGTTAATTGATGAGGCTGATACATGTTGAAACTCCATATTTAACTGAATAAATAAAATACGTAAACTTGGTTTCAAAAATTATTTAATAATATTTCTACAATATCGTTTGTTTATTTGTTAGTGACAGTGCCGCATATATATTAAAAACAGACAGACTTTCAAACGAAACATATCCTTGTATGCTGCATATTACTTGTGTAGCACATGCTCTCCACAAAATCTGTGAATATATCAGAGACACCTATCCGGAAGTTGATAGACTTGTATCCGCTTTTAAAAAAGTTTTCAGAAAAGCACCATCGAGAGTGGGCCTTTACAGGGAAAAACTTCCATCTTTGTCACTTTCACAAAATTTCGTTACATGTTTAAATGACGATGCTCGAAGTATTTCTGAGTGCAAGGAACTAACGCAAATCCCAAATTTAAAAAAATCAGTTGTTATTCCTTCAGGAACACTGGAAATTTGCCTAAACTAATCACATATTTTGAAAGTCGAAATCTCAAACTAAAAGATGGATTAACCACATTAGATGTGGCTATTAATAATTTAAAAAGTATTCCAAGTGACTTCGGATGTGGCCTTCGGCAAAAGTTAGACGCAGTTTTTAATAGAAATGCAGATTTATTAGCCTTGCGGCAATTGTATATGGGGACAATGACACAAAATCAAACTGCTAAATACGCTGAAATAAAAGATTACTTCCAGTACGCACCTATAACCAGTTGCGATGTAGAAAGGACGTTTTCTATCTACAAGGATGTACATAATTCAAAGAGAACAAGTCTTACAGAAGAGAACCTTGAGAAAATATTGCTAATAAATATTAATACTCCTTTACTCAACAAATAATCAAGTATTTTGCATTTTATAGATCATCAGCCACTTGTTATCCAATTATATAAATAAAATTAAAACATCTCTAAAAATACAACATAATAAGATAGTGCACCCATGGGCGATGAGTCATCAACCGCTCGTGTCCGCCCCCTACTTATAATATAAAACGGCCAAGAAAATTACTAAAACGATATATATATATGCCAATAACGCATGATATATTTGCTATGGAAGTCTTATCATGTTTACTTTACATTTTTTCGAAAAGAAGTTCTTTAAATTCTACACATCGTCGATATATGTTTATAGTTTTGTATAAGTTTAACATAAATACCTACATAAATAATATATAATTAAAATAGGTGAAAAATACTAATGTTACGATAAAAGAGCTACAAATCATACTTTCGCGTGTTTACATTAACATTTCTGAAATGTTGAAAATATGTACTTCTTTATAAAAAATTATTTGAACACAACTCATAACTTTAATGGTAATTTGTTTCTTTGTTATTTTAACACAAGTTTTGCCTTTAAATTCCTGTCCATGTTATCTCAAGTTATTTAGTTACGTGTATGAAATTTTCATTCACTTTTATGTTTATAAAGCGTAAACAAATGGATACACGTTAGTTTTTCAATAATATTTGTGATAATATGAAGGGAAAATTAGCTTTCTTAACCATTTCTGCTCTGGTCACGTACGTTTTATCAAGTAGGTTTATTATCTTATTTTAATTTTTTTTCTAGTATATGTAAAATCACTGATATAAAACACTAATTTATATAAAATTGAAACGTCTTAACTTTTAGTATGACTGCAGTGGCGGCTCGTGAGTTATGAAAGAGGATGGGCACAAAGAAAAACTTACCTATTTTTGTAAATAAAATCCATTCTCCTATTTTTGATGCTGGAAATGTACAAATAATATCCAACAGTTTGTATGTTTCCGTCAAAACCATTTTTAGCTTGTTGTTTGTTATGAACACTAAAAGTGGCAAAACACAACCTACGTCACACATGTCATCGCGCACATACATTGCTAAAAGTTCACTTTTCAATTTACACTGTCCAACATAGGATAAGATTTCACAGTTCATGAAAATATTTTTGTGGGAATGAATGACTATAAGTTTTAAAATTTTGAGAATCAAATAATTTTGCTGCACTTAGGTGATCCCTAAAATCAGATCGGTCGCTAATTTGGCTTAAAATAGTGTCACATATTACCTTTGCAATAACAGCTCTGTTATCTCCAGCTGTCGTTTTTTGTCTTTTCCTTGCAGGTTCTTCATTATTGCGTTCTTGATTGTCATTGTCAGTAGAAATTCTTACATTTCTACTGTGAATAATTTGCTGTTGGAATTGTTCAATCGCCTTTTGCAGTTAAGCTCTGCCAATCCCGCGCATTTGAATCTGATTAAATATAATTTCAACATGTGGTGGCATGATGAAATGAAATATTTTCAACCAGTAGAGAAATTCCGTGCAATTCAAATGTTTCAATAAACCACTTGCTCATTAATAATAACTGAATCCATCCCATCTTCGTCAATAATTTTATCTAAACATTCTTTTAAAGAATCCTGGCGTTCAAATAATGTGTTCACAGTTCGACTTTTGAAAATCCAGCTTGTAGGAGCAGCGCGAGGTAATCTATGTTTGACTATTTCATTAAGGATTACCGTTCGTTTTGGCGATTGAGAAAAAATAGCTTGAAAATGACTGCAAATTTGCAACGAAAATTTTTTCATTTTTATTGCACTGTGCCTCGTTGAATAATTAAATTTAATTGATGCGCGTAACAGTGAATATAATGTACATGTGGAAATGTTCTTTTGATAATCGCTTGGACACGATTTGTCTTACCACTCATCACGGACGCGCCAACGTAACTTTGAGCGTTTAGTTTATTGTTATCAGATACAGAAGGACAATTTAAAATTATTTGCAATTCATTCAAATCTTTGCCCTCTCTGTAATATGCTTTAAATCATTCAACTATTGTTTATTCCACACACTAACCTCTTTCTTAAAACTTAGGCAGATAAAGGAAAGTAGTTTATTTGTTAGTGAACATCCGCACATGCACTCAAATTTTTCATATATATTTTTATTGAATACTGAACACAGTATTCAATAAAAATATCGACTGGCTCCGCCTATCTTCGCCATATGCGCTTAAAACTTCGGTTTGGGGCACAAATTTGCCAGACTCCCGCTAACGTCTTGCATTCATTGAGGGGGCATGTTTTCGTTGCGTTACCTTGGGTGTGTGATTTCAAAATCATGAAGTGACGTTTAATATTAATGATGGAAGTTAATTGTGTGCAAGATCTTTTAAAAAAACCGCTATCATTTGAGGAAAAACTTTTAATTAAGAAGAAAGGAGGGCCTATTCCACAACTTCAAATAAACTACACTTCTATAAGTAAAACTCCAACTTACAACAGTAAGTTTTTTTAGCGGTTTTTTAAAAGATCTTGCACACAACTAACTTCCATCATTAATATTAAGCGTCACTTCATGGTTTTGAAATCACACACGCAAGGTAACGCAACGAAAACATGCCCCCGCAATGAAAGCAAGACGTTGGCTGGAGTCTGGCAAATTTGTGCCCCAAACCGAAGTTAAAAGCGCATATGGCGAAGATAGGCGGAGCGAGTCGATTCATACTCGAAAGAGGTACATCTGAAATCCTGTCCCGGAACATAGTTTTGAGCGTTGACATACGCTAGTGTGTGTGGTGCGGAAGGAAACTTTTATACCACCGTTAAAAAAATACCTAAAAATAATAAATTTAAATAATGCGCTGAATTACATGCGAATTTCTTTCTGTGTTTATCTTGGTGGTTCGATGGGCACGTTCCCTTGTGCCCTTTAGTACCAGCCGCCACTGAGTATGAGGGTGCTATTGTAATTTCAGTAATTCATAATGGAATTAACAAAATTATGATTGACGTTTCGACAATTTTCCCTATTGTCTCCTTCAGTTACATATTATATGCATCCTTATTTCGGGCCGTGATAGGAAAACGCTGTGTATTAATTATAGTATATATTGTTATTTTATAAATATAATATTAATAAAAAAAATAATATAGTCTTGATTTCAGTAGGTACTGTAACAGAGTTTCGAAAACGTCAAAAAACTAAAAAAAAAGTACAGGTTGATGAGGAACTAGTCGCACAGAGAACAGCACTTTTGAAACGGAAATATATCAGTAGCACTAAAAACGAACTGTGGTGTACCCGAGGGATCAATTTTAGGCCCGCAGCTTTTTGTAATGTGCATAAATGAAGGTTTATAATACAATTTTTTGTCTATATTAATATACTTTTAACACTCATAGTTGAAGAAGACAACAAAAAAATTGTTGAATCATCAATCTTACTTTTTACTGAATTGAAATTAAATTAGTAATTATATTGTAATAAATATTAATTATTAGAACAATTTTGTTTTATGAATTTATGACTGAATTATTAGCCACGACCGAATACTACCACCCAGAATGCAACCAGAACCAAACTTATCAATCGTGCGGAGGCTGCAATCAAATTTGTTCTGAAGAAAAGGTTATGTGTACGAAGTCTTGTCACCCAGCGGGATGTTACTGCAAGAAGGAGTACGTGCAACTGTCTAGGGATACTAGTTATTGTGTACTTCCGGAAGATTGTCCTAAATGTGGTCAAAATGAAGAATATAGGACATGTGGCACGGCTTGTCCAAATTACTGCTGGAAACCCACACCAGCACCGTGCACATTGCAGTGTGTTCAAGATTGTTTTTGTAAGAAGGGTTATGTGAGAAAGTCATGTCATAAACGTAGTGAATGTATTCTCGAAAAAGATTGTTAATAATATGCAAAGAAAGTTGGTACATAGTTTTATTTTTCCAAGTATACCTTACCCTTAATAATTATAACGCTTACCAACGAAGAACATTTCATTTTTATTTATATACTCTATGGAACAAATACAGCACGTGTCAATTTTCATTAGCCATCGGCGATTAATTCATGCAATACGTGATAACATGGCACCCCACCTTTCCTCTTCAATGCGAGCGCGACCCATACAAGCTCAAGTTAGCAGTAGCTGTTGGACTATTGATTAGGGTGTTTGTACTGCGCTCAGAAATAATATTTACGCATTGCAAGGATTTTTCCTTTCAGTAAATGCAGAGAATTAGTAAGCTGCGTTCACGCTGCATGTCACAAACAAAAGCGTAATTCTAATAAAATTAAAAATAAGGTAAATAAAAAGGGATTCTGAAAATAATAATAAACTACTACAACGTGTTCGCAGCTAAACATTTAATGTAGAAGTGGGAAGATCGGAGAAAGTCGTTGTGATGTCGATTGTTGTCGGGATTGGTGACGGATAGTAGGGGTGACACACGTTGCCACATATTATTTGTATACGTATAAATCGCATGTAAACATTGAATCCATATACCTAATGAAAATTGACACATACGGTATATAAGGTATGCTACAACTTCGACTCAAATTCGTCTATTTCCGCGCCGGACACAGCTACGTCATCAATGTTGCGTCATCCATCATATGTTTGTATTTCGTGTTTTGTTTATATTTAGATTTCGAAGAAGTTGTATAGTATTTTTTGTAATTATAGTTATTATTTCATGTAGTTAGTGCTGTTATTAAGCTTTGTAAATATTTTTGTTAACCCAAGACTTTTAATTTGATTTATGTGTAAAAAAACTTAAGAGGTAAAGTAAGAGTACCTAAAAGATACTCTTACTTTAAGTCGGTAGGATACACCGTTTTCTAGAAAAATCGATTTGAAAACTTTTCGTTTTTTCGTCATTAAAATTCAATCTTTATTTTTTGCACTAGTTCGCTCTGAACTGCTAACAGAAATAAAACCTACGTTTTTAATTGTCAAATTGTTGTCATTTCGCGAAGTTGAAATGACGAAAGATGAAATGACGAAAAACGAAAAATTTTCAAATCAATTTTTCTAGAAAATGGTGTATCCTACCGACTTAAAGTAAGAGTACCTTTTAGTACTAGAATACCTGAAAATTTAATAATCTAGTGTCACAAATGCTTAAAAGTTAAAGACAAAAAAGTTATGCGTTAAAATAACCGTTTACCTACCCAAAACGGACGCCTATGACCGCTACTAGAAATTCGCAATTGATGGAATCGATTCATCTCTGGAGGATAAATAAGCATACCAGTTTTTGTTTTTCTAAATAGAAGCGTTCGAGAGATATTAAAAAAAAACTAATTACAAGGCGCCATCTTCAAAGAGCTCTAGCTCCCTTAGGAAGCATTTTCGGACTAGAGTGAATTGGGTTAAATTGTCTTAAAATTATCTGAGGAATCTCCGGTCTTCGTTTGTCAGGAGAGTTTCTGGACACCCTGTATATTTGTACCATGGTATACTCGTAGGTATAGATGAAAACAATGCTTTGCAGTAAAGTATCAGTAACAATACTTACATTTATATACATAATTTTACTTGATAGGAATCGATTAGAGAATATGAAAGGGATAAAAATTATATGTCATTAATGTCAATTTCATTAATATAGGTACTTTTATAAATAATAGGTATTCTCTGTATTTTATCGACTTGTATAATACAAAACTTTTATTTATTACTTTTATTTTTCATATAAAAGGAAAATACTCTTCTCACATTTTGATGTTTAAGTAAGTAAAATATTAATAATAATAAAAAAGAAACAAATTAACTCCTCCACGTGTTTATCTAAAAAAAAAAGTGCTACTCAAATATAATTATGGTATAATAATTTTAAAAAAAATGTGTTAGTAACAAGATACACATAAACAATAAACATTCAGTACTTGGAAGAAGTCAAAGAGATAAAAACAAGATAATCAAAAGTATGTATATTTTGTTTTGATGCAACAAAAAGTGCAACAAAAACGACTTCAACTTTGATCTGCATGCTATCAATAATGTATATAAAGTGAACACATTGACAAATTCATCATTACACTTCTTATTGGTTGTTTGTTTCTTTGAAATTAAAAGCGAGAAAAACGCATAAAAATGAAATTTATTTACTTCATGTTTCTTCTGATTGTTATAGTAGCTTCAGGTGAGTGATTTTCCTTTTAAAATCGAGAAACTATTCATCGTGCAATGATGGTTAAAATATAAATTTCCAGTTCTTACTTTTCATGTACGATTGATATACCGTCTATTTTTTTCTTCAAAAGTCTTCTTTCTTTCTAATGTATTACGTACTATCTACTGTTTTGTTATCTTGATTGTAACTAATTTATCATATTTATTTATAAATAATAAATCGTTAGTTTCAAATATTTATTGTGCAAGACTACAATATCGTTTCACCATAGTTTCATCAGGTGGGCGAAAACCTAACCAAATTCTTTTAATTTTAATAAACTTGATTTTATGTAGAAAATAAATAATAACGTAAAAATAGTTTCAAATAATCTTTATTGTTCGCTACAATATTGTATCGTCAAAAGTTGGCTTCATCAGGTGATTAAACTACAGTGTTACATATTTTGCATAAAAATCCTGTTTCAAAGAGGGGATGTTGTTACACATTTAGAGAGACAGTAGTGAGGAGTGATTTAATTCTGTTTGTATCTTTAAACAATAATAACTCTAACATACAGGGTGTTTAGTGCATCGTTTACCAAATTAAATTGACCAATAGACGGGGTCATTTGCTGTCTCTTGCGGCCTAATAACTCCACGGGGATATGTGCACTTACGACTGTTTTGGTTTTATTGATAATTTTATTAAAATCTTGACAGTTGCAGCATCTACCATTTTAAGCCTTAGTCTAAAAATGGGTAGAATGCCTGACGTAACTCTTCTGTTACTAATTTATGGACTAACACGTTATTTGTGTTGAGGTTGACCAACATGAATAAATATACAGGATGTTAAATAGGTCGTGTCTAAGTTATCGATTTTTATTGGCTATTTCTCGTTTTTTTTTTAAATCTAACCTTTAATATTTTTTTGTCAGGATATTCCTGGTAAAATTGCCTTTAAAATGGTATCAATAACATAGTACTTATTTCCAGTATTTTTAAAGTTATAACCCTTTAATGGGATATACCCATGTTTATAATATGCAAAATGCGGGGCATCTGTTAGTTAGTTGACCTTGGTTTTAAAAAAATGACAGTGCAACCAAACGTCAAATCTCTACTTCAAAATTCATTATTTTATTGTTGTAATTTAAGTTCGGCTAGTTAATTATCAATGTCTTGTTTGTTTGTTAGTAGTTGTTACGTGTTGCATTTACCTTGTTGTCAGTTATATCGTTTTGTTCAAATTATTTGACACTAATATGGTATTTACATACCTTAATAGTTTATTGTTCCCTTTAGAAGTTTTTGCTTTATAATGAATTTTTTGAAGGAAGTGCTTATAGACATGGTATTTGCTCTTGGAGTGGCAATAAAAATCCACTTTTAACATCAAGAACATATGCCATGGAATATCCCGACCAAAGAGCACCGGATAGCAAAACGTTTGAATTTTTTTTGATTCGGTTTCTTAAAACAGGTTCAGTGAATTACATCAAATATGAAATAAGTAAGAGTATGGTTACAGAAGATAATGAAGTGAGTGTCGTCCAGTCTATTGTGCACGTATCTACAAAGATAATTTCGAAACAACACTGGATAGCAGTCACTGCTGTGAGGAGGATTTTAAAAAAAACATAAATTTCAGCCTTACAAAATTCGAAATTATCAAGCTTTATTACAAACGGATTTTGAAAGGAGACTAGTTTAATGTGAATCGATACTTTTACAATTACGATAGGATATAAATTTTCTGGACCATGTGCTTTTCACAGATAAAGCAAGATTTGCTAACTGTGGAATAACAAAAATAAAATAATTTACCATTGCTATTAGAAGACCTATCACATAACGTTATAAGAAGACTGTGGTACCAACATGTTGGTGCAGCAGCACATTATTATAAAAGCACGGGTATACCCCATTAATGGGTTAGAACTTTAAAAATACTAGAAACAAGTACTATGTCATTGGTACCATTTTAAAGGCAATTTTACAAGAAATATGCTGACTTATAAAAATATTATAGGTTAGATTTAAAAAAAACGGAAAAATAGTCAATAAAGATCGATAACTTAGACACGAAATATTTAACACCCTGTATATTTATTCACTTCGTTCAACCTCAAAACAAATAACGTGTTTGTAACACAAGAGTTACGTGAAGAATTCTACTAATTTTCACACTAAGGCTTAAAATGTTAGATGCTGCAACTGTCAAGATTTCAACAAAATTATCAATAAAACCGAAACTAACACTCGTAAGTGCACGTATCTATATATCATTGCAAAGCTAATTTGGGGGGCTATCATTATAATAGCTAGAAGGTATAGCAATCTATTTAAAATAAATAAGTTGAAGGTAGTTGCAAAAATTTGGAACAGCCTGTATATTTGTAAATAAAAATAAAAAATGCACAGTAGTCTACTATGTACGTACGTAAAGTCTCATTGCTACAACGTTATTAATTTTCATGCTAAGCTCCGCCGACATACTATTGCCGCACCCGGTATAAGTGAATAAATTGTGTAAGAACAAATGATAACACTAATCACACAGCGTTTGATAAAAATTGTATAAATTACAAACTAATAGTAGATAAACAAAAATCGATATTTAAATATATGTAGCAATTAGATAGTAAGTAGGATTAATTCACTTAGTAATGATTAATTTGTAGTTTTTTAAGTCTTAAGAACATTAGATAGAATATTTGAACAATTAGTTCGTAAGTATGTTATAGAAAAAGTATTAGTTTCTAAGTAATATATTTGTATATATTAGTAGCAATTGCTAATAAAGATCATTATTATAATTAGAAGATCACGATCGCTTTTTTTTTATTTTTACCGCTTCCAATAATTTTGTCAGTTAATAAGATGAAAACTACATATTATTTGCAAGTAATTTTGAATTTGGTTGAACCACAGTAACCATTAAAATTAAACATTTGCAGGCTGTACCTATAATTTTCTTAAATTTAAGCTTAAATTCTGAATTTTGAAATCTTGCAAAAAAAAAAAAACCTGGGGACCAATATCCAGTTATTGGGCTTTAATAGAGAGCAAATGACCTCTTCTATCAGCAAAGGATGCACCAAACAGCTAACGCTGTAATCATTTTGTAAACATTATTCCGTCATCACCTGATGAAGCCAAAGTTTGAGGAAACAATATTGTAGTGAACATAAAAAAATATTTGAAATTATTTTTACGTTACTATTTATTTAACTTGCGGTTTCAACTAGTAACATCCCTTTCAATTAGTTAGTTGATTTCGTGTAGTTTAGCATGTGTAGTATCTCTACAATGTAATTAATTAAACTTGTCGTTTCCTTTCATTGCCTCAACGTACAGCATTGGGAGCTGCATCGAATTGTGGAGAGAATGAAGAGTACAAAACTTGCGGACCTGCTTGCCATCCAACCTGTAAAAATCCAACAGTATCAACTATAGCTTGTCCACAGCCTTGTATTGCAGGATGTTTTTGTAAAGATGGTTACCTAACTAACAGCAAAGGCAAATGCGTATCGAAGGATCAATGCAGTTGAACATTGTAAAATGTCGGAGATTTATTTTGTATTAAATCCTATATTATTCTCATAAGTTGTATTTAAAATAAACAAAATAAATTTTAAAGACAATGACTAATTCTTACTACCAGTATCTAAAAAACTACTTATTATTTTTAATGTAAGAATTTTGTCAACAATTCATCCTCAGTCATGCAATAATATATGAACACTTTAAGACAACAAAAAATAATTTTGACAACTCAACAACAATATATATTCAATAACGAGAAAAGGTAATGTAATATGTATTCTTATACGTTAACTATAAACGAAACATTACTTATTAGTAGGCTTCGGATAAATATGCATTAAAAAAGTACAAAATATGCATGCAAATAAGCATCTAAAATATTAAAAATATGCATTTAAATATGCATTAAAAAATCGTTTATTAGATTTAAATAAAACATTTTTTAAACGTTACATTGGTCTATTTACAATAAATTTACAGATTTTTACTATTCCACTTCACTATGACATGATGTAATAAATTGTCAAATATAAATTTACGCCTATTATCACCTAAAATATTTTTAAATTCTAAAACACATCGTTCCGCGTCACATGATACAATAGGAGTGAATGATAAATCGACTATGTCAGTGAGATTCAAATTACTGGGAGCAACAGCGTTTCCTCATTTTGTAAAATCTTAGAAATACATATTTTTCAAAATTTGATATCCTGTATTTTTATATAAAACTGACGAAATTTTTTTTGCAAAAAAATTATTTTTTAATTTACTTAACCTATCAAAAACATTTTCAACAATTTGTATGCTGTTATCTAAAGGAAGTCCCTTGGTTTCCAATTTCAAAATAGCCTCGGAAATACAAGTAAAATTTAATATAATGAAAAACAAATCTTCGCGCAATCCTTTTTGTGTTAAAGGCGTTTTGAGCATCCTCTATGTTTTTCGCTTCTTCGGGATCGAAATCGTTCACAATACGGACAATAAGCTGAAAATGTTGAGAGTAATAGCTTGCAGCTTCAATCCAGGTCCCCCTCTTCTAAGAATCGGGGACGGCGGAAGTGGAATCCCACCACCAGCAATTTCTTTGAACTTGGCAACACGAACAGGTGCTTTTAAAAACACTTCCTTGGTAGATGATATTAACAAATTTACATTTGTATAAACGGAACGCATTAAGTCGGCCACTCGATGTAAGCCATGCGCCACACAAGTAACGTGAGTCATTTTTGAATAAAGTATTCTCAAACCACTCATTGCTTTAGACTTGTATGAAGCACTTTTTCGTAGCAAATGCGTGTTGGCCACAAAAAATTTAGCGCATCATTGAAAAATGTGGCAATTGTTGAATGGTTCACTTTTTTCAGCACTTTTATTGTTAACAGATACGATTTATTTCTTTCTTCTTCAACTCCCAAAATACACAAAACAAAATTTGCTATGCTTCTTTGTTCTACATCCGTTGTTTCATCTAAAGATACCCAAATATTTTTTTCTTTAGCTTTTTCCCGCAGCTTTTGTATTGTGGCGTTATATAATGGCAGAACATAGTTTTTTCGTAGTATAGATTCCTCTGGAATATTTTGCTTCGTATGTTTTTCCAAAAAGGTTTTAAATGCTTACGTGTGTACCAAATAAATTCTCTTACATAAATCTGTCACATAAATATTCTCTTATAAACTTGTACATAAATGGTATTTTGTATTACTCTCATTCAATAATTATAGTTTTATTCAATTTAGTTTGTTTCAAGAGTGTTCTTTAATTTCATTTTCAATTATGTTTTTATTTGGTGTTTTAAATATAGACTTTTAAAAATAAATAGTGAGTGAATTGTTTATTATTTTTCGGACCCATAAAAACCATGACATTATGTTTTAAAAAAAAAATTAACTGGGAAATATGCAAATAAAACTGAAAATGACTAAACTATGCACTTCAACTCAAAAATGACTTAATTATGCATTAGAATATGCAGTTATGCAAATGCATATTTATCCGAAGCCTACTTATTAGTAACTACAGCTCAGAAAAAGTAAGATCTAATTTATCTTTGCAAATAGCACTAAAATATTAACAACATCTGTAAAGCGGGGATCTTAATAAAACATTCACTCTCGCCATTGAATATAATGAAATACATTCTGAAAGCGAAAAGGTCAAGTAGAGAAACTAAAGGCAAATTTAATAAGGTGTTCATTTAAGATGAGAAAATTCTTCTCATTTTTTAAATATTCAATACATAAATTGATCTGCAGTAAAAGAATATATAAGACATAAGTGGTTGGTATTTCTCTCTGAATCATATTAAAAGATTATTACAAACTATGTACATTAACGTATATCTATTGTAATAGATACATTTATCTGGTATGGATATTTATACAGGGTTGTTTATTAGTGCGTCAAAGTCCAATATAGGCGTTATTAAATAGTACTGAAGAAATTTATTTTATAAAAAACACACATTTTGAAAATAATTTGAATTATACACTGTGACGCGCTTAAATGGCACACATTCGAATTTTTTTTTGTAAATGAAACACCCTGTATATATTTTGTTTTGCCTCATCTACTTTAAATTGTGTTTTCATCGATATCTGGGGTTTTGGTTTTGGATGACGCATTGTTGAGTTATTAACGAAAATTATAAAAAAATGGTCGCGACAATGTTTACCATAATAATTCTATGCGGTAGTATTACGATTATCTAAGACAAAGTATGGGATGTGTTGAACCTACAAAATAATCAAAGATTAATTTTATTATACAGCCTGTTTGTTACGATGTAGTCAATTTGCCAATTGTCAAAGAGCGTTTACTGAATTTTTTCAAATGGAATACCTCGTATTTTATTAAATTTTTGGAATGATGTGTTAATTGTGCTTGATTTTTGTTAATAATGTCTTATTATACCCAAACCCAATAATTTCGGAGTTATTTTTAATTTTGCATTACAAACCGCCAAATTATTTGTTTTCGGTTCGATTTAGTGTACTGGGTAAACGATTTGACAAACAAAAACAAATAAACAACTAAAAGTATCAAACTGTAATTTTGTTAGAAGCAATATTTATAATAAACCTACCTTCAAATTCTTGATTCAGATAGTGTCGGACATCTAGTGCAAAATATGCTGGTGCACCGTCGTGCTGAAGCCACATATTTTCTCTTAGAACTGGAGGAACGTTTTGCAGAAGCTGAGGCAAGTCATATTGCAAGAAATTCAAATATTGTGCACCATTTAAATGTCATGAAAGAAATGTGGTCCAATTATAAAGTTGTCCATAATTCCAGTCCAAACATTTATAGTCCATTGCGTCTGCTAATCAATCGTTCTTAATATTCTTGGGTTGGCTATTGCATAATGATGAAGATTATAAAGGTTTGGGCTACCACTCTGAGTAAAGGTCGATTCGTCAGTAAATAATACATTTTGGAAGAAGTTAGGTGTTATCCTTTCAATTTCTAATCCCCATTCGCAAAACGTCCTTCTAGTCTCTAAACCAGGCCCTAACAGTTCTTGATGAAAGGAAATACTGTAGTGATATTTATTTTTTCTTAAAATCCCGCTAATAGTAGTTCGTGGTACATTAGCTTATGTTGATATTTTGGTCGAACTAGTAGAGGGCTCCTTAATTACTGATAACAAGACTTTCAATTTATCTTCGCCACTTGTCCTCTTTGTCCTTTTACGCTTTTCGTAATTCACATTTCCTGTTCTAATGAATTTTTCCTTAAGTCTTTCCAAACTTGTAACTGAAGGTTGTCTTCTGTCAGAATATCTTTGCGCATAAATTCGCTTGGTTAATAGACAATTCTTTTGGGCAAATCCCATAATGAAAATCATGTCAACGATTTCGTTGCTTTCAAATTGCATATTGACTTAACTAAAAACCGTAATAATAATATGTGGCAAACAACAAATGTACAAGAAAACTACGTACCTACCCACTAATCCAATCAATAAATAACACAATAACAATATTAAACGCAGAAACTTAAGAAATCACTAATATTACACATAATTAGCAGCAATAATTAACAATGAAATTTTTGACATTTGCTGACGTTTATTTGTTTTTGTTTGTCAAATCGTTCACCCAGTACACTAAATCGAACCAAAAACAAATAATTTAGCGGTTTGTAATGAAAAATTAAAAATAACTCCGAAATTATTAATAATATACGGGGGGGGGGGGGTATTCCTCTTGAAAAAATTCAGTAAACACTCTTTTACAATAGCCAAATTGACTACATCGTAACAAACACCCTGTACAATAAAATTAATGTTTGATTATTTTGTAAGTTCAACACATCCCTTGGCTGCATACTTACTAAATAATTTTGTTTTTGATAATCGTAATACTACCGCATAGAATTATTATGGAAAACATTGTCGCGACCATTTTTTTGTAATTTTCGTTAATAACTCAGCAATGCGTCATCTAAAACCAAAACCCTAGATATCGATGAAAACACAATTTAAAATAGATAAAAAACAAAAGATATACAGGGTGTTTCATTTTTTAAAAAAATGAATGTGTGCCATTTTAACGCGTCACCGTGTATAATTCAAATTATTTTCAAAATGTGTGTTTTTTCTTAATGTGCCACTTTTTATAAAATAAATTTCTTCACTACTATTTAATAACGCCTATATTGGACTTTGACGCACTGATGAGCAACCCGGTATAGTATGTCCACATTTCGATGTATTTTATGCATTTTGGTATATTGGTTATTAGCAGACATAGAGCAACGGTTAAATGGGAGAATGTTTTGCAGAATTCAATGCTCGCAACAAATCTCATTTCAAATTTATTCGGACTTTTTACAATTTTGAGATATTTTGAAAGAAACAGTATTTGCCGATTTCAATTTTCTTCAATAACTCGATAACGCCTAATGCGATCGCTTTTAAACTCTGACATTGTTAAGACACCTTTTTAGTAGATAATTTTTTCCAAGTTCTTAGCACTATCTCTTGTTTTATTTTTATGGCGGCCATATTGGATTCTTAATTAGTTAAATAGTCCATAAAAATAGCTTTTCAATAATGTACAACATGCCTAATAAATTTCTATTTATACTATAAGAGATATGAACATGTAAAATAAATTTCACTCTAATACGAAATTAAAAGATCAGATTTACTTAAGCAAACTGTTCAATATGGCGACCATTCTGCTCCAGACACTTTTGGTACCTTGTTTTAACAGAGTTACAAACTCTACCTAATGTGTTTTCGTTCAATGATCTTAGCATATCCAGCACTCGTTGTTCTAAAATTAAATACTTCATTTTTAGAGACACCCCACAAATAAAAGTCAAAAGGGGTAAAGTCGGGTGATCTCGCAGGCTATTGTACTCGTCCCTTATTTGAAATAACTCTGTCATTGAAATGTTCTCTCAAAAAATGTTGCACATCACGAACATTATGGGAAGGGCAGCCATCCTGCTGGAATCAGATGTTTTGTATGTTTTCAGGGTTAATAATAATTTGTGATAGGACGGGTATTATCCCGTCCATTAGTAGCTCCAAATATCTATTATCAGTTAAATTGTAATCAAGGATGAAGGAGCCTATTAAGTGATTATCTAAAATGAGAAAACAAACGCTCAAAAAATAAAAAAGATGTCAATAAAGCTTCGTACCAATCAAACCACACCAGAGATTAAAAGGAAATTGAACTTGAAATCTCCTTTGATTTACCAAATGTGGATTTTCAGTAGACCAATGAATTTTCTTCAACCTTTTATAAACACTAGATTTCGGAATTCCAGTTTCTTGAGCCACTCGACGCATCAGTACGGATTGTTCATAAAATTTTGCAAAAAATTATTTTGACATATTGCCGTGATCTTTATATTTTAAGAATTATAACATTTATTAAATAGTTAAGTTATAGAATAAGAACATTAATTTTCATTTAAAACGAAAATACTAATATAATTGCCTAACCTTTAAGGGGCAATGTCATTAAGAAAATGTAGATATAAAAATTATGATAAAAAACATCAATTTAAATGGATTAAATTAGATTTCAGACTTTTCCAATAATCTCAATCCATAAGAGAGTTTTATGATCATATTTAAAAGTGTAGTAAATACCTGATTCTTATATCTAAAAACATTAAAAGGATATATACGGAAAAGTACTCTCTCTTTATTCGAGACGACATATTGATAAGTTTTATGTGTTAATGAATGCAGAAATCAAAAATACATTTAAGAAGTTTTGTATGCATAGACACAAGGGCTTCAAAGATAGCAGATCATGTGTAGTTTTTAAAAACCTGCAAAGAGGAAATAACATTAATATTGTTTGTAGTTGTCTGCAAATCGACATTCTAGAAACAGAGAGGAATTGGATAGAATTTGAAAATAATGCGGTGGATGCGAGTACTCTTTGTAATACAGTTTTCATGAAGAAAATTCCAGTTGTGCATAACGTGTTCCCGATTGTATCCAAAAAAGGTATCTACAAAAAGAAGATAAGAATAACTTTAATCAATGGGAAAACGAAATATGTATATATATAACAATGAGAGAGGCAATACATTCGTATACAAGTATAATGAAGGATGGTATTAAGAAAAAGGAAGAACATACCCACAGAAGGCGAAGAATAGCAGTTGTGCGTGAACTTCCAATAGACAATTTTAAGTAACGACATTTGTAGATACATTAAGTGTCAAGTGTGGAATATGTGTTTATGTGATTGAGAAAAAATTGAGG
The DNA here is from genome assembly GCA_963170755.1 of Amphimallon solstitiale. NCBI lineage: Eukaryota > Metazoa > Arthropoda > Insecta > Coleoptera > Scarabaeidae > Amphimallon > Amphimallon solstitiale. Next base: position 93,827,625 of record OY720678.1, read on the forward strand.
GAAGCAAAATTGAACTAGACGATACCAACATAAATGTTAGTTGAAGAAACGTGGCGCTGTGAATAAGTAGCTATCTTTTGTTTTAAATTATGTAAAGCCGTGAAAATGATTGGAGAAGGAGATGAATCCTGTCTTTTGAACTTGTTAGACGTACAAATTTTTGAGATCTTTTGCAATAGTAAAAAGAATAAGAGTAGGGGTTTTATACACTACTACAAATTCATTATTAGTTTTCAATGTATTAAGTTTTTGTTCTTGAATTCAAGTTAAATTTTAGTTTAATTCTTGTTAGTTAATTTTTTGCATTTGATTTTTCAATATGGAGGACATGAATAAAATGGAATTTGACAAATTGTATGATGAACTTAAGTAAGTTTTTGAAATGAATATTCAATTTTAAATAATTCATGGTGTAAGACGTACTCAAAAAGTACTATGTGAGAATATTTGCTTTTAGAAAGGCGATGAGCATCATTAATTTAAATAAATATTGTCTTGTTAAATTGTATTAAATTTTTTTGTAATAGTGGGGCGTTAGTTAATGGTGTTGAGGGCACTGGAAGCACTATGTGAGAATATTTGCTTTCAGTGAATCATTAAGCATCATTAACGATTATTTTAGTCAATCTTAATCAATATTTTCAAATAAATAAATACGAATAGACAGGGAGTTTCTTGATGAACAAACGCCAAGCCGTTAAATGTACTATGTGCGAATATTTGCATTTAGCGATTGGTATGGGTCATTTTCAAGACATTCTCGTTGCGAAGTTTTAGATCATCAAAGGCACTATGTGCGAATGTATGTCTTTGTTGAAATAAAAATTAGCTTCGTATGGGAAAGATTTTTTTTAAATCAATAAATATTGTTATATTAAAGAAATAAAATAGCAAGATAATATTTGTGTCATATCAGCATAAAAGGTATATTTTTGTATGTTATTTTATTGTAAAAGAAAAATACTAGATATAGCCACATGATAACAATTTTTTTTTGTGTTACTGTTTTCCTAAAAGGGAATTATAAATATTTTATGAAATTTAAAACTTTATTTTTATTATTGACCTTATCCAAATATAAACTAAATAAGAGACACGCCAGAGTAAAAGAAGTAAGATCACAGCGAGAACTCACAGGAATAAATGAAATGCTGTTAGGGAATAGACTTATAGATAAAGATACAATAATTTTTAATGCATTCTCAGCATTCATTAAAAATATTTATGCAATTCTGGTAACGAAAAAGTTACAGCATATATTTTTATGGCTATACACAATGTGGTTGCATTGCTGTAACCACAGCAGTATGTCAGCATTGTTAACTTGCTAATTAGCTTTTTTTGTTTGTTAATTTTTGAGTAAATAATGAGCAAGTGAGTTATGAAAAATTATTTTGATATGCGAATTGGCAACAGAATAGTTTTTCAAGACTTACTTGCCCATTATTTTCTCAAAAATTAACAGTAATAGAATTTCTTTCGCTATAAAAAAATTTAAAAAGATCACCATACCAAACCTTATATCGATGAAATCAGAACAAAAAAAACAAGCTTATTTATGAAGTCACGGCCATTTAATAATTAAGTGCGCTATGAATTTTTAACTAAGATTATTAAACTCTACGCAAAAATTACTACCAAATACCATCTCTATATTAATAGTTACGAAGATATGTATAATTGAAAATTCGGCAACTTTAATTTTTTTTAAATATCATACAACATTGACAATAATTGTTAAATCTGGAAACACTATCAAATACTCCTCAAATTTCTGAAAATTTTTGCTAATTTAACCGATCCTATATTATCAATATTAAGAAAATTACCCCATAGGAAGATAGAAAATGGGCACCTGTATATCTAAAAAAAAAATAATTTTTCAAATTACTTATTTCTTATTTGTATCCCCGCTTCTCACATACGGAATATAGTACAGATCGAATGTTTTTCAGATTATTCGAAGAGCACGCGGAATTACTGTCCATGTTCACGAAATTCAAGGAGCTGAAAACCAAAGAGGATCAGGCAAACAGTCTGGAACTGCACGAGCACGCTATCACAGTCATGAGGACACTCGACGAGGGTATAAAAGGTCTGGACAATCTGGACGCATTCTTTGAGTATCTGCATCAAGTGGGAGCGTCTCATAGGCGAATACCTGGATTTAAAGTCGAGTATTTTTGGGTAGGTATTGACAAGGAGAAAGCGCCTTTGTGTCTCTTATGCGTTTTCTTACAAAAAAATCCGATTTATACCGTGTCATAATAATAATACAAGCCGACACGATTTTTATAACTGACTTAACAGTCTAAAATTTTATTATTTTGCATTGTTTTAAACATAAAAACTGTATTCTAACATAGGGTATCGTGTCACATTTTCAGAATAAAATTTTTAACTGTTTTCACTAAGATTAACGTAAAATTTAAAATTAAAAAAGTACAAGCTCAAACATATTCGCGACTATACCGTGAAGGACAGCAGCAGCTATAAAATATACGACGTCACGCATTCAAGAGAGAATTCTGATACATTAGTCATCTAGGAATATACTAAAATTACAAGTTCTGAAATCGATACGAGCATATACGGGAAGGTTGCAGTAGTGATTCATTTATTGTTTAGATGTTGACGCGGTCTGGCAAGAGACAAACGAAATGTCTCCGAATTGTCACTTATGGTGGAATTCTGTAACTTCTCGGAAGCTCCGGCTATCGTAGGCCCTGGCAACGAAGTGACGTTGCGATGACGATTTCAGAATTTTTAGAGTTAGTGACGTAGAAGTGTCAATTTACGATTTTTTGCACATAACCTTTATGTTTAACATGTAAACAAGCATCATCTCGTAAACATATACCAAAATATTTCAATTTAAAATTTTAACTAATAAGAAAATTGTTTGAAATATAATATAGCGATTGCTTTTTTGCATTGCATTTTTTTTTAAAGAAAATGCACGGAACATTTTGTAATGCCAAGACATAGTATAACCATATGTTTATACTGCTAGCAAGATAGCACGAAACACTTTGGAAAATTTCAACAAGAACTGCTATCATTAGGAGAGTTTCAAAGGACGTAGTATCGCACTAGTGTATAGTGAATTTGCAGATAAATGTCTTTTCAGGCACATATATGGATGATGAAATGTGATTTTTTTATAAAGCCAACAAGAACAGATATCCCTATCAAGTGGACATTGTTTTTCTTACAAGAGTACCTAAACACAAAAAAATACATAAACCTAGCAGACAATATCCACAGAACATAAAGCATGTGAAATGTGCACAAACTAATTGTTTGAAGAAGTCTATTATGGTATCGTGTTCACAATGACTTCACAATTTAAAGTTGACTTTTTCATAAGATTTTCTAATAATAAAACTACATCAAATTGAGAGGATGTTTAACTTTATATTATGTTGAAGAAGAAAAGAGGAAATTTACCTGTTTAGTCAATGAATTTCTTTATTTGTAAGTCAAACCGCAAAGATTTTATCAATATGTAACTATATTGAACGATTAATGTTTTAGGCTCCAAAAAGGTAACATTAAGTTTTAATAGCATAGGCCAAAGTACATAAATGGTTGAAGGATATAGATGATTTTGTATTTAGAAAATCGACCAATCCTGTGCTGTATTGTTGTACTTGGTACACCAAATCATTCGATATTATTGCAGGATTTTGTTGTCGAGCCTCTGAAATTATAGTAATTGAAAGTTCTCTTTATTTGCAGTTTTTACAGAAGAGTAATATTCATTAGGCTGAAATTTGCACTTTGTCAACTCAAAAGAATGTAAAAAATTATTGTTTAATAAATTTACCAGCAAGTATTATAAAACAATAGAAGAGATTTGACTCGTATAATTATACTAATATTGGATATGAATTATATGTTTACTATAAAATCTTAACAATAAAGATCAAAAAGAAAAATAATAATACTGAACTAGAAATGTGAACTTTGAATAATAGGTACTCAAATAGAAATTGTTTGTATAAATATTGAAAAATAAAACACATTTTATTGTCAAATATATTTTTTTTATTAACCTTACCATAAAAGTAGTGCTGAAATTTACAAAAATTACAGTATGTGAATATAAAAAATATATATACAAAAGGAGGGTGTTCTTCATCGGCTAAAGGTGGAGCAAGTATATCAACATGTGTGCCATCAATTACACCTACATCTCGTGCACTCCATTTTTCATAAAAACTAAACAGAACAATAATTTTTAGAACGTTTAGAAAAGATATGATTGCCCTTGGTAAATATATGAACTGGGTGCTATCAATTAAACAAAATACATCTCCGGTCTCCCATTTTTTATCATAAAAACAAAATAAGGAATTATTTTTAGAATATTTTGATACAACATAATTACCCTTACTTAACACGATTCTTCGATTCACAATCACTGGGAAATTTTATCCATTCAGGGAATAAATTGTTTGATATTACAAGACAGGCCTGATGAACTATTCGACTTACTGAATTCTAACTGAGAGAAACAAGGCTATTAATACCAACACTATTCTGATAGCTGCCTGATGCTATGAAATTTAATGTTGTTAAGACCTGTAACAAATATATAATTTGCACTATAAAGTTAATATGCATTTCAAGTGATGTTTATGATAATAACCTTCAAATGTAATGGTATATTTGTTTGTTATATGTCCATCCAATAACTGGATCAGGTTTTGAACAGTGCCCTTATTCAGTCTAAACATTTGTTTAAAATGCCTGTTTGGTATTTCAAAAGGATATCCGTGATTTCTTAAACGTTTTCGGAATATACGCATATAATTTCTAAAATAAAGAAAATAGAGAATATTATGTATACTCTATATATTTTATATTATCGATTACCTACCTGTTGTGATCTTCATCTAATAATAATGCTATAAAGCCATTCATATTTGCAAATATAAAACAATAATAAATATAACGAATAAACAAACAGGAACAATAATAGATATAACAAATAAACAAACAGGAACAATAATAATTATAACAAATAAAGTAACAGAAACTATAAATATAACAACAGGAATAGTATATTAACAATAATTATATAATAATAATATAACCACAATAATATAACCAACAAAATCTTTACTCACGAACGTTTTGACATTTCTACGTCACTAACTGTAAAAATTCTGAAATCGTCATCGCAACGTCACTTCGTTGCCAGGGCCTACGATAATCGGAGCTTCCGAGAAAGTTACAGAATTCCACCATTAGTTAAGAAAGTTTGAAGCAGTGTTTCACAAGTTGTGCTGCGTGTGTGCAGTTTTTGTTATGTTTGTGGATTATATGTTTCAAAATCTCAAAAGAAGCCTTTAAGTGAATTAATTCAAAGATGTTATGAATCATATTTTCGCTTCAAAATTAAGAATTAAGACAAAACATGGCTACCACATATATGCTGTATTTCGTGTTATGTCAAATTAACACAGTGGACTCTTACTTTTATCTCGTAAAAATTGAAGGGCGTTCGAAAAGAAAAAAACACAATGTAATGTATCCAGATATTCCATCTGTAAGCAAACCGTTGAGAAGAACTGATTGTGAGCGTTAACTCCAATCCATTCAAATTCTTCTGCAAATTACACGGACGAGAAAGATATAAACGATGTTTTGAATGTGTTATTTTCAAGTGATCTGACATATTGCTGTGACCTCCAAATTATTGAAATAATAATATTAAGAGTTAGTTTAGTTATTGAAAAAGAACATTAATTTTATTTTAAAATCGTTTATTTTAAATTTTAAGCATTAGTCAAAACATATAGTAATAAGTAGAATAAGTTGCCTACATTTAAGGATTCACTGATGTACCAAAATAAACATGAATTGTTGATTCACATTATACAAATAAATGTGAATTTAAATATAAATAATACTTAAGACATGGTAAATACCTCGAACTAATATCTATGAACAGAAAAAAAAGATATAAATCAAAACATTTTCAGTGCGAGGTATCAGATCGTAATGTTTTATGTAAGCAGTAAAGGTATGAATTAAAAATACATTTATTAGATCCTATATGTATAACACAAGAGCTTCAAAGACAATGGAAATGGTCATGTGTGGTTTAAAAACCTCCAAAGAAAAATACAATGTCAAGGTTGATGATAACACTTCACAAATTGATGTGTTACCTGAGCAGGAGAAACCTGATTAAAAGTCCGGAAGAGGTGACGAGCGAACGTTCTTTGCAGTGCAAAGCCGGTTAGAGGGATCTCCGTCGTATACAACGTATTTTTGGTACAATTAGACCAAAGGATTTCTAAAAGAAAAATTAGGATAAACATTAATACAGCATAAGAAGAAATATACAACAAATGATGAAAAAGCAATGCAGTCACATGCGAATACAATGAGGGACTATATTAAGAAGAAAGAAAAGATATAAATACCGAAGACGAAACATAGCAAGTTTGTGAAAAACTTTTAATAACAAACAATTCAAGGTGCCGCCATTAGTGTATAAACTGTCAAAGACGATATGCGTGTTGGTGTGAATATGACAACTTGAAGAAAACAGACTAGAAAGATTTTATCACAAACGTTTCAAGAAATCAAGGCTAACCTAAAATTTAGTTTTACAAGAGATGCGCTACAAATTGCCGATAACAATTGTTTTGTATATAAGCGAAAAACAAGAATCGACTTGTTGGAGATCAAGTTTGTAATTCGAGCTAGAAAGACGTTAATTTTTGTAAAAGAATAAATTTTTGAGATTGCGAAAGTGATATACACTACTTAACTCACAATTAGATTATCTGTAATAAGATTTAGAGTTCAATTTTAATTTTGTTTTCCTTTTTAAAATAATCTTCATTAAATTAATTTTTCTTTATTTATTACTAATTATTAAGATGGAGGATATCAATAAGGCAGAATTTGATAAAACATACAATGAAATGAAGTAAGCTATGAAGTAAATAATTCAATTAGGGATAGTTAATGGTGCTAGACGTGCTGAAAGTACTATGTGAAAATATTTGCCTTTAGTGAATCGTTGGGCATCATTAATTATTAAATAGTCATTTTAATTTAGTAATTCAAATAAAATAAATACGAATAAGCGGGAATTTTTTTGATGGGGAGATGCTAAGCCGCTAGAGGTACAATGTGAGAATGTTTACAGCTGGCGATTAGTATAGGCCAGTTTTCAAAGCATTCGCGTTGCAAGGTTCTAGATCACCAAGGCACTATCTGAAAATGTATGTTTTTGGTGAAATAGATTCAGCTTCGTATTAATAAACAAATTGTCAAGAATCAATAATTTTTCTTTATTTAAAAGAACAAGATAATTATTCTTTCAAACATCATTATAGATGTATAAGCATTACAAAAGCATTATAACAAAAAAAATGAGTATAAATATTTTCTTTTCTCATTATTTGTAAAACAAAATATATAGATACAGTGTGACAATGTTTACGATTGGCATCTTTATAAATATAAATATAATTTTTAATAAGAAATTTAGACCTTTTGTTTAATTTTTGACCTTATCCCAAAGAAAAACTAAATAAGAGGTGTACCAGAACAAAATAAGCAAATCACACAAGAACTCATAAGAACTTTTAGAATATTCTGCTGTTAAGGAAAAAGCTTATGAAGAGACTATAATAATTTTATCATAAATCAGCATTCATTTAAATTATTTAGTCTACAGCAATATGTTTCTTTTGACGAACCACATCTCACGACTCAATCGGATCTGAAAATTTTAATACAGGATTTGGGTTTAACCAAAGAAAAATCACAAATTTTGGGATCTCGATTAAAAGAATGGAATCTTTTACATTCCACGACAAGAGGCAGAGAGGGTTTACCAAATATTACCACGCGGTATATATTACCCAAATAAATGAAATTCGTTCAAAGTATAACACAAAACACTTCAACTCAAAATTAAAAGTAAAATGCCAAAGTCTAAAGTATTTTTTAAGGAGCAATTTGATTTACGATAGGCGAGATATTCTATAATAAAATCATAAAAGTTCCCGACTCCGATATTAAATCACACAAATAAATGTAGAGTGTAGTACATGGCACAAAATTTATTTTACATTGCATCAATATAAATAAGTTCAAACAAAACTTGTATAATGAAATCGACCTACGCAAATACAAGTAATACAAATAATTGGTTAAATTCAAATATATTATACAGTAACATTCAAAATTCATGTCTCCCTAATAAACTGGTATCTACGAATAGCATATCTACTTTAAAATATATTACAATGGCTTGTGTATTCTTTTCGCCTGCGTAGTTATAAAAACACTGTGTGTTTTTATTATATGTTTATTTTCCCTTTTTAAAAGGTTGTTTACTGAACGAAAATATTTGTAAATATGTGCGTAATATATTAATAACTCAATAAACGAAGACTATTACTAATTTAATAAAAAAATATTTCTAATGTGTGAGTTTAAGGTTTTAATATCTTGTATAAAAACCGTTGTTTTGAACGCATTCTTGTAGTCTCTCAGTCATAGAATTAACCAGATATTCACAATATTCACGGCCACGCAAGCGGTCTCATACTTCCGTCACATTTCGAATTAAACTTTCTACATTCCTTACATTTCTGTTTGCATCATCTGACCAATTGCGGACCATTGGACCCCAGAGCTTTTCAACTGGGTTAAGATCCGCCGATCGGGCAGACCATGGTATAACATGAATTTCTTCATGGTACGTAAACCAATTTCTTACGATGTTCGCAGTATGGATGGGTGAATTGTCTTGAACAAAATATATGGGACCATCAGGAAAAAAAGTACGGACACTTGGTAGCAAAATATCTTCTAATATGGTAACGTATTCTTCGCTGGTAAATCGACTAGTTCTCTAGGCCCAGCAGCACACATCCAACCCCAAAATGCACAGCTTATTCGACCACTTCTTCGAGTAGGCTGAACATGTTCGGGGTGATATCTTGTTAAATTACGCCGCTATAGATCTTTCGCAGAATCTTCAGAGGTTGAAAACATCTTTTCATCACTAAATATTACGTTATGCCAATCTCTGTTTAAATTGTCTCTCGCAAAACGTACTCTAGCTTCCGAGTGTTCGTTCGTCAATTCTATTTTTTGCGCTGGCTTTCTACACAGGAAACCTATTTTATTTAGCTGGCGTTTTATTGTAACACTTGAGCAACCCAGCCCAAGTTATTCTTTGATCTTTTCTGTTGTAGTGAAGGGATTTGTCAATACCCACTGTTCTATTTGAGCAATTTGGTGCTGACTTGAACAAGGTTTCCGGCCGGTACGTGGCAAATTCCGAAGTGGTCTGTCTTCAACATTGTTGTTCCGGTAACGAGAAATCCAACGCTGAATTTGTCTTGTCTGTAAATGCAACAAACAAATGAACAAATGAACTGTTGGTTTCTATGACAGTTGCTTACTAATAAATCCACTTCATCCGCAAATTGTTGCTTAGTGTAACCACATTATCAAAGGGCAATAATTTTACCCCTTGTTTCTAACGACGTTTCACGGCGCTGATTTTCAGCCATTATTATTTGAAAATAATGATGAATATACTGTTGCGTTTTCGGGTTCGCAATAAACAACTCGTGCAAATGTTTTGAAACAGTCTGTATATTTACACACTTAAAACTACTACGAATAAATTAACACACGTATTTATTTCTTTATTGCACTGTAATAAAAACTGCACCGCTCTATTTATATTTATTTTAAACTGTTCGAATATTACTGAATGAATGAATTCCTTATCCCACCGGCGCGGCGGCATTTATATATAGGGTAAAAGTTGGATATATGCCCCTGTAGGATAGATGCCCCACCCCAAGTATTGAGTAATGTATTGAGAATATTTGAATTTTGGCGCTATAATATAATGTGGTATATACGCCCCACCTAACGAAAACAATCACGCCGGCTACTGTTAATTCGTTGTTCGTTGAATAAACTTTGAACGGTAAGTGCAAAGTTATGCTATGTAAGTCTTAGTTTTTGGTGGCCTGTGCTAAGCTCCTATTACCGTATCTTGCATGATAAATAGTTGCTTTGAAAACTGAGATCAGAAAAATAGTTAACCTAAGTATTTTGAGCGATTTCAATACGACTGATTGTTACTAATGAAAGTTATGAGGTGGGGCGTTTATCCCACAAAAAAGGGATATATGCCCCACTTGATTATGGGATATATGGCCTGTAATTTCTCACAGTAGTTCGATATAAGTATTAGGTACCTAGACATATTTGCATTTTTACACATTCATTCTACAATAGGTATGCCGAGAAAGTACGTCAGGAAAACCAATGTTGTTCCTAGAGCTACATGGTCAGAAGAAAACCTCAACACATAATAATGGTATCAACTAGGGCCATGGGGGTGAACCAGGCTAGCCGCTTCTACAATATCCCGTCTCGAACCTTAAGAAGGAGGATAAAAAGTGGTGATGGAACAAAAAAACCTTTGGGAAAACCACCAGCACTAGGATTTCAAAATGAAAAAAGATTAGTCGCCCACATCAAACGATTGGAAGAAGCAGGTTTTGCTCCATCGCGTCGAACTACTAGACAACTCGCATTCGAATTTGCTAAAAAACTAGGCAAACAAAAGGCACTGCTCAGTGAGAATTCGAAAGAAAACAAAACTCTAGCAGGCCCTCACTGGCTCTATTCGTTTTTAGAAAGACATCCAGAACTATCTGTGCGGCAATCAGAAGGTTTATCTTTGGCTCGTGCCAAAGGAATGTGTCGCGAAGAAGTGAACAATTTTTTTGCTTTATTGCAAAACACACTTGAACAAAATAACTTAATGGATAAACCTGCATCAATATATAACATGGATGAGTCGGGTATCCAACTGAACAATAAGCCTGGCAAAGTTATTGCGACTAAAGGATGTAAGGACGTTCATGTTTTAACATCTGTGGAAAAAGGAGAGAACGTTACAATTGTAGCTTGTTGCAATGCCGAGGGAACGTTTTTGCCTCCAGTACTAATTTTGAAGGGAACTCGTAAGAAGATGGAGCATTTAAATGATTTGCCACCTGGCTCGGACATCTACATGAACAAGCAATCGTTGTACATTAATACAGACCTGTTCCTAAAATGGTTTAAAGAACATTTTCTTCCTAGAAAAAGTCCTGGCCAGGCTCTTCTAATTTTAGATGGTCATACTTCTCACTGTTCATTAGAATTTTTAGAGATTGCAGATCAAAATAATGTGATTCTACTGTGCTTGCCTAGTCACACCACCCAAGCTTTGCAACCACTAGACAGGTCATTTCTTAAGCCATTAAAAGATTATTTTAGAGAAGCTGCTCAAAATTTTATGTTTATTCATAAAGAAAGGAAGATAGATAGGATGAGCGCAGGAAAATTGATTGGAGAAGCATGGAATAAGGCCAGTACAGTCGGAAACGGTGTATCTGGATTTCAAGCAACGGGGATTTTTCCTTTTAATGCGAGTGCAGTTCCTGACCATTTTTTCAAAATATCGGATGTGGCAATTGTTCTCCCGGAACAACAGGACCAAAATCGTACGACTGAAGACTCAAATGCTGTGATCGATTTTACTTTAAGGAATGACTTAGAGCAAAATGGTAACAACTATAGCGAAGTTGAAATGGAACCATTTCTAAATGTTGATGAGTTACCAGAAAACTTTTTCGATGACTCAGACAATTTTATTATGATTCCTAATATCACGGATAATAGTGATGACGCGACTGCGACTGAGACTGAGAATTCTCATTCTCAAAGTTTACAAGTTGAAATTATTGATGAGCAAGAAAATTCTACAGAGACGGAATCTCAAAGTGTTCAATCTGATGCTATCGTAGAAACTCCGTCAAAATATTTAGAAGATATTGCGCCGATTCCATCAATTCCTCAAAGTAAATTTAATAAAAGGAAACAATCAGCCGAAATTTTAACTTCACAAGACTTTATGGATAAGAAAAAGAAAAATACTGATACCAAAGGAAAAAAAGTTGTTCAAAAGGAAAAGTCAAAAGGTAAAGTAAAAGAAACTAAAAAAGAAAAAACAAACTAATGGGTAAAAAATGGGAAAACACAAAAAAGAGACGATACAAAAGATTCCCAAGATGATGTAGACTGCATTGAGTGCCTGGAAAATTATCTATCTACGAAAGAGACAGTTGACTGGATTCAATGCATTGACTGTGAATTGTGGTTGCATGAAACTTGCACAATGTACAACCCCCGATGCAATAATTGTGGAAAAGTTAAGAAAAGGTTAGACACTGGTAAAGAAGAAGTTGTAGGATGTAAAGTCTTATAATAGCGTTATATTTTAAACATTACTTAAATAAAGTTTTTTATATTTTTTGATCAATTTTTTTATGCAAAATACATGCTATGAGCGATCTCTTCATAGTAGGTACTTAATTTTAGAAAATGTACAACCGGGTATCTCTACAGGTCTACAGCCATATATCCCTTATGAAAACAACGGTGCGGCATATATACCACGTGGTGGGGCATAAACACAACGTATGTGGGATATATGGCCAAATGTAGATGTTATTTAAATCGAACTTATTGGTCCCTAAATACAACTATATTTTAATATATATTGTATTTTCAGGTTCATACATTATTGAAATTTCTTTTAGCAAAAAGCAGTAGATTGATAGGATAAGGTAAAATAGAAATAAATTATTTTCCTTAGGTGGGGCATATATCCAACTTTTACCCTATCGAGATTTCGTAAGTGCTCGCCGGGAAATGTTTACATTTTAAAGTAGATATACTATTCGCACACGCCAATATATTAAGGAGACATGAGTTCTGAATGTTACTGTACAATGTTATTTACTCTAAATTATATTACTTAATAAAATATTACAGACAAGAATTGCATTCTAAAAGTTATATATTATGAGAGTAACAGTTTGGAAATTAACGATTATTTGAAACCAGTATTCGTTACTTCGGATCTTATCGAGTAACGAATACTTTAGTAACGGATAGTTACATTTGCAACACCACTACTGTTCACCATCATCTTTAGCGGTATCCGTTATTCTACCTCGATAACCGCCTCAACACTCTTGGCATTTTCCAAAAATGTCTTTCTTTTAATAATGTAAAGCTTATTAAATCTACAAAACCACTTTTTACAGCTATTAATAAGCAGAATTATATTTTTTTGTTAAAGTTTAACAAAAACAACACAAAGATTTATTATTTATTCTAAACACAATAAACATCTGTACAAAATTTGTGAATTTTTTTTCGCTCGTGTAGAATATTATTATTAAATAAAATTATTTTGCAATTACTAGAAATAAAGCATAGAAAACAAACAAAACTTTTGAAATATTTATCTAAGACCAGTAGAACATATTTATTGTTTTTTATTACAATTGTTATTACACAAACAATGTTTCTAGCCTGCATTTTCCATTTACGTAATAATACAAGCTGAAATTTTTATATTCACTTATGTGCTCTCTGACAATGACACAGCGAAGAAAAATAGACAAAGAAAACAACAAAATAACATCAGAAACGCCGAGAAAAAGTTTCTATATATATATATATATATCACCTCGGGTGTAAAACAGCGAGTAACAGCACTCAATCTTCGACCTACCGTTCTCGCTATGTAAATAATTTAATAACGTCTGAAGTCGCGGAGATGTGCAGGACCTAGCATGCTTTTCGACTTGATAAAATTTTAGGTGTTATGTTATTATATAACAGCACCTCTAGGGCAAAATTTGGTGATACTTTTATCCGCACTTAAGCGATATCGACGTCTACAGTGTTCTTTTTAAATTCATTTCTTAGCTTATACGAGGTGAGACCAACAACTTAACTGTATGCTGTTGCAATCCGTGCTGTCAGTAGGTTGTTAGTCGATTATCAGAGATATAATATAATATCTTTTAATGGAGAAAATATACAGGCACCTAAGGTAAAAATATACAAGGATAAAAGACAATTCATCTAACTCACACAGAAATGAGAGAATAATAGTAAAAAGAATAATGAATATCACATAATGATCATAATAAAAATTTTCAAATAGTATTTTTTATTTAATACAATATTTAACACTCACAACATCAATTAGAATGCACTGACCTAAATCTGTATAGCAATTCAATGCTTGTGACCGGTTTGAAACCCTTCATATATGAATGTGGCCTGAACCAAGAAAAAGGGAAGATTAAAAATGAATTGTAATTCTAAAATTTTAATTTAATTTAAATTTGTATAATTCCTACCACTAATTATTATTGATGTTGCATTCGCCGGTGCATATTAATTAGCACGACCAACGTGGACGATATCAATTAGTTAAGCCATATAGTATTACAAAGAGTTTCTGATTTATTTAAAAACCGTTGTTGGTGTTAAACAAACTGAAATTGAGTTATTTGATCTTGTATGCTTTATCGATTTACTGTCTGAAAGATACGCAAAGTTACAGATGTATGGGTTAGAAAGGGTTCAGGGAATTTTTCACTATTTAGTTTCTTTAGTTTCTTTAGTTTCTTTAGTTTCTTTAGTTTCTTTAGTTTCTTTAGTTTCTTTAGTTTCTTTAGTTTCTTTAGTTTCTTTAGTTTCTTTAGTTTCTTTAGTTTCTTTAGTTTCTTTAGTTTCTTTAGTTTCTTTAGTTTCTTTAGTTTCTTTAGTTTCTTTAGTTTCTTTAGTTTCTTTAGTTTCTTTAGTTTCTTTAGTTTCTTTAGTTTCTTTAGTTTCTTTAGTTTCTTTAGTTTCTTTAGTTTCTTTAGTTTCTTTAGTTTCTTTAGTTTCTTTAGTTTCTTTAGTTTCTTTAGTTTCTTTAGTTTCTTTAGTTTCTTTAGTTTCTTTAGTTTCTTTAGTTTCTTTAGTTTCTTTAGTTTCTTTAGTTTCTTTAGTTTCTTTAGTTTCTTTAGTTTCTTTAGTTTCTTTAGTTTCTTTAGTTTCTTTAGTTTCTTTAGTTTCTTTAGTTTCTTTAGTTTCTTTAGTTTCTTTAGTTTCTTTAGTTTCTTTAGTTTCTTTAGTTTCTTTAGTTTCTTTAGTTTCTTTAGTTTCTTTAGTTTCTTTAGTTTCTTTAGTTTCTTTAGTTTCTTTAGTTTCTTTAGTTTCTTTAGTTTCTTTAGTTTCTTTAGTTTCTTTAGTTTCTTTAGTTTCTTTAGTTTCTTTAGTTTCTTTAGTTTCTTTAGTTTCTTTAGTTTCTTTAGTTTCTTTAGTTTCTTTAGTTTCTTTAGTTTCTTTAGTTTCTTTAGTTTCTTTAGTTTCTTTAGTTTCTTTAGTTTCTTTAGTTTCTTTAGTTTCTTTAGTTTCTTTAGTTTCTTTAGTTTCTTTAGTTTCTTTAGTTTCTTTAGTTTCTTCAGTTTCTTCAGTTTCTTCAGTTTCTTCAGTTTCTTCAGTTTCTTCAGTTTCTTCAGTTTCTTCAGTTTCTTCAGTTTCTTCAGTTTCTTCAGTTTCTTCAGTTTCTTCAGTTTCTTCAGTTTCTTCAGTTTCTTCAGTTTCTTCAGTTTCTTCAGTTTCTTCAGTTTCTTCAGTTTCTTCAGTTTCTTCAGTTTCTTCAGTTTCTTCAGTTTCTTCAGTTTCTTCAGTTTCTTCAGTTTCTTCAGTTTCTTCAGTTTCTTCAGTTTCTTCAGTTTCTTCAGTTTCTTCAGTTTCTTCAGTTTCTTTAGTTTCTTTAGTTTCTTTAGTTTCTTTAGTTTCTTTAGTTTCTTTAGTTTCTTTAGTTTCTTTAGTTTCTTTAGTTTCTTTAGTTTCTTTAGTTTCTTAAGTTTCTTAAGTTTCTTTAGTTTCTTTAGTTTCTTTAGTTTCTTTAGTTTCTCTAGTTTCTCTAGTTTCTTTAGTTTCTTTAGTTTCTTTAGTTTCTTTAGTTTCTTTAGTTTCTTTAGTTTCTTTAGTTTCTTTAGTTTCTTTAGTTTCTTTAGTTTCTTTAGTTTCTTTAGTTTCTTTAGTTTCTTTAGTTTCTTTAGTTTCTTTAGTTTCTTTAGTTTCTTTAGTTTCTTTAGTTTCTTTAGTTTCTTTAGTTTCTTTAGTTTCTTTAGTTTCTTTAGTTTCTTTAGTTTCTTTAGTTTCTTTAGTTTCTTTAGTTTCTTTAGTTTCTTTAGTTTCTTTAGTTTCTTTAGTTTCTTTAGTTTCTTTAGTTTCTTTAGTTTCTTTAGTTTCTTTAGTTTCTTTAGTTTCTTTAGTTTCTTTAGTTTCTTTAGTTTCTTTAGTTTCTTTAGTTTCTTTAGTTTCTTTAGTTTCTTTAGTTTCTTTAGTTTCTTTAGTTTCTTTAGTTTCTTTAGTTTCTTTAGTTTCTTTAGTTTCTTTAGTTTCTTTAGTTTCTTTAGTTTCTTTAGTTTCTTTAGTTTCTTTAGTTTCTTTAGTTTCTTTAGTTTCTTAATAATAATAATCCAATGGCAATAGATATATGGTAATTAAAAAAAAATATTAATATTATAACTTAACCTAACCTAATCCACAACGTTTTTCTTTTTTATTGCAGAAAATCGAACAACCATTCCTGGAGGCGGTACAGACAACGTTAGGTGATAGGTACACAGCCAACGTAGAAAACATCTACAACATAACGATCAAATTCATCATAGAGACCCTAATAGAAGGATTCGATAATGCGAACCAATCGACGACGTGAAGTCCGAGGACGATCGAAAAATTATAAACGATTATAGCGCCATCGCAAAATATCGGCATACCAAAGAAACTAAATGATGTCAAATTTTCCAGGAACCCAAAACCGACTAAACAAAAATGAAGCAAAACCATTTCGGGCACAAGTGAAAAATCATTTTTATACCGCCATGATAATAAATAAAAATATTTGAACAGAGAATATATTCTAGCAATGATAAATAAAAATTCGTGGCTTAAAAAGTGTTTCAAATTAATAAAGTGAAAAACCTGTATATCTTTGTCAATTTCCATTTTAAACAAATTTGTTTGTTACTTTTACTGTACACTGTATACATGTTGATCTAAATTGAATTCCCACCGTTGTTATCTTTGTTATTATTGGTCCTATTATGTCGGTTAAATTAGCAGTGTAATTAATCTACAATCTACAAACGAAAATAAAAATCAACTATCCAAGGAAATGTGTTGTATTGTTTTTTTTTTTTAATTGAAACAGCCTGCAATTTTTTTTATTTATTTATTATTTCGCCAAAGTTTATGTAAGATGTCCAGGTAGCAGTATAAAAATATTGCAATCTTGCATTAGACATTTTTGAGTAAATTTATTATAGGGAAAGTATGTAACAGTTTTAAGGCTGGGTAATTTGAAACGCAAGTTCATATTAACCGCTAGATGTCGTTAGTAGTTGTAGAATGTCAAATTTAGAAAAAAATAATGTCTGTGCATTATAAATTACGGATAAAGTGTCTACTTTTCGAAAGAAGTGAGTTGTATGATAGCACAAACATTTATTGTATGTCGATAAATACAGTCATGTCAAATAACAACTTGGATGACTATATTCTGCTCATTCATTCAGTAGACCTATGCGGAATAATAAGTTATTGTACTTTACTATGGTAATTACTTTTGTTGCCACCATTTATACCGAGTGTCCCACAGAAGCGACAAAATCAATTTTCTGTATCTAATAATACTGGAGATGGGGGAACATTTTGTGTACAAAAATTGTAGATAATTGTGAGCTGTGCAAAATAAAGATATTTTCATTTATACAAAGTGTTCGAAAACGATCAAACAACATAAACTTATACTTTTTTAAATTGAACGCTAAGTTCTTTCTTATATTTTATGGTAGGTCTTTTAAGGTGATTAAATAAACATGTTTCGGAGCTTAATGATTTTAAATTGTTCATCTTTCTTTTATTTACTTCTTTTCTATGAAATAAGAAATAACAATTATGGGTTCATTTGGTAAATATATTATTCAACTACATGAATTTAATATTCCTTTTGACATTTAAACGTGCCTTCTTTACATTCACATACGAATCGCTGACATAAAATTCTAAAAATAATGTGGTAATGAAAAGTACTAAAATGTTACTATTTAAAAATATCTACTTTCTTATATCTGTCGGCAATGTTGTAAAGTAGAATATCATATCTGGATGATGGCTTATTAATCTAAAGAATATGAATTGCCATAATTTGTATTACACATAGCATACGTCAAAGTAGTTGGAAGAAGTAATTTATAACATTTTATATTTACAAATATGTAATTTTCATTATATTTTCAAAACTTAATGAGTGACTAGCTTAATAATTCAGAAATTATGCATAGTTTTAAAATAACGCTTTACAGTGTATCAAAAAATACGTTGAGTTTATAACGTCTGTTGAAAAATCAAAACCGTCAGTATATGTATTTAAAATTACTTTACTGAAGCATAGGCATCTTGAAAAACATAGTATAGGTTCTATTTTCAAGGATCGCAGCAGCAGTCGAGCTTCAAATGACCTATATTATTTTCTTCAATTTCTCCTTGATTAATAGCGGAAATTGTATATGCCATAATCTATGGCATATGCAATTATTAATTCGAATTTTAAATACTTTTTCTATTTTGCCGTAAAGTATATACGATTTCTTCTTCCAAATAAATGAAAATTGAAAGTTTTATCAATTTTTTGACATACAGCAGGTGCGACATTTTCAATGTATTGCTAATTCATGAATTTTCAAGTTTAACTTAAAGCATTTTGAAATTTTCATAAATTCATAATAATTTTGCAAGAGGAAAATTATCAAATTTCGAAAAGAGTTAAAAATCGAATAATTCTATTTCTTGCATGTATTTCATAAATTGACATTTACATGATTTCAAATACCGCAAATTATTTATTCTTAGACGTATTTGTTTATCCAACAATAATTAAAAAATACATATATATTATATGTGTATACTTGTCTTTATATATGAGTATGGAAATTTAATTTTAGAACATATTTTTTTAAATAGCAGGCATAAATACATACATAAATTTAATAATACTGCGTGCGATGTCAATAACCATTTCTTCTTAACTTCTGCAAATCTTTTAATTCATAAGTTAAACACTTTACGTTACTGAATTTCCCAGCCTTAAATCTTGTCTTAACTTTTCCTTGATATGTCTTATAGTTTCCTTGATTAAGGTTTTTCATCTCCTTTCTTTTTCTTATTTATTCGATATAAGTACATATTTACTTTACTTATCTTTTTGCGTTTAATAATGTATTTTATCCTTTCTTATGTTGTATTACTATTTGTGATGCTTTATTTCTAATAGGAATAATCTCTTCTTAATTTGCTATAATAAACTACATCGGAGACGACAATATTGAGCAATTCCATTGGATCAACCTGTATACAATACATATGCATATATCATATAGACATTGTTTTTTAATTTCTTTTATTGTGCTGTAATACTGATATATTAAACCAAAACGTTCATAATAACTTATTGTACAGTTAATATTTTTGCAAATTGAAAAAAAAAATTAAATTAAAAACGAAAAAGAGATAAAAGTTATAAATATAGCGTATATATAAATATATAAATAAATATTCGATAAGATTATTATTATACGATGTATTATGTAAGTTCGTTAGGACACTATGTACAGACGATATTTAATATTTGTTGTGTATGAACCGAACCGTTCGCTAACATTTAAAACATATACGATCATTTCAGAAAGGTAAGAGAAGAGAAAAAGGTCTTGTGAATATGAAGAAAACTAAATATGGAATATTTTGAAGATATTTAAACGTGAATTGCATCTTGAAATTGCCATAAATGTTAGATTTTAAAGTAATAAGTGTATAGAAATATTCGCAGGTAGCGAAATTTGAATTTTGTATTTATAACAGGTGTTCAGAAAAATACCGCGTCAGAGTAATTCATCGAAATTTGAAGTCATCTCTGAGATAATAGTAAGAATATTGTGTTTCAATATTAGCAAATTCCTGTCGGTTCTACTTACCAGGCTTATACTCACGCAAATATATACATAAATTAACGCCAAATTAGACGGCGAGCGATGGGGATGCGCTGTAGTCGTTTCTAAAACGCGTACGCCCACTTACTGAAGTACTAGTCAGACTATCCAATAATGTCTGACTATATTTGAGGAGCTTGCGTGCAAAAGCGGATATAACCATTTTATTAAAATGTTCAGGAGATGAGAACAATGTGCTACTCCGTGGCTCTAGCTGTTAAAGTGAACCAGCTTATCTCTACATATTAAACTAGTTACAATGCATTAATGGAGCGTATTTATTTTCATTTTTTTGCTATATGTTTTCTGTAATATGCAAAAAACGTTTGGATATTTCCGCTTTTGCATCAAAACATATAAAAATTTCACTCAAGTATACATACACGAAGAATTTCGTATATGAATGAATGTATGAATGTACATCTACCCTAAGCTGCATTGCAAACAACAACGTGCAAACAGCTGTTTCGACCTTACATTGGTCTCATCAGTGCACGAACGTGTTGTTCACAATGCCTTGAAAACTTAGATTACCTGATATAGTCCACTTACGTACCAAATGCCATGAGAGATTCCCAACGGCATCTGTTACCCAAGCGCGACATCGCAAGGTAATGTTACACTCCGTAGTACAACTACTAATCGGGCAACTGTAGATATACGTGCATTCAATGAACACGCCATAGGTGGCGTACCTATTACAATACAATGTAACAAGGTAATTCTTGGAGAGTAAAGCGCTCTCACACTATTAAATCACTCAAGTATATCATACACGAAGAATTTCGTATATGAATAAATCTATGAATGCACATCTACCCTAAGCTGCATTGCAAACAACAACGTGCTGTTTCGACCTTACATTGGTCTCATGAGTGCACGAACGTGTTGTTCACAATGCCTTAAAAACTTAGATTACCTGATATAATCCACTTACGTACCAAATGCCATACAAAAATATGGCTAAAGATTAGATAAATTGATTAACATTTTTATTGTGTATTGAAAAAAAATAACAGACTGCAAAAACTCAAATAAGAATGTCCGGTTCCTCAAAAAGGCAGTCACATTGTTCACCGCTAGGCCCAGCGGCATCGAAATTGTCTTCGTTTATCTCTTGAGCCATACTCAATAGGCTTTTGTACCATTATAGGTCTTGACGTGATCCCCAATCGTTGCCAAAATTTTCCTTCATTAGGTTCCTGAGGCTACGCTATTTTTTATGCGGAAAGCAATGTTTTAGTACCTTTCATGGCACCTCAATCTTTACATTAGTTTCTCCTTTTTTTTATTAATGATTCACTGCAATCTTTCGGTGCATTAATTTTATAATAGTCATACGTCGTCACTGTTATTTTGACTTTTCCTTGGCTTGTTGGTGGCTGTTTTTATGCTAATTCTTTTAGCATCTGAGATAGCTTTTACCTTCTTATATACATCTTTCTTATTTCCCAATCCTGCCCTAACGTTTTTACTTCTCCCACTTCAGTATATAAACGTACATATTCCTCTTTAACAGGGTGTTTTCTTAACAATTTCTCCACTCTGCCAAAACATCTGTCTGCTGCCATGAAGCTATGACCCCGTACTGGAAATGTCATAATTATTTCCGAAACATGTTTTGGAGACTTATTTTCCAACCAAAACATCAATGTATGAACAATGTGTGAGTTTTTGTTCTGGCCGTCACAACCGTCGCAAAACAATCGAATTTGGTGTATATCAGTATAATCTAAAGTATCTAAGTGGTGGAGCAAAGCCGAGCCGACTTCCATTGATCCACGTCCAGCTAAATCTTCAGTCCACACATAGAAGTTAGGGTTTCGTGATGACATACCTACACAGCAAAACGCGTAGAAGCTTATCCGACGTGAATGAAAAGCTTCTCCTATAGGCGTACGTGGTAGGGGCTGCACTTGCTGCAGATCGAAACAAAATGTCATACAGTTTCTTGGTGGTTCCCTAGCCAGATCATAGAAGGTACTAGCCCGTTTCTTATGAATACGATATTCAATCGCGAGTTGTCTTCTTTTATCATCTTTTGTTTCAATTTTATATTGTTGTTGTAATCTTGTACATGTTGAACAAACATCAGATGCGGGTGAAGAGAACCCGATATTAAATTCTGTTTGAAAAATTTTCCGGAACATGAAGTATGAGACTTGATGTTGAGCTACATTCTCACCATTAAACATTGCAACAGATAAATTTGCACTTAAATAGATTCTCTTTGATTTTTTCCTATTGTAGTGACTTTCTCTACCTCTTCATCTGTTGATAAAATTGCGAATAAGATCTTTTGTAGCTTTAGTTTTATTTGATAGATATGCGATCGCCACCTCTCGTCTCCTTTGGCACTTTACCTTTCAAAAGTCCTTCGCAACGGTATTTATACTATGCTTTGTAATATCTAGTACTGCCGTGAAAAACTTGAGACACACTCTTACAGCAGCATTACCTGCCATGAGAAAATATGATGCACTAAGCTCCTTTAAAGTCACTGAGTTCACCACTTAGTAAATAATAATAATTATATTAAAACAGCTACTGCAACTGCAAACGCAAACTAATAAACTGCTGCATGCTGCAGAGAAGCGATTATGTTGATCATTTTTGGCGGCGCTTAGTACTTTAAAATTGTAGCTTAAAAAGATTTCTTTGTTTTTATAACATCTACTATCAGAACCTGTATATTCCTATTAGTGGTTTACACTGACATCTGTGAACTGATATACACAGACGCATAAATTTGCCCGGTTTTGTTTGAAAAAGATAGATATAGCCCATTTTGTCGCAAAACCTACATTTCAGAGGGCTATTCAACGCACTTATAACCGATTTTTCTTCAAATACACTGCATAGGTTTCTAGAGCTAATCGAACTTAACAAAATTCTGTCTAAAAATCTAAATGCACAAAACATGGATATATCCCCTTTTGGACGCAAGCTCCTCATTTGTCTCTCTACGTCTAATGCTGCGTGAATTAGCTAGACCAATTAATGGTGAGTAGGAAGTAATACAAGTTTCAGTTTTCTGATTGCTGAAGATATTGATTTATATTTATTATATGTATATTTTAAATTTTCAGCCTTTTCATGTTTCTGCTTTTGTATTTTGGCTTCTGAACAGCCTTTAAAATAAACATATTTTTTTAAAATATGAACAAGAGAATTTCTACATATTTTAACGCCAACATTGGTCATGGGTACATTGTAAGCACAATGAAATAACCTATGGCAGCTAACACAGTCCTGAAAATTAGAGTTTAAGTGTTTGCAACGTAATGATAAATTTATATATTGTAATTCCGTCTCTTCCGTTTCCCCTGAAATCTCCTTTCAGCACTTTGCCTTTTGTTGGCAGCATGTGGGTGTTATCTGCGCAGCATCCAACAGTAGTCCACCTTCATATTTACCGTTCCACCTGCTGGGTATCTACGCAATCATTTTTGTATCTCTTTTTGCTTCTAAGCCTGTCCAACTTACAGTCCCAGTTTGCACCGCAGCAACCGCAGGAATTGTGTAGCTTATGATATCCACTGCAGTTTCTTGAGCATCTCTAGGTCTGTATTCGGTGACCCAAAAATGCATTGCATACTAAGATATACCTGATTGTTTCTGCCTGACTGTTTCTGGTTCCTCATTGCACAATGCATTTTGACGGGCGCATAAAATAAAACGACAAAATTGGCACCCAACGTGGGGCCAATTTTGTCGTTTTATTTCACTTAAGAAACCAGTTATGATTTGCAGCCGTTTCCAACTCATATGTAGTAGTTCTATAGCCCTTTCGTTGCATGGTTGACCAATCAATTTCTTACCATGATTTTGCCCGTCAATTGTTGCTCAATAATGTTTATGATTTTATATACCCAGTCTTTGATGTGGCTTCGTATCATAGTCTTTGATACTACCATAGCCGGTTTTGGCTCAAATTCTTCCTTCAAATGAGGAGATAATCGTACATGTAAACGCCTATTTTGCGAAGCAAGGCGCCAACTACTATTTGTAAGGGTTAAAGACATTATGATCTCTTGTGTATAGACTTAAAAGGTGACTATATTGAAAAATAAAACTACTTTTGACTAAAAAACACTTGTTTCGATGTTAGGCTGAACACATTTTAGACGACTCTCTTACATATCAAATATGTATATTAATCAAACCCTTCTACTATGTACACCTTCACTTTTATTTTCAAAACTTGTGAGGAGAATTTAGATACAGAGGGTTCTGTTGACTTCTTCTGACCAACCTATTATACCTATTATACCTATCATACCTATCATACTATGAAATTAAACATACAGAACCAAAACAATTATAATATGAAACCAACCAATAAAGTTTCTTAAAATATGGCGTAAAATTTTGCTCTACTCTTTCTGTCAAAAGGCGATTTATACATCATAACAAGAACAAATATTCTTCTTAAATAAAATCTAAATTCTATATTGTGGTTATTACTATATACTGATACATCTCAGAAAACCTAAAATATCTTGGAACCATAATCAACCACAAAGGAGATATAGAGGCAAATGTGAATAATAGAATCAAAATTGTAAACTGCTTATATCATGCACTGAATTAGGAGAGAGGTCAGCAGGGAAACAAACACAAAGATTTACAAAACAATATTACTTCCAACACTATGCTATGGCAGCGAGTCATGGGTATTGACTAAGAGGCTGAAATCACGAATAACAGCGACCGAAATGAGAATTTTAAGGAGAATAGTTGGTGTTACCAGACTGAAAGAATTATAAATGAGAAGTTATGAGAAAAACTAGGTGTAACATCAGTAACAGAAAAATTCCAGGAAAAACAACTTAGTTGGTTTGGACACCTCACACGAATGAGTAACACGAACCCTGTGAAAGAAATATGGTAGGCCAGCTGGAACAAGAGGAGAAACAGAGGTAGGCTAAGAAAAGTATGGAATCAGGAAATAGCGCAGCTGCTGGCGGACCGGGGAAGTACCTGGAAAGATGCTCAAAAAATATCTAAAGATAGGACAGGATGGAGAAAATTCTGCAAAGCAGAACGCCTCGACGCCTAACGGCAAAAGAGGATACAGATAAATGAATGATACATCTCAAGTCAAGGCTATGTGATCCAAATTTTATGTTGGTGGTACTGGAATCTTGTTTTAAAACTCATACAATACCTACCATAAAGCTGAATATACATGTAATTTTTAGTATGTGCATATTGCCTATAATCCAGGCCTAAATTATAAAAAAAAGAACAAAAAACATAAAATATTGTTATTTAAAACATGGACCAGACACACAAGTATGCCTTACTAGAGTATCCTTATATTGTGTAAATTAATGCATTAAACTTTAAACAAGGCTTTCAGATAACATACAATACGGTTTATGTTTATAAACCCAAAATATTATTTAATTGTAATTAATTTTTGGGATACCGCATGACTCGAATTTAGGTCCTTTATTATTCAATTTATTATATTTGTTAAGGATTGTTTCCTTAGTAAGATGACTTTAACAAATCGGTTAATTAAAATGATCAACATATTGGTAGTACATTTTAAATCCATATCGTCAATCGTATAGTTATAATTAAGTATATAGGTGTAATTAATTTCATAGTTCTTAAATATGTTAAAATAAGGTAATTCCGCAATACAGAATTTTAAGTGTCAAATATCTAAAAAGGTATTTTCAAGATATCTCCATATTCAAAGTTTGAACAAACGTCCAGTCAATTGACAAATCAATAGGTATGTGGTTGTAAATTACAATAATCACATTCAGACTGCAGGCAAACATTGATGTCAATACATGTTGTTTGCCTGCAGTCTGAATGTGATTATTGTAATTTTTGTTGTATGTACAGTATGATCGTTAGAAGATATGATTCAAGAACGGAAACATATTTGTACATATTTAACGGATATCCGCTGTATATTATATAATGAATTTGTAAAACGTAAAGGGAGGAATGTTTAGGGTATGTGTCTTTCTAAGAAAATGCGCGATTTATGTTATATGTAAGAATATTTTTACATTAACAGAATTAAGTTTAATGAACATTAAAACAAAAAACAAATAATATACCAAATTGCAGCCTACATTCTTAATTACAAAAAACGTGTAAATTTCATGACTGCTGCTATATGTAATTGATTTAATATCTAAAACGTTTATATGGTACTTAGGTTAGTAGAGAAAATTTAATTGTTTTCCAAAGATTTTAATGTTTGTGCTTAGATCACCGCGAATAGAATCAAGGACCAGTTTGTGCTACTTGACTCTCTTCAGATTTATAATAATAATAATAATAATAGCACCTAATCATTTTTATTACCCAACAGACAAAATCTAAAACAGGGTTACCAACAATACTACAGGTGTATGCATATAATCAGTAAAAGGAAATGCAAATTCTATGACAATTCGCAATCCACAGTCAGTGCCTTCACGCAAATAAATCTCCATTTTTGTTCGCCAACGACAGAGCTTGGAGATTGGAGCACGTCTCATGATGTTGGTTTTCGCAAATGGTGCTTCAAGGTGCAATTATGCCTGTCGTTAATCCGCGGTACCGGAAATGACAGTCGGCTTGGGATTTCTGGGTAGTCAATACTGCTATCATGTCATATCATGACGTAGTAACTGATCCTCCTGTACTACACCTCTCTCTGGATAAACACTATCTGCCTTATACGAGAGTAACTTCACGAACCTGCGTTGGACACGATCCAGTGGCAAGCAATCACTTGCATAGATGGAAAACCATATTAAAGAGGCATATTCTAGCTTACTTAATATATAAGTACCGTATAAAGATTTCAACAACTCTACATCTGTGATGTATTTAGAAATACGCATGACAAAACTCAATGATCTGAATGCCGATGTACAAACGTTCATGACATGAGACTAACTCCAAGATATTTAAATTCAGTTTTATTTGTTAACATGTCGCCAATGTAGTAGGAAGAACTGTATGACGTGGAAGACCGTGTGTAAGTGAATGTCCACACCATGAAGACAACACATTTAAGCTCCTCTGAAGGCTGGCTGCATCAGCAGTACTGGTAATCACAGAATAGATTTAAATATCATCAGCATATCCAAGTACAGGGCAATCTATCTGCAGGAGAAGGTCATTTATAAATAATATGAACAACAGGGGACCTAGATTTGAACCCTGTGGAACACCGGAAGTAAGTATAAACTAAGTGGAAGAAAATCCATTATAGCACACATAGCATACTCTTTCACAGAGATAAGATCTAATGAGGCCAACAGCCCAAGCAACAAAGCCAAACGAACCCAACCTACACAGAAGAAGCTCATGGTCAATCATGTCAAATGCCCTCGAAAGGTCAGTATATATCACATCAACATTTATGGACAGCTTTGAAATAGCATTTCATATAATTATCTATAACTGTCCATCGAATGTTACTTTTCTTCTATAAATATCTACAAATACTAAAGTACTAAAGTTATCTGCAGAAGCAACGATTTGTCGACACATGACTAACTATCACGAAACAAATTAAAAAAAAGTTTTGCCACCTCGAAACAAATTAATGACTGATTTCGAACTGTTTGACTCTTTTCAGCTTGATGTACACTTTTGCAATAAGTATATATAAAAGTAAAGAAATGCATATTTATCTTCGATTAAGCTTGGTGACAACTTAATCTATGCCTCATTGATTTTTCGAGTGATCGAAATCGAATTGCTATCCGTAGGAAGTAAAACTATATCATTGAGTCTATACCATTAATCTATTTTCCGAAAGATAGATAGTGATGTTGGAGATTTAGTTTAGCTAGGTAGCCGTCATCTTTGACCGGAGCAGACAAATATCACAATCCGCTAGTCCCCAAGATGCATCCATTTTTCGAGATGTTTTAACTTCTCAAAATGGTTCACGATCTCAAGACGCTTCAAGTTCTCCAAACACTTCAAAGGATATTAAAAAACTACAACGATGCTTTAGTTTGGGGTCTTATTTTTCTGAATTTAAAAGTCTTCGAATTATTTTGGAACATCGATCTTTTTCAAGACCCCATTACCGAAACAGAAAAATACGTCATATTCAAAAATAGTCCAAATCCTGATATATTTTCGAAGGAAGTATACCTGTGCCATAATATTAGAAAAATTTTGATGAAAAAATTGATAAGAAGGCATAGATTTTTTCAAATAGAGCAGATTCTACATCTGATGGATAAGAAGAATGGAGATCCAAATAACAAAACATGTAGAGTTCGTCCTCTTATGGATAAATTAAAAGGAAAATGTTTGCGTTATTTTATGCCACACCAAAACATCAATTATAGCAAAGTATTGTGGAAGGTATAATTGTAAACAATTTATCAAGAGAAAACCCATTCGTTTTGGATTAAAAATTTGGTTTTTGAATGCTAGCTGTGTATATTTCATAAATTTTGATCTCTATCAATCAAAAAACCCAAGAAATCTAGAAAATGATGAACTGCAATATGAAAAAGCAACTGGGCAGCATTACGACTACTATCTTACAAAATTTATGTGGCCAATTAATTTAACAGTGCAAATTTACTAAGTGATATAAGTGATCATAAACAAATGTGAATATCATGCTGTCATCAATTGCAAAAGTGGTGTTATATTTATTCATTGAATAGATAACAATATCCTCACTATGGCCTCAAACGGCTTTGGCGTAGATTACTTTTCTCAAGTCAAGCGCTATTCTCAAAGAAAGAAAAAATCTTGAGTATACCTTGTTCTATCTGTTAAAAAATATTCATAAAAATTCTTCAACAGGAACTCATCCTATGAACCAAAATGTAGCTAGGCATCAAATTTCATATATGATAAAAAATTACAGTAAATAATTTAATTATTGGGGTTTTCAAGAGATAATATTTATTATTTAACTTATTTTATATCAAAATCTTCACTTAAGTTTTCATTACTGCTTACTTCTTAACTCTAAAACGGTCTTGGTACTATAATGCGTTGTCGGAAAGCTTCCCTAAACGTTCCTCTCTAGAATAGGTACGCGAAAAAGAATGGTGTTAGGTGTAAAAAAGAGGATTATACGAGAAATGTATAAGTAACTTGAGCAGATGTATTTCGTATAAATATATATAATATATATACATAGAAGAGAAAGAGAGAGAGAGAGAATGTCATGATGTTTCACTACGTTCATGTTCAGCGTTAACACTACCATTGTTATTTATATATGTATATTATATAATTTGAAATATAGACGTAAATATAAACATGTTTGTTTTATTTTAGTTATATAACTTATGACAAAAAAAAAGCAATCATTCGATAAAGCTAGATTTTTTAAGAGTAATAATATTAAAAATTATACTATTCGTTCTTCTATAAAGTTAAAACACCCCGTGATGTAAATCCGTACGCTTTACGCATAAAGTTGTCAAACTAGGAAACTCAACATACACCAGTGTTTGCTCTTATGCCTACTCGCTTTAGTCCACAGTAGGTTGATACAACTTGCTATATATATGATCCCAATTCACGCACAAACAATTGTATAAAGTTTGATTAATAACTACAATTTTATTTGATGATTTGGTTTTTTGTCGCTTATAGTATACCCGGTGATCCAAATTAGGTGTTCACCATTGCTATCTCCATTATTGTAGGAGCTACGTAATCAGTTAAATTAGGAAAGTTGTACTGTTTTTCCGCTGATTACAATTTTTAAAAATTTATATTTTTATGATGGACACCCAGTATATTTTTATACCAGTCGATGCAAAATTAATTGCTTAACAAAAGTGTTTCTATGCTTTTTTTCACAAAAGTTGAGAATAACCGATGTAATTCAAAAACAACGTTTCTATCCTTTAATAAAGGTACGGAGTTAAATATCTTTAAAATGTGTGTGAGAATCTTAATAGCAATAATTTATTACTGAAAATGCTTTTCTCACATATTGAACAATGCGATATTCTGAAAACATATTTTATGCGTCAAAAAAATTGCGGTAGAGCGGTTCAACGATACCTACAGTGAATTATTTCCTGGGCCGATAAGTGCCATATTGGCTTTACTTTTTAAGACTTTATCGACAATTTAAGTAACGAATATGTTTTGTGACAAGAAAAGGACAAAGAACACAAATATCATATCAGAAGAAACGGTAAATACAGTGCATCCTAGAAATTCGATAAAACAGTTTTCAAGGGAAACCATGTCTTTTAAAACTATTTAAAGAATTTAGAAGATGGTGATGTCGGAAGTAAGTTATAGTTTTGTTGTGGTTTATTCATAAATGTACTGAAAACCTAAACTTTACCAAACAAGTATTGTGGAGTGACGAGGAAAATTTTTCAAATAGCGGTATGTACATCAGAAAGAATAATCATTATTGGAGTAAAGAAAATTCTCTAATAGTTCAGCACTGTAATTCACAGAGACGCTTTAGTATTAACGTTTGGTGTGGTTTGATTGGAACCACAATGGCAGGTCCATATGTTTATAACGGTATACCTTAACATAAGGACGATACATAGAAATCCTAAGACCGTTATTAGAAGAATTCCTCGACAATGTGGATTTAGCGTCTCGCCCAAATATTTATTTACAACAGGATGGGGCACCTGCCCATAATTATCAAGCCGTTCCAACACTTCTGCAGAGAGTCTTTGGAGAATAGGTAGGTAACTAGCCACACATCGCCCAGTTCGTTTTCCCCTTCGATCGCCTGACATAACTCCTCTAGACATTTATTTTTGGGGATATGTAAAAAACGAGGCATACAAAGCGAGATACAATACTGAAAATGAACTCCAAGACTGTATCCTCAATATTATTAATTCTATTGATGGAAGAGTGGTTTTTAATGTACAACACGAAGTGTTTTGAAAAGAGCACAAAAACATGTCGAAGCAAGAGGCGATGTTTTTGAAAATTTAATTTAGAATACTTCTTTATTCTACTACATACAATTTTGCTATATAAAGAAATTATGTTCACCAAAGTTTACTACACTTTGTTTCTGAATTACATCGGTTATTCTCAACGTTTGTGAAAAAAGGCATATGATCACTTTTGTTAAGCAATTGATTTTACATCGATTGGTGTAAAAATATACTGGGTGTTCCATAAGCAAAAAATATAAATTTTTAAAAGTAACTAAAAACCTACACGTTCAATGGTTTTTCTATTTTTTTTTTTTACTATCATAATCAGCGGACAAAAAATACTCCTACAATAATGGAGATAGCAATGGTGAACATTAAATTTCGATCACTCGGTGTATAGGATGTTCATATGCTCCTTGTTTTATATTATTACTTTACTAAAAACACAACCAATTTGTTTTTTTTCTTTTTTTAATAGCAATATGGGTCAAATTTGACATAATTCAAAAGCTTACTTTTTTCTGAGTACCATCGTATAGTACTGGTGTTTAATGGTTTTTACAAAAACTGTCAACAAAATGAAAATCAACTGAACATATTTTATCGACAACATGACAAGACCAGCTCTATTTTAACATCTTAGGGAGTCCAACTGAATGAAACCTGAATAAGCAATGTCTAATTAAATTTATTACTTAAAAAGGTTTAATTGGAAAAATGAAAATAACAAAGCTTTGGTAAACTTAAAATAAATTTAGCAGTATTTCAATTTTATTTTCCTAAACAAGCTGCTCGAAGTGCATAGGTATCCCACTAGGGTCGCTGATTTAGGACTGATTTTCAGCGATTGTCCGTATGTCAAACAGGGGTCACCTATATGTGTGCAAATCGTATAAGGAATTACCACCAGATATAAGGTCGGAGAAGAGAAACAAACATTTTCTAACGATGTGCAGGGAATATGTCATCAGCCATCCTTCGTAGAAGAAGAATTTTTCAATTTCAAGCAAATGATTTATGACTTTTTAACGGGAAATATTCTTCTAGCCATTCATCATAAGGACTTCTACTCCTTCTTTTTTCGTCTAATTTAATAAGCATATTTGACTTATCTGTTGTCAGTGTATATGTTTTAACATTTTCTCAATTTTGTAAGGTCACTAGGTATATTTTTATTTTTAATTTATTTAAAAAGTGTAAATGAAGCGCTTCTACTTCCCACTGCCAGAACTAATATTTTGCTGAGGGCTCCTAATAGTACTGCCAAGAAGTTTAGTAACTTTGCTCTAGACCTTTTTCATTAGTTGTTTTTCTTTTGATGCATTTCATATTTTTTGTATTATGTTAAATAGCATATTTTGCTGAATTGTTCGCTGTAATTAATTTTTCACATATTGCTGTGACCTCCACATTATTGAAATAATAATATTAAAAATTAGTTTAGTTGTTGAAAAAGAATATTAATTTTATTTTAAAATCGTTTATTTTTAGATTTAAAAGGGGCGTTTACCTATCGAAAATTAAGGCATCGCCGTTTCGCGTTTTTTAAACTCATTTTGTAATTTTAGAATCTCAAATGTGGGTTAGTGATGCAAAAGACATAAATTTACAATGTCAAGGTCAGTTTTTGTACTCATTTATTTTCTTAAGAAAGTTATGTGTTTTAGAAGTAACCACAAAAATTTATGAATTTGATTAATGTATACTAACTAAGGCTGGTACACAAAAGAAAACGACCTCCACGCGCCAGCTGCACATTTGATGTACCATATAAAGAAAAAATCAAATTTATGTAATTATTTTTAAAGATAAAAAACATTAAACAGTAAACATTGTCACACACATTTTACACGCGGTTTTTCGCGTCGTCTATCCCCACTTTACGGTATCTCTACCGGTCCTAGCGAAGACGAAAATCTATCGGAATCGGTCGGCCATTGCATACTTAAATTCGAGTGACAGTTTAATTACATACTGTCACTCGCATTTAAATGCCATATATACCTATAATATTCGAGTGTATAATAATATAACAGTTATGGGCAAGCGAAAATTGGTTTATTATAAAACATCAACAGTTCCGTAAGTACTCATTATTTGTACATTATGTTTCCTATCTATAGTATTTCTTTATCTATGAGAGAATTTGTGAATAAAACCGAAGCGCTGTGACAGAACCGAATATCGTCAACCTCCACCTACTTAAGCATTAGCCAAAATAATAAAAGTAAGTACAATAAGTTGCCTACTTTTAAGGAGGATCTAATGTACCAAAATAAACATGAATTGTTGATACACATTATACAAATAAATGTGAATTTAAATATAAAAATGGTGCCAATTCATAAGAAATATCTTATGATAATACTTAAGAGATAGTAAATACCTCGAACTTATATCTATGAACAGAAAAAAGAATATAAATCAAAACATTGCTGGTACGAAGTGACAGATCGTAAACAAGAACGTTTTATGTAAACAGTAACTGTATAAATTAAAAATACATTTATTAGATCCTATATGTATAACACAAGAGCTTCAAAGACTATGGAAATGGTCGTGTGTGGTTTAAAAACTGCAAAAGAAAAATGCAGTGTCAATATTGTTTACAGCTTTCTACAAATCAACGTACTACCAGAAGAGAGGGCATGGATAAAATTTGGAGACAATGTGACAGGGGCAACTGATCTTTGCGGTGCAGGATCCGTGAGAAAAATTCCAGTTATCTATAACGTGTTCCCGATACTACCTAATCGAGGTATTTCTAAAAGAAAAATAAGGATAACTTTAGTAAATGGAAAAAGAATATATAACGGACAATTAAAAAGGCAATGCGTTCATATACAAATACAATGAGGGACTATATTAAGAAGAAAGAAAAGATATACATACCGAAGACGAAACATAGCAAGTTTGTGAAAAACTTTTAATAACAAACAATTCAAGGTGTCGCCATTAGTGTATAAACTGTCAAAGACAATATGCGTGTTGGTGTGAATATGACAACTTGAAGAAATCAGACAAGAATGATTTTATAACAAACGTTTCAAGAAATTTAATGCCAATCTAAAATTTAGTTTAACAAGAGAGGCGCTACAAATTGCCGATAGCAATTGTTTCTTTATATAAGCGAAAAACAAGAATCGACTTGTTAGATTCCAAGTTTGTAATTTGAGCTGTAAAGACGCGAATTTTTGATTTGAATATATGGAAAGTGAGAGTAGGGTCTTTATCCACTACACATAGCTCACGATTTCATAGGTATTGAAGATTAGAGTTCGATTTTAATTAGGTTTTCTTGTTAAATAATTTTATTCAATTAATTTTTCTTTTTCTTATTACTAATTTTTAAAATGGAAAATATCAGTAAGGTAGAATTCGATAAAATATATGATGAAATGAAGTAAGTTATGAGATAAATAATTCAATTTAAGGATGGTTAATGGTGTTAGACGTGTTAAAAGTACTATGTGAAAATATTTGCTTTTAGTAAATCGTTGAGCATCATTAATTGGATGAACATTATCTTGTTTATAATAGTAACTCATTTTCAAAATAATAAAAGGATGGTTAATGGTTTTAGACGAATAAGCGGGGATATTTGTCGATGGGCAGGTGCTAAGCCTAGATTACCAAGGCACTATGTGAAAATGTATGTTTTGGTGAAATGGAATGGGCTTCGTATTAATAAAAAAAATTATCAAGAAACAATATTTTTTTTTTCATTGTAAAAGAACAAGATAATTATTCTTTCAACTATTATTATAGATGTAGAAGCGTTATACAACCATTTTAACTCTAAAAATGAGTATACATGTTTTCTTTTCTCATTATTTTGTAAAACAAAATATATATAGATACAGTGTGACAATGTTTACGATTGGCATCTTTATAAATATAAATATAATTTTGGATAAGAGATTTAGACTTTCGTTTAATTTTTAACCTTATCCCAATGAAAAACTAAATAAGAGGTGTACCAGAACAAAAGAAGCAAATCAATGCAAGAACTTATAAGAACTTTTAGAATATAAATCAGCATTCATTTAAATTATTGAGTCTACAGCAATATGTATTATCCTAGTTATATGTTTATATTGTCTGTATTGAGGTGACCTAATGGGCAATTTAATAAGTATTATTATTATCATCATACATAAAATTACAAAAACTCATTTGGTTGACAACTCCAGTTGCATTTCTGGTATGAAATTGGGGTGGAAAGAAGTGAATGCTTTTAGGAATTTATATAACACGTTTCAGTAATTGAATGTCAATACTTAATCTAAATAGAGAATTTTCTAGTTCATTTACTCTTTTGTTCTTATATTTTACATTTAAAATTAAACGAGATGATTTTAACGACGTTAAAAAAATATTTTCACATAAATTAGTTGAAAAATTGCAAGACCCTAAGAGAGGAAATAGATATATGCATCTACTATTGCAATTTTGCGTAGATTAAAATTTGAGATATACGCATTGATATTGCAGTAAGTACATACATCTTTATTTACATTGATGATAGTTTTCCGTGACGCTTCCCTTATCTTATTGTGCCGGTTTTACACTTTCTGTCGTTTGTTTAGACAATCCCACATATCTCTGCTTACACTCGTCCATTATCTCTAACAGTTTAAACACACAGTACAAACAGAAAATCCAAAATTTATCGTCGCCTTGCAACAACAACAATAACAAATTTAAATTGTACATTTTAGTTCTTACTTTTAACGTTGGCGGCACTGGAACCGATCGAGCATTTCATTTGAATTCTATGTGATTGGAATGTAGTCAGTGTAATTTAAGAAATCGGAGAGTTTAAAACTAATGTGACGGTGATTTTGTTTGGGTTTTACCTCATGTCTTGTTTATGTCGATATTAAACACTATGGCGACGACATTTAAAGTTCAATTATTACTGCTAGTGTTCGGATTTGGTATTGGTGAGTGTCTTTAAATTAACTTTCACTCTTTCATAACTCGATGTTCGAAGAACTAATTTCCTTGGTATTTTCCACAATACGCAAATTTCCATGAATAGTTCGGTATTGACAAATAGTTAATAATTAATATATGTATAAGATGTGGCATACTAATAAACAATACTTAGATTTCGTAGTAAAAGATTTATTGTTATTAAATTGAAACTGCAACAAAATTTTAAATAAAGGTGAAATAAATTACATGACTAGTTTATTTTAAATAAAAATTGTACAGCACCATTGCATGATATATTAAAAAGAAAAATGAATCAGTTTCTGCAGTTGAAATCATTCGCAGTGCAATTAAATTTATATTGCGCTCTTTGATACATCTCGAAATTATATTAGCAAATACGTCGCAAAACACTTATATACTTTTGCTTAATCTAAAAGATGTGTAGCAATGTAAAAGCATTTTTCTCTAATACGAAATTAAATCGTAATTTAATGTTGAAACATAATCTGCATCTTTTTATTTTTTTAATGGAATCTAATATAACGGCAGTTCAGGAAATTTGAATTCATGTCTGACATCTAAATCATATTTATTGTAAGAATTAACAGGCGCAAAATAAATTTGAAAAATTATAAAAATAGAATATTTTTTATAGTATAGTTTATTTGCTATCAAATTTTACATAACATGTCATAAAATGTAGTTAATAAAAATAAGTACAAATATAAAAGTTAATATAAAACATATTAAAAGAAAGTTACACAGATGTATAGAAACAAGAAAAGGTACATAATTTATAATGAAATCGCCAGTAAAACATAAAACATGTAAATCATCAATACAAATATTCACACACTTATACCATGTGCTTGCAGGCGACCTGCGTATAGGGCTTACTGTAAGATAAAACGACGACACCGAGAGTTTGTATGAGTTAGTACGAGAAAGCAATATACAAACTGCAGTACAGCTGCTATCTATCCTCGTTGCCCTGCTTAAACGGAGAGTCAGTCTAGCCCGTTCTAGCCTCAGCGTAAATCTACTCGAATCCCCTCTTTTCCAACACTACACTCGACCAAGGAGCAGTTTGTTTATTGCTTTTTCGTACTAACTCATACAAACTCTCGGTGTCGTCGTTTTATCTCACAGTAAGCCCTATACGCAGGTCGTCGGCAAGCACACTGTATACGGATGCATATATTAACACTTAGCTTTCGTTCGATCACTGACTTATATTATTATATTATCAAACTATCATCTAAATACTCCTAAACTGAGCAATAGCATCTGGCTGTCAAACATTTCTTAAGAAGTCTACGAAAAGAATTCCTTAACAGTTTGAGGCAACTTATTATTGGATCTTCATTTGTATATTATTTCTTTTACTTTTAGTGCGTTTATACTGAGGCTTATTTAACTGATCTATGGATCTTGTATTATAATTATGTACGTCTTTGTGAGAGCTGTAACTATTGACAGCATACCACCATTTGGTTTCGTAGGGAAAAAATGCATGTAATCACGATACCAAAATATAAAATATCTTTATATTTTAAAATTATAGAGCCTCTGGATCTAAATCCAATTAATTTCACCTATAAAATCACATAAACTTCATAGAAAATCATTCGAAACTTTGTAGTATATACCGAAGAGTTAGAAATTTGAATTGAAACTAGAACATTCGGCTATTGAAATGGTTGTCACCAACCAAATTGAAAAACACTACTACAAACATATAGTAGGTATATTTATGAGAAAGAATAACATATAATTAAAATCGTATTTGTAATCTCTAATAAATTGTTTGAGTTCACCTCGTGTTTCAGAGAGCATTTCGTCAGCCATAATTTCTATTAAAATTTATATGGAATACGAAAATGCTAGAACCATAATTTGAAACAATTTTTTTTTGAAAAATAAAATGTCCGGTTAATGAAAAACTGGTTATTTTTCTATTGCCTCTCTGCCTGTGATTAGATTTTTATTTGGGTGCACGATTGCGTCTATGCATCTACAATTATCGTCACTATATTTTAATCCTAACCTTGTATTTTGTATTCGGAAGAGCTGATTAGTATTTGAGCACGATTGGTAGACCGGAAGTAACAATTTAATGAAGCGCGAAAATTATATATTGCACATAATATATAATCAACTGTTACTTTTATGAACATTTATAAAGAATAGAAAAAGTCAACATTGTAAAACAATTAAAAATTTGTCAAAATTCGGACCGGAGGTAGCTCTTTCACTTTTTACTTCAGCGGTTTTGGGAATATCTCTCAAATTTTGTAGTTTAAATACATTTATGAAAACTGCACATGTTTTTTTAAATTTAATTTGGAACAATATTTGAATGAAATGTTTCCAAATTAGAATTTCAGTTAATATGTTGTATTTACTGATAAATCATCAAAATAATATCACAAGTATTTTATTATTTTATATATTAAGATTAATTTAAATTCGACATACTACTAATGGTCTTGAAGAGAAATTTATTTAAACACAAATTCTGTAATAAAGTGCAATTTGTCTGTTAAAAAAAAGTTAACTGGTAACAATTAATTTAACTTGTTTATTAAAAGTTTTTAATTGCATTTCTTGCTTCATTTTTATAGTTGATGAAATTGAATCAATATATACAAGAACAATTCATAAAATGCAATTCGAGGAGAAAACTCAGTAGTATTTAGTGCCTGAACGCTTTGAATGCTATAACTACAAGTACTGCACACTACTATTTGCATTCATAATCATAATATTAGCTATTTTATGGTTGAAGTGAATTTTCCTCTACCATATTCAGCACATTTCCTCCCATTCTACCACTGCTTACTTACTTTTCGTATTCGACAACATCATTTAAATACAAATCTTTCAATATTCAACTGTATGAAAGGTCTTGTCATTAGCAAGAATTACATCTGCGATTGTAGACGTTCATATTTGAACATGTCAATAGGTGAATCTTGGTCTTAAGTTATATACCACACGTGCAAACTGCATCCTCCACACATTAAATTTGGGCATTTCAAGATGTAATCTTGGTCTTGAGTTATACCACATGTACAAGCTGCATTCTCCACATAGCTTTATCGTTGAAGATTTGCCTTACATCTTAAAACGCCCATTCGAAGACAATTTAAAGTCTTCCAGATAGGATACGGAAGTTCGAATCCAGTAGGGAGTCCTTCATTTTGATCCAGTTATGACTGATGTGTTTGTTCTTGCCACAGAGCGATAGGTCGACCCTCTGGTCTCATTGCGATTGTATCTGTCATGTGTCTCTTTTTTTATCGTAATCTGCTTATGACTGGTATTGTCTTGGGTCATCTACATGTTTTTGCGCTCAACTCCTGTTATTTTATCTTCTAATCTTAGGTGGAGCAAGACCAGCAAGAGGGTTGAAATGTCTGTTGATGGCCATTTTAAATAGCTTATCATACGCGCTATATCCACGTTTGCTGCATGAGCTGAGTTTTTCCAGACTGCATTTCAGCAGATGAGATACACAGAGCCATGCATGAAGTACAATGAATTTGCCGCCAGTTTCTGAAAAACATTTTTTTGATATTTTTAAAGTCTTGTTTAAAAGTGAATGGCAACATCTTCACTCTCAGATATCCAGAGCTGTCACAATGCTGGAGTTCTTGCTATTCCCATATGACTTTTTATTTTCTCTTAGCTTATTTGTCTTATGTGGAAGACGCAACTGGAATCTTGTTAGGATTAGGTGTTAGATAGTTCTATTAGTATAGCTTCCCAAACCCCCCAAACCTACTGTAAATTTCCACTTTCGCAAAACTGGAGGCCTGGGCTGCAATGGTAATATCACCAGCGTAGATAAAGTTTATAGCACCGACATTACTAGGTTGGTCGTTGGTGTAAATATTGATTAGAAGGGGCACAAGCACATTGTCTTTAACGAAACCACTCGCTATCAATAAATCATCAGATGTTGTGTGCAGAACTGCATTACGATGGTTTGAGTCTCAGCGCAAAGTTTTTCTTTTAGCAACTACTTAACCAACAGAACACAAAAAATCATGATGAACCAGGATGTCTCGTCTCCCTTGCCTGTAACTGCAGGCATGCCGCAGGTCTCCATACTTGACCCTTTGCCTTTTTCTATTTACGCTTCATACTTTTCAACTGTATTAATTTTAAGGTTTCGCCATAATTTCGAAAAAAAGGCAAACACCCGTAATGAGCTTGTTTTGAGAAGAACAGTGCCTTTTAGACATATTTCTAGACTCGATTATAGTTCTAGAGGTCTTTAACAATTTTGAAAAAAGTTCTGCAAAAATCAAAATTTTGCAAAAAATTTTACAAAAGATATTCGAAAAATTAAAAATCATGTGCTATATAGTGGAAAAAATCGGACAATAGTTCTGATCGCAGTTCTCGAAAATTCTAAGAAAATTTTTCTGTGAAGTTGAAAATTCAAACGATATTTTTTGTAAAATTAATAATATATTCGAAATTTAGCGAAATAAGAAAACTATTTATAATTTAAAAAATATATATAACAGTTCTGTTTCGAAATCTTTCTAGAACTTCAACAGTTCTATCGAAAATCCTTCTTACATTTTTCTGGAATATTGTAATTAGACCAACTTCCTCGCCATATATCTTTTCGAAAATAATCTATCCACACAGAAATCTTAAAAGAGCCGAACGAATAACTCTTACATCTTTGTCGCATGTTTAGTAAACAAATCGTATATGTGTTGGTATTCAAAACATAATTTAGATTCATAAATAATGCTTTTACGAATAACTCGAATGTTTCTCCACATATTCTAGAGTTTAGTGGTTTCCACAAAAGTATTATAGAGTCATTTTATAAGTATTTTTAGATTTTATTTCAATCTGCCGCAGAAAGAATTTCCCAATCCTTCACAATTTAAACCACTAAAACATTGCACAAACCAAAAACTTTCCATGTTTATTTACCACGAGCATGCGCAAAAGAATGTAAATATACCAAATAATTCCCAAGTATGTAATTAGTAAAAAATTTCTTCTTCGCTTGAATGAATCATTTATTGGTCGACAATGCTCGAGACATGCTATTTTAAGGAATTGCATTGTTGATACGCAATGAACATGAAACAATGGTTGTTAATAAACTTAGAACAAATATATAAACATGCTAATTACGTTAAATATTTGCTTGTACTTTATGTTCACATCTATTTTAATTCATATATGGCCAACTATATGAATAAATATAATGTAATGAAGCCAGTTAAATATTGTAGTAATTCTGACGGCTATGACCGTGATATATGTGCTGTAAACCATCACTGAATGAGTTTCCACGTATTGAATCGACCCTAAAATCGCTAGTATTGATAATTATGTCGCGTAAAATGTTGGTATCCTTGAGGCGCAACATAACCTTCGCGTTCGCTGGATGCTTTTGAATTTATAACATTAAATCCGCATAAAATATGTAATGTATAGTTAAGAATTGACGTTGATCGTAGTTCAAGAGCACAGTGTGTAATATGTTAATGGAGCGTGTAGAAATACAAAGGCTACCCATATAAGAAATGATTAAAAATTAAATTTATTCAGATTTTTTTAAATTTCACGTTTTTCAAGCATGCTACAAGTTGTAGCAGGCAGATGTTTGAAGGGTACAATTTAAATATACCGACTGGTACATATACAGTGTGTTTGATGCATCGTTTGCCAAATTAAATTGGCAGATAGAAGGGGTCATTTGCTGTCTCCTAAGGGCCAATAACGCAATATTAGACCCACAGGTTTTTTTCCCACTTTTTAATTTTTATAAAATCCCGAAATTCAGCATTTAAACTTAAAGTAAAAAAAAAGTTATAGCTACAGTCTCCAAATTTAAGTTTAATTTTAATGTGTGCTGTTGTGCGGTCCAACCAAATTCAAAATTACTTGTAAATAACATATAGCTTTTATTTTATTAATTCATAATTTTTGCAAGAGGTAAAAATAAACTTTAAACGCAACTTTATATTGCAATAAATTCGGTAGCAAAAGAAGTATTAAACAGAAAAACAATTAAAGAAAAGAAAAGATTGGTACGATTTAGAATGCGAGGAGGCTTTGGAAAGAAGGAAAAACTCAGGATGGTTTTCCTAGAACAAAAAACAGAAAGTAGTAGGAATGAACTAAAAGAACAAGCAAGGGAAGTTAAACGAATATATTGGGGGGGAAAGAGACAACAACTTGAGAGAAAAATGATAGAAATAGAAGAATATTACAAACAAAAGCAAATAATAAATTTCTACCAAGGAATTAAACACGAAAAGAAAGGACGCCAATATAAATTGTCTACTGTAAAAACAAAGAAGGAAATATTATTATGGATGTGGAGCAGAATTTGGAATGTTGGGCGGATTATTTCGAAAAGCTGTTGCACAGGCCAAAAATATCGGACGCGGAGGATGTAACAGAAAACTTAAGCAATGTAATAGTCCAACCGCATTTACAAAGACAGGAGGAATTAAAACCACCAGATGAAAGCGATATGAAAGGAATTATTCACCAAATGATGAATAACCAAAGCCATGGCGAAAATCAAATTGCTATAGACCTTATAAAGCATGGTGGTAAGAAATTACTAGAGGCTATGACGAAGATAACAGAGGATTGTTGGAGACAAGAGAAAATTCCAACAAGATCTGAAAGAGCGCTAATATGCCCAATTTATAAAAATGTCGACAAGTCATCATATGAAAATTATAGAGGAATCGCACTCTTGGATGTGGGGTATAAAATGTTGGTACAGCTATTAAAACAAGGTTGAAAGAAGAAACTTATATTATGCTGGGAGAGTATTAGTGTGGATTTAGGAGTCAGAGATCAACGGTGGATCAGATAAATATACTAAAGCAGTTGCAAGAAAACCACTATAGGCAAGACGTAAACATGCATATGCTTGTTATAGACTTTCAACAGGCATATGATTCAGTTGATAGAGGAAAACTATTAGAAGCTATGAAAGAAATAGGGGAAGTTAATAAAATTGACTGAAATGAGAAATTCCATCGGTTTGGCTCGGATAAATGGGAGACTGCCGAGGGTAACAAGGAAATTTATAAATAAAGCAGCAAAATTGGGACTCATGGTAAATAAAAGCAAGACAAAGTATATGAAAATGAGATACGGCAAGGAAGAAAAACAGGACGAATAACTGTTTTGAACTCAATTTGAATTTATTTCAATTTTTACTTGTAAATAAGGAATTAGTTAGACAAGCCAAAATAAGATTTTATAAGACAGTACTGAGACCAACAGTACTCTATGGTGCAGAAACGCGGACCCAAAGCAAAACATGCGGAAATATGGTAGAAGTATGGGAACAGAAAATATTGAGAAGAGTAATGGATGGGGGGTTAAGACACAAGACCAATGGAGGAGAAGAACAAATGAAGAAGTATATCCGATTTTTTGAGAAGTAACAATATTACAGGAGGTCAGAGCACAAAGATTGAAATGGTTAGGGCATGTGAAAAGAATGTCAGAAGGAAGATTAACGAAAGAAGCGATTTGGAGAGGAAGAAATGAAGGGGAAGAAAGAGGGGAGGGCCAAAGAGGAAACTGTTAATATTAATAATAATATATTTACTCATCTATAATTATAACACTACAGATTTCGTCACATATGAGTAATCTTGTGGTAATTATCACATTCGTCATAAAATATCAAATTAATTTAAATTAAAGTGTATATGAAAAGATCATTGCATCAACAATATGACAAACAACGATATAAACAAATAAACAAGTAATAATAAACAAGTAAACAAGTAATAATAAACGATAGAATGTTATATACTACAGCAGCTCGAGTTAACTGCCAGAAAATTTTCGACGCCGTAGTACTCCCCCTCCATCAGCAGCCCTTTGACCCTTCTCTTGAACTCGTCAGGTGGTAGGTCCTTAAGTTCTTCCTTCAAGTGGTTATATAGCTTGGAACC
The DNA here is from genome assembly GCA_963170755.1 of Amphimallon solstitiale. Classification (NCBI taxonomy): domain Eukaryota; kingdom Metazoa; phylum Arthropoda; class Insecta; order Coleoptera; family Scarabaeidae; genus Amphimallon; species Amphimallon solstitiale. The sequence continues at coordinate 93,871,392 of OY720678.1, forward strand.
TCAATAATCGACACCCGACTGCGAAAGTGAAAGTCGATGATAAAGGGTTCTTAGATGCTTTCTACTACGTGTGTTGTACTCATGGCTGTTTCTATTTGGATAAAATGTGTGTTTGTGGATATGTACATATGTTACAGCAGCAGAAATAAATACACTATTTTCTCTGTCTTGAAGTGGCCTCTGCATGATTCATGATATTGTAGACCTCTCAGAGCTCTGATAGCCTTTTTTTTGCAGTAGAAATATTCTATTTGCGTCAGCCGCCTGTCCACAGTAGAGAGTTCCATAACTTAGAAGAGAATGAAAATACGAAAAGTACGCCAGCTTTGCAGATTCGTATGTGGCTACATGTCACAGTCTTCTTATGGTGAATATCATAGACGTCAGTCTGCCAGCTAGGCTATATGTACATATACAGGGTTATGATAAAGAAACGCACAAAATTCATAAAACGGACAATGTTCATTTTTGAAAAAAATGCAAAAACATGTCAAACAGTTTATTTTATTCCACGTCTTTTAACATAAGTCAAAAAAATAAAACGCAAATTTGTCAAAGTTATGACGTCATCAATATTTTTTTTAAATATGAAGCTTGTTTTTTTTTTACTTTATTTGATAAAGCTTGTTTTTCTGCATTATAAAGAAATAATTGAAGTAGGGGTCACATAAGAAAAAACTGAGAGAATTAATAAAAAACAAAATAAACTAGTTTTTGAATTTATGAAAAGAAACTAAATATTAAAAGAATTAAAACTTAAAGTTACCTAGTAATAAAACAACTGTTTGTCAGTGTCAGTCTTACAATTAGTGTCATACCAATTTTATTATGCTGGCTCCTTTAACTAAAAGAGAAAGGATAGAAATTCTTATGATGGTAGGTTACGGCGATAGACTTCGAAGTCATGAAGAAGCATGTGTTTTATTTAACGAAACACATTTTGAAAAACCTCCATTTGCTAGAAGCACAGTAAGCAGAATTGTTGCAAAATTTAATGAAACAGGAAGCGTAAGTGGTGCTCCAAAATCTGGAAGATCGGGAATAAGCGACGATGCAAAGTTAGATATTTTGCTGTCATTAGAAAACAACCCTCACTCAACTACAGCAGAAATTGCCTTACAACAAGATGTTAGTCAGTCGTTTGTAGTAATGTTTTTAAAAAAGAAAAGCTGCACCCATACAAAGTTCAACTTGTTCACGAACTCTCAGAAGATGATCCGGACATACATTTGGAATTTTGTGAAATCTTCATGAGGCATTGTGACGAAAATCCAAATTTGCTTAATAGTGTATTATTTTCAGACGAGGCAACGTTTTATTTAAGTGGTACAGTAAATCGACACAATTGTCGCTACTGGGCTCGGGAAAATCCCAACTGGATTCAGACAAAACACACCCAGCGCCCCCAAAAAATTAATGTATGGGTAGGAATCGTCTGGGGAAAATTTATTATTCCTTATTTCTATCGTGGGAATTTAACAGCTGAGCGATATTTGGAACATCTTCGTATGGCAGTGCTTCCGGATCTAATTGCGGCATTTCCGGATCCAAATAATAGGGAAAACTTGGATCCCAGTATTTGGTTCCAACAAGATGGTGCACCACCACATTATGGTCTTAATGTTCGAAGGTTTCCGGATAATCAGTTTGAAGGAAGGTGGATTGGGAGACGTGGACCAATGGAGTGGCCACCTAGGCCACCTGATCTCACCCCCTTGATTTCTTTCTGTGGGGACATTTAAAAAGTCGGGTCTACGTTAACCGACCAGACAATTTAGAAGACTTAATGGAACGAATTAGACATGAAATGACTCGTATAACTCCGCAGATGATCGAAGACTCTGTAAATCAGGTCTACCATCGTCTTGGCCTATGTCAGATAGTGAACGGGACACAGTTTGAACAATTCCTGTAAGAAATTGTTTTGGTGTAATGGACTGTTTAGTTAATTTAAATGTTATTACTATAATAAAGTTTATTTTGTTTTTTATTAATTCTCTCAGTTTTTTCTTATGTGACCCCTACTTCAATTATTTCTCTATAATGCAGAAAAACAAGCTTTAACAAATAAAGTTAAAAAAAACCAAGCTTCATATTAAAAAAAAATATTGATGACGTCATAACTTGGACAAATTTGACGTTTTATTTTTTTGACTTATGTTAAAAGACGCGGAATAAAATAAACTGTTTGACGTGTTTTTGAATTTTTTTCAAAAATGAACATTGTGCGTTTTCTGAATTTTGTGCGTTACTTTATCATAACCCTGTATATAGAAAAAGAAATATATTGGGTATAATCCGCTGTAGAACAACCGTAGACACGTGTTTCTGACTCATTGGTCGTCATCAGTACGGTGTAGCCAAGGAATAAGGTGGGATAACCTTGGAGATGTAATCTAAATGGAAGACCATCAGGTGACAGACTACCATTTGTAGCTTCAGCTAGAAGATCCTTGGTTTTGAGGACAACAACTAACGTCGCCACGAGGAAAACAATTACAAATTACTTTAAAAAAAAATTAATTCAATTTTCTATGCTTTTTATTGCATATTGTAATTCAAAAAAAAACGAATATATTTACGTAGATAATTTTATTATCAGTCTTCTAAAAATATTTTATTTAAAAATATTAATTTCTTCAGAAAGATAATAATAAATCGAAAATTTTCGATTTTAAGCCTATATTTCCTTACTTTTTAAATCAGATCTGTACAGGGAATGCACAATGCAAGAGTATAAATGCAAGAGTATAACTATAATTAACCACCAATTTATGAAGCACTTTGTATAATTCAAAATAAAATGATTCCGTCGTTCTATGGAGACGACATTATACTGTATACTATAAAGATCGAAACTGTAGACAGGTAAATCACTCGAACTTTTGAATTTGTGCGTAATAAAAATTTTAGTATTTTCTTTCATTAATTTTTGAACGAGATGAAATCTATAATCTTTGATCAGCGTACAATTTAGAATATAAATATTGTCATATTACGTGTAATGTTGTTACTGTACTGAATTAAATATAAATAAATTTAAATTGAAATACAAAATAAATATGTTATCAGTCATTTGTCGACCCACTAGAAACGTCACTGTTGAACTTCCGGTATTTTCTGTACGGGCTCTATCGTCTAGTACTAAATAAGCTTGGGAATGGAGATAATGAACCTCGCGCACTTAGACTAAAAATAACATCAGGATATGATTAGGATGGAATGTTAATATTGTACATTTTCTATAAGTTCATACTAAATATACATGTATACACCGTGTTTCATGTAACTAGCACATTAGAAGTTTTTGTGCTTACAACGCGAATTTTTTCCAGAAGTTTTGCCTTCTCACATAGTTGACCGCAATCTTTCAAGTTAAAATATTTTTAAACTCGTGCAACTTCCGGTTGCACCGGAAGTAGGCGCCATCTTTGTTATTTTAAATGTGACACCCTGTATTTTATTCGAGATTTGAATTGCTTATTTAAATAGAAGAACAGAGATACCGGGTTGGATTATGTCAAAGTCAACCGTTTCGGAGTTATTCAACTGTTTTCCATTTTTAGGGCACTTGAACGTAAATTTTAAAAGTTCTTTATCTGAGACATGAAAAAAGATAAACAATTGAAATTTGTTCCTGAGATAGTCAAAGTATTGTCCTATTCGAATATCACCAGGTTTTGCAATAATATTACACAGGCTGTTCTCTAATTAATTTACAATTATACACATTTCAAATGCAAGAAACTCAATTTTTTCAAATGAAACACCCTGTATATTTTCGCCTTTTCTGAAGCAGAAAAAAATTGTCTTTCGATCCACTATTACATTCCCTATACCTATCTCTAGAGGTTTTTGAGTTATTGGGGAGATCAGCCTGAAGGCCCGATATTTTGCCAAATGAAACTGAAAAAAAAATAGATTAAGTATAGGAGGAGTGGATTAATAGTCATTTGTAAGCATGTTATGGGCATGGAAAAAAAGGCTTCTAGTTCAAAACCAAAAATTTATTAATTGCGAAAACATTTTTGATCTCACGGTATGTCAAACAAAGAAAACAAAAACAAATCTAAAACCAAATCACAGCAAGTGCTCAATATGTCCACCGCCTACTTCAATGCATTTATTTAACCTTGTTTGGAGCTGGTCAGTCGTTGCACGTTCAATCATTTGAACTTCAATTTGGTCAAATGCTCTTCGCACCCTATCCTCTAGTTCTTGCCTGGAGTTAACTGGTGTTGCATAGACCTCTTTTTTTATGTAACTCCATAAAAAAAGTCAACTGGAGTTAAATCTGGAGATCTAGCAGGCCAAAGACATGGTCCATTTGGACCAATCCACCTATCCTCAAATAGCTGGGTCAACTCTTGATATACAGCATGAGTAGAGTGAGCTGGAGCTCCATCCAGTTGAAACCAATAATAGTTTTGGTGTGGCATGTCATTGACTATGTTTGCCACCACTTCCCTAATGATTCGCAAATATCTTTCGGACGTTAGCCTTTCATCATAAATATGATAAAATACCCTTCCCCACCCTATTATGACGAATACATTAAAACTAAATTGATATTGAAAATGGCTTACTCGTGAAAAGTGGGGATTTTCATCTGCCCAAAAATGATAAATTTTATTATTTACAACGCCTTGCCTGGTAAACTTGGATTCATCCGACCATAAAATCTTTCGTAACATGTCCGGATCTTCCTGTTTACGAATAGTTAGCCACTCACAAAAATCAATTCTTCTCTGAGCGTCTCCATTTCTCAGTTCGTGGACTTTACTTTGTGCATATGGGTGCCATTTGTTCTTTGCTAGCACGCGTTGAATTGACGTCATACTAATATCTAAATCCACCTTTGCTTTACGTATCGAAGCATAGGGATGAGCTGTGAAATATCCCAGAATATTAATTTCGTTGTTTTCTTCACCTGTTACTAGCTTAGTACAATTTCTTTTTGTGTTCATATTCCAATGTCGCAAAAAATGTGTTTCAATTTTTGCAAATTTGAATCGATTCATCGGAGGCAAATTAGGGTATCTCTGATTGAACACACAGCAAGTTCTACTTATTATGCGATTACATTCTCCGTGTATGTAAAATAAATTAAGGATACTTTCAATTGGATAATTATTATTATAGCCTTCCATTATGCACTAATCAAATCATTCAGTAAAGTACAAAAAATATCCAAGCATCAAATTAATAACACTGACAGCGAACGAAATTTTGACAACTAAACATTTTGTTACTTCCAAGGCATTCTTGAAATTGTGTGTGATAAATGGCAAAATATCGGGCCTTCAGGCTGATCTCCCCAATAACTCAAAAACCTCTAGAGATAGGTATAGGGAATGTAACAGTGGATCGAAAGACTTTTTTTTCTGCTTCAGAAAAGGCGAAAATATACAGGGTGTTTCATTTGAAAAAATTGAGTTTCTTGCATTTGAAATGTGTATAATTGTAAATTAATTAGAGAACAGCCTGTGTAATATTATTGCAAAACCTGGTGATATTCGAATAGGACAATACTTTAACTATCTCAGGAACAAATTTCAATTGTTTATCTTTTTTCATGTCTCAGATAAAGAACTTTTAAAATTTACGTTCAAGTGCCCTAAAAATGGAAAACAGTTGAATAACTCCGAAACGGTTGACTTTGACATAATCCAACCCGGTATCTCTGTTCTTCTATTTAAATAAGCAATTCAAATCTCGAATAAAATACAGGTGTCACATTTAAAATAACAAAGATGGCGCCTACTTCCGGTGTAACCGGAAGTTGCACGAGTTTAAAAATATTTTAACTTGAAAGATTGCGGTCAATTATGTGAGAAGGCAAAACTTCTGGAAAAAATTCGCGTTGTAAGCACAAAAACTTCTAATGTGCTAGTTACATGAAACACGGTGTATAGTTATAAACTATTTCTTAATATTAGCCTTCATAAGATACCTAATGATTCTTTCAAATATACTTTTTTCTTTCGTTTACCGTGGTAATGGTAAAGTGCAACACCCTGTGAATAAATTTCTGTTTTAGTATTACGCATGGTGATTCACGGAAGATCATTACTCTTCGATGGTATGAGGAAACAACAGAATTAGTAATGTGATCAAACACGAACAGAATTTACAATATGTATGTACATGAGAGAATTTTGTACATACCACTACCAACGTGGCATTAAGATTACTTTTAAGTATAATAGGATAAAGCTCTAAATAGATTTGTTTAAATGTTGTATTTTCCGTAATATATATTGTATTTACATGTATAATCTCCCTCTTGAGATCTGGTTAGTTTTTCAGTAAAATCAGTAGACCGGAAGTAGAAGTTTACTTCAGTGAAAAAATTGAATTTTGCCAATATTTCGTCAATTACTAAGTTTAAACAAATTTATAAAGAATTCTAATGTCCCCAAAATTAAATCTGAGAAAAATTGTATTAAGAAAGTTTTTCGTAATTCCTACCGGAAATAGGTTTTTACTCTTATTGAAAATCAGTTTTTTGCGAATATCTCGCAAGTCATGCTTTCTAGGCAGGTACGTTACCAGTATAAAATTATTTAACACAATTTTAAATACTTTTTGTATAAAAAAAAAAATTCAAAATTCGGACCGGAAGTAACACTTTTACTCCTACCAAATAGCACATTTTTTTCGAATATCTTGCAAAGTATGCATTCTATAGGATTTATTAAGAGAATAGGATTTTGAATAATTTTTGTATAAAAAATTCTGTTATTTGAAACCCTCATACAAATAAGAAATTCGTGTGGAGGCCACACCTCATTATTTACTATTTCTATTTCTTCATTATTATCGGTTAGTAGATCTTTAAAGAAATCCTCCAGTATTTTATTTACCATATCTGTGCTTTCCGCTGTTTCTTCGTATTTATTTTTGATTTTTTGTTACATTCTGTTCTGGTATTCTTTGATCACGTGCTTTCTTGAATTATGATTTGTGTTTTCTTTTTCTATTTCCCCTATTTTTCAGTGTGACCACATTTGCTCTTAGCTCTCTTTATCTTTTGGTTGCTTTTTTTCTTTTTCCATCATACTTTGTTTTGTATTCTTAGTTATTGGTTTTTATACATTTTTTTTCTTAATTTTGTTTTTGATTTTTTCACTGACTTTACTGAAAATCTAATCAACTCTCAGGAGGGAGATTACACTCGTAAATATAAAATTTGAAGTTGATAGCTTTAGCCCTTTGACCGCTATCGTGGTCACACAGACATACACACATTTTTTAAAACCACTTCTTCGGTATCAGGGGATTTAAAACGTGGACATCTGCAGAAATCTCGAGGTCGAACACTTTCATCACAATACTTCCTTTTGTTTGACGAATAAGTCTGTTCGAACAAAAACGACGCAAAACCGAAGTGTGTGGGTCGAAAACCGTCGTTGATGTTGGCGTACAAAGCTGCTGAAAATAATCTGGTTCGACCTGTTTATGTCCGTCGAACATGCCCGTCGAACATGTTCCTCAAACAAAACCGTCGAACAAATCTAAGTGTGTGGGGTAAACAGTTTTAAAAGACGACGATTTTTTGCAGTGGTGTAGTTCTATATAGTTCATAACAACGTTTTGCCGAAAAAAACTGCGGAACAAAACTGCTGAACAAAACTGTAGTCTGTGGGCAACTCACGTTCGTCGTTTTTGTTCCACAGACTTGTTCGTCGAACAAAACTGTCGAACAAAAACGCAGTGTGTGGGCCCCTTTATACTACGTATAAGTGTGTGGGCCCCTTTATACTACGTATGGTCCACACACTGCGTTTTTGTTCGACAGTTTTCTTCGGCGAACAAGTCTGTCGAACAAAAACAACGAACGTGAGTTGCCCACAGACTACAGTTTTGTTCGGCAGTTTTTTTCGGCAAAACGTTGTTATAAACTATATAGAACTACAGCACTGCAAAAAATCGTCGTCTTTTAAAACTGTTTACCCCACACACTTCAGATTTGTTCGACGGTTTTGTTCGATGGACATAAACAGGCCGAACCAGATTATTTTCAGCAGCTTTGTACGCCAACATCAACGACGGTGTTCGACCCACACACTTCGGTTTTGCGTCGTTTTTGTTCGAACAGACTTCTTCGTCGAACAAAACTGTCGAACAAAAACGCAGTGTGTGGGCCCCTTAAGAAAATAAAAAGCAAACAGCATGCCATTTATAGCTCCTTTCAGAGGATCCTCAATATATTAGGGACAACAACCAATATAACCCCCATATATCGAGAATCCTCCGACAAAAGCTATAAATGGCATGTTTTTTCTATTTTCGTTATGAGTTTACTATATTTGCTATTAAGCCATTACGTCGTGGTGTCATTTTAGATTAGTTATATATGTCTTTATGAAATACTGGCTACGCATAATTTAATAATTATACAAAGTTGTTTGTTATAATAAAAAAGAAAACACAGAAACACAAAATTTGTTTATTAATTACAATATGTTATTAAGGAGAAAATGAAAGAAGTTTTAGAAAAGAATGTAGACTCATATGCCCAAGAAGAAACAATATTAACGTATGTGTCTCTCTGTCTCTCTCTGTGTGTATGTTTTTTTTGTGTGTGAATTAATGTTCACCACATTTTCATTGTGCATAAAAATGAAAACTTTAACTTATCTCATTTGTCTTTGTAATAATGTAATATCTTTATTTAAATACTTCATTTATAACCGACAATTATAAAGCTTTATATTCATAAATGTATTTATTCACTTATTTAGTTAGGTATTAATTGATAAGGTATTTCCAGGAATATTGACGTAATAAAAATGATTTGAATTTTGATAAATGTACATAACAAGTAAAAATATCGTGGCTTTCATAGCAAGAGGAAGAGAATAAGTAATATTTAAACCAAAGCGTGTTATCTTTCCCGCTATGGTATTTCTTCAAATTTTCACGTTAAATGAATCGTGTAAAGTTAATGCGTCACCGCATGCAAAATGAATCAGTTGATATGAAAGTGTAACTCATTTGTTGTTGTTTCTTATTTTAAGATTAATCTGGAAAAGCTTCGAATATATAATTACTGGACTAGTAATGTAAATCATTTAATAGGAATACTCTAATAATTATTCAACAATCGCATGGAATATTCCACATTATTTTTGAATATTTTTCGTCATTAAAATTAAGATTTTCGCGTAATTCAAGTTCCGACGTTTAGAATATTTCTAACAGAGGCGTAACCGGGGGGGGGGGATTAGAACCCCCATCGTAAAAAAAAGTCATAAGTAAAAGTTAATATCAAAAGTCTTGACAAATTTATCAATACATTCTAACGCAATGAAATAGAACCAATACAATACTGACAAATTCGAAAGACAAACAAATTAGAAAATGGATGATCATGGCATAATTTTAAAGTAACCCCCCGCCCCCATGGTTGAGGTTTAGTTACGCCTATGACTTCTAATAAATCATATTATTGCTAATTTAATGCATGTGTAAAAAACTCATAAGTCTAATTGTTTTGCCACTTTGACATCGAAAAAAGTTTACTTTTAGTTTTACTTTACTTTTATATCGACAAAAAAGTCATTTACTTTGGTTGACCCAACATCAATTTGTTTACTTTATCGTCATAGTGTTCGTTGTGAAGTGTTGTTATAACTAGGGGGCGGATACGAGCGGCCGATGACTCATCACCCATGGGCGCACTATTGAAATTTTGTAATTTTAAAGAGGTTTTAAGTTTATTTATATAATTAGATAACAAGTGGCTGGTGATCTATAAAATACAAAATACATTATTATTTGTTCATTTTGTTGTTCAAGTCGAGTAAAGGAGTATTAATATTTACTAGCAATGCTTTCTCAAGGTTCTCTTCTGTAAGACTTGTTCTCTTTTGAATTAAGTTCATCCTTGTAGATAGAAAACGTCCTTTCTACATCGCAACTGGTTATAGGTGCGTACTGGAAATATTTTTTTATTTCAGCGTATTTAAAAGTTTGATTTTGTGTCATTGTCCCCATACACAATTGCCGCAATGTTATTAAATCTGGATTTCTATTAAAAGCTGCGTCTAACTTTTTCCCAAGGCCACATCCGAAGTCACTTGGAATACTTTTGAAATTATTAATAGCCACATCTAATGTGGTTAATCCATCTTTTAGTTTGAGATTTCTATTTTAAAAATATGTGATTAGTTAAGGCAAATATCCAAAGTGTTCCTGAAGGAATAACAACTGATTTTTTAAATTTAGGATTTGTGTTAGTTCCTTGCACTCAGAAATACTTCTAGCATCGTCATTTAAACTTGTAACAATACTTTGTAAACTTTTGAAATTCTCTGCATAAAAACTAGTAGCTTCCAGCCATGTTCCCCATCTAGTTACTACTGGTGAGAGTGGCGAAGACAAAGATGGAAGTTTTTTCCTGTAAAGAGGCTACTCACATGGTGCTTTTCTGAAAACTGAAAACAGCTTCCAAAGACTCCAATTTCTGTGTATGTTTTAGCGATGCTAAGTGACGCGATTTTTGGGCATTCTGTAACGATATTTTACAGACTTTGCAATAAATATCGGAATCACTGACAATGGACATACAATCAGTTTGACCCTCAATCTAACTCGCCATTGTTTCACGATGTATTTTTCGACGTTCTTCCATATTATATCTGAAAAAGTAACATAAACAATGTTCTAGATCTAAATAAATGTACGCGTATGTTATTGAAACTAAACGAAATCCAATGCACACTTACGTCTAGATAATTGGCAGAAGTCGATTCAGTGAAACGGGATTAAACAGGAACTATTACATAAATTACGAAGTACGTAATTAACAGTCAAAACAATGAAAAAACGAAACTAACGTAAGTATGAGTAGGTATACATATATATAACTTTATTTATCATGCCTAATATAAGGTAAATATAATAAATTTTAAAAACCTCTAACGCTCCTATATCTACGCCGATGAAAATAGGATATTTACGAGTTAAGTGGACTTTTTTGTGTCGTTTTCCCGTCAACATGTGAGTCAATAACAGATGTTGCAGTTCACCATATGAATAATGCTAGAATATTTCTATTCAGTAAATGTGTGTTGTTTACATTATTTCTTTTCTCCATTGTAACTCCGTCGTAGTTTAAACCAGGGACGTCCGCCTCCTAACATAAAACCTGCAAACTCATTATAAGTGATCTTCACAAAGTGTATAAGAACTGTGTTTTTAATAACTGTACTTTTAAATAATATAATTACTATCTAATACATTTTTGTGTAATTGTTTACACATTTAGTAAATTATCTTACTGAATTACATTCAAGTTTCCTTTTTATTTCCGAATAAATTTTCCATTTTCAAACTCAAATTTAGTTTCTAAATGGTAACTGAAATCAACAAATTGCCTTCTCGATAAAACGGCAATTTGTTTCATTACTCGGCAGTAAAAATTTTCGTTAAAAACTGAAAATTTATCCGAAAAACGAAAGCTATCGTGTAATTATAAGTGATAATTTAATGCACGGATAAAAAAACACATAAGTCTGGATTGTTTTGTCACTTTGACAGCGGAAAAAAGTTTACTCTAACTTTTAAATCGGTAAAAAATTGTTTCAAAAATTGTGAATAACCTTTTTTGAATTGTGAGAAAATAAGTTCTGCTAAGCATTTCGGTAATGTTTCCAATTAAACGTCAAAGAGTGTGAAAATATTACAAACATCAAGTGCGAAGAAAAGAAAAATTAGTTTTTCAGCTCTTGACTAAAATAAAAGAATATTCCCAGTACGCATCTATAACCAGTTGCGATGTAGAAAGGACGTTTTAAATCTACAAGGGTATACTTAATTCAAAGAGAACAAGTCTTACAGAAGAGAAAATGAACAAATAATAAGGTATTTTGTATTTTATAGATCACCAGCCACTTGTTATCCAATTATATAAATAAAATTAGAACCTCTTTAAAAATACAACATTTCAATAGTGCGCCCATGGGCGATGAGTCATCAACCGTACGTGTCCGCGCCCTATCCATAAAGCTCTACTTGCACTTAGATGAACAGCATCATACAGAAATAATTCAAACAATGAGGAATAAAAATACACTAAGCATAATTAACACACTAGACTTAATTATGCTTAGTGTATTTTTATTCCTCATTGTTTGAATTATTTCTGTATGTAGCATGCTGCCAGTAGACTCTAGTGACTAGAGTCTACTGGCAGCATGCGATTCTTATTCCCAAAGCTGCACTTGCGCACGAAGGTTCTGTTTCTGTTATTTTCATAATGTCTTTTCATACTATAGAAGAGGAGCACTTGAAAACAAATTTTGTACTTGATTTAATTAAAATTATTGATGTCATGCATGGAACAAATTGATGCTTTAAAAAAATTGGCAGCTCCAATAGTCTCATCTTTAACGATAGTACAAAATAAGAAGCCGGTAATAAAAGAAAAACCAGAATGTCTCCACATAATAAGAAGATAACTTCCCCAGCCAGGGTTGTTTTCACCAAAGACAAAAAGGAAAAAGTGAACCTACCAATTTAAAAAAAAAACGTGCTAAAAGTAAGTGTAAAATTCATTATTTGCTAGCCTAAATGCTAAATAATATCAAATTTTAATAATAAATTTATATAATAAGTAGCTATGTGTTTCTTCATTTTTGACTTGTTTTTTTTTCTGTTTATTATTTTATTAATTATACAGTCAATGAACGAGATTTGCGATAGATTATCATTTTTACTTCCGATCTATACACTTACGTGAGTAGTCCGTAGACGCAAGTAATTAAAACTACTACTTCATGGACACCTAAAGCTACAAATTCACTAGAGATTGATACTGAAGAAAGAGATAATGTTCACAAAGTGTCTAAGAACTGTGTTTTTTTTTAAATTTTTATATCGTATATTTGTGAAGTTGATAAATAGGGAAAAAATAATTGAAATTTTTACCCTCCATCACCATTGAAATCCAGAAAAAAATACTTAACGTCTAATATTAAAGCATGTTTTAAGTAAAAAAAAAAATAGAAATGTTTTGAATCTTATTTACCAAGAAATACTTATTCAACATAAAATATCAAGCAAAAACTTACAAAAGGAAAAAACAGCCATTTAAACTGTTTATAGGAGCACAATTTGATTGGATTTTCAATTTTGAGTCTGAGAAATAAGTAAGACGTCATTTGCAACAATTAAAAACACGAAACAAGTTTTATTTTAATAAAATTGTTGGTTACAGTCGTACGCATATTTCTCAGGTGTAAAATGCGACATTGAAAGGACAAAATATAAACAATTTTGTTGAAATACTTTCGCGATATAATATAAAATGCAATTCGAGAATTAAGAAGGCGGAAATTCATATTTTGAAAGTGTTTCTTCGAAAGTTTTCTTACATCCGACTGTATAGTTTAAACAAACGCCCAGCTAAGCTTCGATATTATTCTCTTTAAAATTCGAGAATTTTAAAGAGAAAATATCGACGTGTACATATTGATAAACAGGAAATATGCGTGCATGTCGAAGCTGTATACAGATATTTCCCAGCAACCAGCAATAAGGATTTCTAAAAATAATGTTCCTTAAAATATTTTAAATAATCATATCAATAATTCAATACACGAGACTTGAATCCCGAAATATTTAAGTGCTGGTGCTAATTGAGTGCACTAAATTCACATTTTAAATATTCCGGATAACCAGGATGAGCTTGTACAATCATGAGATACGTAAATATATTTATTGGTTGTTTTACGAAAAACGCACTACGCTATAACTCTGTTATTAATAATCCGATTTCAGAAATTCAAAAACAGCATAGGACGGCTAAATAAACACTACAAAAGAATATAATTTTTTAATATGTAAGTTTGACAAACGATTGTCATTTTACTTTCTTATACGTAGTATAAGGAAGTATTGTGATGATGAAAATTTTCGACCTCGAGATTTTTGCAGATGTCCACGTTTTGAGGTCCCCTGATACCAAAAAAGTGGTTTTTAAAAAATGTCTCTCTCTCTCTGTGTGTGTGTGTGTGTGTCTGTCTGTCTGTCTGTCTGTATGTGACCACGATAGCGGTCAAACCGCTACAGATATCAATTCCAAATTTTGTATTTACGAATATAATCTTCCTCTTGAGAACTGATTAGATTTTGAGCAAAATCGGCAGACCGGAAGTAGTAGTTTACTTCAGTGAAAAAATCGAATTTTGCAAATATTTCGTCAATTACTAAGTTTAAACAAATTTATAGGGAATTTAAATGTACTCAAAATTAAATTTGAGATAAATTGTATTAATAAAGTTTTTCGAAATTCCGACCGGAAGTAGGTCTTTTACTCTTATCGAAAATCAGTTTTTTGCGAATATCTCGCAAGTCATGCTTTCTAGGCAGGTACATTATCAATATAAAAGTATTTAGAACGTACTTGTAAATATCTTTTGTATAATAAAAATTTCAAAATTCGGACCGGAAGTAACACTTTTACTCTTACCGAATAACGATTTTTTGCAAATATGTCGTAAATTATGCTTTCTATATATATTTATGAAGAGTACAAAAGTATTTAGAGTTGGATTTGGAATATTTTTTGTATAAATGAAATTTCAAAATTCGGACCGGAAGTAACAGTTTCATACGTATAAGAAAGTCGTGTGGTGGCCACACCTCATTTTTTCTTTAAATAACAATCCTATTTTTATATTGTTTGGCAGATATTCTTTTTCTGAATATAACGGTCTATTACAACTTGATCTATTCTTGTAAAATATTTTTGTTATAGAGTTTGTTTTTTCTAATCGCACCATGCGTGACATGTTATCTATCTATTGCTCATATATACGACGTGTCCCAAAATTTGCGGAACACCTGGATGCTACGTTATTATGTGTGGACCAAGGATCATGAAAAAATATGGAAAAAATTCCATCGCCGTTAATTTCAAAGAAATGAATATTCAAAGTTAACACTTTAGATGTCGTTTGTCTAAATTAATGTAAAACATTTTAAAAATCGTTTTTGATATGGCCAATGGGATAACAAGTTCTAACTATGACCAGGTTTGTAATTAATCACTCTACTAATTACATCATTTTCAGAAAATCATTTTACGCTAATTTTACCTGAAAAAAACATATGGCAACGTTGTCCTGAAGTTACACTTAAACCACGTAGATAGACAAGACTGATTCGTTTATTATCGGTGATATACTCGGTATCTGGGAGTATATCACCGATAATAAACGAGTCAGTCTTGTCTATGTACGTGCCCACCCAAAACGTACTCACCAACCGCCACTGATCAACACAAGAATTCGGTAATATATTAGATATCACACAGTTAAGTTGGCCGAATTATTGAGAATGAACGGTTTCACCCTTTTCATTACAGAAAAGATCAGGCTTTATTACTTGAAGATTTTGCACGTCGTGAGAATTTTTGTAACTGGTTTTTAGAACAAACCCAAAGAAATACTCATTTTACTGAAATATTATGTGGACGGACAAAGCTAATTTTTCACGGCATGGATTTTACAGTCAGCGAAATTCACATTATTATGCTTTGGAAAATCCTCAGGTATTTAGACCAGCTATTAGAACCATCAGCACCGGTTTAGCGTAAATGTCAGGGCAGGTATTATATGAAATCGCTTTATCGCGCCAATCATTATTCCTAACAGGTTGGCTGGGGACAACTTTTTAGAATTTTGATGAATGGTTTTCAAAATATGGTAGATGAACTTCCATTGGCGGTAATCAATAATATGTGGCTACAAATGTAACATGTGACACCGGTGAGAAACTGGTTAACTGAGCAATTTGTCAAAAGGTGGATAGGAAGAGGTGCAGCACCGTTCCGTTGGCCAGTTAGATCTCCCGATCTCACCCCTTTGGACTTTTTCACAAGTGTACAGAATGCCAATTTTAAATGATGCAGATTTAACTGACCGGATATTTGAAGCAGCTCTTTTAATAGATAGAGAAATGCTAGAAATAGTGCAGAGAGAATATAATTAGAAGATCGGAAATTTGCAGAGATCAGCACGGCATAATTTTGAATATTTATTATTAATTTATTATTATAATTT
This sequence comes from Amphimallon solstitiale, assembly GCA_963170755.1. NCBI lineage: Eukaryota > Metazoa > Arthropoda > Insecta > Coleoptera > Scarabaeidae > Amphimallon > Amphimallon solstitiale. The sequence continues at coordinate 93,887,465 of OY720678.1, forward strand.
CATTTCGTTGACATTTATCGTATTTGTCATTGACATTAAAGTTTATTTATTCTCTCTTATTCCCATGGATACGAGCAACTCTAGTACCTTATCCATTATTAGGTTAAATCAAACGTGTTGCCAAATTTACCTTTACAAAAAGGCCAATATCTTTTAGAACGAACATTATGGGATTTATTTTAATATTTTTTTGTACTCACCGCCTGTAAAGTGACATTTGGCGCATGCATCGCTCGACCAGCAAGGAGTATTTCCCGGTCGAGGCGACTATAAAAATTGAAAAAAACACTGGCTTTTTGGAACATTAAAAAAAAAATCGAACTTGAGAGTAATAAAATTAAGTCTATAAAATACTACTTCACACGAGTATTCTTCACTAAAAGTTGGGAAAATAGGAGTAATAATTCACAAGAAAATGGGTGTGCTTAAAACCACACAGCAGAAGTGTAAACTTCATCAAGGCGAGGTTAATAATACGAAATATACGCGTATAATATTCAGTAACGTATTAAATAAAACGTATTCGCACATTTATTACATTTACACATGTACACACGCGTATAATATTCAGTAACGTATTATACGACTGATGCGTCATGCTCTCCCATGTAACGGTCGCCGAACGAGTATAGCAGTGAAGCGAGCGGCCGTTTCGTTGGGTCGGTTCGGACGTATGTATATCTATAAATAGACGATATGAATACTGGATTACGTGTCCCGCGCTTGGTCTGATGGAGCGTGCCGGTGTCATACATTGGTCATACCCGTGCGGCTCGGGATCGAATCTGCTCGGGGACATGAATTTATTTATTCATTTAAATTTCAATTTAATTGAAATTAAATACCTCTATATGATATATTTATCTTGTTCCCTTAGTCTACTCGAGCCGACATTATCCGAACGAGCGTTACATATCCGAGCGTGACGGTCAGTCTTGTCCAGTGCCTACAATCAGCGCAACGCGCCCAAAGAAGTTTACACTTCAAAAATTCTTCCAATAAATTTGTGGCGCCATCTATTTGACTATTTCTCAAGTAACATTGAAATTGACAGTTAATTGTAATCAACTCAAATAGCGATAAATTCACTACTTATAAATAAAAGAATAAAAACGTCATAAGCAAGAATATAATAATTTAAACTAAATTTTAATGTGAGTAATAGGTACGTACAAGAAATGCTTAAATTAATTAGGTAATCTATTTTAGGTTAGGTATGATACTAATCACTTTAATCAATAATATTTTTTACTTTATGGTCGTACAAAAAATATTGTACAAGCCACTTGTATGAAGACATCTTCCACACAATCGCGCAATTAAAAGCAGTCGTTGTGCGCTCATGCGTGAAAATCCCGCACTTGGTTCATAAAAAACTATTTCAATGTTCCTTTATCGCTACCACAAACCATAGTGTGGAGCTGCTATACTAATTTTGGGACATGTTGTATACAGGATGTTTAAAAAAGATGCGGCAATATTAAAGGGGCTGATTGTCCAGGTCATTTTATGGTCGTACAAAAAATATTGTACAAGCCACTTGTATGAAGACATCTTCCACACAATCGCGCAATTAAAAGCAGTCGTTGTGCGCTCATGCGTGAAAATCCCTCACTTGGTTCGTAAACAACTATTTCAATGTTCCATTATCGCTACTACAAACCATAGTGTGGAGCTGCTATACTAATTTTGGGACATGTTGTATACAGGGTGTTTAAAAAAGATGCGGCAGTATTAAAGGGGTTGATTGTCCAGGTCATTTTATACAAAAAAGTTTATAACAAACAAGGTCCGCAAACGCTTCGTTACCGATCTACAGCGTGTTGAAGTTTAATTAAAAGAAACAGTAAAAATTCGATTTCTCCAAGACGGCATTAAAGATCATAATGAAATTTTAGGCGTGTTATTTTTCAAGAAAAAAATAGGACGCCGCTGATTTCCCTAAAAATAAGAATATGTTTCTATTCTTTGTTTAATTGTGAAGAAAAAAGTTCTCTTAACTTTCTATCATTCGACGTACCGTTTTTTAGTAAAAAAAAAAACACATTTTAGTGCATGTACATTTATTACAGCTTTTTTTTTAAATAACAAGGGTTTTATTTAAGGGCAAAAACAAATATTTTACCATACCAACAATTTTAGCAAGCAAAAATTACAATAACTGTGCAAAGTGACCACCTCGAGCTCGGATGCAAGAATCCAATCTTCTCCTCATCGACTGGCGAACTCTCTCAAAAACAACAGGATCAGTTTCAATTGAGTTGCACCCAGCAATGATTCGATTTCTTAAGTCTTCTACGTTTTCCAATGGAGTAGCGTACACCAATGACTTCAAATGGCCCCACAGGAAAAAATCCAGGGGATTTAAGTCCGGGGATCGTGCAGGCCATAAGTGTGGACCACCTTGGCCAATCCAGCGATTTCCGTATGCTTGTGTTAAGAAATCACGAGTTACTTGACTAAAGTGGGCTGCTGCGCCATCGTGCATATACTACATTGCATCTCTAACTGCTAATGGTACGTCCTCCAAAAATCCAGGGAGCGTGTTATCCAAAAAGTTGCGATACACCTCTCCGGTTACTCTCCTTGGTAAAAATACCGGTCCAATTAGGCAGTCACCCACAATGCCGTCTTGGAGAAATCCAATTTTTACTGTTTCTTTTAATTAAACTTCAACACGCTGTAGATCGGTAACGAAGCGTTTGCGGACCTTGTTTATTATAAACTTTTTTGTATAAAATGACCTGGACAATCAACCCCTTTAATATTGCCGCATCTTTTTTAAACATCCTGTATATATCATAGGGAATATCTCGCATATTATGCATTCCAATTAAATATATTGACAACACAAGAGCATTTAGACCTTGACGCCCGTCAATTTTGCATGCCAAAAAATTAAAAATTCGGACCTAAATGATGCATTTAGGGCAAATTCTTTTTTCTCAGTGCATATATATTTTCAAAGTTTTTAATAGAAAAGAGTGATATATTAATTAAAACTGTTATTTTAAAATCAAGTACATATATGTTTAGTATAGCAAACAAATTAAATCATCATTCTAAATGTCTAAATATAGACAATGCCTCAGATGACAAAAATAAAACTTCGGGAATTTAATGACTACTTTTAGTAATTACATCAGTAGGTACTCATAATGAAATGATTAATTTTCTTAAGGAATTTGAACTGATTTTAATTCAATAAAACAAGAAGCAACAGTTTGAATGTATTTTATTTGGTTCTAACTTCTATGCAATGATGATGATTGCATTGCGATCGCTAATAAACGTTATTCATTTGCATTAAGGTATTTGTGTTCCCTTCAATTAAATATATATGTTATCCGATACAGTAAAAGTACATGAAAACATGTTTGGAATGATGTTTCACTTGCAATTGTTATTACTGCTGCATACCTTCAATATCAAAACAACATTTATTTTACTATCAATAAACATTTTCAATACTACAATACTATAACTAAGAACGTCCTGAAAAAGATGTGATTCCATGCTGTATAAAGGAAATGCAGACGAAATGAATCAATCAATATATTATTGCTAGGGAGTGAAAGATACTTAACGCCAAGGTAGCAACAAACATATAACATGACTTGCTCGGCAACATAAAAAAGAAAACAATCTCATTAATAATTGATGCGTCACTGTAGACCTTACACGTAATAATTTTTTGCCCGAAGCGGCTTACTAGTTATTGTTAAACTTACAAATGAGTCATCGTCGCTGAATGTTCTTCTACTACTGTTTTACTATATTCTATGTGTGGTAAATGTTGTCGCTTTCGATATTACTAATTTAACAAAAAGTAAAGAACTTTACCGTAGCTACAGAGAATTACTGTTTCATTCGTATCTACATAGTATGTGTTACTCATAGCTGTGTATACTGTGTCAAGGTAATAGATTAAGAGAAAAGAAAAAAAATGGTCCATTTAAGTTTTTATCAAGCTTGTGCATACGCAAAATTTACTTTTTATTTGTTTTAAAGAAATTAGTTGGTTTTTAAAATGAATTATTATATTTAATTATTTAACAATTATAATTTCTTTTTCCTGGTGCGTCTGTCAATAATTGTTTAATGGCTCAACCAATCTTCTTGATATTTTCAGACCATATTTATATCGTCAAAGCGCGTAAAATACGCTATTAAAACATTCGATAGGTGGCGCTGAAGTCAAGTTATTAACAAATTCTATATTTATGGACCAACATGACTCATATTCACAATATGTATTGGCTTAGTGGAAAGGAAATCACAAAATCTAGTCACAATAGGTGGCGCTGTGGTTGATTCATTAATAAATTTTATATTTAGAAACAGAAATGATGTCTAACTTGGAATAGCACTAACGACCTCTTCTGTCCATTATAATAAAATTCATTCTTTTAAAAAAAAGTTCTTTAAATCTAATATTAATTAAACTGCTTCTTCCACTTCCTGTATCTTTTCCAGATTTCCTAGCATTTTCTCAAAAATAGTTTATGAAGGATAAATTTATATTTTGCATTGACAAATTTGTTTAATCTTATCTTTTAAAAACCGCTTTAAGTGGTAAGTTAGTAAGTATTTAATTCTTACTTAAAGTAAGTAAAATTATGAAAATTGCAACACCCTGTATATGATATATACGTATACTTTTCTTAAGAATCTTATCAATCTTCACAAAGATGAAATCGTTATTAATACATGAGTATTCCGATGCCCGTTAATGCTAATTACGTCGGTTAAAGATTTTCGCACAAAGTGGAAAATTCGGATATTAGATATGCCAAATTGTACTCTATTTAATTATAAATGTATGTATATATAATGTGCTGCAGGATTCTCTCTTGTGACCGATTATATTTTTTATATATCTTAATGATATGAATAATTCCTAAACATTTTCTGCTGATAGTGGATTAGTACCTATTGTAAAAAATACTTGAACAATGGGCTTATTTATCACATATAAAATACAACACATTAAATTTACGACAAACGAAATCAATGTATGTACTAAAATTAATGTATAATTTAAAACTACAAAAAAATAATTGACCTGTCCCTTATGTTAATAATAATTGAAAAATTTACTATGGGCATTATATTACCAAACTACAATATTATAATGAATTATTACTACAAATATTACTTGTTTTCCGCGTTTAATTATATTCTTTTTTAATGCAATAAGCAGACCTATATATTAAACGCTTTTATTAAAAACCAGGTCATCTTGCCACAATACCATTCAAGGATCTGATAGCCTACTAAATAAAGCGCATACATCCTTTGATGCTCTCAGCTACTATAGATTCTTAAATATACAGGGTTGTGATAAAGTTTGGAGCAAAATTCATAAAAGCATTCTTTATTCTTTTTAAGAAAATCGCTCGGACCGGTCAATTTTTGTTTTTAAAATGCCGACTTTTAACCACATTTTTTTTAATGACGTCATTGGTTCTTACAGAATGACGTCATCATCATATTTTTTAAATGACAACCCCCACAGTTTTTTTAGTTTTAAATAGATTTTCTTACTGCTAAAACGATGATGTAAAAAAATTCGTACCTTACATAACAATTTTTTTAAATAAATGACATATTCACTTAACAACTTTAATAGTTATAATTTAGTAAACGTAATAATCAACAAACAAAAACATACAAAACATATTTAAGAAATTAATCAACAGAACTTAAGGCAAAGTGCCCCTCTCCAACTATTAGGCATTGACCAGCACAACAGTAGACACTTTCGATTCTGCACTCAATAATATGTGGCCTAATTTGTTGCATTGCATCATGAATGCTCTGTTGTAAATCTTCCAAGTTTTTGGACTATTAAAATAGAGCTTTGATTTTAAGTAACCCCATAGATAAAAATCTAAGGCCGTTAGGTCGGGGTATTCGCTGCCCTATCCATTTTTCTGTAAATATAGCATCAAGGTATTGACGAACCTCTATTCCAAAATGAGGAGCCCCCCCCCTCTTGTTGAAACCAAATATTTTAACGAGGTACGTCGCCATTTTAATTATTTGCAAATCAAATTGCTTCTTCTTCTTCTTCTTCTTCTTCTTTCTATTAGGATTTCTCCTGTTATATAACCAATCTCTATAAACTGTCTCTCTATCTTTTCCTCGGTCTTCCTGTCCTTCTTCTTTCAAGTGGTCTGCTATTTTTAGTAATCTCTATTTGTTGCTATTCTTCGCAGGACCTTCATCTCCATCGTTTGTATTTATCTTCTCGTTTTAGCCGTTTCTGGCCTTACTTCGGCTGCATAGGTCAGTATTGGCCTCAATGCACTCTTGTATATCCTGGCTTTTGTGTCAATTCTCATGCAGGTACTTATTGTTCCAAATTACGTCGCTCATGCATCCAGCGAGTTTATTAGTTTTCGTAATTTTTTACTTGTTTCTTTGTCTATGTCTATGTCGTTGTCTACAACTAAATTGCATCTAATTGGGGCTTTTGCAATCGTCAATACTTTAGTCTTTTCTGTGGAAATTTTCATGTTATATTTTTTGCATGTCTTATTGAATTGAAATAACAATCTCTGTAAGTTGTCCTCGTTCTCTGCTAACAATATAGCATCGTCTGCATAGCAAATAATGTTAATGTTATTTCTTCCCATCCTATATCCTCTCATGTTTTTCACAGATTCTATATTTCGTCCATCATAAAATTAAACAGCATGGGGCTCAACGAGTCCCCCTGTCGTGTTCCCTTTTCAACCGATTTCGCTTGTGATGTTTCTCCATTATATTTCACCCTTATGCAGCCGCCTGTATAATGTCTTTTATCAGTTGTATTAAAGAAGTTATAATCTTTCTTCTCGCGATTATTTCTGTCGTATCCGATAAGCGTATTCGGTCAAAAGCGGTTTGTAGATCTATCAGGCACATAAATGCTGGACTGTTAAATTCCAATGACTTTTCAACAACCTGACGAACCACGAATATGGCCTGTTGTTCCTCTTGGTGTTCAGTTAGACTGCTTAGCATGTCTGTGATTATTTTTGTAGTTAGTTTAAGTGTAGCATTAAGTAGATTTAAGTCTCTATAATTGTTTGGTTCGTCACCCTTCTTAAAGATTGGTACTAGGATGGCCGTTTTCCATTCCTTTGGTACTTTCTTCTCTATTTCTTACTTCCTTGTATTCTTCCTGTGATTGCTCTGTTTGCCTACTGCGGTGCATAAGGTAAGCTCTCTTCTATTCCTCTGCTAGGGCTCTGACTTTATAACAAAACCAAGGGGTGCTTTTAGCTTTACATTCTCTTCTATTTGTTATCGTTTTACGTGTCCTTATTGCTTCTTGGACAGTACTTTTGATGTTTTTCTCGAGTTTTTTCCAGCTTTCATCCACATCAACGTCATGTGATATTTTATTTTGATCACACTTTATTGACAGTCTTTCTTCATAGAGCTTTTTAGTACTTTCGTTTTGTAATGATTCTGTGTTAAATATGGTGGCGTATTTCGGTTGCACCTTTTTCTGTTTTTTCATTTTCATTCTTATTTTCCCCATTACCATTCTGTGATCGCTTCCTACTTCAGGTGATGTCAAACTTCTAACATCTAACACCTCAGAGGGGTGGATATTTCTATTCGTGATGATGTAATCAATGCTGCTCCTTAGACCTCTGGTGTTTTCCTATGTGTATTTGTGTTGGGGTTTGTGATTAAAAAAGGTGTTATAATTTGCTCCCCGTTCTCGTTTTTTATTTCCTCATTAAATCTTTGCATTATCCCTGGGACAATCTCCATGCCAACTCTTCCACTAAAATCTCCCATTATTTTAATTTTTTCTTCCTTGTCAATTCTGTCTATTGCTGTTTGAAGGTCTTCGAAGAACGTTTTCTTCTCATGTGTGGGTTTGTTATTTTCCAGGGCATAGATTGATATTACGTTGACTTTTCCTGCTGCCCTTGCCTTTCTTCTTGGTTTCGGAGATTGCACATATATCTATTTTGTGTCCAGTATTTCCTGTTCTTTATTGTTCCATGATCGCACGTTCCATGTCGCCACTCTCAGACAGTTTGACTTTTTCCATAATCTCGTTTTCATTTTCCGTTTTCTCGCCATGTTCGTCGTCAGGCAATCCGTCTCAATCCGAGGCTGTGTGCATTGGTTCTACACGTTGGTAGGTTTTTACTGTGGGTAGGTTGCTAACCTTGCCCACAAACCCTCCTCCCTTATCCGGTCTTGGGACCGGCAGAAGCAGTTACTGAGCTACTCAATCCACCCAGCACTTACCTCAGACGGAATCAAATTGCAAAGAATTTAAATATCGGTCAGGTTTCCTTCAAAAAAATAAGGTTTTAAAAACGCCGTCGTATAATTCCTACCCATACATTTAATTTGTCTTGATGTTGACTGTGTGATTCCTGAATCCAGTGAGGATTGTCCCGTGACCAATACCTACAGTTATAGTGATGTACTGATCCGTTGAGGGAAAAAATGGCTTCATCAGAAAAAATTAAGATGTTTAAAAAAATTGGGATTTTGATCACATCGTATCATTAATTCTTCACAAAATTGCAATCGACGCGCGACGGTCTGGATCATCTTCGTTTAACACTTGAATTAGGTGCAGTTGTACGGATGATACTTTTTTTTTAAATAATTTTACAACAAAACTGTGGTCCACTTGGTTATCTAGGGCAAGTTTCCTAGTAGAAATATGATGGTGTTCCTTTGCTCCAAGTAATACTTCTCGAGACAAATCTTTTACACTTTCAGTTTCCGGTGACCAATTTACTTACTGTAGATCTTGCAATTGGATGCCTATCAGGATATGCTTGATTTAAGAACCCACAAGCTTCCGCATGAGATCTTAGTCTAACGCCGTATCCAACCATTATTAAAATCTCTATTCTTTCCCGTTCAGTTAAATATGCCATTTTTGTTCTTAACTTCAAAATTAAGATTGGCTTTTTACAGTTTAGATAACTGTCAAACTTTTCCAAGTTGATTTCAATTGCTTAAAAATTTAGACTGACTTTGTACAATTTAGGTAACTGTTAAACTTTTCCCAGTTAAGTTGATTTAAATTTGTTAAAATAATTTTTACTTCGTAAATTTATTCAAAAAAATTGTTACGTAAGGCACCAATTTTTCTACATGACCGTTTAAGGAGTAAGGAGGTCTATTAAAAACTGAAAAAAATAGTGAAGGTCGTCATTTAAAAAAAATTATGATGACGTGATTGTATAAAAACCAATGACGACATTTAAAAAAAATCCTTCTGACCGAGCGATTTTCTTAAAAACATTACAGAACGATTTTATGAATTTTGTTCCAAACTTTATCTTTATATTTCGATCAGTATAATCATATATCGATAGTGACGTTGTTTGGCTTTAAGATAAAACTTGTCAGTTTTTTAATTCTACAGTCGAATAATGCCTTAGAACTAGTATCCTCGCTTCAGGCCGGAAAACACAGAAGGAAGTCGGTTAATGCGGGAAAATTTCGTACAACGTCCTTTCAACATTTCCACATATGTGTGTGTTGCTAAATAATTACCTCACTCATAAACCACAGCAGGAAATTTATCAGACAAGAAGTGCAGAATAAAAATGCGTCGGGTTTTTTTTTTAATACCACAACAATGAAGGAATCTTCTACAAAATAAAATACAGTTTTACAAGAATACTTCAAGAATGGCTTAAGGAAAGATCAACTCTTACTTTCAAAGAATAGAAAACCAATTGTTCTTCCGTTATAACAAGAATTTGCTATTAATAATATTAACACCAATTATTGATGAATATCGTGATGAGGATTTATAAGTGTAATCAATTTTTTTGTATTACTTTCTAATTAAAAATGATTTGACGTTAACTATGTTTCTATGATTAATTATTATTATATAAATTATTAAAGATATAAAAACAATGCTAATGACCAATTTATTTATTAATATCCATCAATAGCACAAAAGTGATACGTAAAATAATTGGTCAGAGTCATATAAAAAAATGTTTATGTTGTCTAAATCGATTCTAGAATAGATAGATAGTATTATTATCACTAAGCGGGCACAGAGTAACGTCACAGACAGTGATGGTAATCCTACCGATTTTTCGGTAGATCTACCGAATTTAGGTATAATCTACCGATCTACCGAAATGCTATGGAATTCTTCCAAAATATTTTAATTCTTAAATGGCTAATCTGCACAACAAATAAATAAATTAAAATAACCAATCTGACGGATGTTAGCTACCAATAAGCAGATAGGCAGTTACTTTGGGTGTTACTATTTTTACTAATAGATAGATAGATAGATACTGTATTAGTCCCGTTGACTACGCTAGTAGTATGGGATAAGTCAACATATAAATACATAAACATGAACAACATATTAATAAAATCTCAAAATACAATGGAGAATAGAAAACACGTTTCTCGGTTTACATAAGAGAAAGACAAGCAATACACGCGTATATGTGAATACAGTCCTAAAGCTAGACTTAGAGTAAACAAAAATAGTTGTAGATTACAACTGCTGACAATAGCTATAGTATTCCCTTATATCATAGAAACATTGTTTCACTAGCAGTGCTTTAATTCGCCTGAGAAATATCTCATTCGACACAATCACTTTCAGTTCATCTGGGATCGCATTATATAATCGTACTGCTGTATAATGAGGTGAATTTTCAAGATATGTGTGTGTGTTATCCAAGTTGCTCCTAATGTATCTTATGTTCTCGTATATATATATGCTGGGTAAAGTCATCAATTTGTGTTGTTTAAAATACGGTCTACAGGAATCCCTCGGTCCAAGTCCGAACATTAGCCTAATTGCTCTTTTTTGCAGACAAAACACTCTACTAGTATCCATTGCTTGTCCCCATACCAAGATACTATATGTTAAATGGGGGTAGATCAAGGAATAATATATATATTGATTAGGTGTCCAGTATCCAATTAATTTCTAAGACTAAGTAATGCAAAGTATCCACTATTTACTTTTTTGCAAACCATATCAATTTGGTCTGAGTGTTTTATCTATGGTATTGCCGAGAAACTTCACTCTTCCCGCCGCTTCCAGTCCATGCTCCCGCAGCAACACCCGCAGATTGAATGGGGTATCCTTCCATTTCGAAAAGTAAACACATTCGGTTTTATTCAAATTTAATATTAGCATATTCTGGGAACACCATCGAGCAAAGCTCGCCAGGACGGCATCCACTGACACAGCAAGACCCGCAGAATCTAGTGCTGTTATAACCATACTGGTATCATCAGCATACATAGTTATGGACGCTCCAGGTACATGTCCCGGTAGGTCGTTAACATACAGGATGAAAAGCAAAGGTCCCAACACGGAGCCCTGCGGCACTCCAGCATGTATATCGTAGTCGTCAGATTGATCAGTATCGATAGAAACCCTAAGCCGGCGTCCAGTCAAGTATGAACGTAGACAGCCCAAAACGGGCCGTCGCATGCCATAAGTTTCAAGCTTGAGGAGGATAAATTCAATATTCAGTGTGTCAAAGGCACAACTCAGATCGAAGAAGAGTCCAACCACTTCATGTCCCTTATCAAGATGTTCATAAACTTTCTGCACTAATAGAACTATAGCCGACAGAGTAGACCTCTCTGCTCTGTATCCGTGCTGTCCATTCATCAGAACATTGAATCTCTTCAGAAAAACCATTATACTATCAAATACCATTTTTTCAAATAACTTACAGAAAACACTCAGAATCGATATCGGCCGATAGCTCCGGAGATCAGTCCTGTCACCCTTCTTCGGCACCGGCACCACCCTGGCTACCTTCAGTGATGAGGGGAAAGATCCCTGCTCGATTGATAAGTTAAACAAATAACTAATCGGAGTTGCAATCTCATCTGCTACATATCTAATCATTTTAGACGATATTCCATTAACCCCACAGGAACCGCTTCTGTTTAGTCCATGAACATAACGAACGACATCCAAGTGTGTAACAGGATGCAAGAACACCGATGCACTGACAGACCTTCCAGTGGTACATTGCACGGACGTATAATTACCAAAGAGTTCTCTTATTTTTCGTGAAGCAGTCGTTGTAAAATAATGCGCGAAGTTTTCAGAGACCTGAGCCATATCGCTAGTCATTTCTCCGTTAATGTTTAAGGTGTAACTTTGTTTAATTTTTGGGTTTCTGTTGAGCACATCATTTACAATGTTCCATATTTCCCTTGTACGATTTGGGGCTTCCATAATCCGTTTTGCATAAAATTCTTTTTTCACTTTTTTTATTTTGTTATTGAAAATTCGCTTTTTCTCTTTGTATTTGTGTTGAAGAGTGCTATCAACAAATTGCACATTCTAGTAAAGTGTCTTCAAATCATTACTTTCTCGTATCATTTCTGGAGTTAACCAAGGTCTTCTATTGCACTTCGATTCGACAGCTCAAATTCATGTTTTCAAGAAAAATTTCAAGAAATCTTTCAAATGCGGTATCTAAATCACCCTGCACATAAACCGTGTCCCAATTTATGTCTTGCAAAAGGCTTTTGAATTTAGCCAAACTTTCGTCAGACATGTTTCTATAACTTTTTAGTGATTTATTTCCATTATCATTAGATACATCATTGCTAGCCATAATCGACATCTTCTGTGCAAAATGGTCAGCAATGTGATCCGAGAGCATGTTTACTTCACAGCACGTACTAGGCAGATTAGTGGTCATGTAGTCTATTGCTGTACTGGACACAACCCCGTTTTTATTTGTGAAAATTCTGGTAGGCTCAAACAAAGTATTCCTCAGACAATAGCTCTCCAGTATGTCATTCAAAATGTCACTCTCAATCGATGTGCTTAAATTGTCTATATTAAGGTCTCCACACAGAATTACACTTTCGAATTTACTAGTTACATAATCCAAGCATAGGGACAAATTAGAAAAAAAAGTTTCGGTATTACCCAATGGTGGTCTGTACACACATAGAACACACAACTTATACTTAAATCCAATAAAAGACATCGCACACATCTCTATATGATTTACCATGCAAAACCGATTTACATTTTCAACAGCTATTCCCTTAACAGTACACTGTCTGCTTATATATATTGCGACTCCTCCATGGTGACCAGAATCCCTGCAAAAATATGAAACTGGATTGAAATTTGTAGGTTTAATTAAAAGAACCGCATCACTGGGTAGCCAGTGTTCCGTCACACACAAAACATGTAAATTATTTTCCATTACAAAAATATCCAACATATCAAGTTTATTCCTAATAGATTGCACATTCACATGAGCCACATTCAAAATGGGCCTGTCATCAAAAGGTAAACCAAAGTTATTCAATTTGTTTAATGTAGTTGTGTTAAAATTCTCCTTGTTCTCTCCGTGATTGGCGAAAAAATCTGAATCTCTTCACTAGGACACCCCTCGGCCAAAATGTCGGATCGTATAAAGTTTCCATAAGATTTACGTCGGTAGCAACTCGAAAAGCCGAGTGAACAGCCTTTGTATCAAGTTTTGTAATTTCAAATATTAGTATTTTTAACTAAAAACTGTTTCTCATTTTCCTTGTCTTACTCTAAGAAAGAATGTATTTACCTAAAACTGATAATAAAGAAAGAAACGGAAAAAAAATAGATAAATAGTATGCGTGGATTGTCGTAACATTCATCAAGTGAAAAAAAATAGCTAAGGCCCACCATCTTGTTCGGCGACCAACATCGTAGGATACGCGCATCTGATCCATGGTATCCACTCCACCTTTCGTCGAGTTATAATATTCGATGATTTCCGGTTTTTCTTCGTCGCTCATCTTTTCTTCGCCTTCCAGATGCATTGTTGATAGTAACACGACAGCCTTCCTCTTCGTGGAAAGTAGGAAACAATGGTCATGTTTTGTTGGTGCAGGGTTGAAATGCTGATGGTATCTCTCGCTTGTTTTTTTTTAAATGTGCCCACTAGTGTGATATAGTGAGTTTTCAGCAGTCCATGTGCTAGAGGTATGCTTGTATACCAATTATTTTCATCATTTACTGATTATTTGTCGCTTCATTCAGAATGGTGATGTGTTGTAATAGAGCAACCAATTTTGCATGTGATTATATACTTAACTTTATTTTCAACAATTTTTGAGATTTTTACATTTTTACATTAAAAAAAATAATAATAAAAAAAAAAGACAACACGAAAAACTGTGTGATGAAATTGATACCACCTGACGGTAGTAGAATACAAGAAAGATAGTAATTTTGCTTGGATCAAAAAAAATTAGTTAACTTTGACGTTTTTATAATTGTTGTTGTTGTGGTTGAAACGTAAAAATGTAAAAATCTCAAAAATTGTTGAAAATAAAGTTAACTAGTGTTAGTTCATTGAAAAGGTATTTAATAGTACTATCTACTAATTAATAAGCTGTAAAAGAGATGACGTCACTAATAGGTGCAGTGATTTAAAAACCAGCACAATTTAAAATAAAAATTGACCTGTTTCAGCGTTTTCGACAAATGTCATTAGTTTGTAAGTTACTGAATTTATTCTATAAGTGGTTTCCACACTGTATATTGTTTACGTAAGGTAAATCCGGGAATTGTACGATTACGATGTAATATTTACAATTGTATACTTTCCAATGAAATAATATTAAAATCGAAAATCACTTGTACCTACTGATCCAATTATATTTTCAATTGTTATTTAACGTGCTTCATAATGCACAACGCTCCTATCTCGAACGAAAATTTCCCCTAAAATTGCAAATACAACAGTAGTAATTAAATGAAAAGAATTCGGTCTTGAATCGTATCGAATTGTATCTATATAAATTATTATTACATTCTACGTGCATCTGTTAATGACACGCTTATAAGTTTGGAGGTCAACAAGTTCAATTAACTTGTACAGTGCTAATTAGTTCCAATTTTGATGAGGACAAACACATGGTCGTTTAAAAATATTATTTTGGAACACAGAATTCCTGGGAGTCTATTTTATTTTCCGTACTACCGTTTAGAGTTTTTCCACTTTTTAAATAGTAAATTTGTGCGTTTCTATCTACGTCATAACGTAAGGGATTCCCAAATCTATTTACTGGAAAATCCCCATAGAAAATATTCCTTGTCGATGGAATTTGCAATATGACGTGTTACGTTAAAGTTGATTGTAGGTAAAATTTGAGTTGTATTTTTCATCTATTGTTAATTATTGTGTGGTGTGTAGTTCGAAAAATATATACAGCGTGTTCACTAAACACTCGAAAAAAAATTATTGGGATATTTCTTGGGAAATTTAAGATCTTTTTGTTAAGAGGAAAAGTAAAGAACACTTTATTATCTACTATTACATCTTCAGACTCTTAATCTACAAAAACAACCGAAATTTACTGGAGTTCATTTAGCGAAATAGACGAGTTATGCCTATCATAAAGAGTTACTTCAGAACAAATAATTTTAAATTACAAAAAATAAATAAAAATCCTAGTAATACTGTCGATTCAGTGAGTATATTATATTACCAAAACTGTGCGTAGTTGCAGTAGATATACAGGATGTACCACTTAAAACTCCCAGGTCAAATATCTCGGAAACGGATAAAGATATTTGAATTTTGTAAAAAATACTTACTGAAGAATGTGATTGACTCTAGTTTGCTCTCACAATTGTGTTTTATTATGTGAATATAAAGATGGCGTTGCTATGAAAAGAAGTTTTTTGATCGTCATAATCTTCATTTGTTCTTTATTTGAAATAGTACTAAAATCAATGTGAATTTTATTAATTGTGTTAGTTTCCAACCGTTGCATAAATATTCGTGTTTAAAGAAAGTAAGAGTAATTTCAATTTTTGTCTTTATTTTGTTTATATATTTAATTTGTAGGCGGTAAAGCATTCTCGAATGTCGTTTTCACAACAATGGTACTTTAATTAAGCATAATGCTCCTTATTGGTCAGAAGATCATCCTAGATGGATAAGGCAAACAATAAATCAAACAGTTTTTGGCGTTAACGTTTGGTGTGGAATTTTAAACGAATATATCTCAGGCCCCCACTTTTATCAAAAAACATTAACTGGTGTGCGCTACTTACATTTCCTGCAAAATGAGTTACCACTACTTTTGGAAGATGTACAATAGAGCTGCGAAATAATATGTGGTTACATAAAGACGGGGCACCTGCTCACAGTGCCAGCATAGTTACTGACTATTTTAATCAAACGTTATCACGTCGTTGGATTAGTACTAATGGCGTCCTCAGGTGGCCGGCTCGTTCGCCGTATCTAACCCCGTTAAGATTTCTTCTTATGGAGTTACTTGATTGCTGCAGTTTACAAGGAACCCATAACATACCACAGTCGTCAAATTTTAATTTCGGTTTACACTTCTATCCCATGCAGATGACCTTATATTATGCAGCGATGCCTGCTTGCTAACAGTGGTGGGAGAGCAACGCAGTGGCGGGGGACCCTCACGCCTTACATTTCATAGGCAACGTTTGTCGAGTCTTGGCGGCCTCGTTTATGTTTATCTTTAGTTTATTTCGTCGGCTCTTTTCCTCTTTCTACTTTCGTATCAGAAATTAAAATATGACGACTACGGTATATGGGTGACCTTTATAATAAAATTTGTGCAAGTTTTCAAAAAATTAGTAGAAATACATTGTTAAATGTTTGCGGAAGAGAACTAAAATAAGACGATATACGTTATGTAGCAATCAAGAAGGTAACAATTTTGAACATCTTTGTTAGTTATATTTGATTCGTTTAAATATTTAAACAAAATCAAGACAAATTTGAAATTACCCTTTCTTTCTTTAAACACGAATATCTATAAAACCGTTAAATTTAGGAAACTAAAACAAATAATAAAATTTACATTTACATTGTAATACTCTTTCAATTAAAGAGCAAATGCTATCTATGTATTAACATAATAAAACACAATTGTTAGAGCAAACTAGAGTCGATCACATTCTTTAGTAACTGCTTTTTACAAAATTCAAATATCTTTATCCATTTCCGAGATATTTGACCTGGAGGTTTTAAGTGATACACCCTGTATATTTTGCTAGCATTTTAGTCTGTCAAGTCGATTATTAATATGTATGCTAAGTAATGGTGCATTAATGAAAGTAAAGAATGTAAGCGTTACTAAAAGCGGAATAAATTGGAAACTCTTCCTAGTCCACTTACCTGAGACTCTGCCTATCACTCAAACATCCGTTGGGTCAGTTGAAGATGGTTGGGGTTCCGAAATAGGTGTAATACTTGGCGCCACCCATACGTTAAGGTCTGGCAAGGTCATACGTGTATAAGGTCAATAGATGATATAAAAGTAGGGAAGTAGGGTCATAAACCAAAGGGTAATTATACCAACGCACAAACAAAACTGACATTTCCTTGATCGATTACATCACACTGCCAAGTGGTACACATTTTTTATATATTTTTGGTATTAGTTTCTCGAAGATAAAAAGGAGACATGTTGACATTTTTTACGAGAAATGCAGAAATATAAAATATTCAAGATGGCCCTAAAAAAAAAAGTCAAACCGGAAGTTTACAAAATGAGAATAAATTAGCAATTTTTAACTATTCAGGGTTACCGCTAAATAGGTACCAGGCGAATCTGAAGAATAGGTATAAATGTCTAACTGAAAATCAAAAAAGAAATTTATTTGTAAAACAACAAGAACTTTTAAATTTTAAGGGCCAACATGTAGTTAAAGTCGATCCATAATTTTGTTTATCCTATACGCATTTACGTAAATACCACTATAGTAATTCCAGTTTAAAGTTCTTCCAAAAAAAACGATAAAATGCAAATAGTTACAACTTTTGAAAATGAATGGCAATTGAAAAGATTTTCTATGGCGATGTTTTTTTTTTGTGTGTGAATATCACGCCTTTATCTGGAAAAGGTCGACAACTTCGCTGCATTACCAGGTTTTTTTGTTAAAAAGAAGTATAATATTTTGAAACTTCAATTCCTCTATATGAAAATTATTATGTTTGTATATTAACTGCGACAGTCTCGGACTCGAGGAAAGAAAAAACAATTTCTCGTCACTGCGAGCACATAGACCGCGATTTTTTTGTATGGGCATTACTCATATTTTTCTTTCACCCCCTTTTTACTTTCTTATACGTAGTATAAGGAAGTATTGTGATGATGAAAATTTTCGACCTCGAGATTTTTGCAGATGTCCACGTTTTGAGGTACCCTGATACCAAAAAAGTGGTTTTTAAAAAATGTCTCTGTGTGTGTGTGTGTCTGTCTGTCTGTCTGTGACCACGATAGCGGTCAAACCGCTATAGGTATCAATTCCAAATTTTGTATTTACGTGTATAATCTCCCTCTTCAGATCTGATTAGTTTTTCAGTAAAATCGGTAGACCGGAAGTAGCAGTTTACTTCAGTGAAAAAATCGAATTTTGCCAATATTTCGTCAAATACTAAGTTTATACAAATTTATAAAGAATTCATATGTACTTAAAATTAAAATTGAGAACAATTTTATTTAAAAAGTTTTTCGAAATTCCTACCGGAAGTAGGTCTTTTACTCTTATCGAAAATCGGTTTTTTGCGAATATTTCGCAAGTCCAGCTTTTTAGACAGGTACGTTACGTGTATAAAAGTATTTAAAACATAGTTTTCAATATCTTTTGTATAAAAAAGATTTCAAAATTCGGACCGGAAGTAACACTTTTACTCTTAGCGAATAGCGATTTTTGGCAAATATGTCGTAAATTATGCATTCTATATATATTTATTAATACAAAAGTATTTAGAGTTATATTTGCAATATTTTTTGTATACATGAAATTTCAAAATTCGGACCAGAAGTAGCACTTTTACTCTTAGCGAGTAGCACTTTTTTTTCGAATATCTTGCAAAGTATGCATTCTATAGTGATTTATTAAGAGAATAAAAGTACTTAGAATAGGATTTTGAATAAGTTTTGTATGAAAAATTCTTAAGATTGTATAGTTTGAAGCGCTCATACGTATAAGAAAGTCATGTGGTGGCCACACCTCATTTTTTTAATGACGCTATTTAAATCTAACCCTGCGTATCGGTCTGAAATTTTATCAAAAATACTTCTCAAACAATAAAGTTATATGACCGTTCCGAGATCTATAAACTTTCACTGGGTAATTTGTCTTTTCTGTCACATATTCAGCATATTTTAAGTAGATTTTACTCAGTGTAAGTTGGCACAACTGATAATGAAGATCTATTTATATACACAATAACTTTTTGTTAGATATCGAATAGGTACGCTATTATAAAAAAAATAACCGACATTTTAACGGCTTCAAGTCTATTATCTAAATATTTAAATACATTTCAGTAGATAATGTTTGAATTAATTTCATCATTTCACCAATTTAAGGTTTGGCTTTGATAATTGTATGTACCTACACAATGTTTATTTATGTTGATTACAACACATCGAAATATCCAGAAATAACATAAATTATTCATTATTATATATTATGTAAGCAAATATAAATAAAATATTAACGGTTACTTATTATTTCCTATAAGACATATAAAAATATTTATTTTATACATGTATTTAGATGTTATTTTTACTTCGCTTTATCATATTACTGTATTTTGACACTCTTTAGATGTATGTAAGTATATACGTATATTCACACACATATTGTAGTTAAGAACTGCGCGTTCAATTTAATCTACAACCACTTCCTTCCTGCAACCGTATCAGCCCAAATACGCAAAAACAATGTGTTCATAAGAATTACAATAATAATATTGAAGTACATGCATCACAAACCATTATAATAAATTATATGTTTTGTATCGTTATAAATTATGTATCTTAGTGATAATATGTTTTCCCAAATGCGGTAAAGGCAACAAAGCAAATGTCTTGTTTGCAATGCGTGGCATAGTTAAACTTTCCCGAATTCACAAAGGACATTTAACCGTGATAATTGAAAAACATTTTCCTATAGGTACGTATGTGCGGTCTGAATTCGGAATTTATCCAAATTTATCTTTCAATTCCTGTTGAAAGTAAATAAAACTGACAAATCAGTATCACTTACATTTCCACTTTATTGATAGCATATATTAATTATATGATAGCGAGATACAATACAGAAAATGAACTCCAAGACTGTATCAGCAATATTATTAATTCTATTGATGGGAGAGTTGTTTGTAATGCAACACGAAGTGTTTTGAAAAAAGCACAAGAATGTGTCAGAGTAGGAGAAGGTTTTTGAAAATTTAATTTAGAATATTGTTTTATTATACTAAAATTTATAAATAAGTTATGTTCATCCAAGTTCACTACGCGTTGTTTTCAAAATACATCGGTTATTCTCAACTTTTCTGAAAAAAGTCATATAGACACTTTTGTTAAGCAAATGATTTTGCATCGGTTAGTATAAACATATAATGGGTATTCCACTCTAAAAATAAAAAAAATTAAAAATAACTGGAAACTTACACGTTCAATTTTTTTCTGTTTTCATATCGTAATCGGTGGAAGAAACACTACAACTTTCTTAATTTAACCGAATGCATAGCTCGTACAATAACGAAAATAGCAATAATGAACCCTTAATTTGGATCAGCCGGTATAGCATTAGAATGTATTTTATCTATTTGCTTATTTATCTATTTTAATATTCAAGTAGTTGAACGGTTTGTTATTAAAATGTTTCTGAGTATAAATTTAAACATTTTACTGTTAAAACTGTTAGATTCGGAATAAAATTCTATATTTTAGAGCCACTTTAAATATTGAGTTATATTTTTTATTATACCGGGTGTCCCAGCAAAGCGGTAATGTCCATTATTCGTATCTAATAATGTAGATAGCGAATACAAATACAAAAATTGTAGATAATAATAAGCTTTACAATTTAAAAATATTTCCATTTATACTGAGTGTTCGACAACGAGTAACCAATAGAACCTTATGTTTTTTTTTTAATGGAAGGCTATGCATTTTTTTACATTTTACGATAGCCTTTGAAGGACTGATTAAACTGACATCAACTTGTATTTGTCCATTTTCAACTGCTTCTGAGATATGGCGATTTTTCGTTAAAAATTATACAACATTTGAAAAGTTACTATGAAATAACGATTGATGATGAAATACTTATTATGGGCTCAATTAGTAGAGATATATTTTCAGTACGTGAAATTAATGGTTATTTCGCCATGTTTCGCATGTTCTTTAGAATTACATACCAGTCGCTAAAATTAAAAATTCTAAAACAAATTAAATGGAACACCCTGTATATTTATATGTCATTGAAAAGTATATAAAATTATTTCTTCCACCTGTGGGCGATATTGCAAAAGTTATAAGATATTACATCGGAATAAACCCGATTACGACTCAAAAATATGAGTTGTCATGACTTGCGTAGTGCAAGTCATGGTGACTATAGCTAAAATTAATCGAAAAGAGTTACTTCTATTTTCTTTTTACAAATAAGTAATTTTTATTATTATTTTAAAACTCATGAGAAGTTTGGAAGTTCATGAAATAGCAATAATATAAAAAATATCGCAGACGCTGTGTGTCGAAAATTGTTTATAGTTAAACTAAAATTTATAGCTTCAGTAAGTACATGAAATTACGTTAAGTGCGAAATGAAAAATTTAAAATTGAAATTAATAGATATGATCTATGTTTTGGGGAAAGTGATTGTTTGGTGGCCCCAAAATACTATGAAGACGCTGTAAAGCATCTTTGCTGTACTCTCAAAACGGGAGCATTGGGCGGGGCTAAGTGTGGGACCAATATGGCTGCCTCGCCTAGCCCAGACTACTCAAAATTATAATCTGTCATCCCACACCTGTTAGGCCTACACTAACCTATGCAATGTTATTCCAGACGAATTCTTCTTATCAACGCCGTCTCTGCTGTTGCAGCTACGTAGAGCACAAGAAACCATAATGTCTTTTAATATTTATCTTATTATATAACTCTAATAGACGATACACTTAACAAACAGTCCACTTTTTACCAACACTACCTGTTTGACGTAAGTGTAGTATCAATATGGCGGACCTGTACCCGGTTTGATCACGTGACGTCGTCTCCCTAACTATTCTTTCTCAATGGCTGGCACAAAGATATACAATCAAAAATATCCCAATATGGGACTGACATCGATGAGTGCTGTTCAAAAATTGTTAACTATTTGAAGAAACTGGCAGTATTCCGTATGAAGAAATTAGGTGTGGCCACCACACGACTTTCTTATACGTATGAGCGTTTCAAACTATACAATTTTAAGAATTTTTTTATACAAAACTTATTCAAAATTCTATTCTAGGTACTTCCATTCGCTTAATGAATCGCTATAGAATGCATACTTTGCAAGATATTATCAAAAAAGTGCTCCTCGCTAAGAGTAAAAGTGCTACTTCCGGTCCGAATTTTGAAATTTCATATATACAAAAAATATTGCAAATCCAGTTCTAAATAATTTTGTACTCTTGATAAATATATATAGAATGCATAACTTACGACATATTTGCAAAAAATCGCAATTCGATAAGAGTAAAAGTGGTTCTTCCGGTCTGAATTTTGAAATTTTTTTTATACAAAAGATATTGAAAATTATGTTTTAAATACTTTTATATCCGTAACGTACTTGTCTAAAAAGCATGACTTGCGAAATATTCGCAAAAAACTGATTTTCGATAAGAGTAAAAGACCTACTTCCGGTAGGAATTTCGAAAAACTTTTTAAATAAAATTATTCTCAATTTTAATTTTAAGTATATATGAATTCTTTATAAATTTGTTTAAACTTAGTAGTTGACGAAATATTCGCAAAATTCGATTTTTTCGCTGAAGTAAACTGCTACTTCCGGTCTACCGATTTTACTGAAAAACTAATCAGATGTCAAGAGGGAGATTATACACGTAAATACAAAATTTGGAATTGATATCTACAGCGGTTTGGCCGCTATCGTGGTCACACACACACACACAGACAGACACACAGACACACAGACACACAGACACACAGGCACACAGGCACACAGACACACAGACATTTTTTAAAAACCACTTTTTCGGTATCAGGGGACTTCAAAACGTGGACATCTGCAAAAATCTCGAGGTCGAAAATTTTCATCATCACAATACTTCCTTATACTACGTATAAGAAAGTAAAAGGAGCCGTGTTACTGCTGCCGTAGAAAACGCAGATGCACAAAAGTTTCTTTTGTTACGCGTTCAGGAAAATCCTCATACAAGTGTGCGTAAAGAGTCCTTGATGTTAGCTGAAACTTTATTAAAAGAACCTCAAAGAAGACTTTCTAATTTGTTATATGATAACTTATAATTACTGTGATGTTTGAAAATAGTAACTTATATATTCTTGATGATATTGCGAAAGTTATAAGTTTTTAATAATATACATTTCAATACTTGTACTGACGGTTTGCTTTTCAAGTGAAGTTATAAATCTAAATATTACTTCTTCAATTTTAAAGTAATTTAAATTTAAAGAACTTCCAAACTTTTCATTTTATGAGTTTTAAAATTTTAAACAGACTTACGTATTTGTAAAAAGAAAATTTTAGAAGTAACACTTTTTTGGATTAATTTTAATTATGCTATGCGTAATTAAGTCATGGCAACTCATATTTTTAAGTCCTAAACGGGTTTATTCAGATATAATATCCTATACCTTTTGCAATATCGCCCACAGGTGGAAGAAAGTATATATTTTTACGAAATTGAATAATGTAAACACATGGATGTTAAAATTAACATCAAGCAGTAAATAAATACTGTGACTTACATATATACATTTCTACGTAAAAAGTATATGCATATATGCATGTGTTTGAGATACACAAATACATTAAGTGCCATTGCCGACAATCGAACGCACAGACACCGGTGTTTCGACCTATGAGGTCTCGTCAGTGTGCGCTTTTTCTGTGTCATCTTTTGGGTGTTAAATGTCGCTGTGATACTCTCACTACATTTAACACGCAAAAATGACATAAGCAACTTTTTAAGTCTTAAAGCCATTGTCGACAGTCTCCACGCACACTGACGAAACAGGTCGAAACACCGGTGTCTGTGCGTTCGATTGGCGGCAATGGCACTTAATGTATGTGTGTATCTCAAACACATGCATACCTGCATATACGTTTTACGTAGAAATATATATATGTAAGTCACAGTATATATTTTTAATTAGTAAATTTTAAGTACTTCGAAATGATATACTAGACAAGCTGATCGACTAAAAGTGGGAGAATAAAGGGGTAGTCTCTGTTACTAACATTAGAGCTACGTTAAAGTCGACACCGCAAAAATCGTTACTGCGTTAGTCCGTGAAAATTGCTACTGTTACTGTTAATAACAAATTCTTTAACCAAGAATAAAGTCATTTACTGTACTGCTTTAGAGAAGTTAGAAATAATATTAAACAATAAAAAATCACTACCTGGATAATTTATAAGTAGAGACCCAGCTGATTATAAAAATTTCGATGGACATTTGTTAACATATCCGGGTAACATGATTCGAAAATTCAATAATTTTGGCGCGTAATTGTTGTAAATTAGTTGGACGAAACGCGATTTAAAAATGTATTTGCTAGGCGCTAGACATTGACCTACCGTTAACAAAATTCAAATGAAATGCGCAAGTACAGCTTGCTGCTATATCCTAAATGTGAGTCAGTCAGCTTCACTACACTCGACCAATAGAACAGTTTGTATATTGCTTTCTCGTACTAACTCATACAAACTCTCGGTGTCGTCGTTATATCACACAGTAAAATGTATCCTTAGCTTGACGGCCAGCACTTGGTATAGGCTGTTCCATTTAATTTTTTTTAGAATTTTTAACTTTAGCGAACGGTATGTAATTCTAAAGAACATGCGTAGATATGTCGAAATAAACATTAATTTCAAGTACTGAAAAGATATCTCTACTAATTGAACCCATAATAGGTATTTCATCATCAATCGTTATTTCATACCAACTTTTCAAATGTTGTACAATTTTTAACGAAAAATCGCCATATCTCAGAAACAGTTGAAAATCGGCAAATACAAGTTGATGTCAGTTTAATCAGCCTTTCAAGGCCTATCATAAAATATTTAAAAAAAAATGCATAGCATTCTATTTAAAATAACATAAGTTTCTGTTGGTTTATCGTTGTCGAACACTCTGTATAAATGAAAATATTTTTAAATTGTAGAGCTTATGGAGCTACAAGTCCTATATTAAAAATTATTCGCTATCTACATTATTAGATACAAATAATGGACTTTACCGCTACGTTGGAACCCCCGGTATATGTTATAGAACTTTGTGTTATATGAAAAAGCTTATTCCTATTTTAGTAGGGGACATCCTTAATTGTTTAGCTAATATTTCTCTTCCTTTTCTCAGGAGCGACACAACATCAACCGAAAATCACGCCTGAAGGAAGTGAACTTATCTTTTCAGCAGGCGAGGATTTCACACTAACTTGCACAAGTAGCAGTCGTATCACATGGACCTATCCTTTAACGAAAGTGGGCAATGTAAGTATGTAAATGTAATAAAATATTCACCATCTGCTCCATCAGAATTTATTTTAAATTTATTGATACAGTATTATAGTCAGCATTGTTGAGTCGGTCTTATTTTTTGTAATCGTTTGATCTTTTGATCTTAAAATTGTCGCATAAATTCAGGACTCTTCGGAAAATTGCTAACCATACACAATCTTCTATGTGGCAATAAAAGAGGATCATCCAGTAAAAATATATACAGTGCGAATGTAAAGTAAGAAATAAAACACACGCAGTTCAATTTTTATTTTTAAATCCCCATCTTTTGGCATAAATTATACCTTTCTACCCCAGTCAGTGGCGGCGCACAGTGTTTAAAATGAAAGAATTCGTAATTGAAATGAAGCAACGATCGTTACTTCCTGTGATATTTAGCATATTAGTATTTGTTTACTAATAAAAACTACTAATATTTAGTTATAAAGATCTAGTTGGTCTTGTAAAGGGGAGGGGGTGATTGACATTTTTTAGCCAGTTGTCAGTTGTTTTATTACAAGTACATATTATAAAAACTGTATTTGACATATATATAGCCAAGACATGACAGAGACAAAACAAATATTAAACATCATCTGAGTCTTCAATTACGTCTTCCCTTTACATTTTGCTTTCGTCGTCATACTCATACTCCTTAAGTTCAAGTTCCTCTTCGTATGTAAGGTCAAGCAACAGAATCATGCACTGGATTAGTATGAAATCAGAAGAGGATCTGAGCTCAATAGGAGCCTATAGAATAAGTACTCATTGATTTTAACGGGGTTGATTTTTTTGGGTATGTCTGTCCCGGTACTTCCTTACGTCCTTATTTTTTGACTGTTTGGTTTCTTGTGATAATTCATCGATAGCCAATAGAACTTCCTTAATAATTAATTGCAGCACTATGAATAAGAATTTTATGTACTGTAGGTAGCATGAAGTACCAATTGTACAAAGATACATATAATTCTGCGGTGACCTTACAATATTCGTCAAACTTGTCAATATTAATAGAATATTGCTACCCTCTTGCTCTATAATACAAGGAGGCAGAGAGTATGGCGCCACCGCGATAACCAACCTTCTATTTCAGAGGCTAAAAGATAATTTCAACATGCCAAGAGACACTTGTCTATTTATATCACTTCCAACTTATGCGACACTTATGGTCTTACCTTTCTCTCTTCCCAAGGGTAGATGTCAAATATGATCAAACAGTAGTGCCTACAGCTGCAGTTGCTAAGCGCAGGTTCGAATCACTGTACAAGTCGAAGGTTATAAGTTGACTAGGCGCCAGTTCCTCGTATATCTGCTGTCTACCAACCTGATATTTAAACTCGGGACAAGGTTCAATGTTAAAACCCCCAGAGGAAATAATTGGTAAAACCAAACAAACACACTTACAAATTTAATACCAGATTCATTGATTTGTTTCCAAACTCAAAAGGAGGAGTCTGCAAAGTTATATAACATTGCTACAAGATACTGACAAGTTACCCAAAATTTATTTGAAAATAAAAGAAATCTACATCAAAAATATAAGATAAATTACCAAAGTCGATTATCACTTCTTAAATTCTCACAGGAATAGGTAAATAGGACGCTTAATTTAAATGAACATTCATTAAAACATGCGCTTGAATACCAAAATGAACTAAATACAATTAAGGTGTAAGCAGTCCTAGTCAAATTATCAAATTAAAACATTAAATTGAACGATAAGGTAAACAACGGAAGGTTTGACATACTTAATTAGAAAAATTTACGTTAATTGAAGTTAAATAAAGGTGAATCAAATCTATAATTGCTATGCCTTTAGTTATCGAGCAGCTTGGTCGCTAAATTGAAACATTATAACACTAAATATATGAAACACCCTTTATATCAAGTGCGATATGCCAAGCTGAATGACGACAAAACTCTATATCTTAGATGGTAATGGTAGTAGCTACCCAAGCAGCAAAATCACAATTTTAGAGAAGGATGAAAATATATATTTGCTAATGTAGAACAAGTGTGCATATAGTGATTTTGCTACTAGGGTAATTATCTTCGCCTTACCGGCTGTTGATTACTGTACAAGAACCGCAAACTGAAAAGGCGGAAATAGGAAAGCACACAATTAGAACTATTGAAACATCCGATAGATATACTTACAATAGCGTAACAAGTTCTCAACCAAAATTTCATCCTTAAAACAAGATCCAGTTTGACGGATATTGATACAGATACAATTATATACACGACTCATTTGACCAGAGAAAGTATGTACAAATGAATATGCTGGATTTAAGTAAGGCGTTTGATTGGGTGGATCATGAAATCTTACTACAGAAACTCGAACGTTATGGGATTAGGGGAAAGCCATTGGACCTTATCAAATCCTACCTAACAAATAGAGTTCAATTAGTGGAATGGAGGGGTGAGAAGTCGAAAATGCATCCAGTAAGCTGTGGAGTTCCCCAAGGCTCGATTCTAGGACCATTATTGTTTATTATATTTATAAATGATATTCCGAAATGTCTTAGTGCTGAAATATGCCTTTACGCAGACGACACATCCATTTTAACAAATGGAATGACACAAATTGATGCTCAACAAAGATCATTATCAGCAATAAGAAGATCAGAGGAATGGTTCACTGCAAACAAACTTAAATTAAATACAGAAAAAGCACAGGAACTTGTCTTTAGAAGTAAACCAAGTAGTGAAACCCATACAGCCAAATTCCTTGGACTTACATTGGATGATTGCCTGAAATGGACACAGCACATCGATCAGTTATCAAAAAAACTAACATCAGGCATTTTTGCCATCAAAAGAATGAAATCAATTGCAACCCACCACGCTGCAAAATTAACTTACCATGCAGCCTTTCATTCTCATCTGGCTTATGGCATCCTCTTCTGGGGTGTATCAGCGAGTGCAGCTAGGGTCTTCCTGCTTCAGAAGCGAGCTGTAAGATCTCTTTGCAACCTGAGACCAGGAGAATCCTGTAGGGGATATTTTAGGAGAGAGGGTATACTTACCATGGTGTCGATGTATATCCTGCTAATGTTGAAATATTTCCACACACATCGACACCAGTTTCTCGCAAATGGCGACCACCACGCATACAACACTCGACACAGGGACGAATTTGGTGTCCCGTATCACCGTTTGGTGTCGACGCAGCAAGGTGTGAGTCACTGGGGGCCGAAGCTGTACAATGGTCTTCCCTCCGAGTGGAAGACAATGAATGTGGATCTCTTCCGTGGGAGGGTGAAAGGCATGCTTCTGGAAAAGGAGTGCTACTCCATGGATGAGTACTTTGCTCAACCATGATATGAACAAACAGGCGTTTCCTATAACTGACGATCATCACCAATATTCCACACGTAAACGGAGTGAAATTGGAGCACCATACCATATATTAATATATTGCCGTGAACTTTATCTTAGAATCTAAGACAATATTGTCTATAACTATAAAATGTTAGAAATAGATATGATTAATGTTGACACCAAGATATACTAGTGTATTTAGATCAATATTAGCAATAAGAAAACACACTCGTAGTTTAAGAAACATTTATTTTAAAATAAATTTTATTAAAACATACAATAACACAGGTATGCACTTAGGATATAAGTATTTTAATTAGGATTATATGTATATAAACACCATTTAGAAATAAGTGAGGAAAAACCTCAACGATAATAGTAAATGACACAAATGAATATTTATTTTCAGAAGTGAAAAACCAGAGATAACGTTTAATTTAGAAAATAAAGAACCTGACTACAGGTTAGGAACAAAAAGAGCTCTGAGTATATTATGCAAAGAACCTACATTTAAAAATGGAAAGACCCTTAAAACCAACAACCGTGAAAGAGTGATGTTAACCAACGGGACAATTATAAGAGTCAATCATTTAAAAGCAATTAAACTATACTCAGAGAATAAAATAAGATATGCTCGTAATGTATATGAAGAGGCTTAATGCACTCACATAACTTAAAGATAAAATACATACAGTTGCGTTGAAAAGGATATTAAAATAAAGTGTATCATAAAGAACAGCATAGAATCGTATAACATTTTAATATACACAACAAAAAGTATCAATTCTCATCGTAATGCGAATAACAGCAATCCTTTTCATGGTTCCAAACTTCGTGCACATAAGCAGCATTAATATAAAAGCAATGATTTATTACAGCATATTAAACATACAAAATTCTCCAAGGACGGTAAAATGGTTCGAAGAAAGAACAGAGCAGACAGAGAAGCCACAGATAGAGGGACTGGCGATTGAAACAATATCCAATTTCTTTCCATTCTTTCCGATCAAAAGCACCAAAACAAAAATACGAGTAAGGTTAGCCCTCGGTCGAAGAATGTACCTGCCAAACAGTAAAAGTAGCAATGAATACATTTATAAGTACAATGAATGTTTACGATAGCAATAAAAGAATAAAATAACGTAAGAAAAACATCAAAATAAATATCAATATACTTACTGCACATTAAATATAAATAAATGAAACAACAACAAATACTGTCGTTGGTGAATGTGGAAAAATATCAAATGTCAGGAACAAACATAATAAAAATAAACGCTAACCTAAAATACGACAAGAAGAAGAAGAGACAAGGAATAAGTATCGAGATATCCGCTAGAGGCGCCACGACGAACAATTCAAAAATAAAAGTCCGCAAAACAATCAAATAACGAGCGGCATTTATTTTCAACTATAAAAAAGGAGTCACAACAGAAAAAGAAGTTAGTTGTTAGCTGGTACCTGTGACATTAAAAACTTCTAATACACAACAAAGTGATAGCGTCTTTTGAAGTAGATAATACATCTACGTGTTAAGCGAGTAGTGGTCAAGTGGAGTTATTACACGCTTACCATTACTACCGCAGTATAAATAAATAAATAAACTAACCAACAACTCACAAACAAACAAGAAGCATACACGCTTACATAGGAATAATTTCCAATTGTTTTCTCGTCGCCATATTTGCAAGAAGTGAGCGTCACCATTAAATTTATAGAAGATTCCAAGGAAGGAAGAATCAACAAGAATGGAAAAACAATTTCAAGCAGAATTCGAGGAATTATATGAATCTACGCAGTGAGTAGTAAATAATATTGTTATAACCATTAAATTCAATCAAAATACACAGGTTCTCTCTAAACACTCCATTTCTTTTAATATTTAGTTATTTAAATAATAGAAAGTAAACATAGGGACATAATTTTTATTAAAAATAAAGAACACTTGCCTTAATAGTGTACTGTGTGCGAATACTTGCACAACGGACCAGTGTTCATTAAAAAAGGCATTTGTAAGCACAGCTTTGAACAATATTCAAACTTTTATAAACAGGAACGCCTAAAAGCTTCGCACTAAGAATCTAAAGACTCCGTGAGAATAGAGGTTTAGACAATTAGTTTGTGATGCATTAGGAATGTATCTGGGGTGGTGATTGATCCAAGCTTTATGTAGTACGTGTGAATGTTTGCATAAAGCCGATTAGTCAGTACTTTCATTATCAAGTCAACATAATTTGGCCCTAACATACAGGCCTTTAGTAAGAAAAGAGTGAAGGTGGAGAAACCCTGTACTGATTGAATTCATATTAAAATAAACGAACACGATATTATTATGAAAACTGCTACTTATATAGCATTGTAAACAAGCAAATAAAATAAGTAATATACATGCAACAATAAATTTTACTTATTGTAATTAATAAGCAGACAATAAATTTTTTTTTACATAAGTAATCTGGTGTCATAGTTATTTAAATCCCTATCCCACACAACATTAAAAATAATAATAATAAAGGAGAAACAAGTAAGGAAAGAAGTAAGTCACAGTAGAACCTACGAGAGATAATAATTTATGTTGTTTTGCCTATAGAGCTAGCATAAACTTCAATTTTATTTATTTATCTAACAAATAAATAAATAAATTATATAAATTTCACTTAAAGGCAAATATTACAGCAATATGTATTCACAGAAACCCTCAAACACCTGAGCTTTTTATATTATTTAATGTTTATACAATTTGTCTCGAGTAACTAATCATTTTTTATTTGTTTATATGTTTTTACTATTTTATATGTTTTATACAAAGCTAATGACAATTTCTTTGTAATGGTGTTATTACAAAAGCTAAATATATTATTATATTATTATTATTATTGAAAACGTGCTCTTGACAAATTAATTCATCCCACTCTCAAACGTGGTTTTCCAACGATAATACTAAATACTAACGTTGATTGAAGGAATATGTAAAGATGCGCAACGCTATAGTAAAATTGCCTGTCTTTCCGTTAAGTCGTCCCGCAAACCCCTTGCCGAGAAACATCATCGCTGTCTCGGGCTGCTTCGAATCTCGGACCCAAACGACTGATGCATCGCTATAGATCTCGGACCCAGTTTTGGCTTCGCTCAGTGCTATGTAGTTGCACATCTTTATGTATTCCTTCAATCAACGATACTAAATACCCAATTTATTTGTACAAGGCTGGTAGAGAAAATTACACTATTTTTGCTTCGGGAGATGTTGCTTCAAGAAGATCCGGAACGAAAAAGAAAGACGTATATAGTATCAAAATTTTCATTCATTCCGAAAGAAAGATGTCAAGCGCCATCTGAACGGAAGAAATAACTGCGGAACACGACTAAAACGACTAATTAGGCTTTACTAACGATAATCTCAAGCGGAATAATTTTATTAACAATTATAAAACCTTAAACAATGCTTAAAATAACCAACAAGAAAATAAGCAAAAGAATTTCCGATAAATATTTAAATACGTTAAACGATATATACGGGACCATGTATCAGCTGTTAAACAGGAGCTACAGCGGCTGGTAAGAAAACGCTCTAACATGCACAGTCGGCAAAACTGCACTTGCACATTTGTCCAATAGAGGCCGGAAACAATCAAAATCAATTAAATCAATATTCCTACATCGATAAGTACAAGAAAAATCCATACAGGCATTCCACCAAATGTAATTAAATATAGAAGGCAAAATGAATATTCTCTAAATAAAGAAATAAACAAAGACAAGAATAAATTTCACTAAACTGAAAAATAGAAATTTTACCAATAAACAGTACCAAAAGGGTAACTAGCAATACTAAATGTTACATGAACGAGATATATATATATATATATATATATATATATATATATATATGTATATATATATATAAAAATAAAGAAAAGAAATATTGCGGATAATGGAATAATGAAGTAAAGAATTTAATGATTGATATATATATATATATATATATATATATATATATACAGAGTACCTCAAAATAATTTGTACAAGGAAGATATACATTAAGAACGAAAATTAAATTGTAACAATATCTACTATTTAAAACACACAAAATGACACCACTTTGTAAGGTATTGCGAGGAAAATATTATCTCGTAAAGTTCTCGAGCACACTCGTTGTAATTTCATCCTCATCTGTTTGGAAATGATCTCTGAGATAGTCGAAAACTCGAATTTTCTTCAGAGAAAAACTTTGACTATATACTTCCATCATTTTCATTTAGATTTGCACCAGAATGTTTTGCAATAACATTTCGGGATGATTTGAGCTCGCCTAGTTTAATTTTAAAATAATCTACTGACTTACTTTTGTACTCCTGGTGCTTTGTTTCTAAATGCCGACGAAGTTTTGCAGGCTTTATACACTAGTTAGAGACGCTTTCGTAGCAAATAACATATTGAGGTTTAGGTTCATGTTCAGATCCAGTATATGTAAAACCAATTTCCAAAATAACAACTGTTGTATTTCCTTATTTTCACAGTAGGCCTACAAACACTGCTCTTCGACGTAGAAAGGTTAGGTTCAACAGATGATAACTTATCCACTTACACATTCACATCAAATAACTCCTGATCCTCTTCGTCAGTAAACCTATCACGTTTTAACGATCAACTTTTCAACCAACGATCAATTTTCAATTGCTGTACCTTGCCGAGCAAAATAAGTCTTGATGAATAATAAAATTGTGTTATAATGACACGTAATTAACACGATCTTTGACAAAACTGCTACTGCGATAAATAGGCAAACATCAAAATGGCCGGCCGTTGATAGACATGTCAAACATGCAGCACGCACCATTTAACGGATATTGGCAAAACTACTACTAGTACCTAATATTGGCGCAAGATTGAGCTAGCGCCAGTTGACTGTAAAAGCTAATATAAATTACTTACTAATGTAACTCAAATTATTATATTTGTAATATTCTAATGCCTAATCTACAATTTAAGAATGCAAGGGGTCCTTGTCAGTATAGCAACCGATGAGATGCTCCTTGAAAAAATGTAGTTGGGAACCTCTGATCTACACTATAATCTTCCATTTCATGAAAAATTCAAGTTCTAGCAAGTACTAGCAATAATCGTTAATTTTCGGGTACTAAAATATACCCTATAGGAATACTGTTAATTTTGCAGTTTTTGATAATTAATTTCTCTGGTTATGACAAAGATAAAACGGCAATTCTTGGTGAAAAGTTGTATGAAGGCGCGTACAAACAAATAAATAAATTAGAGCATTATAAAAAAATTTAAACTTTTTAATTACGATCTCGTTTTTATCGATTTTGAACACTATGCGTTGCCACTGGTTGGCATGGAAAAGTATAATTTATGCCAAAAGGTAAGGATAAAAATTTAGCAAATTTTATTCCATATTTTACACTAGTGCTTTATATTTAAATCACATTTTGTTGACATATTTACTGTGTTCATAAACTCAAATTTTTATTGAAAAATTCCCACCCTTTATTGACAAATTTCATGAGTTGGTGCTTCATGTAAAGTCCACTATTAATATGATTTATGCATTCTTGTGGAAGCTTATTTCAAGTAAATTGTAGGACGCCATGAAGAGCTTGGGTGGAGGCTAGAGATATGTGTGACTTGTTTATTCTCAGCACAGTAAACATTTCTTCAAAAATTAGGATAGAAACATATATTCTTCTATTCAGTAATTCTTTTTTTTTTTGTCGCATAATGTACTTGATATCGTTTCTTTAATTCTGATCATACGTTTCACAAATTTCAGGACACACTTCAACCAGAAGTGAAAATAGAGGGAGGTGATGAAATGGAAAACGGTTATTATACTTCAAAATTACACGTATCCAATGCCAATGATTTAGCCGTTGGCTTCTACTTTTGCAACATAACCGAGACTAATTACTCCTCTACATACGTCTTCGTCGATGGTGAGTTTACATATATTCTTCTTCATAACTGGAAGGCATCATACATTTTCACATTTTTCTTGTTTTATTAGACGATAACAAACTTTACGTTGGCAGAGACGATATTACAGTTGCTTCGGGCAAACAATACTCTGCCCTAATCATACCATGTAGACCAACCAGTCCTAACATAACAGTTAGACTATATACAGGTATAGGTGTGGATCCTAATAATGAGGTAAGTGTCTTTGACGAAACAATATAATTTCTGCTTGTATATATGCAAATGTCTCATCTCTGTGTGTGGAAAAACTTGCTTGTTTTAGCGGTCCACTTGCAATCTTTAGTAGTAACAACACTTATCAAAACAATTAACGGATATTTTATAAAAATGATAAAACATTTTAACGGCTTCTTGGCAAGTATTAATGTCATCTTCTATCTATAAAATTGTCATGTTTTGGTATACGCTGACGATTTGAACATTTTTGATGAAATTGACAGTACATATTTAGAATCCTGCTTTTCGTCATGGAAACTTAGACTGAATCACGAGCTGGTGATTTTTAAAAAAATAAATGTAAATATCGACGGATGCTGTTTTATATCTTTTACCAGAAAATCAGACATATTTACCTAAATAAAACCCATATTACTTTGTTATATTATTAAATTGCATTGTTGTATTAAATTAAATGTGTAATTGCAATTTCGACCATATTAGTCATTAACAAACACTGTATTACAAATGTAACAAAAATAAACATTACATATACTTATATCTAGGTGTTGCAACGTAGAAAATGCGATAATTATATAACAATTAGGAGAACCAACATACAGGATACAAGAAAGGGGGTACATTAATACAAAACGAATTATAGGCTGCAAACGTCGTCTTAAGGTATTCATTATCGTATTCATTCATATGTTCTTTAAAACGAATATTAAAACTTCCACCAGTCTTGAAGATATATAAATATGTATATGCAATCGAAACAGTCAAGTTTAGAGGCTCCAGATTTGTTTAAGGGGTTTGTTCTAGTTTTAGCATTAAACAGGATATTGACAACTTTTGTGTTAGGTCTAAAGGCTACTTTAAAGTTATGTTCAGAAATAATTTTAGAAATATCTCGACTAACACTGTCAAAATAGGTCAGCTATACATCTTGAGATGATTCAATTTTATTGTAGGGATATACTGATTTTAATGCGATCAAGAACTGGAATTGAAACATTGGGTTAAAACTCGATATTTAGGAAGAATTATAAAATTAATTATACGCATGGATCAAGTTTTATATATGTCAGTCAGGGTGCAAATCATATTTTAGAAACTGGTCATCAATGTTCAGCCTGTTTCGTTTAAATATAAGTAGAAAAATTAGTGTTTTAAAATGTTATTATATTAAAGAGGACTTACTATGCATCCCTGTAATATTCTTAATGATCAGACAGTACTAATAAATTCTCCTTTAATAAATCCTAGCATTTCCTAGTTTCCGAGTCTTTTTGGAACAAGTTTATATACATATTTGTATGCATTTCAAAAATTTTATTATCAATTCTATGAAATATCCGTTATTTCTTTTGAGCAATGTAATACGTATAGAGTCAGTTCAAATAAGTATATCTGATGTTTTTTATTATTATTCTACATCTTACCTATAAGCACATAAGCAAATACACTTATCGGAAGCTACAAAGGCTATGTAGTGTATCTTGTGTATCTGTGTATAAAGTATTCACTGACCGCCGTCAGAGACAAAAATTGTTGAATTGTATGTTCAGTAGTTAATGAAAAAGTAACGGTTAACGATCTTTATGCAAAGATATACCTTTTGACACTGAGGCACCCTTAAACGTTCATAAGTATTAAAACGTGCACTATTTGTGAAATTGCATTTAAACCACTTTTAAAAAATAAATTGACGATACCCAATCACAAAACCCGAGGTTTAACAAATTGTAGTTTTGTTTCGCCGAATTTGTATCTAATCAAGTGCAAAAAATCAATATGTTAAGTTTTATAACCATATACCTTCTGGAATCTGGTATGTGCTTTGAGAAATATAGAATAACACAGAAAAGAACATGTAGCTTATAAAACACGTTCTGCTGTAGATGTCTTTTTTTCTAATCATTAGTAGATATTACGTAATGCAATTAAATAATTATTAATGTTCGTATTTTACTTTCTTATACGTAGTATAAGGAAGCATTGTGATGATGAAAATTTTCGACCTCGAGATTTTTACAGATGTCCACGTTTTGAAGTCCCATGATACCGAAAAAGTGGTTTTTAAAATTGTCAATGTGTGTGTCTCTCTCTCTCTCTGTATGTGTCTCTCTCTGTGCGTGACCACGATAGCGGTCAAACCCTTGTAGATATCTATTCCAAATTTTGTATTTACGTGTATAATCTCCCTCTTGAGATCTGATTAGCTTTTCAGTAAAATCAGTAGAACGGAAGTAGTAGTTTACCACAGTGAAAAAATCAAATTTTGCAAATATTTCGTCAATTACTAAATTTAAACAAAATTATAAAAAATTTAAATGTGCTCAAAATTAAATTTGAGAAAAATTGTGTTAAAAAAGTTTTTCGAAATTCCTACCGGAAGTAGGTCTTTTACTCTTATCGAAAATCAGTTTTCTGCTAATATCTCGCAAGTCATGCTTTCTATTCAGGTACATTACCAGTATAAAAGTATTTAAAACATAATCTTAAATATCTTTTGTATAAAAAAAAAAACTTCAAAATTCGGACCAGAAGTAACACTTTTACTCTTACCGAATAGCGACTTTTTGCAAATATGTCGTAAATTATGCATTTTGTTTATATTTATCAAGAGTATAAATGTATTTAGTGTTAGATTTGCAATGTTTTTTGTACAAACGAAATTTCAAAATTCGGACCGGAAGTAGCACTTTTACTCTTAGCGAGTAGCACTTTTTTTTATAATATCTTGCAAAGTATGCATTGAGATTTATGAAGAGAATAGAAGTATGTACTTAAAATAGAATTTTGAATAATTTTTGTATAAAGAAATTCTTAAAATTCTTTAATTTGAAACGCTCATACGTATAAGAAAGTGGTGTGGTGGCCACACCTCATTTTTTTCCTTTACGATGTTCTTCCAGTCATTTTAAGCAAATCGTCGATAAGAGGATCGTTTCTTGCAGCCTAGGAACCGTGACCTTGGGAGCAGGACGCTGATGCAGAATCGGCGAATCTCACCTACTATTGTAAAAATTTTGGTTTTTATTTTAAAGTTTGAGAGCTTAAAGATATTATAAAAAACAACGTTTTAGCGGAAAATGAGAAATATACAAATATACAGTCAGCATAATAAGTATGAAATAAAACAAACAAACGTTTTAGGTGTACACTATACATATTTAATTAAAACAAACACGACAACTGTTTCATTCTACGGTAGCCCCTTCAGGTTGACATATACCTGAAGAAGCTACTTGGTAGTAAAGCAGCTGTTTTATTTGTTTTAATTAAATATAGTGTACACCTAAACCATTTGATACTTTTATTTTACGTTAAATATAAATTATGTTTTTAGAAGTGATTAAGAGGGCGATTCCGCTAACTATTGGACATAGAATTCGAGAAGTTTTTGTCTCTATTTTACACATACAAATATACACTGAAAAACCCCAATCTGCAGAAACGTAATTAAGCGGAAACAGCACCCCAATATCACATTAAGTGTTTCCACGCACATAGATAATATGTAAATATATTGTAAATACAAACAGAAATAATGTTTATATAAAATGTATATAATGTATATATCAACACTACACTATGCAATATTAACACTAACAAGACACTTACACTATTTGCACTTCACATCATAATAACTGTACATAATAACACTGTTTTTGCACTGGTGCACTGCTACTAACAAGTTTATCTTCAGCCTGTATCACTTTTAACCAGGTGTCTTGGAAAAAAACACGGCTAGGTTTCGGGCACTACGGATCACGATGGAGTTTTGATCCTAAAATTGGATTCGTGTGGGACTATCCTTTCGAAGCAACTTCGGCGATATACACTTGTCACTACAGCAATGATAAAGTCATGTTGAATAAGCCAATTCCGATATTTATACGAAGTACGTAACATGTGAATGATTATGTTAAGAATTTCTATTTGGAATTGACTTTGTCTATTATGGATTTCGTTTATCTCACTTAGATGACACAAGAACATCACTGACTGATTTATTATCTATACTTTACAGCATTCTGTTGGACTATTAGCAATAATTTCCTGCATTATTATTTTATTGTAATTTACTAACATTTAATATTGGAAATAAGTATTGAATTGTTAGAAGCACAAGAAGAAAGTGAAATCCTAATGATTTGAAAACTCAACGCGGCAGCCATACGAACTAAGAAAGTTGATGATGTCAACAATGAAACGAAACATCTCATTCAAGTTTTGGATGGTTCATTATATTAAAAAGCAGAAATGGTTTCGTGGAAGTAATTTTAACTATTAAAGCACTCTTTTGGATGACTCTACTAGCTTTATTATAAAAACCAAATAGATTAAATATTTTTCCAAATATAGATATAAACACTAATCAAATTTTACAAAGTAAAAAGCTAAATAACTACTTTTTCTTACTAACACACTAAATACCGACAAATTTTAAATGGTCCAAAAAAGAGCTGAATTGTAAATACACAATGTGCATTATAAATAATGAAGTTCGATACTTTTTTATTATTATTATCATTTTACTTTATCAAATTCTGTCCTCTTAAAGGATAATTTTTTATACAGATAGTAGGGGAAAAAAATAAAGTTATATACACTTCTAACGAAGTTAAAAGAAACTCAAATACAGTGAGAAAGAAAAGGTAATATTAATACTAAATGACATACAAGTTTATCCAAAAGAAAAATACCAATATTATTAAAATAATATTGTACAGATTGTTCGAGAAGAGAGGTATACGTCAAAGTTATAATTTCTTAAAAGAACCAAGCGGTATTTAGCGACCTATTTGAACTCTACATATAAAATTAAAGCAAGTCTATATTAGACATCCTACACCTAATATACCTATACACTTTTTTTGAGATATTTTAAAATTGTAAGGCAAAGTTTAAATGTTTCATTATTCTGGCCAAGTAACATTGAAGATATTAATTTTGTCTATAGAGGTCATATATCACAATAAATATAACGGGTATCCCAGCAAAGCTGTCTACATTCTTGGTACAATCTACAAATATTTTCATTTTTACAGAGTATCGGAGAACGAGCCCCCAATACAAACTTATAGTCTTTTATAATGGGCGTTTGAGTATTGGTTAAATTATGAATTTTTCTTACCCGAATTTCAACTGTTTCTGAGTTGTGGTAATTTTTCTTCTAAAATGTTATAATTTTTGTAAAATTTTTATGCAATATCGATTAATATCATACGGTTAAGAAGCGATTACCACTAACAGTAGCATATAATAACGCCTCAAGTGCGATAATAAAAATAAAAGAACTATAAAATGGAAAATTCCCAAAACTATCTCACCCATCTACTTGTGACGTCTCTTATAATATAATATGCAGGTTTTTCAAATATAAAACAATTGAAAATATTGTATTTGACAGATATGTAAAGAGATGTTAACTAACTGCAAAATTAAAGCAAATTAATGACATATTTGTTAACAAACAACTTAAACTGGAAACTTTATAGAAACACATCGTAGGTTGAACATTATATTTTAATACTGCAAGTATAAATACAATTTTAAAAAATTAGAAATCAAATATTTCAAACTGATTAAATTGAGTATAACCTACACGACACAGAAATTTAGTGTCGCACAAGAGGCCCCAATTAAAACCTATGTTTAGAAGCCCAAAATTTACTCAAATCAGTAAGAAAATCCCCTATTCTGACCCTGTATCCAGCTAAGCAACTTGAAAAGTCGTAAACTTCAAGTCAAAATTTTTAGAATACAAAAAAACAAATAGCTATGCTCAAAAACAAAATTTTAATTACTCCTATCAAATGAGCAGAAATAACTACACTGACTGCTCACAGATGGCTTAAATGACTACAAATTTTGATTGTTTACCATTAAGGCCCAATTAGAACACTACGACTATTATAGTATTGCAAAATACTAATAATAAATGAAATATTATTCTGCTGACCCAAAACGTCAATAATAAAAAAGCCTTATAATAAGGACGTAAATGTGGTAACTAATTAAAGACAAAATGAGTCAAACACGAAGAAAAAGCGATTCTAATACAACTAAAGGTTTATGAATAATACACATATATACAGAGTGATTTCTCAGACTGTAAAAGCGATAAAAAAATTATAATGGTCTCAAGGATATAAAATATTACATCTACCTTTTTTCATCTAATTTTAGGTATAGTATGTGTAATGCAAATCTTAGCAACTCACATTAATCAGTAGCATTCAAATATAATATTCTAACATTTACAACGTTGACCATAAACGTAATGGGTTAGGTACTTTTAAATAGTAAATTTTTAGTACTTTTCACTACATGTAAAACGCTAATAACGTGTTTTTCAAATTTTTAAATTTAGCCATTCGTAAAATTCATGTAATGAAACGATATCTTTAGTAGTAGAAGCCATAACAGTTTTAACATCGATAATCGTTATTTCATTAGAGGTTTCCAAAATTTTCACAAATGTCATCAAAAAAATCACTATATCTTAAAACCAGTTGAAAAATAAGCTACCACAAAATTTATTAATTTAATCAACTCTTGAAGTTTTATTATAAAAAAACGAAAATGTAATAAAATGTATAAGCTTTAATTTAAAAAGTATAAGTTAAATTTAATATTACTTTTAAACATAAATAAAATAGGTGAGAATTACTAAAACAGCTTTAGAGTAATCTAATTAGCCACAAGATGACACACCAAATTATCACCCTTTTAGAGATTCCCAGAAATGTGCTATTGATATTCGGACAAATTCGTTAAAGAATAATTATATGATGCATGTGATCATTCCACAAACTAGTTCGAATGTGAATAGAAAACTTCTGAGAATTTGTAAACTAGGCTGGTAGGTATACTACTTCGGTATATTGTCGTGTCAAGTGCCGCAGAATTCCATAGATTACCAATTTTCGTCGTTCTCGAACACTTCGTATAAATGAAAATATTTTAAAATTATACCAGTACATAAGTATCTACAATTTTTATATTATTCTTATCCTATCTGCATTAATAGATAGCAATTATGGACTTTATCGCTGGAACACTCTGTATAAGATATACTAATTCTGTCATATCTGCAAAATTTTAAAGCGAATTTTAAAATTCACGCTTGTCCGACAGCTAATATTAAAATCATTAATTTTATCTGTAGAATTCAAACATTCCATTAAATATATACAGGGTGAGTTGTTTTTTCATTATTTGTATGGGGATCTCGAAAATCATAAGAAATATGCATTAGGTTAAATGGAGAAAGATTTGCATCTTTATAAGCCTAATGCAGATACGTTTTTGTCAATTTAAGAAAATGCACGGTTTACTAGATATTTGCAAAAAACAGAAATTCTCCAAAAACTTTTCAGTGCTATAACACTTCTATTCTTAAAGTTAGAAAA
Source organism: Amphimallon solstitiale (assembly GCA_963170755.1). Lineage (NCBI taxonomy): Eukaryota > Metazoa > Arthropoda > Insecta > Coleoptera > Scarabaeidae > Amphimallon > Amphimallon solstitiale. The sequence continues at coordinate 93,929,903 of OY720678.1, forward strand.
AAACCTTTTGAACATTGTTTTTAAGAAATTCATTTTCAAACAACGACAACTTCTTAAATTTTTAATTTTGCTTAGCATTTTTGAGTTAGCAAGCAAAGTCTATTTTCTTAAATTGAAACTATAGTTGGCTATTACATATTCCAGTAGTGCACTTTTTTCTGCTTGCAATGATGTAAGGGTTGTAGCACTTATTTTAATAAATAACTGCACAATACACTATTATTATGTTTAACAAAAATCATGTCTTGCCATGGAAAAGAAAATAAACTTATAATATACAATGTGATACAAGAAACAATAAAAACGCTAAACGAATTAATAATTAACAACACGTAAACGCTAAATTTACATTAAGTGTTCGAAATGCCCACCATTATTATCGACGCACATACGGCACCTTTCCAACACTGAGTTAATAACTCTCCTAATTCTGCGCCCATCTAAGCTATCAAATACATTAATAACAGCTTCCAATAGCTCCTAGTGATCACACATATACGAGATCTTCTATTGCTCCAAAGACGAAGAAATCTAACGGTGAAAGATCTGGGGAACGTGCAGGCCATAAAACAGGACCATTTCTGCCGATACACGAGTTTGGAAATAATTCATCTAAATATCTTTTGACCTGTGCCTGATAGTGAGGCGGGGCACCGTCGTGTTGAAACCACCGTAAATTTGTACGGATCTGTAAATTTAATTCATCTAGGATATTGTCGAAATCTTCCCTAAGAAATTGCAAATATCGATTTCCGGTTAAAGTTTCATTAAAAATAAATGGCCCAACAAGTTGCGAATCAATAACACCACACCATAAATTGAAGCCAAACCTAATCTGGGGTCGCCTTTTTTCTAAACGGTGGGGATTTATTTGCGCCCACATGTGTTCATTATGGCGATTGAACATGCCGCAGTTTATAAAACGTGCTTCGTCAGTCTATAAGATCTGCATTGGAAAGTTATTATTTTCATGGCACATATTTGCGAACCAAGCACAAAAATTTAATCGTCTCCAGGGTGTTGAGTTTGACCAACTAATTTTTTATAAGGATGATACTTATGTTTTGATAAAATTCTCACTACTGTGCGTTGTGAGGTAGCAGCGCCTTGTGCAATTTGTCGCGTTGATGTTGATGGATTCTGATTAACAGCAGCTAAAACATTTATCTGCGTGTTTTCACCAATATTACGCTTATTACTAGGTTTAACAAAACTTCCATACTCTTTTAAATTATTGTATAAATTCTTGAAGGTGTCTAACGATGGTTGAGGGCGATCAAAATACAATAAAAAATAGCGTTCGGCGGCTTCTTTACTATTTTTGTTACAAATAATGTAACATTCAATCATATCAAGTTTCTCATGATTTGTGTATACCACAACTAAATTTGTAAAGCAACTAAATCACTAACAAAACCAACTGTAGTCACCCTAATGAACTGTCAATGATGAAGTAAACATAATGCTTCAATTATTAATATCGCGTTTTCCATGGCAAGACATGATTTTTGTTAAACATAATAATAGTGTTTTGTGCTGTTATCTATTAAAATAAGTTCTACAACCCTTACATCATAGCAAGCAGAAAAAAATGCACTATTAGAATATGTCATAGCCAACTATGGTTTCCATTTAAAAAAATTAGACTTTGCTGGCTAACTCAAAAATGCTAAGCAAAATTAAAAATTTAAAAGATGTTTGAAATTGAATTTCTTAAAAACAAATTCAAAAAAAATGTTTTCCACCTTTAAGAATAAAAGAGTAATAGCACTTAAAAGGCTTTGGAGAATTTCCATTTTTTGCAAATATCTATCAAACCATGCATTTTCTTAAATTGACAAAAACGTATCTGGATGAGGCTTATAAAGATGCAAATCTTTCTCCATTTAACCTAATGCGTATCTCTTATAGTTTTCGAGGTCCCCATACAAATAATGAAAAAAACTCACCCTCCCCATACAAATAATGAAAAAAACTCACACCATAACATAAAATACTCTACATCGACTTTCGATCATATAAATTTACTTCTTGGATATATAATAGTGGCCGATACAAAAGCGGTATTAAAGAAGAAACCGTTCGAAATAATTTCTTATTTATCTTTATTATGAAACAGTTCTGGTCCAAGATACAAACACTTGTTTATAGTGTTTTTGTCATTGACGAAAGAGTGATTCAATAACTCCTTCTTCTTTAATTTAATACTTAATACTATATTGATACATGTATTGCTCCAAGACATGATAGATAAATCAAAATAACATTCCACGGCAACTTTGCTCTATAAAATTCCTCACCAGCGACAGTCAAAATATAAGTAAAATCCCGCTTAAATCTTGTGAGTGAAATTACGCGATTTGTTTATGTACGAGGGGCCGTTTATATATCTTTCGAAAATAATTGACTTTGAAGGACAATCATTCCCGTAAACAACAAACATTTCTTCACGAATATTCTTTGGAGATTTTCCTTGTTTTGTCAAGAATTTTATTTATAACTGGTCGATACGTAATAACACAAACTGACCGATTTTAAACTAATACTGCTGCAATTGTTTTGTAAATTGTCAAAGTAGCTACCAAGGCGCATATGATAATAAAACACTATAATGAAAAATTATACTAAAATTGTCTAGTCCGAGAATATAAAAACGACCCCTCGTATGTATCATGAATCATGATCTAATGTGTGCCAGATTTGTCTAGAGATTATTTTTCTCTCTATGTAGGCCATCGCCGAAACAATGATGAGCACCCATCGCTTTTTAATAACTACGCAGTGCACCCAAAGCTTCAATATCTAAGAAATAATTTAGGATACTGCTTTCGTTTTTACAAAAATAATGCCGTAAAATAATTATTCACAAACTGTATAGGAAGAATATTAAGTTTAAAAAAAAATTCAACGTTTTTTATTAACACACTCTAAATATTTATATAATTTTTTTTTTATTTTATAATTTATTATTATTATTTTAACAGAATTTGCTTATAAAATATATACTTTTACAAAGTGGTTACTTGATATATAGTATAACGGCTTCCTAACAAAAATGAAACTTACTTGCTACGACAACATTTTGAATATTTGTGTTTCTACAACCATCTTGACATCTTCAGTAAGAAACCGACCAAAATTTATTTTCAGGAACAAAGACTATTGAATTCTACTATTATAGGAATAATATCGTTTTCGGAAATTAAACAGTGAAGATAACTGTTTGTGCGAGGAATATTTGCCTGATTAAATGACTCTAAAGCAGTAAAGACGTAAATTTCCACATTTTTTAATTATATTATTTTTTGTTTCCATTACCTATAGACTATAGTCCTCTCTCTAGTAATTATAAGTGCTTTTCAAACTACTTTTTGGTAGGATAAATCGACCAATGAATGGAGAATTAAGTCGTATTGCTAATTTGAGTTTAGATTACAGTACTAGGTCATAATCAATTCAATTCTTTCAATACGGTTAAGTAAGTCCTATTGTTTTAAATTTTTGAGCACCCGAACAAAATTCAAACTATAAAAACTTAATGGTACTATTTATTTTTTAATTAGTTTTAACAGAAGTGCCAAATCACCACTAAATTAACATGACTTAATGAACAAAGATATATCAGTGCTAGGACATAGTATTTATTCTTGTATAAAAAAGTGACAAAGAGCTAATACTTTTGGTATGGTAAATATAATTATTGAAAGTTAAATTTCAGAACCCAACCCGTATATCCGGACGGGTTCTGATATTTTCTTAAGAATTTGATTTTTGATGGATCAAATTTGGTCTGGAATGTCTGGCGTTGCTTCTTGTTCTTTCCATTACACTCGCTTTGTAAACCTTTTTAATACCTTAGTAATTTCAAGTCTGGTACTTTACAATAACGTAGTTTCCTAGTGGGATAGTTTTGTCTGGAAACTCCTCATTTTCATACTCTAGAAAACTTGTTCTTCTGCGTTGTTTCATATCCACTTTTTCTATTTTTTTTCTATTTAATAGTATCCTCAGTTTCTTCTAATGAGTCTAAAAAATTCTTTATCTTCCACATGAAAACTTTTTCGTTGTCTTATGGTCCTTCGTGCTCTCTTCTGTTTCTTATTTTTATTTCGTTTATTTTTTCATTCTTCTCCAGTTTTTTCTTTCTTGTATTTTCCTTTATTTCCTTTTTTTCTCTGTTGGTCATTATGAAGCATTTAAGAAACCATTAAGTAATAATAACATTTTCACTGGCTGTGTCTCGTGTATTTCATACTTCGAATAAATTCAATGTGTCAACGATGTGATGACAAGTTCTAAAATGGCGGATATTTTATTTATTTCGTACCATAGTAACGTTTGCAACAGCAATAGGTTTTTTTGGTGCTGATAAAAACTAAAACACACATTTTCTGCAATCTTTTTCTCGTGAACGTAAACAATAAGCAAGAGTACCTTTTTTAAAATCTATGGTTCACGCTACCCATTTTAATATTTTTAAAGTCTTTAGGAATTAAGTTGTAAAGATTAGCACGCTCCTGGCAAACTATAAAAGCTAAATATGTTTCAAAAACACTATTTTAAGAGGTCCTTACTAGTGTCCATCATATTAAATTTTTATTAAATTATATTAATTACTTTAAAAGAAATTCAATAAAAACCGATTTCCAGCGGCGTCCTTCAGGGACGCATATCTCCGTAGGAGGGGCCTGTAGGAAAATTTTTTATAGGAACTTGTCATCTTATTTGTTCATGTTCTATCTGCATCCAAGAGATTTCCCACATTTTCCCAGACACCCTATATACTGACGTCTTGTGGAAATACATTTAGAATAATTCACGGCATTTTTGTTAAGTGAAGTTCACAAGTTCTAAAACCATTGACACTTTCATTGAGCTGACAAGCATTATCGAATGCTTATTCAAATGACGTACAAAAGTTATGGCGTGTTATCGTCGTATGTGTTTGTTGCTTGTAGCGCCGACAACACTTTTTCATTAGACTTTTAGGGGAATACTCACGTCACAGGGCTGAAGAATATAAATAGAATTCGGCAAAGACAATAAAGATGTTTTTCCTCTCTGCAAAAGTCATAGCAATTTATATTCTAATGAGACTTATGAATGTCTATAAAAAGAATAATAGGGAACCACAAATTGAATATATTGACAATATATTCGAAAAAAGTGGCTTCCATCTAATAAGAAACTAGCAAAAATCTCCCATCTTGACGGGATGCCATCTTCCTTGATATTAATAGCATAGTAGTGCTATTGAAGATGACAATATAGTTGTCAAAATACAAAAAACACTAAAACACCTTTACCACACTAAAGCCCAAAAAACTAAATATTTCATTCTTATGAATATTTAATTTATTTAATGTTTAAATTTGTTAATTAGCAACGAGAAAAATGATTTTTCTTTTTCCGTTCCTAACCCCTGTAGCAGTCTCAGCGTGTTACTGGGAGTACGTCAAATTCTTTTAGATGCCTCTGCAATCTTAGACGTTTTCTCTCCCACTCCGTTAGAGTAATTTCATACCGTATAATATTTGAATATTTCTCTCTTGTCGTTTCTTTCTTCTATAACATCGTACGTACACACATGTGTATCTTGGCCGTAAAACGATATGTTATCTTTTTTTACCAAACTTGTGAAAACATCATTTTTCTCATAGTAAACAAGAATGTCATGCATTAGCAAATAAATAAATTTACCGTAATTTTTCTATGTATATTAAAGTCTAATTAATGTGAGGTTAACATTAATATTTGAACAATAATTTCTTTTGTATAAACGATTATATCTAACTTTCCATTCTTGAGTTAAATCTTTGTAAATACATGTAAATATGTGTGATTTATAGCTACATGTTTACGAAATAAGTAAATAAAAAGATTTAACGTTGAAATGCCCCGTTTTCTATTTATGCTAAGTAGAAATATGTTAGAATGAAATGCTAAAAAGTACATTACCTTATTTTTCCGACTTGAGTGAATCCGTACGAGAGCAGTTATTCTTGGTACATCGCTTCCACTAGGCACGAACACCATTTATCATTATAATTCATATAAGACTTTTGTTTCGCGCCTAAGTGCTAATCTGTCAATGTGAATAGCAGAGGTGAATAGCTACCAACCGTAGTTAATAACATAATTAATTCCTCTCTAAATATCCCCAGGAGTAAGTAGGATATTAAGTTGCCTAACCACCGAATGAGTAAACTTATAAATGTAAGAACCAGACCGTTTTATGAGGCAATTACATAGTTTAATTAATTAGTAATTAACGAATTTAAGAGAGCAGGCATGTTGTAAGATGACAATATAGTTGTCGAAATAATACGTATTTAGTTTTTTGTGCTTTAGTGTAGTAGAGGTGATTTAATATTTTTATCCACAATCACTATATTATACGGTCATAATTCAACTGCTTAGCAACCTTTTATGGGGTCTATAAAACACTAGTGTTTTATAAATCATAAAACACGCTATAAAACACGCCATAAAACTCTCAAAATGAATTTATTTATTAAGATTTACATTGATATTCAAGCTAATAGAGAAAAGGTTATTCTTCTTCTTTTGTTTTATTGGCGAAGACAAATTAACTTCAACCGTAGATGGAATTGAACTTTCACAAGAAGTTTCACCGGTATGATTCATTGCAACTTGTTTCGCAGTCTCTTTCTGAATCATTTCCCCTGTTTTCAATTTATTTGATAAACAATTCTCCACGTAGCTTTCTGCGACATTAGACGACTTCCATCCACCGTGACGTTTGATGGCCATAAGATCGCCACCAGCATTGGCCAATAATGTTGCTGAAGAGCGTCTCATGCTATGACCAGTATAGGAACTAGCATCCCGTAATTGCAAAAAAGAAGCCACTACAGCAGGTATTCTTGACATAGTGTTGATACCCACAGATTGACTTGTACATTTTCCATCTGTATATCGTAGAAAAAATCTGCCCTGGGAAGCGATAGAAGCTGGGCGTAATTGCATATACTTCCTACACATGTCCAGAGCGTTAACAGAAAAACCCTCTTCCAATACTGTAAAACTTCGAGAAACGTAGGTTTTTGTATCAGCAATCGTAATAAACAAATATTTTCCTTTATCTTCGACATTTTCAATTTTCAAGTACGTCAACTCATTACATCTACAAGCGCCAGCTACACCCATTATAAGTCCCACCTAAGGAAGAAACTCTAAGTTTGAATGCAAACAAACAAAAATCACAACTAAGTGTTACCTTCATCATCAAATATTTTTCATCTGGAGCCTCCTTCAAAAATTGTGTGATGTGTTTGTTTTCAAGAATTTTGGCCTTCTTAGGTTTGTAGGTACGACACTTGCTTTTCAAAAAGGCGATCAACTTGCTGTATTTTGAGATATCTATATTTCTGTGCACTTTTAATGTTGTCTTCAACATAGAATACTTTGTCCATAATGATGATGCCGCAAACTTCTTATTAACATTGTAGAAATATGCTAGGAGTACCTCTTCGTTTATCGCTCCTTTTACACCACTTTTTTCTTTCCAATTATTGAAGTCGGCAAATACTTTTTCGTAGGCGTCCTTTGACTTCCACGGCAATAAATCTAAAGTTGCTTTCTGAGCTTCTTCAAGTATTTGTTCCGGAATAAACTCGCTCTCACAAATCTCTTCCATCTTTTCCACTTTTCAACAATGAATGCTTACAAATGGAGTCGATAAACAATCGAAAATACATAGTAACCGATCCAAGACCTCCCGATATTTTTTTAGTTAATGCGAAATTTCAATGATTTTTGAGGTGACAGCCGCTGTCAGACCGAAATGTCAGATCATTGTTTCATAAATTTCGGCGATTCTGATTATAAATAAGTGTGATTGTGGATAAAACGTTGTATTGCATACGGGTTTTAGATGCATTTTATTCACTTAAGAAAATTAAACGCTCGAGCAAGCTCTCGCGTTTAAACATTCTTGCGTGAATAATATGCTATCTAAAACCCTTATACAATAAATAACTATTGTGTACTATCAAGCCACAGACTCCCAAGTTTATTTCTATAGAGATCTACTGAAGATGACAATTTGGTGGATGAATGCGTGCGTACAAATTTAATTTGCAGTGCGATATGAAGTTTAAAGATATGTTTAGTATGTGTTTCTGTCCGATCAAGTACTACTTAAGCGCACCAAATAAAGTTGCACTTTTTTCTTAATCGAAATAAATTTCAATTATAGGTTAATTATAATGTGAGAAAAGATGGTTCCCGCTGGAGTTTCGAGCCGCAGAAGGGATTTGTACTAAGTAACGCAACAAGACCATCACACGCGTATTACACATGCGGTTTCTTTAAAGGCAATATGACTAGCGAAATCGAATTTAGCATCTATACGAAGAGTAGGTTGGGTTTTGTTCCTCAAAATTACTTTTTATTTCTCTAAACTGTCACCGTCACCTAGCTATTTCATGCACATTACTTTTAATAGTACTCGATGTGTAATAAAAGAAAGTCAATGAAACTAGAAGCTAGTTCACGAAAACTTTCGTTAAAAGTTTTCGGAATTCTATGAAAATGCTCTTAATAAAATAAGATAATGACGTAATTCGAAGGATCGTTTTATTTTCAAAAGAATGTAAGCGGACAATATGTATACAGTTTGTCCTCATTTCGATGCTCACCATGGGTATATCAGTTATTAGAAGACATAGAGGAAAGGTTAAATAGGGAATGTTTTGCATAATTCAATCCTCGCAACAAATCTCATTTGAAATTCATTAGGACTTTTTACAATTTTGAGATATTTTGAAAAAACCAATATTTGCCGATTTGAATTTTCCTCAATAACTCGATAACGCCTAATGCAATCGCTTTTATACTGTAACATTGCCCAAACACTTTCTTAAATTTTTTGGTGTTAACAGTAACCCCCGATTTTTATTTGTTTCCAAGTTCTTAGCGCTATCTTTTGTTTTTCTTTGAATGTTAGTGTAAAACAGACGATAAATAAGCTCTGTCATTATTGACATGTTAAAATGCACCGGCAGACTTTGAACTTTGTGTAGTAATTATTGATAAGTAATTACCGTTTAAGCATTGAAGATTAATAAGAATTGATAATGGCACATACATTTTCAAATGAAGTAAAGGCTGATATGTTGGTAGTTTATTTCAAAGTAAATAGAAACTCTAAAAATCTTTGCGCAAATTACGCTCAGCGTTTTCCGAAAAGACAACAACCACACCGGGCAATTTTTAACAGAATATTCAGAAATTTGGTGAACTATGGAAGCGAACAAAAAAGATCTAACTATCGAGTTAACAATGCTGGTATACGTCAAAATAATACTTTACAAAATGTTATGAACAATCCAAATACATCAGTATGTCGAGTGGCTCGAGAAACCTGAATTACAAAATCTAGTGTTTATAAGATGTTGAGACAAACCAAATACCACACATACAAAACAATTATACATGGCTTAAGCGATAATGACTATCAGCGAGGATTACAATTTAGCAGGTGAAGATGATACTGATTTTCCTAGGAAAATAAGGAAAAAACAAAGACGTAGGTCCTATTAAGTGATTATCTAAAATGGAAAAACAAAAACTCAAAAAGGATGTCAATAAAAGTTCGTACCAATCAAACCACACTAGAGATTAAAACCAAATCAAAGTTGAAATCTTCTTTGATTTACCAAATGTGGATTTTCAGTAGACCAGTGATGATAGTTATGCCTATTGAACACACCACAATTGGTAAACTGTGTTTCATCTATCCAAAGTATTTTCCTAGGAAAATCAGTATCATCTTCACATTTTTATAGATACCACCTGCTAAATTGTAATCTTCGCTGAAAGTCATTATCGCTTACACCTTGTACAATTGTTGTTTTGAATAGGTGGTATTTGGTTTTTCTCAACGTTCTATAAACACTAGATTTCGGAATTCCAGTTCTTGAGCCACTCGACGAACTGATGTACTTGGATTGTTCATAACATTTTGTAAAATATTATTTTGAACTATATCAGCATTGTTAACTTGATAGTTAGATCTTTTTTGTTCGAAGCTTCCATAGTTCACTAAATTTCTGATTATTCTTTTAAAAATTTTCCAGTGTGGTTGTGGTTTTTCTGGAAAACGCTGAGTGTAATTGTGCAAGATTTTCAGAGATTCTATTTACCTTCAAATAAACTTCCAACATATCAACCTTTACTTCATTTGAATGTGCCAATATCAATTTTTATTAATCTCAGTGCTTAAAGGTAATTGCTTATCAATAATTACTAAGCAAAGTTCTAAATCCCCCACCAATTGTTCTGCACTTTTACATGTCAATAATGACAGAGCTTATTTATCGTCTGTTTTACATTTACATTCATTTCATGGCCGACTAATTTTGTATTAGAGTAAAATTTTATTTAAATGATCATATCTCTCGTATAAATAAAGATTTATTAGGCATGTTGTACTATTTTTATAGACTATCTGAGTAATTAAAAATCTAATATGGCCGCCATAAGAAAAACAAAAGATTGAGCTAAGAACAAAGAGAATTAAATTCGGGGGTTACTGTTAACACCAAAAAATGTGTCTTAAAATAGTCTCTGAACAATGTTAGAGTTTAAAAGCGATCGCATTTAACCATTGCTCTATCTCTTTAATAACCTATATACCAATGGTGAGCATTGAAATGGGAACACACTGTATAAACAAAGTTCAGATACATATCATATGAATTTTGATTATCATATTCATAATTATTTTACAATAATAATAACAGTATCCACTTCTCCCCATTTATATAATAGGAATAACTGATCCTAATATGTGATGATTTTGCGTAAATTTTATGCAAAATCCTTATATGTCCATCCTTGAAACTTTTAATCCTGGTACTGCTACTTCTATAGTTTTCGTATAGATATTCTTGTTACTGATTACTTTCCTTATTTACTGTCTCCATATAACATTAACTATATTCCTTTATATTATTAATACATATAATATTTTAATTGTATATTAGATATACAACACTGTAGTTAAATTTGTAGAAGTAATTATAATAGACATATATCAAATTTTCAGTGTTGACTTCCAAAATAATAAGCCTTTATGATATCATCACTATGGACGATATTTCACAGCTTCCTTTTATTGTCACAACTTCACTGCGCAATGTATAATGTAGATTTTCGATTCTCTTTTATGGTGAACAGATATCACGCTCGTATATTATGCACGTGTAAAATTGACAGTTTAAAAAAACATGTTATTTACAATTACTAGTTTTATTTATTATGTCCCAAACTAAATTACTATCTGCATGTTTCAGACTCGTTGGTTATTGTCAGAACGGTGTAGCCATGGAATAATGTGGGAAACATTAAAAAAACATTAAAAATTGTGAATATGTGATTTACAATTACTGGTTTTATATATTATGTCCCAAATTAAATTAATTAATATCTGCATATTTCAGACTCGTTGGTCATTGTCAGTACGGTGTAGCCATGGAATAATGTGGGATATTCTTGGAGATAGAAGAAGGTCCTTCGTTTATTGCTTCTATCCCCAAGAATATCCCACCTTATTCCTTGCCTACACCGTACTAACTATGACCAACGAGTATGAAACACGTGTCTGCATTTACTCTACAGCGGAATTTGCCCATTATCCTTTTTATATTTTATTTATACGCGATAATTTATTTTTGTATATTCATATATAGAAAATCTATTGGTATTACGATTACGATTACAATTATATGTGTATATAACAATGAAGAAGTATATTTATCTAAGCAACGTTAGCTACAACAAATGTAACCAATATCACCAAAAAAGGTCACCTAGAATTACTGTTACATCAATATTACACGTACATATATGGTTTAACTGTACTAAAAAATATTACGCATGTTTAACGTAAATATGATAAAAGACAATTGCAGAAAAAAATTCAAGCGCTCCAAAATGGAGAATAAGAAAATTATATAGAAAAATTTTGCAGGCACTATTATTTCCTAAAAAGATTACTAACGACCATAAATCACCTGTCAACAATAATAATAAAGGTAATATCCCGGAAAGATTTAATAAACATTTTTTTTAAATTCCGAAAGCTTTTATAATGGTATTTGTGAAATAGTTTCTTTATTATATAACTATACATATATGTATATCGTGTCAATATTAGTCGGCAGCAGTATACGATAATTCTAGGTTACGTATATGTTTAGAGATTAATCCATTTATGATTAAATGATTTATGTTTACAGACAGTATATACTATGATATCAAAAATTAAATTGGTCAATGTTGGTCATGGAATGTAAAACGCTTGTCTTAGTTTAAATCATCCTTTTGAAATAATTCAATCATTGTCAAGCTACACTGACATTATCAATAACCTACAAATGTGTTACCTACTTAGTTCAGCTGTAAAATAATAATGAACTACAAGTTATGAAATAAATAACGTTTTTATTAACCAGAAAAACTAAATTACAATCATTGTTGGAAATGTCGCCCGTTTTGTTTAATGCACAAGTTTACGCGCCTCCTCATGCTGTGAAAAGCGCTTTGCAGCATTTCTGGCGTTATGGTTCCACATTGCTGAACAATTCTTTGTTGCAGTTCTTGCAAATTATGTATCGGATTTGCGAAAATCTTATTTTTTAAATAAGGAAAGATAAAATAGTGCATAATTGTCAAACAAGGTGATCTCGGAGGAAACTCAACTTCCGTATGCAAACTTATCAGCCGGTCATCAAAAAACTCGCGGAGAAAAGCAAGATTTTCTCGTGTAGTATGTACTGTTGCACCGTCTTGCTGGAAATAATCGTATTGAAGTTCATCATCGTCTAACTGTTGCACAAATTCAGTAAAAAAAATATTTCTGTACCTTTCTGCGTTGACGGTGAAATTGAAAAAAATTGGCCCAATTATTCTTCTGCGAGAAACTGCCACCCAAAACGCCAATTTTCTGAGCATGTAGTGGCGTTTCAATAAAAATATGCGGGTTATCAGTGCTCCACATTCGCATATTCTGAGAATTGATGTATCCCGAAAGGTGGAACCAAGCTTCGTCAGAAAAAGAAGTTAAGTTCAGCAGATCGTCATTCATTAAATTATTAACGAATCAATGACAGTACGCAAGGCGTCTGGGGTGGTCTGCAGGCAGAAGAGCTTGATATGATTGCATCTTATATTGCATGTTCAGGTCCTTCTTTACAATCGTTTGGCATGTTCCATAAGAAAGCCGAATTTCTTGAGAGAGACGTTTTAAAGGTTTTGTAGGCTCTTCTTCCACACGTTGACGAACGTCATTAATAACTTCTTCTGTACGAACTCTTGGTCTACCAGCACCTTTTTTATGCGTCACAGAACCAGTTTCGCGAAACACTTCAACACAATTTGTAAGGTATGCATAAAAATTGTCCGGTAATACTGCTACGGCTGGGAAGTGCTCTCGAAAATTGTCCAAACATAAACGCTGACTGTATTCCCAAGTTCCATTAAGCAGCACACCCGTTCGAAAATAGGCTTCAATCATGTAAATTTTGTGCTCTGTGGTGAGAACCATGATTCAAAAACCGTGCAGGATTAGAAAACTTCAACACAATAACTTGACAGATTTTGGCATTCAAAAAATTATGACATACCTAAATGTACGATGCACGCTACGATAATAATTTTAAAATCCATGACCACCATTGACCAATTTAATTGTTGATATCTCGGTACATATATATATTAGAAAAATTACCAATGTCGACCGTATACAATTAATAGATGAATTAAGTAGATTTATTGGAAGATTATTGATTTATCAAAAACGACATCCAGCTTCATTACAAGGCAGACAATGCTGATCTATGTGATTAAACTACAAACAAGTAACAAAACATACAAAGATACAAACGCCAAACGCGTAATTAATTGTAAACACTTATGGTTTAGTTTCATCAGAATATCCTGATTTATCGTGGAAGACATATAATTCCTCCACACAAATAACATCTACACGAATTGTGTAATTAAATGTAGACCCACTAGAAGATCCTGATTTATCATAGACGACAATTAATTTTACCGCACAAATAATTCTGTGTATCAAATGATGCGTGTGTGACAAGGCAAAGAAGCACATATGATAATATAGTATTGTGTAAATCAAACATGAAAATGTAAACAAATACGCGTTTGGTAGTCGCAGGCACATGCGTTTCAAACTTACTTGTTTTCTTGAGTACGGTACAAGAAAGTGTTTGCTAATTATATAATATGTATAGTACAATATATTAGGAATCTCAATTCCCATATAGATTGTCGTAGTTAAAAGTTAATATGCATCTTCAAATACACACACATAAACATGTACCTATGTATAAGACCGGTGGTGTGGGGAGATAGTGGGGAGATCGAGAGCGGGGACAACACATTCGTTCCGTAACTTTAGAGCGTGAACGTACATACATTGTTTCTGAGCAAACAATATTTTGTTTCGTTTTAAATGTGAGAATTTTATTTAATTTTTTATAAGAATTTTATTTTAGTTACAAATTTTATAGAGTTTTGTTTCAGTTCAATGTTAATACATTATACATCAGTTACCAAAATATTATACAAAAGCCGTACATAGCGTAATTCCTTAAAGTAAACGTCTGCATACTAGCTTTCAACGTTTTACACTAAAGCCTGGGTACCCCGGTGTCCCGATATGAACTCATCTGTACTCCCCTACTATCGTACCCCTCCATTTCATGTTTGCATGCACATGTGTGCGTGTCTGTATTTTCCTATATCTACTTTTATTTCAGTCAAACGGTATATCCACAGTAATTAGTAATGACGTTGTAGATGGAACCACATATGTATGAGCTTCGTTTGCTAGTTTGAGGTATTCTTGCATTATGTTGATCTAAAGATGATCCGGTTTTTGGGAAAAGAAATTCAAGTTTCAACATTCCATCACTTGATATTTCAATATGTTCTTCTCGCATGTTTATTGAAATTTTCGCACGTTGAATCAAATTGTTTAAAAATACATTCACAAAACTATTATTTTAAACTTTCAACCCAAAGAACAAAGAAGGATTATGAGATGAAAGTCAAGTGTATTTATCGTTATAAAATCCTTAGATAACACTACATTCTAGTTATAACCTTTTCAATTTAAAATCGTAAACGATTTAATGTATGTATTGCCTGTAATAACCTGAATGTGCAACGCAAACTAATTTTGTTGTATACATATAATCGCAATGTTGCAAGTAAAAAAATATCCTATAATATTTATGTGTTAAATATAAATAGCACATTGTTAATTATACTGCTTTAGCTTTCTTAAAACGTTAGGTATTACGATGACGAGAAAATAAATTGGGAAAATGTGTGTTGATATTTTTCTGAAGAACTAATGCCAAGCTTTAATGCTAATACATAATGCCAAAGGATACTTTATCTACTTTGGAAAAAAAAATTAATTATTAAATAAATTCTATGCTGAAAACTCAGATATATTCTACAAAATATATTCAAATATATTTTTTTAAAAGAAATACTTTATTTTTAAATTGTCGAAGAATGTTATTAGAAGCAAAACAAAATTACAGATCAACCCACATGTGTTTCTTGATTGTCTTAAAAGTATAACATCAGGTCATGGGCCTGATTTAAAAATTTTGTGGTCTTTAGTTTTGCACAATTTTAAGTTAAAATCGCTGTATTATTATGCTTCCATGAGTTACAGGTAATTCTATATATTCCTCCGGAGATTTGATAGTATGAGCTGTACAAAAGACAATGGTTTTTTGAAATATTTTGAAAATTTCTTTTGTAGTTTTCTCAAGAAAATAGATCCTAATGTTTTCAGTTTTGTATAAGGCATGTATAAGTTAAATTTATTATTGGCCTCTGTCATACCAAATCACCAAAGAAATACATCAAATTACTACCAACTCTATGTACATATTTACGAGACTGATAATATTCTAATTATTATTTGACATTAATGTTAGACTAAGTCTTACAAATTTACTTATGTAACTCTCCGTCTGCTAAATATTGTAAATATCTATGAGTAAACACTATTTATAGTTGTTGTATATAGACTTGTATATACATAACGTGTTATACATTTCGAAAATAAATGCAAGATGAAGAAATTTTAACAACAACAAAAATACAAGTTTGTTACTTCGTCGACTAGTTCAGTTCTTACAATTGAACAACTTGAATGTATTTATTGCTATTCTAAATCTAAATTGCAATCAATATTTGTCGAATGGCACAGTGGTTAGAAACTCCACAATGGGATCATTAAAGAATGTTCGACGAGAATAAAAAATATTTTTATTAAGGTTAATTAATCCTCTTCATAGCTATACAAGGTGAGTCAGAAGAGACGTATCCAACTTCAGAAATGTATTGTACATGTAATAATAAATTTTAAGAAACCTAAACGCTATCATTTGGATTTTATATTTTTCTTTGTTCTTGTAAAGTTTGCCGTAAAAGTTTTGGAACAAATTACTTTATTAAATGTTTAAAAATAAAATTAACTTTAACTAATCTATGTTGCATATAATAATTAGCAATTTTATAAATAATATTAATAGGCTAAATTATTATGAGTTCATGTTCCTCACCAATGCTTAATCCAGAGGTTCGCAGGGGGTCTGGTATATTCTATAAACATTTGGAAAAGGCTTTGAAGCTAATGAAACTTTCAAGAACATCGAAACTAAACTATTCCCGTAGCTTGTAGAACTTTCTAGAAAGGTATGGAATATTTTCTAAGCAAGTATGGAACTTTCGTAAAGCTTATAGAACTTATAGAGAATACTATCGGATATTGTCGAGTTTTAGCGAAAGTTATAAGTAGGTGAGATGTTCTAGTATAATTACGGCATCACTTTGTCCTACCAGTGAAGTTCATAAATAACAATCGAAGAGTAAAAATCCGAGAAGAAAAGTAGACGGTTTTAAAGCACTAGCCACCAGAGGAGCGCACGCCTTATTTCAGTGTGCCACTGTGTGTTTTAGTAAATCGGTAGGTAAATGGAAATTGAACATTTCTACTAAATAAGCGCGTCGACTATTCAAGTGAGAGTGATCAAGCATAAACAAAAGGTAGGGTAGCAAGGACAGTTGAATTTTGACTTTACTTCAGTAGAAGTAAACAATGAAGAAATACCGCTGCGTATGCTCTGTTTAAAAGTTTTAGCGCCCGAAGGTATGTCCCCAAAGTAAGTTAAAGCGACATCTGGAGGCCAATCACTTTAACATGGTTGAAAAATCTCGCAAATTCTTTAGTAGGAAGTTGCAAGATTTAAACAAAAAATGTATTACTAAACAAGCCTTGGTACCAAAAAACGCACTGCTAGTATCTTTTTTAAGGTCGCATAGAAAGAGGCAAAGTGAAAAAAACCTCACACCATCGCAGAAGACCTCATGCTACCGGCTACTGTTGTCATGGTTAATATTATGCTGGGAAAGTCAACGGGAAAAATAATATCAAAAATACCTTTTACCAACAACATTATTATTCAAAGAATCCATCATATAGCTCAGGATCCCAATAATCAATTATTGGAAAAAATTGAAGGCATGGAATTTGGTTTGCAACTTAATGAGGCTGCTGGTAGCCTCATCAAATTGCCAAGTTAGATTGATTATGTTTGGAAACTCCTGGTTTAATCTTCTACGATCATTTTGCATAAGGCTTTCGATTTTCTAAATTTTTAGGTTAACCCTACGCCTCAGATTTTCTTCATTTTCGACTTACCATCTTCTGTCAAACACTTTTCTAGACAAAATTGTCCAAAAAATCTTTATTTGGACGGGCCTGCAGTGTATTACGGGATTATCATTTTCAGTCTTGGGAGCGTATGTTGTTAGGTTAGTAGCTGAAGATCTTCCAAGTTTTCATACAGGTAAAGCCTTTCTTCGTGCCCCTTTGCAGATCTTTTAATTTCTTCTTTAATAGTTGCAATGACAGGGTCTCTATGTATATCGCTATTTCACGGTACCCAAAACTTTGTTTTGAAATCTGTGTATTTTCTTTATATTACTATCTCTTTCACACCCCCAATATTTTATTCAATACAGCTATTTGGGCTTGAAGATCTGATTATAGATTACGGTTTTTATTACGTAAAGACAAATTGAAATTACTTCCAATAAGCCATGTATATTGTCGGAATTTCATGTTGAGTTCTTCATTATTCTTCTTTACGTGTTTCCTACAGCTTAACTTGGTAACCAGCGTCATACCAAGGTACTTAGCTTCATTTTAGCATGCGACTAAAGGTTCATTTATTACAAGAATCGTCAAGTCGTTAGTTTTTTTATTTGTAAAGTTAATATAAATTGGTTTATTTCGTTTAGTTCAATTTTGCAATTTTTGGCCCGCTCTTGAATGGTATCACTTTTCAGTTTGAAGTAATTGAGTGGACATTTAACATTTTTGTTTCGAATTTTGAAATGAAAGGTTATTAAAATTGAGCCAATTTTGATTTTCTTTCTCATAGTGACTAAAAATCACTCACGAAAGAAAACTTTGTCGGCAAACTTGACTTTTTCCTTATATATTACGATGTCTGGACATTCGCTATTATTGGTCTAAAACAAATCCTTTCCTTTAATTTCAGAGTTGTCTAAAGTAATGTACTATTCGTCATCAATTATGATGATTCTGTTGCTCAAAAAATGGATTTCCCTTAATGTACGGCAGCATCTTGGTGTTCTGACCAATTGGTTTACTATCTTCGGATATGTCTTTCATTTACGGTAATTTAGTTCAATTCTAGACTATTATCTAGAAATCGTACTTTTGAAAACACCATAACAAATTCCTTACTGGTATTCGGACCATATTTTTGATATTCACAAAGTTAAAAAGAACATGATAAAAAACAAAATTAAAAAAAATATAATAAAGACCTTTTAGTTTTGTCTTTTACCTTTATTCTAGACTGAGTCAAAACTCTAGGTTCTCGACTTTTTGGGAGGTTCAATCGTCGTATACCTACACAATCAGCTATTGCACGGTACATGGCCCCACAATAGGAATTCAGATTTGCAAATATTTGCCTTTGGGCGTCAATCCAACTAAATTATTTTGATGGTTTAGAGCCTGTAATTAATATCATTATTACTACAATTGTAATCGTAAATAGGACAACACATATGATGAAATCATTGTAAGGATAAATAGTACTGTCAAAAAGTTTAATGTTCGACTTAAAAACTGTAAAATACATTCCTTGAAGTTTTAAACTTTTCTATTGACTCACCCTATATATTTTTTGCGTTAATGGTATTACGAAGCTCTCTTAGCAAGAACTAACAATACTGCAAAATAAATGAATGAACTAAAGCTTTATAAATTATCAGCCTGAAGCGTTGCTTCTAGAACAAATGGCTTTCCTAACAAGACAGGTGCGTAAAGGCCAGCGGATTGATATAATTTGAATTATAGATAAAACTAAGTACAGTGCCAGTTCCCGACCACAAGATTTATAACAAACTAGAAGGAATATATGTTTATGTCAGTAAACCGGGAGTGTTTCATTACACTTGCACTTTCACCAAGGGCAAAGAAACGGAAGAAGCCTATTATATACTAGATATTACAAGTAGGTGAACATCTCTATAAAATTATATTTTATCTCTGTCTACCTTATGCTTTATAAATATATAGTTATTTTCAACGTTTTATTTCGAAGAATGAAATGGGAGTTTTTGCTGTAAAAAAGAAAAGAAAATATATCGTTTAACATTTAATTTCCATGCCGAATGGGGAGTTTATTATTTCGCCCCTATGAATTTTGATCCACTATTTTTCATATTCAAGAGATAGTGTCCAAATTTAATAACTTAATTTAGGTTGCAAGGAATTTTTACTAATCAACATAATTTGGTTATCAAATGAAAATACATCTTCATTCTAACGTACTAATTGCGACTAACGCTGTATTCTAATTTCTGTAATGTACATACATACTGGGTCTTGCATCATACATTGACAATACAGCTGTTTCGTAAAAATTAAAATAAATTTAAAATGCTTTCCTAACAATTGATGTGAGTAAAAAACACCCGTCTGATTTAATTTAAATTATAGCAAAAATGAAGTACAACATCGGATTCCGATGCCTGCTGATATAGCAAACTAAAAGGAATAACTTTCAATTATCCAAATAAAATCGCGCATACTTTCACTTGTCATTTCACCAAGGGCACAAAAATAATAGCTGTTACTATCATATTAAATATAGCAAGTAGGTCAACATTTCTGTTTATATATTAATCTTTTAAATAAAAAATATATATACCGGTGTCCCAGCGAAGCGGTAAAGTCCATTATTGGTATCTAATAATGTAGATAGCGAATAATTTTTAATTCAAAAATTGTAGATAATCATAACCTCTACAATTTAAAAATACTTTCATTTATACAGAGTATTCGACAACGACGAACCAACACACTCTTATGTTTTTTTAAAGGGATTACTATGCCATTCTTTTACATTTTATGATAACCCTTGAAGGACTGATTAAACTGACGTCAACTTGTATTTGTCGATTTTCAATTGTTTCTGAGATATGGCGATTTTTCGTTCAAAATTGTATAACATTTGATTATGGAATACCTATTGTGGGCTCAATTAGTAGTTATCTTTTCAGTACGTGAAATTAATGTTTATTTCGACATATCTACGCATGTTCTTTAGAAGTACATACCATTCGCTAAAGTTAAATTCAAAAAAAAATTAAATGGAACACTCTGTATATTTATATGTCATTGAAAAGTTATTAAAATGTATTAATTAAAAATATATACTTTCTTCGACCTGTGGGCGATATTACAAAAGTTATATATCTGGATAAACCCGAATACGACTTAAAAATATGCGTTGCCATGACTTAATTACACATAGCATAATTAAAATTAATCGAAAAGAGTTACTTCTAATCTAATATTATACATATATCTAATATTTTCTTTTTAGAAATAAGTAATTTTTATTAAAATTTTAAGACTCGTACAATGAAAAGTTCGGAACTTCATGAATTAACAATAGTTAAAATATCGCAGTCACTCTCTGTCATAAAATTGTTTATCGTGATACTTAGATTAACTTTTAAATTAGTTTAAAATTATAGAAGTCATACTTAGATTTATAACTTCACTTAAAAAGCAAACCGTCAATACATGTATTTAAATGTACGTTAATGAAAACTTCTATAACTTTCGCAATATCATGAAGAATGTATAAGTTACTATTTTGAAGCATTGCAGTAATTATAAGCTATCATATAACAAATTAAAAAATCTTCTTTAAGGTTCTCTTAATAAAGTTTTTGCTAACATCAAGTACTCTTTAAAGTTTAAGCACACTTGTATGAGGATTTTCTTGAACGCATAACAAAAGAACCTTTTGTGCATCTGCGTTTTCTACGGCAGCAGTTACACATCTCCTTTTTCATACTGAGTACTGCCAGTTTCTTCAAATTGTTAACAATTTTTGAGAAGCACTCACCGATGGCAGTCCCATATTAGAATATTTTTGGTTGTATATCTTTGTACCAGCAAACAATCACTTTCCCCAAGAAATAGATCATATCTATTAATTCCAATTTTAAATATTTCATGTCTCTGCACTGAACGAGATTGAGCCGTCACGCTCGGCTATGTAACGCTCGAATCGCCATGGTTACCAAACGAACCGTAAATTCGACAAAAATCGGCAAAACTGTGCAAAGAACTCCTCTCTGGATACGCGAAATTGAAGGCTGCTTTTTGGCATTGGTGTACGGGCGACATTGAATTTCCGGTCGACGGAGAGATTTTCTTCCTAAGTGGAGCGGTTGTAAAAATATGGGCTTTTAAAGAAGAGCGTGCACTCGATGTTTTAACAGCAAAATGGCTTACGTCATGACGATTCACGTGACAATCAAAAAATCCCGAGAAACGTCAAACTGACAGGCGAACTGAGTTGCACCACAGATTCACTTTTAAACGTGAAATACGAAATTTTGAAGGTTGCGAGGGCTCACAAGACTCGGGGTCTTAAGGAACCGGCTTTTTGGGACCTTTTGTATGCTTATTTCGAATCGGCAGTCGCACGCAATCGAAGGTACCGGCAATTTAAAGGTCGTTTGCAGAAGGATTTGGTAAGAAAAATGGCCGTTTAAATGTGCACTGATATCAATGTATTCCGGACGGGCGAAATATAAATATCAGATTCTCATGTGCACTGGCGATCAATGTATTACGGTCCGGCGAATTGCATCTCCATACAATACATAACGGTCTCCGACATGACTTGATATTTTTATCTATACAGGGGTCGATTAATATTTTAATAATAATTTGAATCAAAATACGATAATTCCAGAACGTGTGTATTTCCTTAAAGGGGAAAGGGAGGATTGCTTTCGACATTTATGTGCCCCTACTACGAAATAATTTTATTTAACCGATTACGCAAACGTGCACAGTGGGCGGAGACGGCTGAAATCAATTTCTCTCTCTTCTGATTAAAATTAGGCACTTGGGAGTTTTTACGGTCGCCCATCACTAATTCAAATGTCGAAATAGAACAAAATGACCGAAGGATTTTTTGAAAATTGACGAATGAAAGTGAAATTTTAGATACGGGGGTGTCTTAGGTCGTCGATCACCAATCCATAGTCAAAATGTCACAAAAAAAGGAAATGGCAGATTTTTTTTGAAAATTGACGTATGAATGTGAAATTTTAGATACGGGATTTTGGGGGTCGCCGATCACGATTCCAAAGTCAAAATGTCAAAAAAAACAAAATGGCGAAAGATTTTTTTTGAAAATTGACGTATGAATGTGAAATTTTAGATACGGGGGTTTTGGGGGTCGCCGATCACGATTCCAAAATCAAAATTTCAAGAAAAAACAAAACGGCGGACGAGTTTTTTGAAAATTAACGTATGGATGTGAAATTTTAGATATGGGTGTTTTGGGGGGTCGCCGATCACAATTCCGAAGTCAAAATGTCAAAGAAACAAAATGGCGGAAGAATTTTTTTGAAAAGTGACGTATAAATATGAAATTTTAGATATGAAGGTGTCTTAGGTCGCCGATCACGAATCTAAAGTCAAAATGTCAAAAAAAACAAAATGGTGGACGATTTTTTTGAAAATTGACGTATGAATGTGAAATTTTAGATACCGGGGTGTCTTAGATCGCCGATCACGAATCGAAAGTCAAAATGTCAAAAAAAAACAAAATGGCGGAAGAATTTTTTGAAAATTGACGTATGAATGTGAAATTTTAGATACGGGAGTGGTTGAGGTCGCCGATCACGAATCCAAAGTCAAAATGACCAAAAAAAAACAAAATGGCGGAAGAGTTTTTTGAAAATTGATGAATGTTTGTGAAATTTTGGATACGGGGGTGTTTGTGGTCGCTTATTACGTCTTCAATTTGGCGATTCTTTCGGCGACCGTTACATGGGAGAGCCTTGATGAAGTTTTCACTTCTGCCGTGTGGTTTTAAGCACACTCATTTTTCTTGTTTATATTATTGTTAATTCATGAACTTCCAAACTTCTCATAAGTTTTAAAATTTAAATAAAAACGACTTATTTGTAAAAGGAAAATAGAAGTAACTCTTTTTGATTAATTTTAGTTATAGTTGCAGTGCAAGTCATGGCAACTCATATAATTGGGTTTATTCAGATGTAATATCCTATAACTTTTGCAATATCGCCCACAGGTCAGAGAAAGTATACATTTTTAATGAGTAAGTTTTTTAAGAACTTTTCAATGACATAAATATACAGGGTATTCCATTTAATTTTTTTTAGAATTTTTAACTTTAGCGAATGGTAATGTAGTTCTAAAGAACGTACGTAGATATGTCGAAATAAACATTAATTTCACGTACTGAAAAGATGTCTCTACTAATTGAGCCTATAATAGGTATTTCATCATCAATCGTTATTTCATAGCAACTTTTCAAATGTTAAAAATCGGCAAATACAAGTTGATGTCAGTTTAATCAACCCTTCAAAGGATATCATAAAATGTAAAAAAAATTCATAGCATTCTATTTATAAAAAACATATGTTTGTGTTGGTTCATCGTTGTTGAACACTCTGTATAAATGAAAATATTTTTAAATTGGAGAGCTTATGATTATCTACAATTTTTATATAAAAAATTATTCGCTATCTACATTATTTGATAGCGAATAATGGACTTTAAGGCTACGCTGGGTATATCATTTATCATTTTCCAAGAACGAAAAAAGCATTCTTTCTGCTAAGAAAATTCAGAAATAATTCCCAAGAGAAATAGAGAATTCATTATTTCTCTCCCTATTTTACCTGTTCAACGTCACAAATACTATTTGATAGGCATAGAAAAGTCTAGAGTATATTATTTAATTTGAAATTTAAATTACATATTGACAAATTTTAAAGCAATCTTCAGAATTTCATAAGCCGAATGCAGTTTTCGACTTTTAGAAATAAAATGTTTCAACTGTCAAACCTGACCCAGCGTGTACATACATATCGTGTTACAAACTTTAAAAAACTGTACTGATATACCAAAATTATGCTATTATTCAACATTAAATTAGACCTGCTTTATCTACAGATCACCTCTGCAGTTTTTGAAACATTTATGGATAATTCAACAGGCACGTATTTGTGTAAGTCATTTGTAGACATCAGAAATATCTGGGGTCTTAAAATGGAACCCTACGGTACTCCCAGCTACATGAAGCGAGATAGGTTTGTGTTAGGTATAGATACTTGCAATCGATTCTCCAGATAAAATGGGAACTAATCAAGCGCTACAGCTCTTGTGTCATGATGAAATGAAAGCCTAAAAGCCTAACGACTTCCATTGAGGTTTACGATTTAGATTATTTATTATTCTTATTACTATTAATATCAATTTTTTTATAATATATGCGTAAATACTATCAAAAATTGCTTTTTTTCTGAATTACAACGAAAAACATTTCTCAATTGTACAATCATATATTAGCCATTTTATATAATTTATTTAAAACACTTTTTTTGTATTATACACCTAGCGTGCGGATGCTGCAGTCAGCTATAAATAACGCAGCAGCACCTTGTAAAAGAAATCGCATATAGTAAAGACGTTTATTCATTTTACAGTTGCACACAAATGGTACAGAAAATATAGTGAATAAGTGGACATGTAATCTAACAGAAAGTACATGGACATATAACGATAAGTTTGGCTTCCGTGTGTGCTATGTACCATACATGATGCGTGTACCATACACGTGCCTCTTTGTCAAAGGCGACAAGAACGTTTCTAGAATAGTTTTTGCACGTGTGGAACGTAGGTTTTTATTTCTTATTTCTTCTATTTAAAGTCTATTTTTAAGCACTGCCATTAAATAAAAAACGCCCGTATAAAGTCAGAGCTCCACTGACCGGCGGAATCTTTCCTATACCACATAAAAATTCCGCCGTTATCGTAAAGGTTATAATGATAACCTAGTTTTATTTATCAGTGTTCGTGTGAATCCACTTATTTATTAATATTGCCAAACACAGGTGACATAAATTGTAGTAAATTTGTATTATTATTTTGTATGTTTTAAGTATTATTGACATTCAAAACTGTCAAAATAATTGTTGTAATTAGTGGAAAACTTATAGTTTTTCCTAGTCTACCAGTAATTAACCTTTAATAAATATGTTTATTTATATTTTAATTATTTATTACATTTTTGAAGTGAAAACTTCTATGGGCGCGTTGATGAATTGATTGTTGGGCACTGAACGAGACTGAGACGTCACGCTCGAAACGTTACGCTAGTTCGGGTAAAGTCGGCTCGACGCTCGGCTTTCTATTATAATACTAACTAGCGGTATTTAATTTCAATTAAATTGAAATTTAGAATTAATACGCGAAATATTGTATTTTTATTTTCTAAAAAATTCCTGTCCGCCTGCAGATGTGAACCCGAGCCACCCGGGTATAAGGCCGGCACGTTACCATTAGACCACTCTCGGCTACTCGTATGAGAATTATAATATTTGTATATATACATACGTGTATGAATTTTTGAAGTGAAAACTTGATCAGACCGAGCGAAATGTACTAGAATAATGTATACACAATAATAATAAATATATATTTTTTAAATGTAATATAGAATGAAAATGGAAAATGGAAAATGTAAATGTAAATGAATATAGAACGAAAAAAAAAAGTTGTATTTCGTACTATTAACCTAGCCTTGATGAAGTTTTCACTTCTGCCGTGTGGTCATAAGCACACACAAAAAAATTTTTTTACTATCAACTTAAGAGTTGCTGTAATTTGTAGAAAGAAAACAATCAATATTTAGTAAGTTATAAGTAGTATGTATTTTTTGTGAAGTAATAAAACGAGTATTTCTCTTAATACAAAAGTAAATAATACAAAAAGTGTATGTCGCATATAATTATATTGTAAAATATTTACATGTTTCTTTTTATAGTACTTTTATTCCACGATAGCGGCCAAATGGCTGCAAGTATCAATACCAACATTTATATTTATGAGTATAATCTTTTTCTTGAGATCTTATTAGCTTTTCAAATAAATCGGTAAACCGAAAGTAGTAGTTTACTTCAGTAAAAGAATAAAAATTTACCAATAACTCGTCAATTATTAAGTTTTGACAAATTTTTAAAGAATACAAATGTATTAAAAAGTGAATTTTAGGAAGATTTTGGAAATTCTTTCCGGAAGTAGATCATTTTGTCTCATCGAAAAACGGTTTGTTTGCAAATATCAAATTATTTATTCTATACAGATTTATCTGAAATGAGAAAACTATTTAGAGCTCGAGTTGGAACAATTTTGGTATATAAAATAAAACAAAATTCGTACCGGAAGTAACACTTTACTCTTATAGAATAACAACGTTTGCGAATGTCTCGCAAATTAAGCATTCTGTACAGATTTATAAATCCAAAAGTATTTAGAGTTTGAGTTCGAACAATTTTTATACGTAAAAAATTTCAAAATTTGAACCGAAAGTTATACTTTTACTCTAATAGCAGTTTTTTCCAAATATTTTTCAAATAATGTTTCTATAGAGATTTATGAAGATGATAAAACTAATTTGAGTTGGATTTGGTACAATTTCTGCATAAAAAATTTTCAAAATTTGGACCGAAAGTAACACCTTGTCTCAGATGTTTATAGTATTAAGGAATACAGAATTTAAAGTTAACTTGCAATGACTTCTGTACTTATACACATTTCGGAATGCACATTTATATAAGAAAGTCGTGTAGTGCCCACAACTCATTTTTTTTGAAGAAAACTGTTAATGTATTAAATCGTAGAGAAAAATTGTGGATTTTGATATCGAATTTTCTGTCCACAGAGTTCCTGGAGCTTTCAATTTCTCTCCGCTTATCAAGAAGTATGCTAGCAACGATTTTTCATCAATATTTCTGCTTTTCTCAATACACCAGCTTTTCAAAAGATTATTTTTCGAAAATGAAAGTAGGACCCCCACATTCCAAGCGTGTTCTGTTTTATTTTCAGAGTCGCCAGTATTATTCATTTTGGTGCAATTAACTCTGTTTATTACTGGTTACTGCTACACAAAAGTTCTACTTTCATCAAAAAATTAGGATGACAGTAAACTGTCTACAAATTTCTGTAGCAACGCAAACCACAAATTGATATCATGGCAATATGATTTAAAGATTTAAATAGGGATGACATTAGCAATAGTTATTTACTGTAATTATTGTTATATTGAATAATTTATAAGTCAGTCGCACAAAAAACATCATAAGCATCACGAACGGAAAGAAAATACCGATCTCAGACATCAATTGGAGTCGTCGCTTTGCTCCTTCTCCAAACAATTGTCCTCGATCGGGAAGAGTTCCTTACCGTTCTTGATACTTGATATACTATTAAGTATCTACATAAATGATTTTGTCTGTATTTCTGTTTGCAGGTAATATGGCCAAAGTAACCCAACATAATATTCTATTTATATAATTTAGCAAAGTTAGATATTGTTAAAATGTCGCCTGATAATTTCCCTTTAAATTCTTCGCCCCCTTAATAAATTTCTTTGTTTGCACGCAGTCTGTGATGCAGCATCACAAGCACATTAATAAATAAAATAATAAAACTAGGTTATGATCATGGCCGTTACGACAACGGCGGAATTTGTATGCAATATAGTAAATCGGCGGAAATCGACAAAATAAATACGCTCATTCCGCCGTGTCTCCACAAAACCGGCCGGCATTATCAAATCTTCAATTGAATAAACAGTTTTTTGGTGTGGGTGGATACATGTTGGATAAATCGGCAAATCTTCGGCTTTATGCCTAAAAATAGGAATCTTTCAAGTAACATTTATTTGGTATTAGAAAATGGCTTACCTCATTGTTTGTTTTGCACCAGCTTCCGGGATTCTGCCTTCCTTTACCGCCTTAGCAAGGCGTAACACGAACACCTATGTCTAGGGTTACCAACCATACTTTATAATAACGTATTTTCCACAAACATACTTTATACGTTCAAATTAAAAATAAATAATTATTGTTAAAATGGTTCTCTGAAGTTTACTTAATAATGTAATAAAACAGAAATATGCATCTGACAGAAGAGAGCAAATATTGACTGTTAAATCTGAGTTATGACCGCCTACTAAATTTGTGCGTCAAATACCTTGCTACACTGTTGTGTCTCTAGTGCACTGTTTATTTGAATCAGTTTAAAACCTCGGCAAATACATAGTTTTGCATCTGATATACTCATTTGCAATACTTCATTTCAGAACTGATTCGCAAAGACGATGCAGGTTTAAGAAAGAGATTGTTTCCCGATAACGCGGTACTAATAAGAAAATAAATTTCTATCAATTCTTTCTCTTGCTTGTGCCTTCTCTATAAAGTGCGAGAGTTTATGTACACGCCATGAATTAGTTTGTAAATTGTGTAAAATATTAATAAATCAATTACTAAAAAAAGGAAATGACCTGTATCACGCATGGTATCTTTTTAAAACAACAGCAAAAATCTTCTGCTTCTTTTGAATTGCATCCACTTTGACTGATACACGTACTACGTTACAAAAAAAAAACTATTCATCCAGTAAAAGAATGTATTTTAGCAACCTATGGGTCATCATGTAGCTGTTGTAAGTAACTCTTCGACTTATTACATGCCATACATCTTCTTTATAGATACACAGGGTTAGTTTTAAATAGCGTCATTGAAAAAAGGGGGTGAAAGAAAAATATGTGCACGCAGTGACGAGAAATTGATTTTTCCTTCCTCGAGTTCGAGCCTGTCGCAGTTAAAATACAAACATAATAATTTTCGTATATAGTTGAGTCGCTCTCGCAACCGACACGCGCCACTAAATTAAAATGGCGTCAAATTTAAGATGTTGCAAAATTTGATCTGTCAGATAATATAACCTACAAAAGCATTCCAGGATTGTCGTAAATAATAATATTCATGCACCTTTTGACATTTGTCATAATTATCCTTTGACGTTTGTTAGAATTGTCATCTAAACATTTAAATTTGTCAACAATCTTGCCTCCTGAACAGTATAGCCAACTGTTATTTATAATATTTTATTTATAACTGGAAGGTATACATCCTGAAATATTAACTAATTAGTTTTATTTTATTGTTTTGAAATTGTTCTGGTGATCGAAATTTATAGTGGTATTAAATCGTCGTCTTTAATTCGTACTTTGGCCGCGTCGGTTGCCAAAACGTCTCCACTATAGACGAATTTAAGTTTCAAAATAATATACTTCTATCTAACGGGAAAAAGACATGGTAATTCACCGAAGTTGTCGACCTTTTCACATAAAAGCGTGCTGTTTACAAAAAAAAAAAACATCGCCAGAGAAAATCTTTTCAATTGCAATCATTCTCAAAGGTTGTAACTATTTGCATTTTATCGTTTTTTTGGAAGAACCTTATAAACTGGAATTACTAGTGATATTTACGTAAATGCGTATAGGATAAAGAAAGTTATGGACCGTCTTTAACTAAATTTTGGCCCTTAAAATTTAGAAATTTTTGATGAGTTACAAATAAATTTCTTTTTTGATTTTCGGTTAGACATTTATACGTATTCTTCAGATTCCCATAGCCTGGTACCTATTTAGCGGTAACCCTGTATAATCGTTGATGCGTCTGTAAGTTATTCAATATCTTCTTACTGGCTCAACCAATCTTCTTGATATTCTCAGATAATATTTATATCGTCAATGCACGGAAAATAGGCTACCAAAACATTCGATAGGTGGCGCTGAAGTCAAGTTATTAACAAATTCTCTATTTTCACGATCCAACATTACTCATATTCACAATATCTGTTGATTTAGTGACAAAAAAAAATCACAAAATCTGGACACGATAGGTGGCGCTGCGGTCGAGCTATTGATAAATTTTTATATTTATTTTAAACAGAAATGATTTATATGTTGCTATCTACACAATATGTTTGCGTAGTCAACAAAATTGTTTTGGTATATTCTGCCTTTCGATAGATTATTTTTTTTGGTAGAATTGATTTTTGACATATAAACTTTATTTCGCCTTGAATTTCGACATAGGCTATTTTTCGGCCCCCATGCCTCTCGCACAATCGCACTAACGACCTCTTCTGTCCAGACTTTCTTATACAGGGACTTTAACCAAATCTAACTCATAGTGTCACCTACCGGAAAGGGCAGAATTAAGTCTACCGTTTGAAGGACAACAGCTACAAGATGAGGACAACGAATGGTTAAAAATATATTCTTGACTGTTGTAGCAGACACTTCTTGATGAAACATTTTTAACTTCATACATTAAATAACTAAAAACACTTGACTTGTTTCACTATGAGTTTATTAACAATACTCTGACATATACGTTTCGGTTGTTACACCATTATCAAAGAGATATACAATTCTAACTTAAAGTCTATAAATGTTTGTCTTATATACTTGTCTGTTCTTGTGTGTGGTAGGGTGTTATTATGTTGTTAATGACAGTGTCTATGAAGGGTGTATTTCCAAATTCTTGTGTTGGTAACTAATCGTTTTTGTTTTTGAGCTTGTTATATTTCTAATATTTCTAAGAGATCAAATCTTTTGCTTTTTGTTACATTATGTATTAACCCGCAGTTATCTATGTCGGGAAAGTGGTTGTTTTCTATACAATGTTAGGCAAAACCTGTGTTTTTCTCACTATATAATATTGATTTTTATGTTATTTGACTCTAGTTTTAATAGCTCGTCCACTTTGCCCGATATAGATAGCCTCACAATCTTTACATTTTAATTTATAAACGCCTGATTGTTCCATTTTATCTAGTTTATCTTTGTTGTTGCTAATCATTGTTTCTAAATTTGTTTTGTTTAACCAGCTTATTTTGACATCTAATCGTTTCACTATTTTGTTTATTTTGTTAGCAAGTTGGGGTATATATGTTATTTTGTGCCATTTTTGTGTATTTTCTGTTATTTTCGGGTATAAGTATTTGTTCTTATTATTATTGTGCTTTTATTTTTGTTTTAACAGTTTTTCTATGATTTTAGGGTCATAGGGTCATATCCATTATTTATTGCAATTAATTTAATTGCAATAAATAAAAAATCATAGAAAAACTGTTAAAACAAAAATAAAAGCACAATAAAAAGAACAAATATTTATACCCGAAAATAACAGAAAATGCACAAAAATGGCACAAAATAACATATATACCCCAACTTGCTAACAAAATAAAATAGTGAAACGATTAGATGTCAAAATAAGCTGGGTAAACAAAAAAAATTTAGGAACAATGATTAGCAACAACAAAGATAAACTAGATAAAATGGAACAATCAGGCGTTTATAAATTAAAATGTAAAGATTGTGAGGCTATCTATATCGGGCAAAGTGGACGAGCTATTAAAACTAGAGTCAAAGAACATAAAATAATAAATATTATATAATAAGAAAAACACAGGCTTTGCCGAACATTGTATACATCTATATATAGAATACAACCACTTTCCCGACATAGATAACTTCGAGTTAATACAAAATGTTACAAAAAGCAAAAGATTAGATCTCTAAGAAATATTAGAAATAAAACAAGCTCAAAAACAAAAACACAGTCATTAACAACATAATAACACCCCACCACACACAAGAACAGACAAGTATATAAGACAAACATTTATAGACTTTAAGTTAGATTTGTATATCTCTTTGATAATGGTGTAACAACCGAAACGTATATGTCAGAGAATTGTTAATAAACTCATAGTGAAACAAGCCAAGTGTTTTAAGTTATTTAATGTATGAGGTTAAAAATATGTATATACTTTTACTGGATGAGTCGTTTTTTTAACGCTGCATATTCCAAATTATTCACATAATCAATACAATAACCTGTATAATTTATATTAAAAGTAAGTAATTGAAGATCTAACAACATCACCAACAAATATCTAAAATACAACTTACACATTACATCATACTAAGGGAGTTTGGCTTAACACGCTTCAATCAGTGTAGAATAGATTGGAAAGGATTTAAAATGTTTTTATCAGATTGAAAAGATTGAATTTGTCGTTTTTCCAGTTAACAACATATGATCTGTACGATGCAAAAATCGGTTTTTTATTGAGCAGATTTCCCGACGGCTACGAGTATTATAGCTGTGGCTTCGAGAAAGGAAGTTTTTCAGAACTAAGTATAGTTATAGCTGATGGGGCACCTCGTAAGTAAGGGATAGTTTATTTTCTAAGCGCTGTGGTGTTGGTGCCTATTTTGTCTTCGTCTACATGCCTTTCTCTCTTTTCACAGCAAATCTATGATGTTTGTGCCTGTCGTTTTTTATTCTTCATTATATAATTTTTACTGTTACTATTTTATTTTTATTTTGCTCGCGTATTTATATGTGTCTATAATGCTTATTTATTCTTTAAATAATGTTTGAACCAACGATTGAAAAAATTATCTATTACGCTTTATTAATATATGACAGATTTTGAAATAATGTTCATAATTTATTGGTAAGTAATATGTCCAGAAATTTTGGTCATGACATAGACGTAGGTTACATCTTATTTTTTCTGGTATTAATGTAGATATAATACGTAACTAGAATAAGTGGTTAGAATAAAGTGTCGTACTTATCGGCATTCTTCAAAACATTATTTAAAACATGCGACATAAGATTTGTCATGTATTCTTGAAGAGCCTAGATAATCTTTTTAAATCTATCTGTGTATGCAGGTTGTTTGAAAAAGAATGACGATCATTTTGAAAATGGGATTTATAACAATTAAATATTTTTGTTAACGAAAAATACTGATATTTTTCTTACAACCAGGAAGATATTTATTTATTTTTATCATACAGTGCGTGTCTCAAGTCAGTCAGAAGAACTTATTTCTGAAATATCGCTTAGTTTTCAAACACCCTGTATATCACGTATATTTCATTGAAATACCAATAAACATGTCTTACTAAATTAAAGTCAATGGTTTAATTAGTATTTTGACAGAAATTTGTCAAAATTTGAAAGAAGTACTTATACCAAATACTAAACTAAAAAAATGTATAAGCTCCAAGCGATATTATTTTATTTGTGATAATGTATACTTTGCATAAGAAGTAAATCCAGAACAATAATACTTCTTAATTACTCCTAGCGTCCATCTCGTATTTCTCATCCAGTATCTATTATATCTTGTCAATCTCTTTTACGTAGGCTTGCAGTTATTTTACTTATTTCTACTATGATTTTCTCCTTCTCATCTTGAGTCTCGCTTAATTTCAAGTTTTCCGTTCAGTTTTCTTATCGCCCATCTCGCATTGCCATTTTATTATAATGTCCATAGTCTCTTCTAGATTTTGCTACAAGAATTCTTAATGCATTCATTTCTGTCGTTGTTAAAAACAAGTTTGCTTTAATCTTTTTGTATTTCCACTCCAGATGACAGGAGATCTTCAATGATTTTGCATCATTTTTTTACTTGTTCTAACCACGTCTTTTTGATCTCCCATTTGTCATTTAAGCCTTCCTTGTACTGGCATCCAGTTCGTCAGAACTTCATTGCTTCTGTCTTTCTTCTTTGTATATATCCATACCATCTAATTTTGCTCTTCAATGCCTTTATTCTTCATGCAATTATTCTTTACTATCTGTGCTAGATTTTTCCACAAGAAATCTTAATTTATTCATTTCTGTCGTTGTCAAACTCAACTTTGCTTTGCTCTTCTAGTGTTTCCACTCCCTATGATTGGGTCTACGGAGATCTTCAATGCTTTTAAATGATTTTCTACTTGTTCTAACCCCTTTCCTTTTGATCTTCCTCTTGTCCCTCAGGCCTTCCTTCTACTGGCATCCAGTTCGCCAGAACTTCATTGCTCTTCTCTTTCTTTTTTGTATATATTCATACCATCTAATTTTGCTCTTCATACATTTATTCTTTACTATCTGATTTTCCCAAAAAATTCTTAATGTGTTTATTTCTGTCGTTGTCAAACTCAACTTTGCTTTGCTCTTCTAGTGTTTACACTCCCTATGATTGGGTCTACGGAGATCTTCAATGCTTTTAAATGATTTTCTACTTGTTCTAACCCCTTTCCTTTTGATCTTCCTCTTGTCCCTCAGGCCTTCCTTCTACTGGCATCCAGTTCGCCAGAACTTCATTGCTCTTCTCTTTCTTTTTTGTATATATTCATACCATCTAATTTTGCTCTTCATACATTTATTCTTTACTATCTGATTTTCCCAAAAAATTCTTAATGTGTTTATTTCTGTCGTTGTCAAACTCAACTTTGCTTTGCTCTTCTAGTGTTTACACTCCCTATGATTGGGTCTACGGAGATCTTCAATGCTTTTAAATGATTTTCTACTTGTTCTAACCCCTTTCCTTTTGATCTTCCTCTTGTCCCTCAGGTCTTCCTTCTACTGGCATCCAGTTCGCCAGAACTTCATTGCTCTTCTCTTTCTTTTTTGTATATATTCAAACCATCTAATTTTGCTCTTCGTACATTTATTCTTTCCTATCTGATTTTTCCAAAAAATTCTTAATGTGTTTATTTCTGTCGTTGTCAAAATCAGTTTTGCTTTACTTGCCTGATGTTTTCGTTCCTGATGACTGGATTTAATATGGGTTTAAGGAGATATACAAGCATGCATTGGCGAGGACACTGTTACATTCCTTCTCACATAGTAGATCACAAGTTTTCACTTTTCTTCTTTTCTTTCCTACGATGTTTGCAGTATCTTGACTATATTTACCTCCATTTCCTATTCTCTACAATTCCTATCTTCAATGCTTTTACATTATTTTATATCTGTTCTAACCAAGTTCTTTATGATCTTTCTCTAGGCCTTCCTTCCACTCACATTCTAATCATCTAATTTTGCTTAATTTACATATTCTTTCTATGGCTTTCATTGGGTACTTTCTTCTCTTCTACATTTTCAGCACCCAAGCACCCAAATGGTTCTAATGACTTTTCTTACAAACACTTTTAATTATTCTTCCTCTTTCAAGGTGCTTCTTGTGCATACTGCACTAAGTTTTGTGTTTTTTCTGAACTTTACTTCTTTAAACACGCTTGTCTTCGCGTGGCATACGTTATACCCCAGTTTTATTTCTTGTTTCAGATATTTACAAGTTTCGACTTCTTCACATTGATAGCTATAGACGTTAAGATTTGGGTGAAAATATACTAATGTATATTTTGCCAGGCTATATTTCTTTCTTCCACATTAAGATGAAGCAAAAGTGAATGTTATATAAGGATATAGTAAAACTGCTACTATATCCTTATATAACATTCACTTCTGCTTCATCTTAATGTGCTACGCCTTCTGATATCTCTTCTTCTGGGTTGTAATAGTTAATTAATGTTCACAATAAAATACCCGAACCTGTTTTAGGCTATAGCTTTTTTTAAACGTTCTTTGGTGAGTGCTAACATCTGAATTAAGCTTTTCAACAAACTTATATGCAAAAATAATACGATCAGCTCCTAGTCAGTTAGTGAGTGCTTGGTGTATTCTTATCAGTAAGATAGAATATACACTTTATTTATACAATTTGTAAGACATGTTTATATCTTATTGTTTATATGTTTAATGTCCACTAAATACAGTATAAGCCGTTTATAATGTAATCTAATATCTTCTTGTTACGGATAAAAAAATATTGTCTGAAACAATCACCAAAGTATACTGACATTTATTGGTACTTGTTTATTTACGGCGGCCTGACTGAATTTCGTCATTCGCGAAATATTTCTATATTGATTTCACTTCTAGCTATACCAGAAAATTCTACCAACTTTATTTTCAACATCAGTGTTTCTCTTTTCAACATTAAATAAAAAGTGCTGATTTTTTGGTTATACCGAGTCAAGAAAAATTTTCAAAACTGCTTTTGGATATTATTCAAGTCACTATGAACAGAAAGTCCAACCCTCAGTTTATAATGTTAAAAGCAAACAAAGGTATTACAACGGTAATATTTAACTAAAATGTATATCAGTAGAAAACAGATATTCTACACCAAAACCAGTGTACGGACTCCTGCAGCGAGCCTATCATCTCATCAAAAAGTCATCCTAGAAGAAATATTTCCTAGACCCATGAACTTAAATGTCCCTCCTCTTTAGATGAGTTTCTAACTTTCTTGAAATTCAATCACCGCTACATTCCCTTTACCGTGGAAATGGAATCACAAGAACAACTCCTTTTCTTAGATGTTACAACCACTATACAGTTTACAGTTTTTCCAGTTGAAACAATAAATCTAGATACTTTTTTTTCAAATATTCTGCAAAACTAACCGATCAATGAAATAGGTGGTATGGACAGTGTCTAGATTCGGAGAAAACATATGCACTTTAGCAACAGCCTAAAGAAAGTGTTGGCTAATAGTACATCTTGGATTTCTGGTTTGGGTTTTTTTCGCTACTGTAGGCATTTCCTCCACCATCCTAAGGAACTGGTGTTTGTTGAGCAGAGCTTTGTTAATCTGGTAGCATGAACGAGATTTCCTCAACAAATTACCAACATGTCATTACCTGAATCGTCAGAATAGTTGAGGTAAACAGTTCCTTTCCTTTCCTTGATAGTACATCGTCGGGAGAGGGTAGACTAGAACACAACGTATACCAAAAACCTACACTTACTGACAGTCTCATCACCACCCTATCCAAGAACCATTTGTGATTAGCTCCTTAGTGAGTTTTCGCCCTGTCCAAAACTATGACACTACCACTCGAACTTGTCCAGATAACCAAAAGCTTACTTCAAATCAACTATTCCAAACAGATATAGACAGTTCTGAAAATGTCCTTTAAGTTGGCGAAGGAATCTTTGCTAACAGAAGACAAAACGACAACCCGGACAACCTTGGAAAACTATGACTTAGATACTGTATAATATTTTCCAATGAGCAAGCTGATCAATTCACAACTGAACTAGAATATTGTAAACGGTTTATATGGATAGTATCATGTGATTCAATAAATTTCCAATTAAAATAAGAAATGTAGAATATTTCACTGCTAAGACATTGATTAATAACTCGTAAACTGCAATTGATGGAATAAAATAGTTGGTATGAAGAATTACTATCTATCTGTAGCTTAAATGTATTGGTATTTATACAGAATGTCTGTAAATTTTATGTTTGTAACACAATATCCCCATTATTATAAGGAGTAGTGAATATTGAACAAGAAATGTTTAATTTGTTTACACCTCGATTTCTGTTTTAATTTTCGTGTGAAAATATTTCAATTTAGAAAAATATAGTCTTCTTATTACATATATAGTATTACATGAAAATAACAGATCCAAGGTAAGAATGAGTGCATTGGTGGAACAATCTGCGTAAATTAGTGCAGAATATGGTGAATAGAATGCCTTCTGAATCACAGTAGCAGCTCACATTAATTCTATTGCAGTTTACGAATTGTCAAATAAATGCTCTTCAGTCAAGCATCCCAGCATAATGTAAACTAGGCCATTTATTATTTATTAACATTTAAAAATTTGCTGAAAGACTACATTTGTATTTATGTCTAACTCAGAATGGAAATTTATCGAATCAGCTTCTGTCATTATCATATAAATTTCAATTGTGCAAATTAGCCATATTTGTGCACAGATTTGAATTCATTGTGAATTACATATTTATGCTTTTTTCTCCTAAATAGAGGTTTTTTCGTACATCAATAAACCGTTGTTAAGGCCCTGGGATGGTGCACCTTATCATATGGAAGGTGACAACTTGACCCTGAAGTGCGAGGTTGAGTTGGAACAACAACAACCAGTCACATTTACGTGGATGATCAACGGCACTGAAATAAAAGTAAGTTATAAACTTATATTTTATGCAAATAAAATTTTGATAAACAAAAACACAGTTTGAATGAGTGGACAACCTAACTTATTAAATGGGAAATACTTAATTATAATAATAATTATAATAATAATAATATTTATTGCCCAACAACAAGCATTTACAGGACAATGCCACATTAGAGTGCAGTACAATAGAAATGTATTAAAAACAGTGAGTTATCTTGGCGTAGAGGTAATGTAAAGACAATTAATAATAAAATGACCATTTAATAGCAACTCTTATCTTCCTTGACTAACAATATATATATAAATAAATAAAGGAGAAATGTGTAAAAGTGAAAATATGAACAATTAAGCATAGAACCATCGTTATTTTCTATGCCGTTTCATCAAATGGTCTTGATCTATCAAAGACATGCATTCAATACCACCACACAAATAATATCGATGCAAATTGCACAATTAAAGAAGTAGGTAATGTAAAAATTGCGAGTAGAGCTGTCGTATACTATCCATGTGGATTAATCAAGAAGGTCTAGGTTTATCTTAGACGAACATCTAATGTTATCACACCAATAATACTATGTGTTAAAGATGTAATATAGAATTCAAACATGAAAGTGTTAAATTTGCGTTAGTCGTCACAGACATATATGTTTCTACCTACTTTGGTTTCATTAGCATAGATAATAACGATGCTACTATGCGCAATTCTTCCCAATTTCTCTTTTTACACATTTCTCGTTTACATTATATCTTGTTAGTCATTGAAACTTTTTAGATGACAGCTTGCTGTCAAATTGTCATTTTATTATTAATTGTCTTTACATTCTCATTGCGCCAAGATAACTAATTGCTTTTAATAAATTTTACGTTTCGACATTATTTATAACGTCCTCATCAGAAAAAAAATAAAAGTTAAACTATAATAAACTTATTGCTCTAATTACTAAACATTTAAAAATTAATAACATACTTATCTTTAAAAAAAACAATGTTTACAGTGGCATACATTATTTAATAGTAATTAATAACAAAAATGACGTATGTATTCAAAGTGTGCATCAGCACGAGTTGGTTACGTGATTAGGGCATGTTTATTGTAAAAAACACGATTTTATGTTATTATTTATGTCGATCTGCGCCTATATAAGCCGACCTATTTTCAATGCCAAATAACTTGCAGAACTATACGTTTACCTGTTTGCATGCCCGCTTAATCATTTCTCTGATGGTGCATTCACATACCAAGAAGTAATTACCTCCACAATTCCATATTGCTGTTTTGATTGTGCATTCACGTATCAACCAGTATTTAATTCCGAAACCGTTGGCAATACTTTGATTATACATTCACGAATCAAGTAGTTATTAATTACCACATTTTCCGACGCTACTCTGATTGTGCATTCACGATTTACCCAGTAAGTAATTCCGAGATTTCTGACAGCTACTCTGGTTGTGCTTACATAACCGAGCAGTAAATGATTTCCCGTAACCGATTCGCTAATAGTCCAATTTGTAAGACACACATTTTAATGTAGTATTCGAATAGGCACATGTTTGATATCAGGCGCGCGGTAAATACCGGGAAAATATTTTGATAAGTACTCGTTTAAAATCATCGCATGTCCGTATAAGATAGTTACTTCCATAAATCGATAAATAAACATTAGAACCTTATTAGGAAATACTCACTATAAGGAAAGAAATCTTCACATAATTACAATAAAACGACTTGTTAAAAACAATAATGTAATTATGTAAAGATTTATTTCTTTAATTAAGTGGACACAAATAAAAAGAAAGCAAACAAAGGGATCTAAAATGTAAGATATTAATAAACGGGTAAGAAATAGTAGTTGTACTGGGGAAAGATCAGTTTCTAATTGTACTTACTTTACATTCATGGACGCTGTGAAAGTACAAACGGAAATCTTAATTTCTTACCTAATAAAATTTGTGAACTGAGTATTAATACTTTGTTTTAGCATGGTGGGAAATACAGAATTGATAAATCAACACCGGCTGAATATTCCAATTTGACAATTTATAGCATTTCTCGAGATATCGATTCAGGAAACTATACATGTAAAGTTAGTGATGACGATAACCATGAATCCCAGTCGCTAATTTTGGACATTTTACGTAAGTATTTAGTAGTGAAACAATGTTCAATTCTTAACACGTTTTCTGTTATATCAATCTATCGTTTTTCCTTGAAAACTTTCTTGAGGTACACGAACAAATTCTTGTAAATTATAAAAACATAATTATCTTAGAAGATTTCTATTTCACACATTTCAACAATCACTTTATTAATGCTGCCGTTACATGCTTCCGGCAAAAGAATTTAAGGATCTTTCAATTTACAATTTGGTAACAAACTGTAATGGTCGATTACTGGATCAAACTCTATCAAATATAGCAGCCGATTTGACTAGAAATCTATGTCCCCTTCTAAAGGAAGATCCACACCACCCTTCTCTATTAATTTCTGAATCTAACAAGAGCCATATTGCTTGCAATTTTGGTAGTGACCGAAATGAAAATCTTATAATTTTGAACAAGCAGATTCCCCAAATTTATCTATTTTGTGAAAAATTGCTTTTTGTTTTGGACCTTTACCTATAAAAACTATAGCCGCCAATATCCAATGTGGTATGCACCGGAAGTTATTCGAAATATTACACTAAAAGCTTAGGGAAGGGTAATGCACAGTGGGACAAAAAATAAATAAAAAAGATATCTTGATTTGCTTTTGATTTTAACTGAGCCGTTTGAATGTTTCATTGTAAAGAGCACATTTTGACACTACACCATAAATTACTGTGTCGTTAATTAGATGACTAAAGAAAACCTTACAAGTGGCCCACTGTGATCGCAGAGTTGTGCACAGTGGGACCCAAGAAAGTCAACAGTGGGACAGTCAATAAAATGAGGATTTTGAGGGTTTCATATTTAAAAATACAATTAGCAAAAACAAAATTTGTTTATTTTAGTACCTAAAATTAGACCAAGTTTAAAAAACCAGGGATATGGAGTTTGAATGCATAATGACCTCTTCGAATTTCCGGTTCAGGCAGTATTTTCTTCACTTTTGAAAAGTTGACGAAGATCTACGATCATCTCCTCCTCGGAGGTTTTCTGGTTCACGAAGAGACTCTTCTTGGTTTTTTTATCTTTTTCATTTTTTCTCATCATGTTTTCTCTTCAAGTAGTCCTTAACTGGTGAGCTGGTAATTACTGCTGATTTCTTTTTTTTTTGAGTCTTCCGTTGCGTTTTCCTTGCTGCCGCCTTACGATATCCACGGAGTGCCTTTAGCGACACAAAGCTGGAAGCTGAATTCTACACCGTGCTGCTTGAATCCGATTGACCTGATGTAGTGGGTTGCAATTCTGCAATTAACTCCACCGTTTCTATGATTGGCAGTGGCCTATAAGTAACTGAAGATTCAAGAAAATCGGAATCTGTGAATATTTGCTCATTGAACGGATAAATTCCTGTTTTATTAAATCCGAACTTGATATATTTGGGGGTGAAGGATGTGTCAAAATCAATATTCACTAGTTCAGCAACGTTGTAAATTGTTATGGGCGTGCCTGGATGATTCAGTAACCAGGTCTCAATGCTGCTTTGAATGAGGCGAACAGAGTCTTATGTAAAGGATGCAGTGAGGCGGCAACGTACAATTGCCACCCTTGCTACATGAGCTTTTTCTACTACTTTGATAGTTGTCAAGGAGCTTCGAGGTTGTCAAATAAGAGCAGTGGTGGTTTTTTTTTGTGTCGTGTGAAAAGTTGATAAAGTGGTCTAGCACTTCAGCGAACAGTTCTGTGGTCATCCAACCCTAATGTTTCAGGAGGCGCTGCTGCTAACATATGCTGCTTAAAGTGCCTCTAAGGAAAATCATTGCTGGCGGAAGGAAAGTTCCTGTAGCGCAGATGATCGCGCAAGTAGTCATCAGGGCACCTCGTTCTCCACTCGTGCAGGAGCTTACTTGTTTTTTTCTTTGTCTGCAATTACTCTTTTGGGGCTCTGAACAAGTTTTGCACCGTAACACTCACCAGAAAAATAGATTTCTTTTAGCAATACAGTAAATGGTACAACATTTTCCACGTAATTTAACAATCAAGGTCTTTAGGTATTTACGTTCATAGCTCTCTCCCTTTTGCCATATACAGGAATCACACTGTATCTTCTGCCATAAAAATGATGAGATTTGTGAAAGAAATTTCAAAAAGCACCAAAATTAATATCAGTCTCCTGGTGTTCATTCCGCTTATCCTTCTACCTCCAAGAATATCTTAGCTTATATCTTGCTTATACAACACTGATAGTAATAATCAGCTAGTCCGGAGGTACAGTGTATCATTTCCCCGCGGAGGTTTGAAATGTGTTTTTTTTGTGGCATTTCGTCTATTAAGTAATATTAACTTTGATTACCTCTGGCCAAATTATACGTCCTAGAGACAGGTACTTTATAATATCTCCCACTTTCAACATTTTTACAGCGAAAGGGACCCATTTTCTGTACTTGTCCGAAAACAACAATATAACCGACGTCACCTGTATTGTTCCATGCAAGCCAGTAGTTTGGAATATAAATGTCACATCATATCCACCAGGAAAAATTACATGGTAAGCATTCAACATTTAAGGGTCCTCGCTAGTGAATGGGAAATGTAATATTGGTTGCATAGCACATAATTTAATAAGCCGAGGATGTCCGAGTACTTTTACACATAGGGAACATATAATAAATATTTGAAATAATAACTCAATATCTAAGCGAATAAAAATTCATTTATGACCAACTATTTACACATTTGTAACTGCGGGAAATATTTATAGCAGAATAACAATTCATTGTAATGTGGGTTGCCTAATTTTAATTTATTTTATATTCATTTTAAACAAAGTAAAGAATAGTTGAACGAAAAATAAGTGCACAGCCGGGTAGCTTTCTATTCAATTTATAACGTGAACCCAAGCAAACAAATCTCCTCCGAAGGATTTTTGAGAAAACTGGTTTTTAATATTTTGACATATTAATTAATTTTCTGTAATCCGATAATTTTTTTCTAAATTTGATTCTTCAGCCGGGTAGATTACTAAAT
Source organism: Amphimallon solstitiale (assembly GCA_963170755.1). Lineage (NCBI taxonomy): Eukaryota > Metazoa > Arthropoda > Insecta > Coleoptera > Scarabaeidae > Amphimallon > Amphimallon solstitiale. The sequence continues at coordinate 93,973,412 of OY720678.1, forward strand.
TCTTCATATGTTGACGTTGAAAGGTTTTCTCCATCTTTAAAATCAACAAAAACATATGGATTCTGAAATCTGCTATTTTTCCATTGTTGACAGATCCACTAGCGAGGACCCTTAACATAAATAGTTATACATATTCTACGTACATGGACAAAATCTAATAAAGTCTACAAAAGCATATGGGAAATGTATCTAAATTAAGTTAAAATTTCACTCAAACGTTCAATTGTGAGTAGAACGACATTAATCAAAGACTTAAAGAAAATGAATGTTAATTTAATACTCTCTTATTATAAGATTTGATTTCACTAGGGTGATGGTCAAAGGAACATTTCTATAAAATGGAGAGAATAGTGGGCGATTTAAACAAAAAAAGTAATTTCTCACAACTTTCTCTTAGCAACGAAAAAGTGTATGTTTTATATACAGGTTGTGTAATCTAACACTTGATATTACCCAGTAAACATTATAACGCCGTATTCTGGTGGGGGGTGACGAAAGACAGGAGAGGGTACAGGAAATCAAATGCGATCAAATTTACACCACATTTGGATCTTAGACGCGGTAGAAAAGCTGTAGTGAGAGGTGTGCTTGTATATTTTCGCTACATTATAAACGCCAGTTGAAAAAATTCAAATAATAAAATGGTGTTATGGTGATAATTCTTTAATCAATTGTGCGGTACAAACCACTCAAACTATTAGTAATATTATAAGTTTTTTATTATAAGAAAAATGCCACCCTGTGGAAAAGTTCCTAGACAAACTGGAAGAAAAAGAACAGCGAGAAGTATTTGTTTGCAGTTTAATAGAGGCAAACGATACCACCTCATGTTGAAAGATTGCCACAGAAGCGGGAATTAGTAATAAAACGGTTACTACTATTTTAAAGAAAAATACCTTTAACTGTTATAAATATTCCCAATCTCAAGAGATATTTCCCGATGACAAAATCTTAAGCATGGAATTTTGTCAAACAATAATGGATAAAGCTAACGAAAATATAAACTTTATACGACAAATTTTTTTTACGGATGAAAGTTCCTTTTCGCTACTTGGAAAACATATTCCCTCCGTAATGAGATATTGGTCTCGGAAGAATCAACATAGGAGCCTTGATTTTCGAAACTAATATTTCCCCAAAAAGTCAACGTGTAGGCTGGGATATTAGGAGATCATACTGTGGGACCGTTTTTTATCGAAGGCACTTTAAATGCTGACATATATTTAAATTTAATTAAAAACCAAATACTTCCCGCTCTTCGAAATCTTCCCGATATTGATTTCGAAGAAATTTGGTGGCAACAGAACGGATGTCCAGCTCACAATGCGATTACAGTACGCGAATTTTTACAAAATACATTCCCTAATCGCATTATTAGTAGGACGGGGACTATAAAATGGCCACCAAGATCACCAGATCTATCTCCAAACGACTTTTTCTTGTGGGGCTACGTAAAACAAAAAATGTATTCTTATGAATTAGCAAGAGTCAGAAATTTAGATGAATTAAAATTAAAATAATTCAAACTTGCAATTCAATTTCACCTAAAATACTGTCTAATACGAGACGGAATTTTTATAATAGATTATGATTTTACCTAGCGCAACAAGGTGGAATATTTGAACGTTTTCTGTAAGTTCTTATTTTTAATTAGAATAAATATTGAGTTTATTTTTTTATGTATAAAGAATATTTTTTTTAGTTTATATTTTAGAATACATTTTTTATTTTTGTGCACAACACTCTAAATCATAGCATTTGAATTAAAATCTTCTTTATCATGAATTTCTTTTCGCTGTCGTATGTTTTCAAGGCTAGCTCATCATACCTCTAACGCCTGCGTTGTACTGCATATTATGCCAATATTGCAAGTCGATGCTTCACCGCTAAATGCAGCGAGAGCGGGGATACAATATGCGACGTTGAAAATTTATTTTGTACTTGCTATATCAAGTGTTGCATTACACAACCTGTATACCGTGATATCATACAGTTTCTAGAATGAAGGTGACATTGCAATAGAAAACATATGTCTGAACAGAAGCCACATTATCATACTCGCAACACAACCTTAAAGCCCCGTTCACATCCGGTTAACTTAACATAAACCTTAATTAAAGTAAAGTAAAATTAACACAAAATTCTGAAGTCGTTCACATTGCCTTAATTTACGTTAAGTGCGCAGGCGTATGAGCAGCTGCAGTACCAATCAGATAGGTTCTAAAACTGCTTTTTATTATATAAATGGGGATAGCTATGCACCAGATCAATTAAAACGCCGTCGTTCATGATAATATATGACAGCAACGTACAAAACAATAAAATAACTGTGGCAAATTGTGCAGCAAATTTAAGTTATGCTAGTTTCAAATGACAGATTAGAAAATAAAAAAGTACACATATACAGCTATGCCGTTTCTGGTGACTGCTAATTGCTAGAGTTAATTAAAGTAAATAAAACACTTCCCTTAAGAGGGGCGTTTACCTATCGAAAATTAAGGCATCGCCGTTTCGCGTTTTTTAAACTCAATTTGTAATTTTAGAATCTCAAATTTGGGTTAGTGATGCAAAAGGTATAAATTTATAATGTCAAGGTCAGTTTTTGTACTAATTTATTTTCTTAAGAAAGTTATGTGTTTTAGAAATAACCACAAAAATGCATGAATTTGATTAATGTCTACTAACTAAGGCTGGTACACAAAAGAAAAAAAAACGACCTCTACGCGCCAGCTGCACATTTGATGTACTATATAAAGAAAAAATCAAATTTATGTAATAATTTTTAAAGATAAAAAACATTAAACAATAAACATTGTCACACACATTTTACACGAGGTTTTCCCAAGCTAATCGCGTCGTCTATCCCCACTTTACGGTATCTCTACCGGTCCTAGCGAAGACGAAATCTATCGGAATCGGTCGGCTATTACAGACTTAAATGCGAGTTTAATTACAAACTGTCACTCGCATTTAAATGTCATATATACCTATAATATTCGAGTGTATAGTAATATAACAGTTATGGGCAAGCGAAAATGGGCTTATTATAAAACATCAACATCAACAGTTCCGTAAGTACTCATTCGTTATACATTAAGTTTCCCATCTATAGTATTCCTTTATCTATGACAGAATCTGTGAATAAAACGGAAGCGTTGTGACAGAACCGAATATCGTCTACCTCCACCTACTCACACCCCCTTGCGTCTACCCGTCCCGCGAGTAATATAAGTTGCATAAGTTTCTATTTGTTTGTGCGGCGTTTAAAAAAAAGAGACATATTATTTTAAACTTTTCTAAAATATCGGCTTGTATTGATTAAATAAAGATTGACCCATAATGTAAAATTGATTTTACATGAATATTTTCGGATAAAGTACATTAAACTAAATAGCGCGACTAAAATTAGAAGAAATTACGTCGACATCTTTTGTACATAGGTGGAGCAAATTGGTGCAATTTGCATTCAATCTGCACAATATAATTTGTTATATAAATAACTATAACCATTTTTCAAATTTATTATTTTCGTATAAATACTCTTTTAAGAAGGTGGTACGGAAACTACGTGGCCTGACACAAAGATGGCGCGAATTTGCAGGAATCTTCTTTAGCATTCTGTAGAATCATCCTTTAATAGGCTAAATATGACAGCACAGAGCGATCTGTCAATTGGTCTGTTTTTGACAGTACGCCAAAATGAACGTCTCGTGAGTTGAGAGCAATAATAAAGTACTTTTATTTGAAAGGTTTAACACCAACCGAAATCAAAGAGCAGAGCTGGATTCTACACTATTAGAATCTGCTCCTTCAGTTTCAATGGATACAAAACTAGGTTGCAGAATTTAATTGTGATAATTGTGATCATATGACCACAACTGATGAACCCCTTAGTGGACGTCCAAAAACTGTTACTGTTTCGGAAATTATTGAAAAAGTCCAGCGTATCATCTTGGAGAAGTGTCGAATAAGAGTGTGCGAGATAGCGGATATTTTAGGAATCTTAAATGACAGCGTGCACAAAATTTTAAGTAAAATTAAGTGATTTTTTTAAGAGTGTTTCTCGCAAACCTTAAGCACGCTTTTGTCGCAATCAGAAGGACTTTGTACGGCGTTTGATTACCGTTGATGAAACCTGGATCCACGATTATACCCCGGAAACCAAAGAACAATCCAAATAATGGACAAGAAAAGATTCTTCGCCACCACAGAAAGCAAAAACGGTTTTGTCAGCAGGGGAATAACAATGAATGTATGCCAATTTGTTACAACAACTAAGCGACAAAATCAAAGAAGAACGCCCTCATTTGGCAAAGAAAAGAGTCTGCAATTGCAATAGCAAAAATTCATGAATTGGGCAGATTTGGCTCCCAGCAATTATTAACTCTTTCCAAACCTGAAAAAATAGCTGGGCGGTAAAAGATTTTCGTCTAATTTCGAGGTAATCGCTGCTCTAAAAGCTCTTTAGAAGACTTAGATACATCGACCTACAATGAAGGCATTACTAATTTGGAATATCGTTGAAATAGGTGTGTTCAGTAAACAGGAGACTATATTAAAAAATAAAATGTATTAATCAAAAGAAAAATTGCGTTTTCTTCGTTAGGCCGCGTAGTATCCGAACTACCTTCGTATACATGTGCCACATTACACTATATATCATATAGGTCCGTCAATGGGAACAGACAGATACGCACCGATGCCAAATACAATATAACAAACAAGACCCAAGAAAGTATCTTAGAAATTAAAAACGTAACAGTCAACGATAGAGGCACATACACGATAAAAGTTAATAATGGGATTGAAGAAAGAAAGTTCTCTGTTATCGTGAATGTTGAAGGTATGTCTCACGCTATGACACCCTGCTTCGAGTAAAATAAAATTATACAATTATTTCAGGTCCACCTAAGGTTTCTATTAATCGGAGTAAATTTCACCTACCTAACCAGGAAGATACAGTAAATTGTATTGTAGAAGGATTCCCCAAGCCCAACATTTATTGGAAATTCAAAAAATGTCGACTTTGTGATTATGAAGAGGTGAGTTTAGTGGTAATGAAAACAATTTTGTACGCTTTAAATTATTTTTTTCTTTAGATTAAGTCTGCGCCTGTGAAGGAGAAAGGATTATTGTTCCATTCGACTGCTATAATCAAAACGAATCAGTCCGGTCATATTCAGTGCCTTGCCAGTAATATACATGGAGAGGATAGTGAAATAAAGGATTATACGGTATCAGGTAAGGACAATTCAGCTTTATATACGAGGAGATATCATAAAATAAGAAGACTGGTGTTATAGTACAAAAATAAAACATGTATTTAGAAAACTTCAATAACTATCCTGCAAAGTACTCTCCATTATGTGCAATACACTTGTTCCATCCATTGTCATAAACATCTGACTTATAAAAACACTAAAACACCTTCACCACACTAAAGCACAAAAATGGCTAAATACGTATTTCAACAACTAAGTTGTCATCATCAGTAGCACTGATTAAAAATCGCGCTGTCTACACACCGTAGCGTAACAGAACAACACTGCAACAACAGTGTTGTTCTGTTAAGCTTATCCAACATAATTCCATGATCAATACGACCAAATTCCTTAGTTAGATTTGTTAAAATGACATGTACTTGGCCCTGCCTATCGACGACCTCTGTGGCGTATTGGACAAATATGCACATATTAGTTATAGTAGATCGTCTGCCAACGAATCCATGCTCCTCCAGAGCAATAAGGCTACTGACTTGATGGTAGATGGTTCGATAGATGGTCCGCTCAAAAACCTTAGCGGTATTAGATAAAATTGATATGGGCCGATAATTGGTAACATCAGTTATGCCGTCTTTTTTAAACACTGGACATATTATGGCCAGTTTTTAGTATTAAATTGAAAATTGATAATTCCTTCAATAGGAGACTAGGTACCTCCTCACAACCAGAACTCAGAGTGTTCCTGAGCGCCTTAATACTGGAAGGAAGACTAGATTCGAAAAATGAATCAAATCGATGATGTAGCGCCATACATCATATTATCAGAGAAAAACGTTGTCGAAGGGCGGAACAGCTCAAGAAAATGTTGTGAGAACGCATTCCGTATTGATTCAGACTGTCAAATTACAAACCATCCCTGTACATCCCGACAAGTATTCTAGACTTTCGGCGAGAATTTACGAAAGACCAAAATGTTCTTGGGTTTTGGCTAATGGAATACTCAACGCTTTCGATATGCCGCAGATACGCTCTCTTCACCAGATGCTTCACCAGTTCACGAAAATGCTTGAGATTCTGAAGGTCATTTGAACGACGATGCTTTTTATATATCTTATTTGGACTTTAACTTGATATTTTGGACAATTTCGCAGCTGTACCAGCTCAGATAACTAAATTTGGCCCTTCTGTGGCAACCATAAACAAGTACATATTGATCAAACAGATGATTAAGTATTTCATAGAAGTAGTTACAAGCATCATTAACGTCACTGTATGTGCTTAGTACTGTTCAATCTACGGATGTAAGAGCATTATAAAGTCTAGGATAGTCAGCCTTGGGAAAATTATACCGCTTATAGGTGTTATCAACTGAACATCTGGTATATTTACTGCTGAAAGTGATGCAAAAAATACCCGCAATGCAGGATAATAAAGTGTGTCCTCATGAACCAAGGATACTTCATCCCGTTCAACAACACAGTGCGTATTCGAGAAAAGTAGATCTAACATTCTACCACTAGAATTACGGACGTTGTTGCACTGCATCAAGTTTAACATAGCAGTAAAATTTTGAAGGGCTATTTTTGTTATGCGTTCTTCAGTTCTTTAGCAACGCATTAGTTTTGAAGACGTTATATTTTAGTTTTGTGGTCAGTAGGATGGAGTTTGCTTTACAAGTGTGGTCTGCGCAATATATTTACTTGCAGCTTTCCATTGAAAAAGTTCAGCGGCGATTTCTGAAATATCCTCTCTGAACTTTCTCACACCCAGACTATCCTCTCGTTCCTCTTCCAGTTTCCTAATTCCTTTTGCGAGCACGAATTTACTGCAGGGGTCTCCGCTCGTCAAGATGTGTCCCTTTTCAAACTTCCACTACGATATTTTCTACACCAATGGCTGATTGTATAATGTTTTCTTTTTAATTTTTCTAAATAACATGCATGTACACTTAACACCGTTGTCCTTTAAATGTAAAGCGTTGGAAAATAAAGTTACTATTATTATTACTACATTCAAGTGCACAACACTGTAGCATGTTAAAAGTACAAATATTTCAAACAAACATGGGAAAATACTACCTATTAAATACAGAAACTTTTCTTTCGGTAAATCTTTGTATGAATTAAGCATTTGCTTCCAGACGTGAAGAACGGTTACAACTTGGAAATTAAAGAAGATGGAACGGTATTGCCTATTCCCTACACGAACAAGATCAACCTCGCAGTAGGTGATAAAGTCACCTTCGAATGCGCGATTACTTTACAGAATTATACTAATGTCACCTGGTTCCTGAATGAAACATCATTGACTTATATAGAAAGTAAGTATTATAAGAAAAGAATGAAACTCAAATGCTAACAATTTGAACAAATAATTCAGATATCGAAGAAATCAGTAGTGACACGACATATTCAAAGAAGAAGCTGCTCACAATAGAAAATATGAATTACAAACACGCAGGACATTATAAATGTATAGCGGCAAATGAGAGAGGCACTGAAATCAAGGAAGTGCACGTGAAAGTAATCGGTAAGTTTAACATCTCTGAGACAAATACTATGCTGTGTAAAGGTTCCAGTATTTGAAACTAAATTAATAATAATATGATAGGATTATGCGCCAATATTGTAAAGCTACAAGTCAAAATAAATTTATTATAATGTAAAATAAAAATGGTCCTACGCTGTGAAGCCATAATGTAAGGTTGAACTCAAATTGCTCCAAAGTTGGGCACGATAATGTAAAAGAACCGCTCAAAATAAAATTAATAAATTTAATGTAACGTTAAATTCTAAAATGAAATATAAATAAATTTGCCTGCTAAGCTCAGTTCGTGATCTCGAGGGCGATTCAGATTAACAGAGATGATTAAATAAAAGGTTCCTAAAACATTATTGGATGTTGATATAATAAAATTCCATTGTCTAATTTAAATAATAATTATATTCAAAATCAATGATTTTATATGTTTTACAGACAAAGAAAAATCTTACAGAATATACAGCTTTTAACATAAAAAGAAACAAAAAGACATTAATAGACAGGTTAAATACACTTTTACAAAGGTTACATTGAAGAAAGTTTAGGTGTATCATTCGTTATATTCAAATGAAAAAAACAATAAAGCAAAAAAAAAAGCTGCTTCGGTTATAAGATTAAAGAAATATTTTCCAAATTGTCTGAAAATTACTGATTACTGGGAATTAACTTATATTTTGGTAAATATTGCAGTAAGGAAATATTTTCTAAATTGTCTGAAAATTACATATTACTGAGAATTAACTTATATTTTGGTAAATATTTAAGTAAGTGAATATTATCTAAATTTTCAGAACATTACTGATTACTGAGAATTAACTTATATTTTGGTAAATATTTAAGTAAGTGAATATTATCTAAATTTTCAGAACATTACTGATTACTGGGAATTAACTTATATTTTGGTAAATATTCAACTAAAGGAATATTTTCTAAATTGTCTGAAAATTATTGATTACTGAGAATTAACTTATATTCTGGTAAATATTCAAGTATGGGAATATTCTCTAAATTTTTAGAAGATTACTGATTACAGGGAATTAACTTATATTTTGGTAAATATTCAAGTAAGGGAATATTCTCCAAATTATCAGAAGATTAGTGATTACTAGGGATTAACTTATATTTTGGTAAATATAAGTAACAAGTAAGAAAATATTCTCCAAATTTTCAGAATATTAGTGGTTACTAGGGATTAATTTATATTTTGGTAAATATTAAAGTAAAGGAATATTCTCTAAATTGTCTGAAAATTATTGATTTCAGAGAATTAACTTATATTTTGGTAAATATTCAAGTAGGCAATATTCTCTAAATTTTCAGAAAATTACTGATTAGTGGGAATTAAATTATATTTTGGTAAATATTAAAGTAAAGGAATATTCTCTAAATTGTCTGAAAATTATTGATTTCAGGGAATTAACTTATATTTTGGTAAATATTCAAGTAAGAGAATATTTTCTAAATTTTCAGAAAATTTTGAAGTCGCATCATAAAATTGTTAATGTGATCATTTAATAACATTATATCAGAATTGCATATTATTTTTTTTCATGAAGCTCCCCAAATACCAAAAATTACATCGCCAAATATGAAGGAAAAAGAAGAAGTTATATTCCCGAATTCTATCAGCCTATATTGTAATTACGAAGGCGTCCCATTTCCGACAATAACATGGTATAAGGTAAGATAAATTATCCGATTCCAAGTAATAACTAATAAATTCTGCTGTAACGCACCTTCTTCATCTTTTAAGAATATGGAGGAAATTTTCGAAGGCGACGGTGGGCGAATTAAATTTAACAAAAACAAAAAAGTGCTTGTATTTGTCAAAACCGAACAAGCAGATGAAGGTGAATATATGTGCAAGGTCCAGAATCGCATGGGTTCCGTTGAACAACATACTTCAATAGTCGTCTCAAGTAAGTCTAAATTAAGTTGCTTCGTTTAGAAAGTAACGCTAATTTATTCATGTCTTTTTCAGACAAGCAAGCGGAAAACAGTAGTACTATATACATTGTCTTAGCCGTGATCGCTGTGCTGTTCTTGGCAGTCTGCGTTGGCCTAATAATAAAGATCAGAAAGGAAAGGGTATGTAATGTACTTATAATAATATTAATATTAGAATATAATGCGTATAGAAGAAGAGTATGACATGAAGAACATAACCTTCAATATTTGACAGATTAAAAACACACAATGATGCCTTTAATTACACTTCTTTATACTTTCTTATACGTTTATACTACTAGTAGAAAGTAGGTCTTTACTCTTATCGAAAATCAGTTTTTTGCGAATATTTCGCAAGTCATGCTCTTTAGGCAGGTACGTTACGAATATAAAAGTATTTAATGCTTGATTTTCAATACATTTTGTATAAAAAGAATGCAAAATTCCAACCGGAAGTAAGACTTTTACTCATGTCGAATAACGATTTTTTGCAAATATATCGTAAATTATGCATTCTATATATATATTTATCCTGCGTACAAAAGTATTTAGAGCTGGATTTCGAATATCTTTTGTATAAAAAAATTCTTAAATTTTGGACTTGAAGTTAGAAACTTACTCAGGTTTATTTTTCAAAGAAGATAGAAATATTTGAAACAATTTAGAACAATTTGTATAATTTGAAAGGCTCGTTCGTAAAAGAATATCGTGTGGTGGCCACACCTCATTGTTTTAAAAAATGCCACTGATTATATAGAGTTTGTTAGAAGTGGAATGGAATGCATACATTACGCTGGTTCGGCATTTTTCTTTAATTAGGTCATCCACACATATTCTGCCGACCACAATCTAGTTGTTCTGTCTATAAATTACCCATTTTGATATATGTGTTTACATTGTAATGTTTATCAGCATAACTATTGTAATTCTCATTTTTTTTTGTGTAAAACAAAAAAAATGGTTAGATTAAGCTTAGCTGAATATGTAAATTGTCGCAAACTGAACTAACATTTATTGGTTTATTGGGCCGTATGCATAAAAAGAAGTAGCTGTTATTCCTTCAAACTGAAACAAAAACTTCAGTTTCTATGCATAAAAAGAAGAGTTGACTAACAAAAAGAAGATTTTGCTCCAGAAAACATGCATCTAGTCGAAAGAAGTTCATTGTATAGAGGTGAAGTATATTCTATTGAGCAAGAAAAAGTGGTACACAGCAAAAGGTGTAAAGACCTCGCAAGTCAGCGAGAGACTGCAAGAACTTTTATAGATTTGAAGGGCCAAATGAAGAAGAGGTTCAGACACGTGGTGGGGCGCTATCACCAGTCCAAAAAATGAAGGCCTTTCTTTGTTTTCTTGCCGACCTCTAATTCCAGCCTGGAATTGCAGAAGAATTGGGTATACATCAGAGCAGTGTATCTCTCACTATTACTTATGTTCTCAACTGTGTTTTGGAGTAAGTGAACGCATGGATCAGGTTCTCTGATACCCAAGAAAGTATAATGCAAACCAAAGAAGAGTGGCGCATGAAATACCTTTTCCCACCTGCAATTGGCGCCCTCGACTGTACCCATATCCGCATTGAGAAGCCAGTCATGGTGACGAATATATTAATCGAAAAGGGATGCCAACTTTGAATATTCAGATAACGTGCAACCAGAACTATGTTTTTACAAGTATTGAAGCCAGGTGACCCGGTTCTGTTCATGATTCTCGTAATTGGACAAATTCACAAGTTCGGCAATTGATGCAACTCACAGTTCTTCGCCAACCATAAATATCCAGACAACGTGCAACCAGAACTATGTTTTTACAAGTAATGAAACCAAGTGGCCCGGTTCTGTTCATGATTCTCGTAATTGGACAAATTCACAAGTTCGGCAATTGATGCAACGGACAACACACAGTTCTTCTTGGTGACAGCGGTAGCATTCAGTCATGGCAATGACACCGTTTGCAAATCAGTAACTGATGCGCAGAAAAATGTCAATACCTTACTGACAAGAAAAAGAGTCTTCATTGAGTTATGCAGGTAATTTTTCGATTACCCGACTTCTTTTTATCCGTCTTTATTTTCAATCGAGTTTCATTATTCTGCAATTTCTTGCGAAATCCTTTCGCTGTCATCTCCTTCCCAAACTGGCGTATGTATTGTGCCAGGATTCTCTCTAGCGCAGCTTCCTTCTTCTTCTTGGCCGATGGGACTTGCAACTTGCTGCAAATTTCAGGATTATCCTTAACCTTCTCGGCAATGAACAATAAATCGTTGACATCTCCGGACACATCAACAGCATCTTCAAAGCCTGACTGACATATTTTATTTTTAACAAAGCACTGTAATTTTTAAAATTATGAAGGTCTCTCAAAACAGCGCTTTTTTGTCGTCGAAATTCAGAAATCTCCACACTTCACACAACAAGGAACAGTAATCAAATAAAACGCATAACTTAAATGCACTCTGTGTACCTTGTTGAATATCTGTTGGTTGTCACAAGCGTTTGCTTCTTTTAGGTGAAGTGTTTACTTGGAAAAGAGAGCAAAAAGTTTCTGCATACAAAAACAAGCCATAGCTTTCACTTCCACCTCCATATTTTTCTTCGTTTTATGCATACAGCTCATTGCCTCAAAATATAACTGTTGTTCTGAAAGAATATGTCCTAAGCGTAAAGTTAAGACAATTTTCGTTAGGACTACTACAGACTTCAGAGAATATTTACACATTATACGCCCACTTGACAGAAAAATAAATAATATTGAAGAGAGATAGAGAACACCAGTGACCCAATATGACGTCAATTACACGTATTTCTCCATAAGCCTAATGACGTTCCGCTAGCCCAAACCACCTGTCATAACTACTGATTTCCACTTTATATAGAATATCAATTACTTCAAATCTCAACATTAAATATATGCTAAGCGCGTCTTAACAATATATTATTATATATATATTTGCGTAGGAACTGCAAAAAGTATTAAAACTTGCTGGTCTGCAAAATTTCGAAAAGGGCGCTGTGGAATCTATAAACCCGGATCTAGGCATCGACGATCAGGCTGAATTGCTCCCTTATGACAAAGATTCCTGGGAAATTCCGAGGGACAATATTAAACTGGGTAAGTAGAACTCGCTTCTTATAAAAGTCCTTCAAAAAGTACTCGTCATTCAATCATTTGATGCATACTTTCCAATACGAATTACTTCAAATATGCTGGCCACAAAAAAAAACAGGGAATATTTCTTATTTTAAAAGCACTAAGTTACTAAAATAGTGACAAGTCAACAAAATATCAAAGACCAAGGGATAGATTAAATATAACACTGGAAATATTATCTACAGTTAAAACAATTCCATTAACTGCTTGAGATGCCACCTGTAAAGAACATTGAGGAATAAGTACAGTCAAAATGGTTCTAAGTGACTTAAAAATACACCTTGATAAGCTAAGACATGCAAAGGATTCTAAATACAGGTCATATTACATAGATAAAGAAAAGAAACTTATTTTCTTTAGTTCTTGGGATTAATTAATTTTAAATTCCTTTACTGTATATAGCAAAATTATTTTTAATTATCCGAATGATGAGTACTTTTCTTTTTTGGGCTCTTTTATACATGTATTTGTGTGTGTGTGTGTTTTGTGATTTTGTGTACGTACATTTTAAGTACGAAATAAATTTCAAAATAGATGCAAAAATTAATCAGTGGGGAAAATGGGAAAATACCATAGGAATATTTCTTGAACAATATTATAATCGAGTGTGCTTTAACTAATCGAACAAATTTTCCTGCAATTTTTTTTTAGGTTATAAGTACATGTTGATTGACAGGCACAGCTTTTTCGGGGGAAAGGACTTCGCATAGGCGCATAGGGGGAGTGTTATTATTATAAAAATATATGTGTATTCATGCAAGGGCTGTGTATAGATTGATATTCTTTATATAATTTCATGTTTATAACTGAAAATTTAACACTTTGACTAACATTAATTGACGCTTTCTTGTTTGTCTGTAAGGAATTTCTGGCAAGAATATGCGAAAATTATGTTTATTTCAAAAGAGGATTAACTTAATTAAAATTTAAATTTGTTTTTCTTCTTCTACACTTTTCGTGTACGTATTTTGCTTTCACAATGTTTATTTTAGTTGATTTAAATTTTGAAGCCCCACGCATTGGGCGCCAAATTTATGTGCATTTTAAAAATTGCAATAAATATTAAAAAATTTAATGTTTTTATAATTAAATAATATCTTATTAAATAAAGTTAATTAGTTACTTAACATCTATTAGGATAGTACAGTTTTTTGTCGTCCAGTGTTATCTTTAAAAGATTTACAATATAAAAACGATTGTCAATATATATGCAGCCTCTGCAAGATTGAAATATTATAATTTTAAGTGAATTAATTCAAGTTATATAGGATAATTTTCGGTATTATGACTGATTATGATTCTATTATTTACTAATTTACTTGTAATGGTATCAATTAGTTACTAACAAAATACGTAAATGTATTCTTTTTTATTTTTTTATGATAATTATAATTTGTGATTTGAGAGCTTTATGCAGTAAAAATAAAATTTATTTTTTTAAAAGAAACGAGGTTTACTATGTGATTATAATATCGCAACTCAACTAGCCTTTCGCTATATTAACCTTCAACAAACCTATTAATAACTGGCGACTTCAGAGAAATTGCTATTCAAAATCTTGTACGAATTCTTGTAATAGGTGATATTGCCACCCAAAGATTTACGGTTAATTATCTTTTGAAATAACAAAGATATTAAAACTACTACTACTACTAGTCTGTTTTTGGAACAAATGCTTGAAGTTTCTATCGCCAAGTTTTCTTCAGTTTACATTACAAAATTGTATACAGCATGTCCAGATGAAGTATAGTACAAAACATAAGTGTAAATTTGATGAAATAAAAAAAATTATGCAAGGAATAGCATAACAAAACTGGAAATGTTTTAGAAATAATTCTAATAAAAAACAACAATTCAGCAATAGCTTACCACTCAGTAACTTAATAAGCAATATTGCTACATTTGTATTTGTTGGGTTCTCTAGGATATACAAGGTGTGTAAATAAAGTAATGAGACTGGCAACGTAGCGTTCGATCTGGCAAAACTTGTGACGCGGAACTTATAGTCGCGTCAGGTGAACATGTGATACGCCTTTAATACAAATTTGAACTTGCTAGAGTCATGTGATTGTTCGTAGCGATCTTTTTTCGAAAAAAAAGTTTTTTCTAATGTGTTCTAAAAATGAATACTATTAATTGCGACCAACGTGTGCTATTAGGTTTTACTTCAGACCTACGTACATTGCAACACAAACTTTTGTCAGGAGCCCGGGTTTTCAGTGGTTTAAGGCATTTTAAAAAGAAAGTTGGTTTACAATCAGAATGGTCACGGAAGAGATGAATTTGCTCACACCACTGTTAATCAGATTTTGATTAATGAATTGGGGAACCTTTCGCAGGACCAGAAGGACATCAGCCTTAAATTTTTGGAGGCGATTGAAAAGTATCCGCATTTTCTGGAACGTCTCATTGCTGATGACGTGTCTTGGGCATTCGAATACAACTTGGAAGCCAAACGCTCTACAGCAATGACACACATCAATCTTTCCAATGCCCAAAAGAGGAAAAATGAACAAGTCGAAGATTAAATGTATGCTTGGTTTCGATAGCCAGGGAATCGTCCACAAAGAGTTTGCTTCTCAAAGCTAAATCGTCAATCAACACTCGAAAAAAGGTCATGCGTGTATGACTAAACATCAAGAACGACTAAGTGTTGCATCACGACAATCCGCCTTGTGACACAAATATTTCAATAAACGAATTTTTGGCCAATAAAACCATTCTTCTTATTCGCCTAAGTTCAGTCCTCTTCTTAAGATTGAAAAACCACCTCAAAGGACGTCATTTTGGGACACTCTGCAACATTTTAACGATGTACCCGAGGTCTCACGCTGCTGTGAGAATTGGAAGAACAGTCTCCAGCTGTGACTTCCCAAGGAAATTATTTTGAGGAAGACAATATTGAATTGTAATATTATTCTTTAAGTCTCGTTACTTAATTACCACACCTCGTATCAATTTAAATTTTTTGTTTACTGTATAATATTTGTTAAATACAGTTTTATTAATAAGATCTTAATGTTTTATGTTTCAATGTGTTAATGTTTTTAATCAATTGATAAATATAATAACTATATTATCGAAACATTTTAATTTTGATATTATTAAGTTCAACAGCCACGAAATTGAATTGTTAAGAAAGAAACATATAGTTTATACAGGGTGTCCAGAAACTCTCCTGACAAACGAAGACCGGGGATTCCTCAGATAATTTTAAGACAATTTAACCCAATTCACCCTAGTCCGAAAATGCTTCCTAAGGGAGCTAGAGCTCTTTGAAGATGGCGCCTTGTAATTAGTTTTTTTTTAATATCTCCCGAACGCTTCTATTTAGAAAAACAAAAACTGGAATGCTTATTTATCCTCCAGAGATGAATCGATTCCATCAATTGCGAATTTCTAGTACCGGTCATAGGCGTCCGTTTTGCGTAGGTTAACGGTTATTTTAACGCATAACTTTTTTGTCTTTAACTTTTAAGCATTTGTAACACTAGATTATTAAATTTTCAGGTATTCTAGTACTAAAAGGTACTCTTACTTTAAGTCAGTAGGATACACCGTTTTCTAGAAAAATCGATTTGAAAATTGTTCGTTTTTTCGTCATTAAAATTCCATTTATTATTTTTTGCACTAGTTCGCTCTGAACTGCCAACAGAAATAAAACCTACGTTTTTAATTGTCAAATTGTTGTCAGTTCGCGAAGTTTATCTTTTAATTTTTTACTTTGTAGCATTCAAACACAACGATTTCAATTTAAAAAAAAATGGTTTTTACTAATGAAGAATACGCCGATATGCATTTAGTTTATGGCGAAATGAGGTTTACTGCTCGAGCAGCGCAACGTAGATACGCTGAAAAATTTCCCAATCGTCAGCATCCCATTCACTCAACATTACAGCTCTTCATCAACGATTAAGAGAAACAGGTTCAGTGGTCCCAAAAAAAAAATGAAACAGGGAGACATAATGATGTAACAGCAGAACATGAAGATGTTATTTTAATGGAAGTTGAGGAAAATCCAGAAATTAGCGTTCGAAGACTATCTGCCATGTACCCCACAATTTCAAAATCTTCCGTAGGAAATATCTTACACAAAGAAATTTATATCCTTTTCATTTTACAAAGGTGCAAGCACTGCTAGAAGGAGATTTTCCTGCTCGTGTAGAATTCGCTAGATGGTTACAAAATCAGATAAATCAAGATGAAGATTTTTTCAGGTGCATTTTGTTTGGTGACGAAGCTTCATTCTCAAAAAATAGAATTTTTAATGTACATAATGCACACTATTATTCGTACGTTGTTGACAATCCCCACGTTGTTCAAGAGTTTAAGCATCAGCATAGGTTTAGCATAAACGTCTGGATTGGAGTAGTTGACGATTATCTACTTGGACCTGTGGAATTACCTGCTCGTTTAAATGGTGTTGATTACTTACATTTCCTGCAAAATATTTTACCTGATTTGTTAGATGAGGTGCGTTTAAATATTCGGCAAAACTTATGGTTTCTACAGGACGGCTGTCCGACCCACTTTAGCAGGAATGTACGAGACTTTCTAGATAATAACTAAGAAGACCATTGGATTGGAAGAGGCGGTCCAGTTGCTTGGCCAGCAAGGTCACCGGATTTGAATCCTTGCGATTATTATGTTTGGGGTACATAAAAGCATTTGTTTATTCCGTTCCGATACAAAATCGTGCACAACTCTGGCTAAGGATACAAGATGCTTGCAACGAATTTAGAAATAACTTTGGAATTTTTGCAAGAATTCGGCGTTCTCTAAGCAAGAGGGTAAATTTATGCGTAGAGACTAATGGTCATCACATCGAGCGTCTTTTGTAACTATCTACCTTTGATACTTGTTCTTTTTTTGTTAGTTTCGCTCCATTGTAATAAATACTTTGTTTTTAAAAACCTTCAGCCAAAATTTTGTTTCAAATTGATTTTTGCTTCTTTTCCTAAACTCTTTTTACGAATTGTGTGCTGCATTTATTGAAACAAAAGATTATTTATTAAATTAATTTTCATTCATGCCTTCATAGTCCTAGCCAGCTTCGTCGCTAAAAATAAGTAGGTACATAATAAACTGAATTTTAATGACGAAAAAACGAAAAATTTTCAAATCGATTTGTCTAGAAAGGCGCCATCCTCAAAGAGCTGTAGCTCCCTTAGGAAGCATTTTCGGACTAGGGTGAATTGGGTTAAATTGTCTTAAAATTATCTGAGGAATCTCCGGTCTTCGTTTGTCAGGAGAGTTTCTGGACACCTGTAGAATCATATAAATAAATTCCCTTTTACTTTCTTATACGTAGTATAAGGAAATATTGTGATGATGAAAATTTTCGACCTCGAGATTTTTGCAGATGTCCACGTTTTGAAGTCGCCTGATACAGAAAAAGTGGTTTTTAAAAAATGTCTGTGTGTCTCTGTGTGTGTGTCTCTCTCTGTGTGTGTGTGACCACGATAGCGGTCAAACCGCTGTAGATATCAATTCCAAATTTTGTATTTACGTGTATAATCTCCCTCTTGGGATCTGATTAGTTTTTCAGTAAAATCGGTAGACCGGAAGTAGCAATTTACTTCAGCGAAAAAATCGAATTTTGCCAATATTTCGTCAACTACTAAGTTTAAACAAATTTATAAAGAATTCATATATACTTAAAATTAAAATTAAAAATAATTTTATTTAAAAAGTTTTCCGAAATTCGTACCGGAAGTAGGTCTTTTACTCTTATCGAAAATCAGTTTTTTGCGAATATTTCGCAAGTCATGCTTTTTAGACAAGTACGTTACGGGTATAAAAGTATTTAGAACATAATTTTCAATATCATTTGTATGAAAGAAATTTCAAAATTCAGACCGGAAGTACCACTTTTACTCTTATCGAATAGCGATTTTTTGCAAATATGTCGTAAGTTATGCATTCTATATAAATTTATCAAGAGTACAAATGTATTTAAAACTGGATTTGCAATGTTTTTTGTATATATGAAATTTCAAAATTCGGACCGGAAGTAGCACTTTTATTCATAGCGAGGAGCACTTTTTTGATAATATCTTGCAAAGTATGCATTCTATAGGGATTTATTAAGAGAATAGAAGTACTTAGAATAGGATTTTGAATAATTTTTGTAAAAAAAATGCTTAAAATTCTATAATTTGAAACGCTCATACGTATAAGAAAGTCTTGTGGTGGCCACACCTCATTTTTTTAAGTGTAATTGATTCCACATGGAGAAGATGCTGAAGTCTGAGCTTGTGTCTTCAATTTTCAGAACTATTTTGATCTATATCCTACCAAATGTATCAGTTTTAAGACCATAAATTATTCTTTTCTGAGTAGCATTAACGACAATATGCAGCAGGATAATTTCGAAACATTATTATCCTGTTAAAGTAATCGTCATATAACATTATAGAACCAATACGAAAAAAATCCTATTTCAATTGGCTATCAAAAATAATCTGGTTGATACAAGAAATTTTTAGGAAAGCAATTAGGTGCTGGGGCCTTTGGCGTTGTGATGAAAGCAGAGCTCCATAGATATTTAAACAATGAAACGCCCCTTGCTGTGGCCGTAAAAATGATAAAGAAAACGGCAGACGATACCTACCTGAGAGCGTTGGTCTCGGAATTGAAGATTATGGTGCATTTGGGCAAACATGTGAATGTCGTCAATCTAATAGGAGCTTGCACGAAGCATATAGTAAAACGTAAGTTATTTGTGGTGGTATTACTAGTTATGCATATTACTAAAATATAAGGTTTCACTACTTCTTTTCACTTGCTTGGAAACTATCCGCAATAAGTTATTGAACATAGACAATACAGACTCTCATAGCAATGTTTAAAGTAACGTTATTTTTTTAAATTTAACTCTCATTAATAACTTTTTTGTCGCCAAGATAGAGCGGAATATTTGGCAATTATATTTGAGAATTTTAGTGTTTTAATTTTTTAATGTTTTTAGTTAATTTACAAAGATGACAATCGAGATATTTTAATGTCTATATTGTTAAATTTTATTGACAGCCACTAAATCACGAAAAATAATTGTTTTATCAACTAGCTAAGAAAGAAAAAGACCGGTGCAACGTGTCGGTAAAATCTCATTTATCATCTTCAGGAGATTGTGTCTTTCACGATCTTCGTCTGACTAGGTGTAACCTGTCATTCAACTCTTATTTGTACTATGACTTGTGGTGCCGGGCTCTCAATAGTCGGTGAGATTGGTGTGCAGCTGACTGTATCGCGTGCCTATTGACCCGTCTATTCGATGTGGGTGGGGCGTTCTCGTACTGATACTGAATACGTCGTTCCGTTAGAGCTGTTTTCCAAATTTCCAGTAGACGTTTTACATCATATCTCCTGTTTAAATTATTCGTGCCTTTTTCGATTTTAATTGCTTCGCGTATTATCTGCTAGCGTTTTTGTTTCGTCGTGATCAACATTATGTCCCGTGGCTGCTTGATGTTGGTATAGCAAAGATGTCTTTTCTTTCTTAGCGGCTGAATCTATATGTTCGTCTCGTCATACATTTATTCGCCATTTTTTTCCGATGTAGCTAGTGGTGTTCATTTTGTAGGGTATTTCATAAACTGCCTGTTCGTCTAAGTTTATTTTGTCTTTAGGGGTTTTGAACACATTTGTGATCTTGGAGTCCGCTGTAAATACTGTTTTGATTTTGACTCTACATAGCTTATATAGTAATTTTATCGGTAATAGACACAATCGCCATAATCGAAACGTTGCAACGGTCCTTTTCAGAACTATGCTTCTAATCACATCGGAACGCCATTTCGTAATACTTTGCTAAACATATCACACCATCCTTCTATTAACTGACATATTCTTATTACTTTGTACACATTTTGCAGGCGAATTGTACGTTGTTGTGGAATTTTGTCGATTCGGCAATCTACACAATTATTTACTACGTCACAGAGAGAATTTCATCAACCAAATAGATCCTGAAAGCGGAAAACTTGATTACGCTATTGGTGCCGAGATATTGTCGCGTTCATTTTCAATCTCCAGCAATCACAGGTTAGTATGCCAATGTTATTCTCTTATGTTAAGTAATAGTGTTCTTAATGTTAAATTAAGTTTTTCTTTTGACACAACTGTCACCATCGATATGTTTGTACATATTTATATCATTAGTTTAAATATATACGTGAGTGTTGTTTTTAGCCAAGAAGGGACATCGAAGGAAATGATGGATTACCGAAGCAACTCAAATTACAACGGCCCGACGCAAAACACCGAAGTAACTTTAGTGTCCATGTCGCCCACAGGTGGTCAAGGTCAGCTACTTTTCATTGATATTATGTAAAACAAACTACAAATAATAGCACATGCCAAAAGACAGAAAAATTGCATCTAATCACCCTCAATAATATCTAATGATACACCGACTCCCTCTAGAGAGATAATTTCTTCTTTGTTGAGCGAGTTAGTGTGTCGTTAGACGTTAAAGGGTGTAATTAAGTAAGTTATAAATTACTTACTTACTTACACCCATTAATATAAATATTAAATAATAACGGACCTAAAACAGTTTCCTGAGGTACACCAGGTTTATTGTCCACTAAAATTCAAGTTTTGAGGTCTGCTTTTCAAATATGTCGAAAACCCCATGTCTATCGTTCATCAATACCCACCTTTTTCAGTTTTTTCAATAACAATTCTCTATATTTGTCTCAAGAGCTATTTTACGGGCAACACTCAAAAGTGTTGTCCTAATGTTTAAGGTGTAACTAATTTGTTTGCATCTTACAGTTTGCCGTGTCATATTTGCTCATCACTAAAATAAATACCAGCTCTTAGGAATTGAACGCCTCAACTGCCAGTTTCACTTTGACCATGTAATACTTTGCAACATATATTTACAGGAGATGAAGCTTTATTAAGCAACAGCAACAGCAGCAGCACTCAACCCGAATGGCGATCCAATTACAAAGGCGACTACAAGGGCAACGTTAAACCAATTTGCACGAAAGACTTACTATCTTGGGCCTTCCAAGTTTCCAGAGGAATGGAATACTTATCATCAAGAAAGGTTTGAACTTTTTAGCAAAAATATTATTTTTCCAATAAATTTCTTAACCAAAATAACCCTCAGGTTCTCCACGGAGATCTTGCCGCTCGAAATATCCTGTTAGCAGACAATAACGTCGTTAAAATTTGCGATTTTGGCTTGGCTAAAAGCATGTATAAAAGCGGTAACTACAAGAAGAAAGGAGATGTAAGATTGTTCTATTGCATAGTGTGATTGTAAAGATGAAAATTAAAATTTATCTAGGGACCACTTCCAATCAAATGGATGTCGGTGGAGTCCATACGAGACAAAGTCTTCTCAACTCAGTCTGACGTGTGGTCCTACGGAATCGTTCTATGGGAATTCTTTTCTTTGGCAAAGACGCCATATCCTGGTATGGAAGCTGACGAGAGACTTTTCCAAAAGTTGGTAGATGGTTACAGAATGGATGCGCCAACATATGCCACCAAAGACTTGTAAGAACTATATTAGAAAAAAAAATTGCCCAATTGTTAATAATGTTTACGACTCTTTTTCGAAGCTTCTATTGACAAATATTAAAATGTTTCTATCTCTTCAGGTATATGTTGATGTTAAGTTGTTGGGAGCCTAAGCCACAAGACAGACCATCCTTCGAAAAATTAACGGATAGGATTGGAAATATGCTTGAGGATTCCGTCAAGAGGGTAAGAGATTAATTAATAATATTAAAGTATTTAAATAGAAAGTAATTTGAAAGAACTTTTGTTTAAAAGAGTGTTCAAAATTTATTGTGGAGCCCACACTAATTATTTTTCTTTAATGAAGCAGAAATATCAAGTCTTTAGTCATCATTTCCTTCTTAATCTTTTTTGATAAATTGAGAATTCTTGGGTCTATATCGATTTCTAAGTATTGTTTTGATCGTTTGGGTTCTTAGGATTTTGTGCACGTGTGCTCCCTCTGCATGGTTTTAAATGTGTGAAAGGGTCATATTAGGAAAGAAGTATGATGACGGGTCAATGATAGTTAAGTTAATAAACGTTTATGTAAAACAAAAACCAGCACTGTACATACTGTACTGTCTGTTATTATGAAGTACAAGTTAATCAAAGCTTATATCTTCAATTGAATATGTCCCACAAAATTAAGGAATGATGATACTTAACAAATTATCATCCTGTAAAGTTTAAATTAGTATATTAAATTTTCCCCTAATTAAATTGTTTATATTCACTTCGTGAGGAAAGAGAAATAAATCGTCCTACCTTACATGAAAACAACACTCTCACATATATAACGTTCATCGCTACGACTGAGAGCAGGTTCAGGTGGCTATTGAGCTACCTGAACCTGCTCTCAATCTGGTCTGGTCCGCCCTAAAGTAGCGATATGGCGACTTCACACCAATGTCGCAGACCAGATATCCCAAATTCAAATGGCGGTAACTGATGATGCGGTATTAAAACGTCAAATAACGGACTGCTAATTTCTAATTGGTACCTCTTGGGGTATGAGAATAACTAGAAACGCTAAAACGGAGATAAAAATAATTAGAAAACGGGAATTCTAACGGTAATCCACATGCTTTGTTCTAACGAAAACGTACCGAGAGTATGATCTTCAAAATGTCACAAGAAATATCCAAGGTCATCTGAACTGACAATAAACACAATGCTATTAAAAATTTGTTTTTACTATTACTAAGCAAGTTAAGACTCCAAGAAGAAAACACCTCACTGTGACACATACATGAAGTTGCAGTTAAAATATTGATATAGACAAACGCATAATTTACAAAATACAAACTAGGAATGTTAAGTAGTAGATGAATCAAATGTAAGAATTAATAAATTAATTAAACACAGTTTTAATTGAAAGAAAGTTACTACATTAACGACAAGGGAGGGATCTTGGCTCAAAGCGCATCAATAATTCGCAATGCCGATTAGCAGGTGGCACCTTAAGTTGCAAAAATAATAATTAAAGTTTGAACTGTAAATTAAGAAATCAAATATAGCAAGGCGCGGTCCAATACACAGAGGAAATCAAAATTAAAGAACAATCAAAATAGCTAAAAATTGTCAAATGAACAGATATTGAGTTGCGAAAGTGACTCAAATAAATTAAAATGAATATTAGAAACAAAATGAATTTGAAACCGCAACAATTTACGATCAAATAAACACTGAAAAAATTATTAATCATTTTTCCACATTTTAATTTTTTATATTTATTTTTAATTTTGTTAAAAAGACACAAAAACACGTTAAATTTTATATTTTATTATACTTTAGCCGTTATAAATATTATATATTATTTCAGTGTATCTATCGTGAATTAAAATTACTTAAAAATTCCAACATTTTATTATAATGAATGCCTCAGTACTCTAATCTAATAACATGAGGAATTAATACTGGAGATCAACTTATCACAGTGAATCCTCCAATCTAGGCATTCATTATGCGTCACGTCAAGAAAACTAACACTAGATTGATGACTAATACAAGTATCAAGGAAAGCTAGATCCTAGTCAAAAATCTCCCTGGACTGCGCCGTATGAAAAATCACAAAATGTGTCTTTGACAGATTCAGAAATAATTTATTACTCTGAAATCAATAACAGAGTCGCCCTACACATTACTATCGTCAACATAAATGTACAATGGAGCATCAACGTATGATACAAGGTCATTAATAAAATGTTAAAACAATACTAGGCCGAGAACTGATCCCTGTGGCACACCGAGGGCCACAGGAAAACTGAGGAATAGAAATTTCTAGTCATGTTATCCTTCGTGTGGGATATCCTAACGCACTGTGTTCGCTCAGACAAATACGAAGCAAACCACTTGGACACTACTCTTCTAATACCGTAGACACACAGCTACAATAATAACAGGGATATAGGGCAGTACATCTTTGATATATATGGCTTTTACTTCTTAAAATGTATTAAACTTCCTAGTATTATTATAATCTGTACTTCTGTTTCAGCATTACATCGACCTCAACGACCCATACCTAGTAATGAACACAGAAAGATTCCAGAACGGACAGAACGATTACCTCAAGATGGTCAGTCCGCCGGATTTCGAGAAGTTGTCCTCGCCGCACTACATAAACGAAATGCCTCAGGTCCCGAAGACCGCCACCTCAGATTACATGCCCATGAAGTCTGGTAACATCTTCAGTCCTCGACAAAGCGAAGGGCAAGTATTCACCTTCAACGACCTGAACAACAAAGACGTGAACAATTTAAATACACCGGAATTAACGCCCATGCTGAGGCACGACTCAGATTATGAGACGCAACCGAATACGCCGAAATCACCGGAACTGCCGAGCTACGCGAATCCCATGTACAACAAAATAGACTTTGTGAAAGAGAAGAATATAATAGTAAACACGCCGGACAATTATGTCAACATGCCAAAAAATAAAAGTGTTATCAAAGCGGACAAAGATGATTTCGTGAAAGATGAAACGCATTATGTCAACCACGTTAGTAGAGACTGGGAAACGGTTCAATAATGAATATCTTTCCGAGATAAACAGTGGCGTTGCCGCATCAATTCGACTTATGAGTAAAAACATCAATTAAAATCAATTTATAGTGATAAAGCAAAATAACCGATGTACAAAACGGGTCTATCGAAAATTTGGTCCTTCGAGCTGGATTTTCACCAACTACACCTATCAACTATCGCTGGATGGAGACCTGTTTGGTACAAACATATTGATTTGTAAGATTGATCAAACTTTACCTATAATAGTTGGAAATTATGTCATTGTGCCTTCTAAGCAAGCACTAGTGAAATCGATTGTTTGAGCATAACGGGTGAAAGAAATTTCAACAAAACCCATACAAAAGTTACTATTAAATGTGTGAGTAATTTTCAAAGCACTCGGTGCAATAGCAACATTCTTCTAATAATTGTCCCCTGATCTCTGTTCAAAAAGTTCAGTAATTACTTCCACTAAAAATAGTAATTGTGTGCATTCCTCGGGCAAATTAGTCCTACAATGATAATTTTATGGATAGTATTAAAAGCTCCCCTTCAAAATTAAAAACTAAAAGAAGAAAATTTTTATATTTACTGCCGGTAATATTTATTGTATCGAAAACTCATTTAATTAAAATAAATCAAACGTTGTCTATTACATAAGTGATTCTTTTAAAAAGGGTGTTAGAAAATTTTCAATTTGCAAGTCAATTAATGAAAATAAAATTTGGGTTATGCCAATTGAAAAAATCGAGTGCTTGCTATTTTTTGTTGGAAATCGTAGCAAGCCGTGCAAACTTAATTGACACAGTAGGTTAGCTTCATAACCTTTCCCGAATTATAGAGAATTCACAAAAATTAATTTTCACTGTACCCTTGCATTTCTAGTTTTTTTGACAAAAATTGTCATATGTAAAAAATTATGACAAAAATTACTTATTATTAATTATGTCAAAAATTATGACAGGTAGATATTAACAACCTCCTCAGAATTAAGAGGTGAATTCAAAAATAAAATAAAAATAGTAGGATGCCATTTAAATATCAACTTCCGGTATTTCCAGAATTTTTCTTATATATCTAGATTGTAGCCCTATGTCAAGTTTCAAAATCTTAGCTTGATGGCAAATTGAACATTTTCTAACGCCCGTTTGTGTACCCTATTACATCATAAATCTGATTAATTTTAGACATAATGATAACTTATTTCGGCCCTCTATAATTCTTCGCTAATGTTACGTCATAAAGAAGAAAACCTGGTAACATAGTTAACTTTTCCTTAACAAAACAAACTCAAATGGTTATTGTGATATATAGGTTATGTGATTTTGTAACCAAAACTGCATCTTAATAAAACAATATTGTCAAAATATAAGTATACAGTATAAAAATAATAATTTCACCATTTCTTTTTACAGAAAATGGCTTGAAAATTTAATGTCTTATTATGTTGCTTGTTTTGTTTGCAAAATATCTGTTGGCATTTACACAAGATATCTAATTGAATTAATTGGTGTAAAGCTGTAGATGTGTTCTAAAACATACGTTATTATTTTTATATATGTGTAAATTGTTAACGCATATAGTTCTAACTTACTTAGACGTGACAAATGCGTGTATGCATTTATAATTGAATTATATGAATTTGAACTTTTTATACACATAGGAGGCCGAAATAAGAAGAATAAGCCAATATGTTTAGTTCCAACCAAGAGAGAAATTATCAATATTCAAGCTTTTTCATTTTATTAATTCATTTATTTTAAGGTTATTATAAGTATCAAACAAATAATAATAATTCAAACAAAGCATTTATTAATTATATTATTAATATTGCTTTAAAACATACATTTAAAAGAATTAGAGAACTTTAACATTCAATATTATGTTTTAGTAATTGGATTTAAACATATTGTCCCTTTTTGCTTATTTAAAACTTCGGAATATATCCTCGAATATTTGTCTTTACTTCTGCAACACCCTGTATATCATTAATTAAAATTTCGAGATTGTAATTTCACAATCATGCCTTTTACTTTAGTAGATATCTAGCCTTTTTTGCTCAAAATCATCTCGAGAAAATGCTATTATTAAAGAATGTTTTACATTGTTGTAACCGGCAAGACATTTTAAAAGTCCAACGCGAAAGTTACTTTTTGACATTAGCATGTTATAGATTTTTGTTCTATATAATACGTTAATGCCCGAATTACTACTACTATTGCAAAAATAATTGAAATTGCTGGTATATCAATGTACAATTTGTATATATTTGTGCCATAACATTTTGTCAGCGATTGTCATACTTAGTAATTATTATCAACCACAAAGTGCAATTTATATCGTGACAATGATTTTAGCGAATGCAATTTGTTATTTTCGTTTAATGTAAACCGAAAAAACAATGAATTGAGTATATAAATTACAGTATTTATATAGTCATAGTAATATATAATAAGAAATGTCGTTGCCTTCATTAGATATAATGCCTTTAGTGCAAGAATAAGAAGAAGAAACATATACATAAGTACAAAAAATGAGTGGTTATTTAAATTAAGTGTTGTAATTATGCCCATTATATGTCTCTGTCTAACTCTTTAATTATACGTTCAACAATAACAATGAATGCAAGCCCATATACGATTTAAAAATATTAATGTGTGTATATATATATATATTATATAAATTTAAATATTTGTTTTCTTGAGGTAGCGGCCTATTTTCTTAGTGGGTTCTTTTTTTTAAAAACGTATAATTAAAACAATTCTTAACGTTTCGACATATCACATGTCTTTATCAAAATTTTATTACATTAAATCATACAAACAGGACTGTAAGAGAAAAACACATATTTTAAAACTTAGATTTAAAATACTTGAAAACTTGAAACTCACCAAACACATTTAACATATGTATGGTTTTTGTCTATGTACATTATGTAAATTCAGTCTTCTTATAAAAACTTATCACGTATACTAAATTTATTATACATCTTTATAGTATTATTAAAATACGTTTACTAAAATTGTATTGTGTGGTATAAATATATACTCGTATGTGAGCACATTTTGTCTATATTGAATGTGTGTCTTTATTTTTATACATTCCTTTTTTGAAATTACATTAAAAATAAAATAATAAAAAAGGAGAAAAAAATTTCAAAAAAGGAATGTATAAAAATAAAGACACACATTCAATATAGACAAAATGTGCTCACATACGAGTATATATTTATACTACACAATACAATTTTAGCAAACGTATTTTAATATAATTATACTATAAAGATGTATAATAAATTTAGTATACGTGATAAGTTTTTATAAGAAGACTGAATTTACATAATGTACAAAGACAAAAAGCATACATATGTTAAATGTGTTTGGTGAGTTTCAAAAATTAAAATGTTTTTCAAGTATTTTAAATCTAAGTTTTAAAATATGTGTTTTCTCTTACAGTCCTGTTTGTATAATTTTATGTAATAAAATTTTGATAAAGACATGTGATATGTCGTAACGTATTGTTTTAATTATTCGTTCTTAAAAAAAAGAACCCACTAAGAAAATAGGCCGCTACCCCAAGAAAACAAATATTTAAATTTACATAATTACACGGCCAATAAAAGAAAAAGGTTTTTCTTTTTAATTAATAGGAAACCTTATATAAAAAAAGAATTATATGTATATATATCTGTATGAGTTAAGAAGTCATTAATAGTTAATAAGGAAGTAATTAATTAAGATATTATAATTCCGGTAGTGATGGATCCAGGACTCCCGATGCCCCCCCCCCATTATTCTTTTAAATTTCTGACAAAGGACGTCTTTTTTTACATTAAATTTTTAGTGTGAAAGGTATAAAATCTATAAAGTTAGACATACTAGGGAATATTGATAGATAACATTTAGCCTACCATATAAAACGCCACGATAGTTTAATAGAAAAATGTATTTGTACCACAAAACTTGGTATAGTATATTATAAACATGTTTGGAATGTAATACATTTCGTATATTATATTCCAAACATGTTATCAACAATATTTTAACACAACATAGATAAAACGTAATCTGTGATTCATCTCTACCGGAAGTCCGATACAGGACACCACTACTGCTGTGAAGAGACAATCATTTTATGAAACGACGTAAATTTAAGTTTAGTATATAAACATTATTATTCTCACAAATATTAGGAAAGATCTCATAAATAATATCCTTAGATTGGCATATTCCATTTAGCCTTTTTAAACCAGAAGCGAATAATAAGTTTTTCCAGACTACCAGATTAGTTATTTATACTCCCTACACTAGAATAAAATATGTCAAACAACCTCTTATTATTAGTAGAATTTTAGTGTTTTTATTTATACTTCCAAACTGAACCAACCAATTAAGTATCCACCTTTTTTGTTTATATTTTAGTTTTAATATATTTTTAAAAGTAATATGCAAAATACTTGTTTTAAATAGTGGTAAAGAAATATTCGTTTAGATAAAAAATATTAACTATATTCAAACAAATCACTGAGTTAGTATTATAGGGTTCTTTGTTAAAAAACAATGACACTATTTTTATATAATTTAATAAATATATATTTGTATATACTTTGTATACAGTTTAGTAATAATAATAATAAAAATTAATAACGAAAATTAAAAAAAATCTTTACAAAATCTCAAATGTTTAGTAAGTAACGTTTAATTGTTACTTTTCGTTTATTTATTTTTTTATTTTTATTTTTGGTTTTTACGTGACTCGACTAAAATGATTTGGTAATATTTCTGATTTATTAATTTATTTTATCATATACTTCAAAGCATCTATTTTAGTTTGAGGAAATGGTGTAATTGCTATTGCTGCTGATTGTAGAGTTATTCTATGCGGATGTCAGAATTATTGATTTTTGTAATTTAATTCATGTAAGCTTAGTAAAGTTTTAATAAGTCCAATGTGCGGGTTTAATCCAGAGAAATGTAGCACTGCAGGAAGATTACAACATGGTCTTTTGGTATAATTCAAAGAATATGGACCTTCAATTTCACATGAATAATCTTGTGAATTTCTTTTTTTAGGATTTATTAAAAGATATTCTACAAAGTGAATAGTATTATGTTTTCTGTAGTACTATATACAGGCTGTTTCTTAATAACATGCTAATATTTAAGGAGGTTATTCTTGGGTCCATTTTGTGAAAAAAACTTCTTATAAACATATGTCCTAAATGTCTTAAAACCGTACGTCAAACAAACAAAAAAACAGGAGACCACATTTGCTCAGAAACGAATGGGGATTTAAAAAAAAAGTACTTTAAGAAAAAGCAATGGCGTAACATATGTTTCTTCAAAAAAATTTTAAAAAAAACCGTACAGACACCGCAGGAAAAGTTATAAGAATGATTGTACATCAGAAAATGCATAATGATGCATAAAAGGCGTGTACAAAATTTCACAAAAATATCTAGAATAATACTAAACTTTAAAAAACTTTAGCACCGTAGAGTTCAAAAGTTAAGATATTTAGGACATATGTTCAGAAGTTTTTTTCACAAAATGGACCCAAGAATAACCCCCTTAAATATTAACATATTATTAAGTAACGTGTGTAGGTATTAACTTCTTGGAAGCAGGAGTAACCTGGTACAAAACACTTTAAAGTAATCGTTTCCAAATGATTTTTTGCACAAAATTTATTAATGGTATAAAGTAGCATTGAATTCAGATTTGAACTATCGTTTCACGGTGTAGTTTCAGCAGGATTTTCAAGGATTTTTGACCAAATTTTTACAAACACACTAGCTAAGTCATTTCGCTTCGAACCTATTAAGTATTCATCCCCTGTTGCAGAACAAACTTGACTTGTTAAAGACAAGTCCTGGCTTTACATTATATATTGATAACTTGCTTTTGTAATATAATCTTCTAATTTTGGACAAGTTAAGTCTTTTAAAAGTCAAAAAAAGGAACTGCTTTTCTTTTGTTTTAACTATCACTCTTCTTTCTCCGCGGCAGACATTTTTCTCAGTCATATGCTGTTCATCATCATATTTTGTTTGAACATCAATCTAAGTTCGATTCTTTATGGACAAAGTCACAAATACGCTTAAGTCGCAGCGGTCTTTCTTAGGCTTTTGAAAAAATTATTAAATTCTGCACAGAACATGTTTGCCTGTACTGAGATTGCTCACTGAAACTTCTTCCTTTTATTGCATAGAATCTCTAACCTTCTCGTACGATTTAGTTGCATTTAAATTTGATCCCACATACTAAATACTAAAGTTCTGCGTTTGGCAAGATTAGTAACTTTTGTAAATGTTATTTCTACATATTTCATATAACCATGTGTAATCTTAAATATTTTAACATCCTAAACAGTTTTAAGAATTATTCCTCTATATCTTTGGACGTAAGCAGCATAGAATTTGAGGTGTCAAACCAAATGAACGATCATACAATATAACAAAAATAATCTCAAATTCTTTAAAATTGATATATAGAACCCTATAATGCCAAATCAATGTTTCTTTGAATATACTACACATCTTTTGATGGATTCCGTCAAATCAACAAACAATTTTGAAGAAACCAGCAAAAAATTGGTTTTCTATATATGTTGCGGCAGAGAAATTTGTGTTATATATATTTACCCTTATCGATCGCGCGTTGCACTTCCAATAAAATTATATTACTCAATCAATATTTTCATATCAAGTTGTACATAATTCCATAATTCCATTCATAAATTTACACTTAACAATCTAGTCATTTATCCACAACCCATAGACAACAGAATAAATTACACATACTAATTTATAATTCAATATTTCTCGATTTAAGAAACTTATCTTTTCTTGTCTATTCTCGTTTTTTTGTAAATATTATTACTAATAAACATCTATATACCTATAATAAGTATAGTTTATCGGAAGAAGTGAAAATCCTTGTCAAATATGTTCTGTATTAGGGTAAGTCCCGGAGGGATGGCCATAGTTTTTTTAAGTTATAAAAGTATTTACAATAAAAAACACCTTTATTGTTCTTATTTTTTTTAATAATAGCCCGATTTCTATCTCCCTATATGGGCAATTTTCTGGATATTGAAGATACAAGTTCGGTTAAATTAGCAAACATGTTCAGAAATGTGAGAAGTATTTGACAGCATTTTCAGATTTGACATTTATTGTCAACTTTTGAATGTATTTAAAAAAAAATAAAATTGCCTAAATATTGAGTTATATACGCCATTAAATATAAAACAAAACTTTATGACCAACTTAATTATCAAGATATGACATAAACTTATGTTTTTTAAATGTCAGTCACAGTTGGCCATGACTTCATTAAAAACTTATTTTTTACTGATTTCACAGATATAGGTTTTGGTATGGTTGGTTATCTTTTCAAAATTTAATTTTATGTTCTATTTTGATAATTAAGTTGGCCGTGAATTTTTAACTAAGATTATTAAATTCTACGTACAAATTACTACCCAACGCCAATTTTTACTTTCGTTATAGCTTGGAATGGTTACGAAGATATGGATAACGGAAAATGTCGGCAATTTTCAATTTTTTAAAAATATCTTCAAAAGTTGACAATAAATGTCAATTCTAAAAGTACTATCAAATACTCCTTAAATTTCTTAACAACTTTGCTGGTTTAAACGATCCTGTATCTTCAAGATTAAGAAAGTTGCCCGTATGGAGATATACGAAATGGGCAGCCTTTATAGCATATATTTTTGCATAACCAGTAAAAAATAAAGTATAACTCCATGCTGCTCCTAAATGCAAAGAGAAATAGCCACATCATAACAGAATAGATGGCCATATCTTTCAGTGATGTTTGGTTCTATTTCTGCTGCAGAAAACTATTCCATAAGAAGTACACGTTTTATGCAGCGAATATTTACATTAAATGCAACGGATCCATATATTACTTTTTCTTAGAGGCAGATTAATTTTCTCTACAGCCCATACATTCGTTTTTATTAGATTCAATTATGTTATCGTCCCATTCACTGCTAGGCTAATCTGAATTTCTTCACTACTGGCAGATGCTTTTAATTGTTTCCTCTTTGTAATCTTTTTTTCTTGTTGTGCTTCAGCGTATTATCATTTGTTTTATTAGACTTTTGATTAGTTTTGATCTTTAACAAACACTTCTCTTTTATCAATTTAAATTTGGATGTGGACGTCAAAACTGATACAGATAGTTTCTCTTTTACAGGTTCAATTTTTAAATCAAACTCTGGCAAAATCTTGCTAATAGCTTTGGTGGTGTGATTCGTCTTGATTCATAACAACTATAGGTGTTGACTCCTTCAAGTTTTCTGCATTTGCAAATGCATAATCTGGGATAGAATTAGGGTTTAACGGACCACCTAACCCAATCCAATCCTAAATTCAGATATAGCACGGTTTTAGCTTTGCAGATTTTCCCCAAACCATCCAGCTCCAGTTTACCCAACATGAAATAACATTGGTCGCATTCTGTAGAAAAACATGCTCCGCTCCTTCAGTAGCGGACGCTACATCGCCAACAATTGAGTGAAATTCAACAGTTAAGGATATGTTTTTGTGCTTCTTACTGGCAAACTTGATAGAAGTCATCTGATCAATTCTTGTTTATTTGTTTTGAGGGTTTGAGGTAGTCCTGGCTGTTAATAACATTTGTGATTATTTTCGTCTAAAATGGCTAAAGATTATTAGATTTATAATATTGCACAAAATTAACTTTTAGAAAATAACATTAATAGAGCTATTTTCGGCGATATAGCCACTCAATTGGACCAAAGAATATTACCCTTACAGTAAAAAAGCGACACTGTATCTCTTATGCATAGAATAATCCAACGACCGCCGGCCATTTTTAAACTACTAATTCAGTGGCGCGCTTCAGTACCTTCATGGGCAGATTTCCAAATAATATTTTTTTGTGACATCTAGCCACAGTCACACAGCCATTTCGAGAATATACATGCGCAATGAAGAACTTTGAAAATGATGCTCCAGTGTCTCTTTATTGTAAGTTAATATTCTTTGATTGGACCAACTACTAGAGGTTATGGAGAATGAGAGACAGGAACTTTACAGAAACAAAAAATTTATAAATTCCGTTATTTTAGAATTTGGAAAATCCATTTTTAAGTTAGAATAACTTTGCATTAATAGCAATGTGCTATTTTTATCTCTATGAAAATCTGAGTCTATAAAATTGCAATAAAATACTTACTTAAGAGGGCGTTTTCCTATCGAAAACTAAGGCATCGCTGTTTTGCGTTTTTTAAATTTATTTTGTAATTTTAGAATCTCAAATTTGGGTTAGTGATGCAAACGGCATACATTTATAATGTGAAGGCCAGTTTTTGTACTAATTTATTTTCTTAAAAAAGTTACGTGTCTTAAAACTAACGACAAAAATGCATGAATTTGATTAATGTTTACTAACTAAGGCTGGTACACAAAAGAAAAAAACAACCTCTACGCGCCAGCTTCACATTTGATGAACGATATAAAAAAAAACTTTAGGTAATTATTTTTGAAGATAAAAAACATTAAATAGTAAACATTGTTACACGCATTTCACACGAGTGTTTTCCGAAGCTATTGCGTCGTCTATTCCCACTTTACGGTATCTCTACCGGTCCTAGCGAAGACGAAAATCTATCGGCTTATTATAAAACATCAACAGTTCCGTAAGTACTCATTCTTTATACATTATGTTTCCCATGTATAGTATTCCTTTATCTATGACATAATAAAACCGAAGCGCTGTGATCGAAACCCAATATCGTCTAGCTCCATCTACTCACATCCCTTTGCGTCTACCCGTGCCGCGAGTATTATAAGTTGCATAAGTTTCTATTTGTTAGTAAACGCCCCTCTTAATATTGTTACGTAGCAACAATAGAATGAGTTGCAAAAGATAGCCGTCCACCCGTAAAATAGTCGATGTTATCGTGTCGTATTTCGAATCATGCTACAATTTCACCAATCCTAAATGTATAAAACTTAAGTTGTACTTATGTTTTTATATCAAAAGGGCAAACTATGCAAGTGTAGAGACTAACCTATGTCACCTATGTGAATATTAATCTATTTATCTCCTTTTAAGTTAGAGACCCGATGATAGCCACATCGCCTGGACTTACCCTAATATATAATTTTGTCAGTAGATGTAATAAGTAACCCTTGTAAAATATTTTTTGTATCAAGATATATCTTGAACATACCACCCTTAAACGTATTAATGTTCTTTCTTTAATATTCTTCCTATACGATTGAAATTTAGTTTATTATCTACAGAAAAAATACATCACTAGGTGATCTCCGTAATGCGTATTATGAACGGGTTTCATATCAAATTCTCGTTATCTCTAGGCACGTTTGATATACTACTAATTATAATCATATTGTCAATTAACATGTAAATACCTGATTTTATTAATATATGTGTATTACATTTAAGAAGATGTACATATAACGAAACTTTTCTCTTAGCAAGCAATTTATTTGTCAAAGTGTTTGACAAGATTTTGAAATACTTTATTGGCTCATTTTTACTTTATACATTCATTTACCATTAGTTATAATTATCAGATTAATATATAATTAACTTTTATGAACATTTTATTTAATTTGTGTCAATTATGATTCAAAGTAAATTGTTTGTGATTTTTTTTTATAATTGGTGTGCATCCAACTTTAGTAATTACTAATTTTATACAAATTTTATGTAAGATAAGTATAGTATTCGATTACTTTTAAAACCATCGACTAGAAGAAGCATGTTAATAGTATTTTACGTGATATTGCAGATCGATAATTTTTTTATACTTATTTGCGTATCTATAAGTCTATATATTAACGTTTAGGTAATAAGCAACTGCCAAAGAATTTCATAGTGTACTTATATTTTGTAATAACGTAAATGTTTATTGTTATACCTGAACAAGAAGATGCGAAAATATATATTTTCTTTTTATTTACAGCCTTTGATTTTTTTCACCCAGATGTTGCTACGTTTAAAACGAAAACTGAGTTATATAATACGAGTATATGAAAACAACCTACGTAAATAAATACCCCGTCAAGAAAACATTTTATTTAAAGTTATTCTACTAATTATACCAATTCATAAGAACAATGATCCTTCTATGATATCAAATTATAAGGATGAAAATTTATTGTACTTCCAAAAAGTTAGCGTTAGAGCCACAAGATAAACAGGAGAGACTAAATTTTGCTAACCACCTTCGGTGTCGCGGTTCTACCCATGTTATTTGTTCTCGTTAGTTACCAAGCAACAAAGCTTTCGTTCAAAATAAAAGTTATGGTATGGTATTACCATTGAATAATATCTAAATTATGTACATCTTTTGATTACTTTTATTTCCTCGCAACTCCAAATTTTACAATTCTATGCATTTGAATACAATACAATAGTAATCTAATAGAGCGCTGTGCAAGCTAGTCGGACTGTATCTCTTCATTTATCCTTATCGAATATGGTATGTTATAATAATCAGTGACCGGTGGTTTCCCGAAGATGTCATTCACCATTTTCTTTCTGTAATTCAGCCATTTTCTTTGGTTTATGAATTCCTGGTACACCAATTTCGTATCAGGTATCTGAGTGTCCAAGTACTGCTGGATTCTGATCCACAGATTGCCTTTATTATGTTGGAACAACCAGTAACGGGGTATCAAGAGGCATTCGACGTAGTCTGACATTGCAACGACCCGCCTCCTGCACATATCTTCACCCAGGCCGAAACAAGCAGTTTCGGAAAAGATGCACACCTGTAAAAAAGAGAAAAGAAAACAGAATGAGACAATTTAGAATATATCGCGTGACAATGGAATCAGAAAAACCTTCGATTGAAGAATTTATATAATCTCTTCGAACTTGAATCGCCTTTTTTGCGTCCGCTTGTAGCTTTTTGACAGTTTCCTGTAAAAAGCGATCACTGTCATGACGCTTTTTAGAAAGTCAGATTTTATAAACTTTTGAAGCACCCCTGTATATACATATATTTTGTGAAGCGAATAGTATATTTTAATTAAAATTCGTCTCGAACTGTTTTTTATGCAAACCGCTACACACTCAAGAGCGAGAAAAATAATTTAATGTTTAATATAAGTCATGTTAAAGTATCCAAAGAAATAATCAAAGAGCGCAACATTTTTATTGAGCCCACTTACAATTCTATTCTGACGTGACAGTGGAAAAGCATGTCAACCTTTTCGAAGTCTACTATCGTTAAGAAAAAAGCACAAAATAATAATAAAAATGAGCCTAAAATTGAATTTGATCAAAGATCCAAAAAAAGGCCAAGTATTAAATTTAAGCCCTATTCATCACGTTTCAAAGAACCGCCAAATTGTATCCGTCGTTTTTTTTTTTGAAATTTCGACTTCGGATACGTAATCAGCGAGCCAAATACCCCCAAAAACTAAATTTCACAAACAATAATTTGCGAAAAACCTTTCCGCCATTTTGCCTTTTTTTAATTTCGACTTCGTTTCAGTTTCGAAAACATTCGTCAATTTTTGAGAAACCTTTCCGCCATATTGAATCCGCCATGTGGTTTTTTAAAAATCTCGACTTCGGATTCGTGATCAGCAATCCAAAAAAACACCTAAAGCAAAATTGCACAATTATTCATCAATTTTCAAAGAACCTTTCCGCCATATTAATCCGCCATTTTGTTTTTTTAATTTTGGCTTCGGATTCGTGATCAGCGACCCCAAGAACCTCCAAAAGCAAAATTGAGAGACATCAATCAACTTTCGAAGAACCTTTCCGCTATATTGAGCCCGACATTTTATTTTTTAAAAATTTCGACGTCGGATTTGTCATCAGCGATCCCAAGAACCTCCAGAAACAAAATTTGGAAATATTCAATCAAGTTTCGAAGAACCTTTCCGCCATTTTGTTTTTTTTAATTTCGACTTTGGATTCGTGATCAGCGACCCAAAATACCCCAAAGACAAAATTTCACGTGGTACATACATCAATTTTCGAAAAAAAAATCCGTCCTGTTGTTTTTTTTTAATTTAGACTTATGATCAGCGACCGCAGAAACCCTCAAAAAGAAAATTTCGTGAACATACATCAATTTTCGATAAACTTTTCCGCCATATTGAATCCGCCATTTTGTTTTTTTTTTAATTTCGACGTCGGATTTGTGATCAGCGACCCCAAAATCCCCCCAAAAAAAATTTCACAAACATACATCAATTTTCGAAAAACCTTTTCGCCATATTGAATGTTTTTTTTTTTAATTTCGACTATAGATTCGAGATCAGCGACCCCAAAAAAACCCCAGAAACAAAATTTCACGAACATCACCACTTTTCGAAAAACTTTTTCGTTATGTTGTTTTTTTGAAATTTCGGCTTTGGATTTGTGATCAGCGACCCCAAAAACCTCCAGAAACAAAATTTCACGAACATTAATTTTCGAAAAACCTTTCCGCCATATTTAGTTGTCATTTTGTTTTTTAAAGATGGAATCTTTTATTTTTCTTATCCATCAGTTGTTATTTTCCGGTTACAAAAGATAGATATGAAAAAGAACTTAGTTTAATTAAAAAGATCGCAAAGTACAATGGTTTCGATTTAGAAATATTATAACTAAGCTTATTGGGAGACATAAACTTAAGAAACAAATTCAGGATAGGTAGTACATGTTTGGTGCTGGTTTTCAGGTACCAAAAACTATACCTACAAAGGTTTTAATTTAAGTTATGTCCCCCTGATACTATTTAATCCATATTCGCAGTTCAAGAATGCTGTAGATCATAATTTATAGGAGAAATTTATGGACAACTAGATATAATTCTTTTTGAAACACACTGTACTATAAATTGATATTCGTGTTGATGTGTAAGTTAGTCAAAAATAATAACCTGCATAAAATATGTTTCCACATTGTAAGGCAGATCCGTGATAGAATTGGTTTCTACTTCTTTTTTGACCTCCAAAAATGGTGTTATCGATTCTCTGTGGCTCGATTCACGTCTGTGATTGTACATATTGCTCCTTATAGATCCGTCGTTGCTGCTTCTCTCTGGTGGGACATTTTTCTGCCCGACGCTCTTCCTTCTGGTCAGCGTCGATTTACGCATGCTAGTAGACTGACTGACTTCCGTAGGAAATATAGACGTCCGAGGTTCCCTATTCCAGAAAATCAAATTGAACCAATGTAAAATCGTGTTTTTTTATTATTGAGGCATGGACCTACTACCCTCTCAACATATAACATGCGATCGAAATTGATTGACATTATCTTATTCTATTTTCCGCGAGCTTGACATCAATAGAGTAAGTCGTGGGTAGATGGCGCAGAAGGTGAGATGGCGCAAAATGTTTTCTACGTCAGCGAAACAGCAATAATGGTCTGTGAAGTGTTGTAACGTACTATAGTACAAATATATAAGGTACACTACAACTTTGACTCAAATTCGTCTATTTCCGTGCCGCACACAGCTACGTCATCAATGTTGCGTCATCCATCATATGTTTGTAGTTTGTGTTTTGTTTATATTTAGATTTCGAAGAAGTTTTATAGTATTTTTTGTAGTTATGGTTATCATTTTATGTACTTAGTGCAGTTATTAAGTTTTGTAAATTCTTTTGTTAAGCCAAAGACTTTTAATTTAATTTGTGTGTAAAATAGCTTAAAAAGAGGTTATAACATAGAAGGTGATGAGTTTATTAAATATTGTATTATAATGCAATAGATTTGTCTCTACTTTAACTCATCTAATATAGTAAGCTGTTGTATCTTGAACTGCAAAAGCAGGCCAGAAAACACCCGAGGAAAGAATATTAGATATTTTCGTTTTTGTTTTTTAAGTGATCAAAACCTATCTCCGCAGAGTATGCAAGCCTGTGATAGAATAATAAAAAACATAAGAAATTGTAAGTTTTGTATTTGCATTTATTTGTAAACTTTTTAATGATGTTATTATTTACAGATGTTATATGTTCATAAAATTAATAGAATCTACGGTTGGTTCTTGGTGAAACATTATGAATATTAAACGAATAAAACACTTGGTTATATTGTTTCACTTAAGGACAGATTTATTGTACTCTGACACCTGTTTCGACCTCTCGGTCATTAACGAAGAGTTTACAGACTTAAACTAAACTAAGAAAGTTACCAATACCTATTTATATGTGTGGGCTAGTGTCTTAAGTACAGTGTCAATAATGGGGGTGTTTATGAAGTCCAGTTGTGTGTTTGTGACATGTTTATTTGCTGTTGTAGCTTTTTTAATTTCTAGAATTTCTAATAAATCTAATTTCCTTCCTTTATAACTATTATGTAATAATGTATAATTATTGGTATCAAATACATGTACAAGGTCTATGCAATGTTCAGCAAAGCCTGTATTTTTATTATTGTTTAAAATTGATTTTTTGTGTTCATTAATGCGATCTTGTACGGGTCTGCCTGTTTGGCCAATGTAGATTGCGTCACAATCACTGCAACCTACCTCATAAACACCTGATTTGTCACACAATTTTGCTTTTTCTTTGTTATTGACCAAGATTTTTCCTAAATTTACTTTGTTCACTTGGATAATATTTAAACCTTATTCCAGGTCTTAGCAGCAGAGTTTCTAACGAATTAAAAAAGTTAGGTTTAAATATTATCCAAGTGAACAAAGTAAATTTAGGAAAAATCTTGGTCAATAACAAAGAAAAAGCAAAATTGTGTGACAAATCAGGTGTTTATGAGGTAGGTTGCAAAGATTGTGACGCAATCTACATTGGCCAAACAGGCAGACCCGTACAAGATCGCATTAATGAACACAAAAAATCAATTTTAAACAATAATAAAAATACAGGCTTTGCTGAACATTGCATAGACCTTGTACCTACATGTATTTGATACCAATAATTAAACATTATTACATAATAGTTATAAAGGAAGGAAATTAGATTTATTAGAAATTCTAGAAATTAAAAAAGCTACAACAGCAAATAAACATGTCACAAACACACAACTGGACTTCATAAACACCCCCATTATTGACACTGTACTTAAGACACTAGCCCACACATATAAATAGGTATTGGTAACTTTCTTAGTTTAGTTTAAGTCTGTAAACTCTTCGTTAATGACCACCGAGAGGTCGAAACACGTGTCAGAGTACAATAAATCTGTCCTTAAGTGAAACAATATAACCAAGTGTTTTATTCGTTTAATGTTATATGTTCAGTTCACCTTGCAAAAGACGCATATGAGGACATATAAATATCCAGTAAAATCTACGCAGATACTTCATAAGACAGCTGTTCCCACATTGTATATGCATAGTAAAGCTGCTGTTAATAACATGACTCTACAACCATCAACATCAACGTAACAAATATAAAATTATTCTTAAAAGTATTTATACAGGGTGAGTTTTTTATCTTGAGACAACGGAATATCTCTAAACCACTGCATCGAATCAAAAAAAGATCTTAATAGGATTTGTTATAATGTAGGGGGCTCACTGAATGGTGCCGAACTCGATCCCCCACCTCACCCCTCCAGAGTGGGAGGGGGGACAACTTTGAAATCTTAAATGGGAACCCCCATTTTGTATTGCAGATTCCGATTCTACACCATCAAGTATGTACGTTTTGTTTGAAACTTTTTTAAATATACCAATAAAAAAGTAACCATATTTGTTGTTTTATTTATTACCTCTAAGTTAACAAGAATTAATAAAAGTAAATGCTATACTAAACCAATAGTTTCCTTAGTATAAATACTTCTAGCTTTTGCAATATGATTTGGTATCAGTAAAGCAATATACAAGAAAAAATGGACATATTCAAGTCTTAAACTTATTTTCTACATAAATTACATTGTCAGTAAACTAATTATAAATTGTGTTATCAAAAAACATAAAACAGCTTTCTTTCTAAAGTGTCACATAATATCCTGTGTGACCTTTCTCAATAATATAGTTTTATTATTTTGCTTTATGCATTTTTAAACAGATAATTTGTAAAGAAATTTTATTTTAGTTACACATTCGTAAACAACTGTGTTTATTTTATTATTCTTTATGTAGCAGTCTATATACTATTGTATCTGTGGTTATTCAAAAGTAATCTTTTTTTCTAATATCATTGGTGGTGACGTAGTTGTGTGCCATTACATCATAAAGTAGCTGCGCCAGAACATACCTTATATATTTGTATCATGTAACGTACCGTTATAAACATCGCCGTAGATTGATTTCGTTATTAGGCGAAAAAGCTGCTGTTTTACTTGAATTTTAAGCAAATAGTTGTTTGATTTGCTTAGTAAATGTCGCACAAAAACATGTAAGAGTTTATTACTTTAAAAGTGACCATTAGCTCAGTAATGGTCACTTTTAAAGTAATAACGTCGCATATTCTTGGTGCGAAATTAAGTAAGCAATTCAAAAACAAACCGATATACAAGCGGTTCCATTTGAAATAATGAGGTGTGGCCACCGCCGGGCTTTCTTATACGTATGAGCGTTTGAAACTATACAATTTTAAGAATTTTTTTATACAAAAATTATTCAAAATTCTGTTCTAAGCACTTCCATTCTTTTAATAAATCGAAATATTCGAAAAAAAGTGCTACTCCCTAAGAGTAAAAGTGGTACTTCCGGTCCGAATTTTGAAAGTTTTTTTATAGAAAACGTGTTGAAAATTAAGTATAAATACTTTTATACCCGTAATGTACCTGTCTAAAAAGCATGGCTTGCGAAATCTTCGCAAAAAGCTAATTTTCGATAAGAGTAAAAAACCTACTTGCGGTAGGAATTTCGAAAAACTTTTTTAATAAAGTTCTTCTCAAATTTAATTTTGAGTACATATATGAATTCTTTACAAATTTGTTTAACTTAGTAATTGACAAATAATTGGCAAAATTCGATTTTTTCAATGAAGTAAACTACTACTTCCGGTCTGCCGATTTTACTGAAAATCTAATCATATCTCAAGAGGGAGATTATATTTGTAAATATAAAATTTGGAATTGATACCTATAGCGGTTTGTCCGCTATCGTGGTCACACACACACAGACAGACCGACACACACACAGAGAGAGAGACATTTTTTAAAAGACACTTTTTCGGTATCAGGGGACATCAAAACGTGGACATCTGCAAAAATCTCGAGGTCGAAATTTTTCATCGTCACAATACTTCCTTATACTACGTATAAGAAAGTAATAGGATGTAGTCAGACCAATTACCGGCTTTGAACATCCCTCGTTTGTTTCGGACTCGGGTTTCAAAACTACTAACTATGGTATGTTTTATAAAAGTTTATTTTCAAAGCGTGTTGTATACTACATTGTTCAGATAGGTGAATAACTTTTAAATTAAATGTCAAAAACGCTGTGATATAAGTTTAAGGGAGTGTTAGAAATCTGACTTATTGTCATGACGTCATCTTCGAAGCAGCAAGTACGGTTTGTTTTCATTTTTGGGTATTTATGTAAGTGTGTTACTTGTAGGTGTTAAGGGGATATTAAAGTCGATTTGTATTTGGGAATTGACTATAATTGCTTTTGGAGGTGTTGGCCCATAGGAGGAGCCAAATGCAAGCCATCTCATTCTCATATATTTGAAATGAATGTGTTGTTTTCCGTCACCCGAATACAGAGAAAAAATGAGGTGTGGCCACCACACGACTTTCTTATACGTATAAGCGTTTCAAACTATACAATTTTAAGAATTTTTTCATACAAAACTTATTCAAAATCCTATTATAAGTACTTTCATTCTCTTAATAAATCGCTATAGAATGCATACTTTGCAAGATAATCGAAAAAAAAGTGCTACTCGCTAAGAATAAAAGTGCTACTTCCGGCGAATTTTGAAATTTCATGTATACAAAAAATATTGCAAATCCAACTCTAAATACTTTTGTACTCTTAAGAAATATATATAGAATGCATAATTTACGACATATTTGCGAAAAATCGTTATTCGATAAGAGTAAAAGTGATACTTCCGGTCCGAATTTTGAAAT
This sequence comes from Amphimallon solstitiale, assembly GCA_963170755.1. NCBI lineage: Eukaryota > Metazoa > Arthropoda > Insecta > Coleoptera > Scarabaeidae > Amphimallon > Amphimallon solstitiale. The sequence continues at coordinate 94,017,828 of OY720678.1, forward strand.
TTTTTTTATACAAAAGATATTGGAAATTAAGTTATAAACATTTTTATATTCGTAGCGTACCTGTCTAAAAAGCATGACTTGCAAAATATTTGCAAAAAACTGATTTTCGATAAGAGTAAAAGACCTACTTCCGGTAGTAATTTCGAAAAGCGTTTTAAATAAAATGGTTTTCAATTTTAATTCTAAGTACATATGAATTCTTTATAAATTTGTTTTAACTTAGTAGTTGACGAAATATTTGCAAAATTCGATTTTTTCACTGAAGTAAAGTACTACTTCCGGTCTACCGATTTTACTGAAAAACTAATCAGATCTCAAGAGGCAGATTATACACGTAAATACAAAATTTGGAATTGATATCTACAGCGGTTTGACCGCTATCGTGGTCACACACACACAGACACAGACACACAGACAGAGAGAGAGAGACAGACATTTTTTAAAAACCACTTTTTTGGTATCAGGGGACTTCAAAACGTGGACATCTGCAAAAATCTCGAGGTCGAAAATTTTCATCACAATACTTCCTTATACTACGTATAAGAAAGTAAAATACAGCGGAAAGCGCTGCTAAAATACAAATAGTTCAGTACCGCACCATTCCGGAATTTCTTAATTTAATTACTCAAATTAAACTTTTTCCCGCAATTCAAAAAGCTATATCTCACAAGAAAACATTGGTCTACACAGGAATTACATCCGTTTGATCAATTTCATTCAATTATTTCAGATTTTGACCGAGAAACACACGTACATTTTACTCTAATTTGGAATAAAAAAAATAGATGGTTGTGACAAAAAATTACATAATCTGACAACCTCTCCGTGTACTCATATCTATATTGGAGTTGTACAGAAAATTTCACATTTCTATCTCAAACAATAGTAAAAAAAACTGATAAATTCGATATCTTGCTTTCTCGACCGCTTTAATATCCCCTTAAAGTTAGTGCGATCGACTCTTATTAATTATTATCATCGAAGAATGCGATGTTGTGCAGCTTTTGGGTGCTCAAATTACAACCGGAAAATTAAGGGAACTAGTATACAATATTTGTTTCCTGAGAGATGTGGAATTGGCAAATAAATGGATAAGAGCCTGTCAGTCAAAAGATAAGTTCAATTTAAAATATAGGAGTGTTCAGTGCTGTCAAATAATTTTAATCCAAATTTCTTGTATTACAATTCGACATAAAGGTTCCTTTCACATTCTTACAGTGCCTGTAATTTTAATTCTTTTTAGTTTTATCATGCATTTGTCGTATACACAACTAGTTTTGAATTTCGTCTGAAGCAGAATCTATTGAATTATGAAGAAAATATTCGCAAAGTAAAAAGCAATGCCAGTCGATACTTTATTTAAAATCCTCATCGGTAAAGACTTTGACGAAAACTACATTTCGAAGAAACAACATTGACAAAAGATATCAATAGAAATTAGGGCTCCACAACACCTGTTAAACTTTGATGACATGGGTGTTGGTGGAAAATTGGAGGCAATCGATTGTGTGGTTCCCTTATATTCATGCTCCTGCATTTTCTGGGGTTTAAAATTTCAGGCAAGAGAGCTTTTTCAAAAAAACAAATATTTTGGAAGCATCTTGTTTTCCCATAGTTCCTGGTCTGGAGGTAACACTTTTACTCTTAGCAAGCAGCAATTTTTTTCGAATATCTCGCAAAGTATGAATTCTATAAAGATTTGTTAAGAGAATAGAAGTACTTATAATAGTATTTTGAATAATTATTATATAAAAAAATTCTTAAAATTTGGCTTATTTTTCTAAGATGATAAAACTATTTAAAACAATTTTGTATAGTATGGAACGCTCACACGTATAAGAAGAAGGTGGCCACACCTCATTATTACGTCAAAGATGGTTTCTTCCCTTAGTCGAGTATCTTTTATCCATGTTATTTATTCCTGTCTGTTTTATCACTACAGAATGCGAAAACTTTAAATTGATAACTTGTACTGCATCAGGCGCGTGACAGTTGTGAATCAAGACATGTGGTCACGACCGATCATCGTGATCTCGCGCGTTCGGGATGGGTAGTGGTGAGGGGTGTAAAGAGACGGAAAAATTATGAAAATATGCGTTTCGGACGTTAATATTCATCGTAGAAAAACAATAAAAACACTAAAGCACATAAAAATTAACTCTACAACGTCACCCTTTCTCGAATTTGCTTTTTGCCTGTTTTTATGGAAGTTATTAAATATATTTTTTTTATAGAATTAAATAAAAAAAAAGTAAAACGTTGCATCATTTTCAAATACGTTTAACTATATATACAATCAATAAAAGTCATAATATATTGTATAGTTTTTGTAAAAAACGGGAACTAAAATCAGCGCCATCTCTCGTTTCCGAAACATATTAAATGCATTTCACCTTTCGCCTTAATAAAATGAGAATAACATGAAAATGCGACATTTCTACTTTTTTGCTTGCACCCTTCATATGCATGATTTACCATGACGTAAGTTCTACTAAATACAAACATTAAGTGC